>CM074554.1:6205341-7405341 GCA_037305995.1 Sclerodermus sp. 'alternatusi'
TGCGGAACGATTAATTAGAACGGACAGGCTGGATACGCTAATGACGCTCGGGGATAGAAAACGAGCGGGACCAATCAACGGCTGAGAATCGGTGCCTGGCCTTTTTCGCGATGGCGATGATTGATCGCGGCCAATGCGGAAATCGCGCGGCGCGCGAGAAACCATCTGCTAAACAGTGCATCCTTGCTTTTCATCGCGAGAAACGCCAGTAACGAACATCTCTCAAAGCGCGAGAGAACAGAATAACTCCCTGTGATTGCTACTCGGCCGATTTCCTTCCTCCTCGAGAATCGGCAATTGATGTCCAAGAATCCATAAAACCACATGTGGATGACGAGGAGGCGCGCGTTGCATGCAATTTTTCACTCGTCATGTTGGTACAACGAGCATACGTGTGTATATGTATATATGTATGTAACCGCGTTTAACTGGGGTGGGTTACGATAAATAAACTAGGATAATTAGTCGACGATTCTTGATTTCGTTAATTTCAAACATTCGCAGACACATGTACGCGGAAAAAAATTGAATCGCTCAAATTGATCGAACGAGAGACGCAAGAAAGCTTCTTTTTATCATCGTGGAAATTTCCACCTGACGTAGAATAACAATACAGTTAATAGAAAGTGCAGGCTACGCACTTCGCACGCATCTCATATTTTTCGATACCTTCCTCCCACGCATCCGATGGATCTATCCATCGACGAGGGGTGCGTTTAATTCATCAGTGTCGTTAGCAGACAGGCGTTTCACATCGTTTCGTTCTCCGAGGATACGAAGATTATAGTTTGCCACTCCAAACGCACCGCTTACAGCGTGCTTCTGAAAAAAAAAAAAAAAAAAACTTCCACTTTAGCTTAAATTATTTTTTCAATCGAACTCGGCTTTCGCTCGCTTACCGATTGATTTACGTTTTTTCGGTACTCCGTAAATCTTACGGAAGTTGCGATCCGCGCACGGTGTGCAGAAAAGAGTAGAATTGTTGTTACGCGTGGTTACTCTACTCGAGTAAACGCTTTGATTTGAAAAGCCTTATGGCCGGCCATGCGGCTGCTATGTAGCAGCGCTTATATATGAATTATTGCGTAATAGCATACGCATGTGCTCTAGATTTATGGAGGCCGCCGTGGCTATACTATCCACGGGGCGTTTCACAAATCGTGGACGCGGCTGTACCAAACCGCGGTCTTGGAAAAATCAGGCATATTAAGTTTCACGCGGCTCCGTTGCTTTGTTCCGATCGGACTCTGATTTATTCAAGCAGTGCTATTATCTCGCGGATACATTGTGCTGGAAAACGTTAAACGTTTGCCGTAATACCCTGGCACGTTTCATGCCGGAAGCATTAATTTTACTTGTCGGTGATTTTCGGTTTAATTAGCATAATAAATATGGTTTATAAACTTGAAATATCGGTCCTATCAGTTTCCCTATTCGCGCTCGTTCTCGTTCTTGTTCTCGTTCTCTCCAAGTCGCTGTCAGTCGTTGCCTCGTGTCATTAGGTCCCGACAACGCGTTCCTACGCAAATCCCCGGCCGAAGAAGAAGGATCCTGTTCTCGTGGAGAAACGCGGAAAAGCACGAAAAAGCGAAAAGTCGAGTATCAAAGAAACGGAAGATGACGTCGATTCGACATCTCGGTGAACTTTAAAAATATTCATTTTTGTGGAAATGGCGACACTTTAAAGATCGAAAAAATTTTTGGAAACGGCTTTCGGATATGAGTTCTACACATCGAATACTATCTTCCTACGGAATTACAAGCGATTCGGAGAGATGTCGATTTTTGAGAAAATTGTAAGTGGTACCCCTTGGAGTTTTTTCAGAATTTTTTCGATCTTTAAAGTGTCGCCATTTCCACAAAAATGAATATTTTTGGACGAGACCTTCTGGGCTGCATTCTATCCAACGAATACTAGAAAAGAATCTGACTACCAGACACTCTTGGCTACTCATCCCTCAAGAAGGAAATTCCTGAGGATAACCAGCCGAGAGTAGTGTGGGGTTCGACCCACTAAACTCCTCACCCAGGCATTTTCTGAACCACCGGATGGTATATCCGCAAACATACTTCACCCGATGGTTCTGCCTCTAAGCTGTACTTCCTGATCTCTAAAGAGACTAGGAAGCGCCATAAGAACATGACCCGTGATTTAAAATATATTAGGTTTAATACCTGAACAGTTAAAAAAGAGTAACCCCATAAAAAATACCCATATACATAATAAGTTTGTATAAGTGAAATGAATAACGCAGTTTTAAATTAGAAATCGATGAATTATGTATAAAAGACAATAAATAACATGCAATAAGCGTTTAATCATGTCCATGCATCAATCGGTTATCTATCAATCTGTCGATAGCAATAAAAACTGATTTATGCTTCAGAAGTATGTTTGTTTCTTAACACTTTTCAAAATTTTGTTACATTATTTTATAGATTGTCAGGCATAGAATACGGATTATACGGCATCATTGGCGTTTAGTGTACACGAATCGAAATCTCGGAAGCGAAGCGATTCGGTACCGAACGTTCTCTCTTTTCACTCTCTCTCTCTCTCTCTGTCTTCTTATTCTCGGCGATCGGAGAGCCAATTCATTACGTGGATTTTGTAATTGCGCTAGCAGGACTCTCGATCTGTAATTACCTCGCTCGCGATATCAACGAGCTAACTCCGTAGCACTCTTCGGGCGAGGTCTATCGAACCTTCGGCGCGCGAGTCAATTGTATCGGTGAAACTTGTTACTCGTTACACAGCGATTAGGCGCAGACTAAAAAATGAAGAAAAGGAGCGAGAAAAAGAAGAGAAGAGCGGAGAGAAAAGAAAAAAAGAGGAAAAGAAAACGTTTAGCCGGCGATTTCTCGTAATTGTCAGTCGATTAGTTTTGTTAAAGGAATCTTTATCGCTTTAATAATCTCTACGGAATAAGATTAGGGATTTGGCCGCGGTAAGAAAACAGCCGGCGGCTAGCAATTAACTGGTTTTGCGGGGAGAATTAGCGATGCGAGGAGTTCCCGCTTGGTCGGACGAGGACGAAATGATATCAGCGAGTCGCGCTCTCGTAAATCACCGGGCATAGTCGACAGCCGCAATTAACCAATGAGATAGTGCCGAGCCGAGGATCCTTCGGCGCCGGCAAACTCGTCGATATCCTCGCCAGGAAACCGCCCATCCCCCCCGCAACTTCTCGTCTCACCTCTCTCTCTCCTTCTCGCTTATCCGCGAGACTTTTTTGTCAGGGAACACCTGAAAACTTCTGTGCTGGGTGACGTACGCGTTTTCTCTCCATCTCCATCTCTCTCCTTGCGCCTGCACACAATGCTCCGGTGGACTCTCGGAGTCCGCAATGATTTTCATACTTTCACGTAAAGCGATTGTTTGTGGAGCGCGCGCGAGGGTCCCGCTTCGCGGAGCATGAACGAGTTCGCCCCGATAATTAAATTTATATCGCATCGACGTGTATCCTCGTTACGGACGACCACCGTGAAACTCGAGCCCATTCCTGGCGACGAATTTTTCGCCCACGCTGAAAATATGAATATTCGCTCTGGCGTTTCCTTCCGCGTCGACCTACAAGTCCATTATTAATGGCGACCGGTGCCCGGCACCCGGCGCACCATGATTCTTACATAATTATCTCGAGTTACGGCGCAAAAGAAATTTATGAAATCCGTCCTACGCGCTTCTCGCAGCGCGCGCGCGTGCATTACCGTCTCCCGTATGCCCCACGGGAACTCCAGGGGAGGATTTTCCCCTGAGCTGCGAGCAAACCGACGAAACTTTTCCTTCGCGCGCGCGATCCAAACAGATGCTATTAAGGACAACCGGTTGCAGTGCGCGTGCATAATGCACAATGAGCGAGAGCGAGCGCCCGGAGCGTTTTATTTGCGCAGTTAGCCGCTATTAGTAACGGTAACGCGTTATTAGGTGGACAAACGCACGACGCGTAATAACCACCATTATCACTGATGGATCGCGTCTTACGCATTTATACGTGTAATCCACACGGGCCGTCAGCCGCGGGAGAAGCGAGAGAAACGACGCCCGGCGTCGTTAACGACTTACTCGCGCCGGGGTTTCCAATTGCGCGCGATTCTCTTTATCGCTCGGCGAGCGAGTCGCTAAAAGAGAGAACAAGAGAGAAACAAAGAAGGAAATTCGCGAAACTCGTGGTGGAATCCTGGACGATGGCAGGACCCACCCAACCACCACCCGTGGGTTCCGGTTGGGACGGAAGGGACGGGGTGGTGACCCATTTGTCGTAATGTCTTCATTGAGCCTTGGAAGAAGGTCGTTCGATAAATTACGTCCTGCGGGAATAACGGGAGAGACGCGCAATACGAAAAGCTGCCCGGCTGCACTGCCACCGTGTAATTAACCGATTCAATAAACACCGGAGCGGTGACAGGGGTTACCCCTACGCGATCCTGCCAACCCATCATTACCCGGCCGATTACGTCGTTAAGGCCTCGGGATTTTAACCTGCTATTAGCGGAAATCACCTACACGACACTCCACTCCCCACCTTCCGCTGGTCGAGATAAAAATACGAGCCGGCGGCTCGTTCCAATTTTTCTGCCGCGCAACTGCAGCCCGCGCGAACCCTCGAGCTTTTTCTTCGACCTGGAGAACTTCTTCGCCAAGCTCCCAAGGTCATCGTCACGATTACCCCGTGGATCTCCTCGCGGGATCCTCCGCCGAATTCCGAAGAGGCGACTCTCTCTCTCTCTCTCTCTCTCTCTCTCTCTCTCTCTCCCTCTCCGAAGAGACCTCGGGGAGAGAGGAGGCGAGTGGACGATTTCATCTGTCGGGGAAGCACAATCTCTCGCGAAACAGATGACTCACGTGGCGGAACGTGAGAAAATAATGTCCAGGCGAAAAATGGTTAGGTGGAACAACAGCTGGCGGTGGCCGCGTTAGAAACTCTCGAAACAAATTGAAAGGCGTGCGCACGCATTTGCGAACAGCAGCGATAATTAATACTTTCATCCAGAGATCGTATCTCTCCCGCGAGTTTTCCACTCTCCGCGCGCGCGCGGGTGCGTGCGTGCGTTGGTAAATTGGCAACAACCGCGGTGGGTCCGGCGAAAATGGAGTTTGGAATTCGACGCGGGGTCCGTTTCGACAATTTTGCTCGAGAACGCGGGAATGAGAGGCGGGAGAGACACAGAGAGAGAGAGAGAGAGAGGGAGCGCTCGTCCGGGACGGAAAGTGATCGGTTGAATTCTAATCGAGTCACGAATCTCGGTTGTCCCAGCAGGATTTCCAATCGGCGGCCATTTTTCTCGGGAGAGCCGATAGGTCGCCGTCTCGAGAAGATCGGCGATCGAATCGATGGGCGTCGCGGCAGCAAAAGTTCAACTCGCTCTGGCGCCGTGTATTCTCGACGTGCGCGAATGCAAATTCACGCACTACGCAGCGTGCGTACACCTACGCGAGCTGCGAGCTGCGAGTCGCGAGTCGCGAGCTCCGAGTTTCGAGCTAAGGGACTAACCACCAGCGGGGTCGCCGGCGAAAGTTAAAGGTAACTCGCGATCGATGATATATACCGGTCGATCGAGCGATCGATCGATCGACCGACCGGCCGACCGATCGTCAACCAAGGAGACCCGCGCGAAATCGACGATCGTTCTATTTTCCCCCGAGACTCTTCGATGCGCGATCGAGAAGACAATCCATCGTTAAAATTCCCATTACTAAACTCATCCGGATCTGCGAGGATCGTTCTCTGCCTCTTATTACTCTCCGCGTCTCTCTCGGCAAACCGGATGTGCGACAGGCACGACGAGAGCCCCAGGGGGGCGGGTGGACGTAACTCGTCGATTTGGTCCACGGCCGGAGCAAAATGTCGAGAGACAAAAGCCAAGTTTGTCCGTCCGTCCGTCCATCAGGGTAAGGAGACTCCGGGGATCGCATGCAGATATCGCGGGGGCCCACGCGTTCTCCAAGATGGCAGAGTGTGAGGTCCCCGCGCGACCGTGGCCCATGCTGGTCACGTGACGTATATATACACGCACGCGAGACTAAAGGAAGCAAACTATTAGACGCGGAGGGGACGGCATCCGACGGCGTCTCCGAAGGGTGAGGACCCACGTCGGTGCTCCGGCAACGTAACGAACCGGCGAACCGACCGGGACCACCGAGACTCTGTTCTGTGAACCTGCCGCTTGACTACCCTCGACTTCCCTCTTTCACCCCCCCCCCCCCCCCCTGGACTCGGAATCTTTTCACTAAACTCTCTCTCTCTCTCTCTCTCCACCGAAGAAAACCACCGTTCTTCCTAACCGATAAAATTCGATCTGCTATTCTCGAGGATAGCGGATTTCCCGGTTTTTCGGCGACGTCGCGCAGACTCTGGTGCAGATCGCGTGCACCGGTCCGGTCGTTCCCGGTGAAACTAATAACGGCGCGACGGCGACTCGTGCAAGAGAGCGATGCTCGCTCCGATCTCGACAAACACGCAATTACGCGCGATGGCGTGGCACGAACTCGGCTACCGCATTAAAAGGACTCGGCTGGAATCGCGTTTTCGCGTCCGAGTGGAAAAAGTCGAGAGAGATCGGTGGAGGCGCCGATTTCCCTTCGCCGATCTAGCTGGGGCCCCTCGCCCCAGCTCGGCGGGTGGAGGACCCGCGCTCCTCACCCTCCGCCAAGCGCGCGCGGCAGAAAAAGAGCGCGGTCATTAATAAGCGCAACACTTGGACCAGCCCACATCTTCATTAGCGCGCGGTGTCCATTAGTTTCCCGAGAAGGACGCGAGCATCATTAAGAATGATATTTAATTAAGCGGCGAATAATTGGAAATACGCGAAAGCGGCCCCACCGATGCCCCGCGACAGCTCCGCGGGGGTGCGGCAACCCGGCGGAACGACCATTCGATTAAAACTGTGAGACCGCGCTGGCCCGGTTTCCTTTTTCAGCGAGGACGACGCTGCTGCCGTCGCCATCGCCGCCCGGCTGGGACCCGGGGAAATTTCCTCCAGCCTCGGCGAGATTTCTACTCGCGACAATTACCGACGCGTACTCTCCTCGGGGAAATTCGCGACCGTCGAGGGAGAAAGGTTCTGTGGACAACACCGGCGAGTCGACTGAAAAGATTCTCGCGAATTCAACGGAGGAAGAGGGAGAAGGAGCGAGGAGCGGGGTAGGTGGGAAAGCGTGCACTGCCATAATGACAGGGTGCGAGGAGGAACCGGGAAGAGCTCTCGCGTATAAATAATCGGATGCGAGAGAGCGGGCGCAGGTAATGATTTTGGGCGCGTGTTGCCGCGGCCATAAATCCTCGAGCCATTTACGGGACAGATGCGGCCGATAGCGGCGCAACAACCCCTTTGGGCCCCGTAAACTTTTGGCCTCCGGAGCAGGCGATAATTATTGGACCTGGCGCTGATTAAAGAAGTCGGACGCTTCTTCGCCTAACGCCTGCCTGCCTGCTAACGACTAACCTAATCGTTTCCTCGAGACGGTAAAACCAGCCACCCCCTTCCCTCGCGCCTCTTCCGCCCCATAAAAAAAAAAAAAAAAATAAAAAGAATCGCCGAAAAAGCAAAAAAAATCTCGCAGAAACTTTCGTTGAAATCCGCTCGAGTATCGATTTCTCCGTTCCCTCGATGATTTTTCCCCGTTACGGAGTTGCGCGAGAGCCAATCGAGAAATGCGAGCGAACGAGCGAACGAGCGAGCGAGCGGTTTAGGCTAACAGCACACGCGGCGAACTCGCTTAATCACACGGCGATTCACGGCCTGTGTATTCAGCGGTGATCATTAACCGAGTATTATGCGCCGGTTTCTCGCGTGGCACCTCCACCACCACCACCACCACCACCTCCACCGCTAGCAAGAGCAAGGAAACGATACTTTTCGAGCGTTTCTTCCTAGCTAGGGGGTAAGAGAGGAGGCTAGGGGGGAGTACCTCTCTCGAGGTATTCAGAAACGCGTTACACTTGCAGCGTGTAACCGGCTGGTTTTCTCGGGGATCGCACGCCGCGTTATTACCGCCATTATTCAGTCGCGGGGGGCGGGAGGGGAGTGGCCTACCCGGATACGTTTGTTTCTGTAGAAACGCGCGCTAATTTCGCGGCGGGAACGCTTCTACGAGCCCGAACAGCCTCGGAACGGCCGGAAAACTCTCCTGGACGTTTTGGCTCCGAGTGTTTCTACGAATGCTCGATCCGATCGATCGATTTTCAGCCTCTGAATTATGACTGGTGTTTCTTTTTGGTCGGCCACCCCCTCCCGGCGTCCCCTTTGAGGGAGCGCCGTGATTTATTATCCGATGCCGAGTGGCGGACAGGTGAACCATTTCAATCTGTGCGGATCGGCCACGTAATGGACTCGAGCGCGAGATTCCCCGAAGATTAGCGTCGTTACTTTGCCGCTAATCGACCGACAATGATCCTGCCACGAGCGAAGAGGCTCCGCACCGGATAAGCATCCATGAGAATAGGAACGAGAGTTTTATTCGCTTTGCTCCGGGAACTCTCCTTCCTTCCTCCCTCCCCCGCCGTTAAATTAATTGCCGTTTACCGACCGACAAATTGCCGCGACCCTCCCCCATTAGTCAACTCCACCGTGAAAAACTCCCCTTCGAGGAAAATTCGCGTTTCCTCGCCTTCGCCTCCGTCGTCGGTTTTCTCGTCGACGGAGTGTCGCGCGCCGCGGAGGGCCGAGGGGGAGATTACCGTGGATTTTGGAAATCGGACGGGAACACCCAGAAGAGAGCGGGGAACCCTTCGGGACGAGGGGGAAACGAGAGACTTTGTAGCGCGCGCGCAATTTGCCTCGGGTGGAAATTGCGCGCGCGGCACCGGCACAAAGGCCAAGTAAGAAATGCCGCTCATTACCGAAGCGCTATTAAATATAGTCCTCGCGTACACGTGTTCGTAATTAACTCATTACTTAATGCGACGGCCGGTGCACACACTTTCGAATTAACGCCGATTAGGGGCGGACTTTTTTTTTTCGTTTTATTAGAGTCGGCACGGTACACACGACTTTCCAGGAAATTTCCCGGATGAGCAGCGCGTCGATTCCTCTCGCCGATTCACCCGTGGTGAATTTTGCGGAAACGCAGAAAGAAGGAGAGAGAGAGAGAGAGAGAGAGATTCATCGAGAGAGTCATCGCGCGATCGTTGAATTTTCTGCGCGATTTGCGCAACAACCGCGTTGCGCAACTTCCTCGTACATCTGCCGAGCACCCACACGCCTTGGGACAGGAATTATCCTAATGAGGGTCGGGCGTCGTTTATAACACCGCAAATTGATTCCGCTACCTTGTGATTTCCAAAGCCATACCCTCCAGCCACGATATCCACTGAAATACCTTGAAACCAAGGCTTCCGGGCCTTCCGGCTAAAGATCTTCGCCTTCGCCGACTCTATTAAAATCCACGGGAGAATCCTCGAGATTTTTATTGAATTTTATTGCACGATCGATTGAAAATCGCGCGAGAAAATCCCGCAACACCCCGTATCCATTTTACAATTGCCGTTTCTCTCTCTCTCTCTCTCTCTCTCTCTCTTTCTCTCGCATCGCTTTTACCCCGTGTGCTTTCTTTGACGTAATCCTCGAATGTACCGAACGATCGTACATGTGGAGTGCACGGGGATTAAAACGATATACATTATACGCACATTCAGATGTGTTACAAAGAACCCGGCGAGCCTGACAGTTTGACAGCTGCGGGCTACTTGCGATTTTTCATGGCGCTGTTGTCGGTTCAACGAGTGCACGGAGACGCGGAACTAAATGGCACTGAATGAACAGTCCGCTCGGACAGCTTGTCAAACTCGTAAAAACCAAGTGGCGCTCTAATTTCATTAATGCGAAGCGCCCCGTATTTGCCGCGAGTACTCTCGCCTTTAAATAAATAAACGAATCTTCCGTCCTGCCCTCCTACCCTCTCGTTCGCGAGGAAGATAAAATAATAGGCGGAATAATGCGCGAGGGGCAGTCCTCCTCCCTCGTCCTCGAGAAAGAGAGAGAGAGAGAGAGAGGTAGATCCGTGGGGTAAGACCGATCAGCTGACCCGATTTCAGAATGAACCGGAAGTCGTGCGGGCGGTTAACAGTAATGGGGGGGTATCCCGCTACTAGCGGAAACCCTCGGGACTCCGTTGTTGTCGAGGACTCGATCAATCGATGCGACCCATTTTCCGGGGAGATTATTAATTCATAAGTAGGTGGGCCCCCGACATATCCTGGGCCCTCGAATGCAGATGCGCGTGCAAACACACGCGCGCGCACACAGCTGGAACGAAAGAAAAGCACCGTTAACCGTCGCGAAAGAGCGCAGCTCCGTCAAAAACCGACACTCGATATATTCGACAGCCTGTCGAACAATATTCATCCGCCCCCGATTCATTTTTTTCTCGGCGAATTGTCTTTTGTACTCCGCTTCGGTGACCCCGAAAACTCGGGACGACCGACGACACGGTTTTTTTAATCGGCAAAATCGTTCTCTCTCTCTCTCTCGGCAGGATTTTAGCTCTCGATGAATTATACCGGGTCTCAACCTCTCGAGCGTCCGCGATTAATCACGAGCGATAACGATAGTCAACGCGCGGCGCGCGTGGTACACGCGGAGAGGAACGCGGCGGATCGCCCATTGATTTTTCCCGACACGCCCGCGCAAATTTCATCCTAAGAGCGGCTGCGCACTCGGGAGGTGGCACCACTTGCTCGAAACGCGCGAAATAGAATCGCGCTCGCTTGAAAAAATTTAGGAAACGCTCTAGGACGGATCCAAGGCGGTTTGCCAAAATGCGAGAGATTCTCATCCCCGAGGCGGAGTCGATTGGCTCGGCGTCGCGTTCTCCTCGCTCCGAAATCGCTCGAATTTCGCGGGAGCGAGAAAAGGGTCTCTCTGGACCATATGCACACGCGCGCACACGCATACAGAGTCGTTCCTGTACGAGGAATGCAGCGTAGTTGATACACGATCCGATTCAGCAAAGTTCCGCGGGGATGCGGAAAGTGAGAAGGTGCCAATAATCTGCACGTGTCGCGAATTATTCGCCAGCGGCAGCACGCGCGTGTAAATAAAAACTTGATACGACCACGCTGTCACGGCCAAGAGGAGACCAAACAAATCTCTGGTACTCGCGTAAATCTCGCTGGTTCGATTGTATCAAGTTGCGCGCTCGCTTTGATTCTGCGCGGTGGATAGCGACAAGAATCGCGCGCGCGCGCGCGCGTTACGTTCCAAAATGGATAGAAAGGGAGTAGAGCGAGGAAGAAGAAGGATCTTTTTCCGTGGATACGATCGATGGATCGCGTCTCCGGTGCAATCCGCGGTGACTCGGAGATCGATGGAGCTAATCTCATTAGCGCTCGTACATAATTTCTTAACGAGCTAGGCAGGTGGTCCCGCTCGATCGAAATCTCGGAGCTGGGACGTTTGCCTCCTAGTGGAAAATCAATATTTGGCCAGACTTTTGGCGGGATAAAAATAAAGAAACGAGCAGGTGCGAAGACCCAAAGTGCCCGAGGCTCTCGACTCGACGCACTGGGGATCTTGCTCAACGGGGAGCTTCCTTGGTAGCATCCCCACCCCCTTGCTCCAAATACCTCCGATAATGTTTACGATCGCGTCAAGATAATCCTTGAGATAATTGGGCAACGTTTATCTTCTGGTCATCTGCCAATTTTAATGGCGTCGAACCAAATTTTAAACGACCCTTGTAAAAAATTCATTTTCTAGACCTCTCAGATCCGTATCTCGGCGAGGCAGAATTTTACTTTAAAAGGTCACGGGAAGAGTGGGAAGGTCTCTCTCTCTCTCTCTCTCACGTTCGCCCGCTCTTTCCCTCCTTCGGAACTGCTGGATTCCTTCGAGTATTTACGAAGACACATTAGTCAAACAATTAAGGCGTTATAATGAAACGTTTCTTATGTATAACATTACAATTGCAAAAATGACCTGTCGCTGTCTCGGAAATTTCAGTTCAAAGTGCATCAGCAGCATCAGCAGCAGAGACTCATCGATACATCTCTCGCGTGGGTGGTGTAATTTTCTGCGGGACGTGACCTTCTCGAGTTGCACGTGAAATATATGTAAAACGCTTAAAGTATCACATACATAAATATCACATACACGCACACACTCGCAGCGAAAGAGACAGAGAGAGAGAGGGTCCTTCATTCTGGACCGTACAATTTCATATCTCAGATATTTGGGGACGATCGAGCGGCTGAATTTGAGAAAAAACATAGACGATACATAAAAATAACTTTCGAAGGTCCGACACTCGTAAATTACTCGCTTTACAGTTAAGCACGCAAGAGTACGCGCGCGCGCGTTAGATGGAGATTTCATCGTTGATACATCAGAGCGATCTTCGGCGAGGCACCGAGAGAGCCCAGAGAGACTTGTAAATCATCGGTAGATCAGTTTTAACGCACGGCGTGTCCGACATTTCTCGGTATATCTTGAAGAGATTATCGGCCCGTGCTTCTCGTTCCTCCTTTGTGAAGTTCAACGGCCCGGCGACCCTAACTGAAAAAAGCGGCCAATCACGGAAATTACAGGGGGTGCCCTACCTCCTCGATTCTGATCGATCAATTATTTCGATTATTCTGTTTATTCGAACGAGGACGATACTCCTTCATTATCCCGACTGACCGACTGGCCACTCGGCCCTGCCATGTCCTTTTGCCCAAATTCCTCCTCTCTCTGTCTCTCTCTCTCTCTCTCTCCCTCGAGTAACAGACGAATTACGTAATAGAGATATAGGGAGATTACGCTTTGTTGGAGGAGACGAGGAGAAAGCTAATCGGGAACTAGTCGACTCGAGGAGGAAAACAAACCCTCCGACTACCTTATAATAACCGGGAAACAAGGGACTTGTAATTGCCTAAATTTTGTCGGTCATCGGGCTACGGTTCATCAACTGGCCACTCGATAAGATCTTTCCACTCGGAGGATACTCCGGGTCCTCGAGGCTCGTCTACGAGCCAGGAGATGCCGTTGCACGAATGAATCAATCAAACTCTCCTTTTCCTCCCTGCAACCCCACCCCCACCTCCGAGACGATCGTTTTGGATCGTTAAGATGATCGTTTTGGAAGAGCAACAGGTGAGACGCGAATGAAAATGCAGAAGGGGGAGGAGGGGGTTCGATCGAGGAGATTTCCGTCAACAAGTCGACGAGTCTTACGGGATATTTCCTAGGAGGTCCGCGAGGAAATCGCTGGAGGATTACGCGATCGGTACGTGCGTAGGTAGAGAATAGGAGAGGGATAAGAGAGGAGAGAATTCGCGCGAGTGCAGACACACGCTCCATTCACTTGGCGCCACATTCATTCATGAGCGACTGTGCAATCGCAGACCCAACCGAACCACCAGGAAGGGGTCGCCGCCGTCCCTGTCGCTTTCTTGGCTCCCGACGACGTCAACGCTGCCATTCTTCAAAGCTCTTATACCAGTCTAATTTCGTCATCTCGATCCTAAGCCTACGAATTTTTACTCTGCGTAGCATGACAATATGATTTGCGCCAATCGCACTTTTCCTCGATCGATCGATCGATCGACCGACCGACCGACCGACCGACCGACCGACTTCTCCGGGAATTTATGGATTTCACACAGCTCCTCGCTCCTTGTCCATTCTTCTTCCTCTCTTCGCTACCTTCCGCTGGTCCGCCGGAACTGCGTCGTCAAGGGGGAGAGGGTGCGTTCGCTTTAATGAATAAAATAAATTTAATGAAAGAGTCTGCCCGGCATTGGCAGGGATCCTCCCTCCCACCCTCTTCAGCCGTGCGAGTGTAATTTATGAAAGTATAAAAATTTTTCAATAAGCATAATTGCAAGCATAACTCGCGGAGAATAACGGGAGAGAGGAGGACGAGCATTGATGCGCAGGAATTTATATACCCGCGGGTCAGGGTGGCCCGTTAAGATATAAATTAATAATCCTGATCCTCCTATGTCACGTTATTCTCTCTCAGGTTGTACATGCCCACTTGTCGATCGACCGGTTGTAAAATGCAACGCCCATTCACAGGAACCGAATAAATGTCGACCCGAGTCATCCTGGCCTGACGTGTCGCCCATAGAAATGCGCATAATTGCGAGATGTAATAACTACTTGCTGGCAGCAGACATTTACTTGACTCACCGGCGAGAAAGTACACGTGCACCTCCGACTGGACTCGCGTTTCGCGCGCTCCTGACTTTTCCCTCCACCGGAAGTCTCCGATTTGCCTATCGAGAAACCTACTCTTCCCCCTGCCCCCCCCCCTTACCAAACTTTTCCCTTAGCCAATTGTTTCTCATCCAATTGGCACCCTCGCTGTCCCGGTGCACCGGCCCTGTGCCATCGTCGTAAAAAAAAAAAAGGGTGCGGTGCCCCCTCCCCCCGATCCCTCGGAGTCGCCACATGATTCACGCCGTCGTCTCGGAAGGTGTCACTCGTGCACGCACACGAGTCGCTCGTCGTCGCTGGCCGAGATACCGAGCTCCTTGCGGGACCTCAGGGCGTACCGGACCCCCACGTGCCTTCTCGATCGCAATATGCAAATCGACCAGCGGAGCCCGCGGGCTGACGCGTGCCCGCTGATCGTGCGCGTAATTGGATCCTTTAGCGCATCCCCGCCGGCTCCCCCGACCTCCACCTCCATTCCTCGAGGATGCTCCCGGGCGTCGCCGCCGGACTTTTCCAAGACGCGCGAATCTGATTAGCACGCCGGTACTGCAGTTGTGTAACTGCTGCTGCTGCTGCGGGTGGGTAATGTTCAGCGACGTCGACGTCGACGTCGACGGCATCGACGACATCGACGACGGCCGCGGGGAAGGTGACTCACCGACATCCCCACGACATCGACCACGCGAGTTCGGTTCAGCCTCCGCGAGAGGCCTGGACATACCAATAACCGTATTGAATGGCGTCGCGTGGTGTCGCGTCACGTCTTTTTACTACCTACACGTGGTGCCCGTGGCAGAAGAGAGGCGGCAGCTTTCCCCTCGCAGCCGGACGCCCGCTCGCGTGTTTACCGATCGCTTGTTTATCATCGCCCGAGGACCGCGCGCGCGCGCGCTCAGCTTTTTTGCCAATTACCCGGGGACGACGGCCACCGGTCGATTAGGTCGAGACGATAAGGAAGCGCCCGGCTGGCTGCCCACGTCCTCCACGTCCGTCCTCCACCGACCGTCCTCCTTCTCCTCCGCTCCCTGATTTACCAGCGCTCTCCCTCCCCCCTCGCTCCCCATACACGGAAATTCTACCACGGAGTTTTCATCGACAATTTTTCGCGGTACCTCGTCCCCAGTGGGAGACTCCACCAGACCCGTGGGATTTTTCGGATGGTCCGTCGATTTGCATTCGACGGAATGGAATGGAGCGGGGGTGGAGGTGGGGGCGAACGCTCCGGGGCATCTGCTTCAGTTCTGATGGATCGATCGAGAGGCCGATTGCGCAATTCCAATTAGAGCCCGTAAGAGCGGAGGGTAATTAATGAATCGGTGCCGGTGCCGTTGACGCGGAGGCGCAGCCACAGCCGCAGCCGCAGGCAGTGATGAGTAAGCGCAATTTGCCGCATTGTCCACAATAATCCCCGCTAATTAGTTTTGTCTCCCGTTCAAGTCGGGGGCGCCAGATACGTTTAAACGCGCCTTCCCAGCTCCGTCGTCCTCCGCGACTTCGCGAGTCGATCGCCACCCCCCCCCCCCCCCCACCGCCCATGGGAGAGAGCAACCGATCAAGCTCCGGCTTCGTGATTGATCACCAGCTTGCTGATTTTCAAACTCACCATTTGTCAGCCGAGAGACTTTGCGCCCGCTTTTCCTCCGGCGCATTAAACTTCAATCCTCGAACAATTAATTCGATTGTCGATGGCTCTTGTCGTGTCGCGGGGGGTGGGAGAACGCGAGGGTCCCGATCTGGAAGATCGCGAGGCGGAAAAGTGGCCGCTTTGTTCGAGCGAGGCTCCCACCGTCGGCGGATCGCGTTAAAATTGAAAATCAAGAAACTCCGGGACTCGGCTGGACTTCGGGGGAGGGAGCGGGGGAGCGACGACCCGCCAACAGGAAGCAAACAACGGGATTATCGGAGGGGGACGCTCTAGCGGGCGATAATAATGTAATAAGGAAGTCGGATGGCTTTTGACATTTTTCCGCGTTTTTTCGGGCCCGACGCCGTGGGCGGTTTGGTGCTTTCACTCGCAAACGCGCACAGGAAGCTATTCCACACCTATGGGGGGAAGAGGGAGAGAGGGGTTCGTCGGGACTTCCCGCTGTTCCGCGCGCGTATAAATCGCGTACGTGATCGATAAAGAAATCCCTAGGAGGAAATCGTTCGTTCCTCCTCGCTGTTTTTTTTTCATCGAAATCCCACCCCCGATGATCCTGCGGGGCGGTGGTCTCCCGTTCCTGGGACGATGTGGAAAGCTGCGAGATTTCAGGCGCTCGCCGCGTCGCTACCTTCATTTCGGGGGGAGAGGGCGGGGGAAATTCTGTGGGACAAGGGCAAGATAGTCCGGGAACTGGAGCTGTCGCTCAAGTTTCCCAACGACTTAGCTGGAATTTGTAAATCAAAGTGAAGTACGACGTGCATGATGCAAATGCGTAAGTTACTCGCGAGCCGTTCACGCCCACCGCAGTGCTCGTAGCTGCCAAGCGTAATTGACTTTGTATTGAGATTTATTTAGTACATAACGAGTTCTTCTAGTCTGGACTTTCCTTGTCTTTACCGACGGCGACACCGATGACGACGACGACGACGACGACGATGACGACCACCAACACCACCGACCGACATTACGGCTGAGCGTTTATGATCGGTCCAGGATGCCTCGTGCTCGAAACCCAGCAGTGGCTCTCAATCGATGTCCAAGTGGGAGAGACCCGCTGTCGCAACTGCGAAGAAGCGCGCGATGATGCGGTTTCTACGAAAAGATTGCATCCTGTTATCGTTGCGGAAGTATCTTGGCTCTCCGGTTTTCGGGCAAACCCGCATATGCGACGATGCCACCGTCGCCGGGGACACGCGTGCGAGCATAATTAATGGCCCCGTCGCAACGCGGCCTTTCCACTTTCTTTTTGTTCCTCTTCCATGTTTACCCGAAGCCTCGACGAACTTTCCACGAGACTCTGCGGCTGCCCTCGTGCGAACCTGAAAAATCTTCCTCGTGAAAATAATGGCGAGAGAGACCTCCTCGTTTTGACCGAAAGAAACTTCAGACAATCTTTTTTTAAGAGATGGAGCTTTTTTATTCTTTTATAATTAAATCATATAAATACTATGTGCTTCCGTCTATAAATTATCTCTCCGGTGTATATATACATATTTATATAATTTAATTGATTTCTTTGAAGGGACGAGGGGGGAAGGAAGACTACTACACGACTGAGGTAATTCAAGATTTAATGTCGAATTTCACATGTACGGGTGACATTGCTACGCGCTGGTATCTAAGAACTACAGCAATATAACACTGTATAATATTAAGAATAAATAATAGTCGCAAGTGATGTGTATCGATGAGATTAAAAGTCCTAGTTCCTAGAATTGCGATCGAATTTCTCTCTAAAGCTACGCGTTAGGAACAGGAAATTCAACTCTTAAACGTATCCTGACTACGAACATTTCTAAGTCATCGCGAGTAATGACCCTCGAAGACACTTAACATTCGCGTGTTTAGCCTAGTCAAACTTTCTTATTATTTCAATTGACATTTTCGGTCGAAGCACGAATCTTCGCTTAAATCGATAAATCTAAGGTGATACATTCTATGAATTATTAATATCAAAACTAGGTTTCTTCTAGTACAAGCGTACGAGAAATTCGTAAAAATAAAGTGTGCATATCTTACATTAGAATTTGGGAAATGAAACCTTTTCTCCGCGGCTTCTGAAGGAAAGTGAACAAGCTCGGATAAAAAATATACATTTCTTTAACAATAACGAATGTCATGGCTATGTGAACTTTCAACTATTTTAGTTTAGGCAGTTCACAATTCTTAACGAATTTGGTAAAAAATTCGTATTCCCTACGAAAAGCTTTTAAACAGCGACTACACGAAAGTAATATATAATATATTTTTGTCGTTTATTCTCCAAAATTTCTCTTTCGCACAGATACGCACGCGCTCATTTGCACCAACATATACATATATCGCACAAGTACACGCAGTCTCAGAGTTACATCGAGCAAAAACTATGATAGAGAAACAAAAAAAAAATTACTGTACCACTCTTACCTTCTACTTTCTTATGTTGGATCGTTAAGTATGAAATGTTTCATTTACTTCAATATATTAAGTTCAAGGCCCTTGAGCGTCTTACCTCGCACCAACCGACTATCGTTTATTTCGAGCATTGGACTACGTAATCGGATACTTAACATTTAATGACCCAATAATGAATAATTTCGCGCTAACAGATTCACGAAAATATTCCTATTAATAAATACATTTTAACAGCAGCCTTTCTCTTTTGATAGCGAAAATATACAAGACTGTAATATAAGCACAAAAGTGCAAATCTCTGCTAATATTCTATTGCATTAAACTTTCATGACTCCCTATCGAACACGACGTTAAAATAATTCAGTCTCATAAATGGATTTGGCGAGGAAACTAACCCTTCGTTCTCGCTACGATCTTCTCCCAGATTAGGGAATGGTTTACTACTCCTCGAGTCTTAACAAACGTATTCGTACGACAGCATGATCCGATTCATGGAAGATTTCTATGAAATCGACGAAAAGAGACCTCCGATATTGCTGCATCTTGTGTCAACTTTCCAACGCTATCATGCGTGTCTCTTCTGGGATCCGTTCATTCATGTACGGATGATTTATATACTGTGTCAAAGTATAGAAGTACTAGAGGAGTCTTGCCTTTGTCTTTTGGGTAATGTGTCCTCGGTATTATTTAACTGTATTATACCAATCTCACCAGAATCGTCTTTCAGCGAATTATCCATTATCAAACTTGTGTGCCCCGGCTGAATATTGACGTACCTTGGTATCTGTTTCTCCTCTTCAGTCTTAGCTACAAAATTTGGTACAAACCGTGCACTGGAGGCTTCAGTGGACAGTTCTAGCAACGGCCTCAAACTATCGTTCCCCCGGGGTTGTTCACTTAAGAGCGGTTCCAAATTTTGATTGTCATCTTGCGTGTTCAAGTCTAATAGGGGTGGCTTCTCTTTTTCTGTAAGAGATTGGCCTCGCTTCATGAGCGAGTTTTTCTGATTATTGCCCGACCAGGACAGCGACATGGAAAATTTCCTAAGATTCTCAGGCAACTGTATCTCCAGTTGTCCGGTGTGCTCCAGTTGGACACTGGCCAACGGAACATCCAAACATGGCGAGATGATACGAGGATTTGTTGCCAAGAAGTCCACGATCTCCGGTGCTGTCGGCCTTCTGCCATGATCCACGGACCAACACGAATAAATAAAATTCTCCCTGTAAACGCGGAATCTCAGTTACAAAGACTCTCTTACTTGATTTTTCTTAAATTAATACTTGAAACAAGCCTATTTACAATTGTGGTTTGACTCCTTTTGGAACGACTAAGCAATTCCCTGCTTTCACGTGTGCTAGAACTTCGTTATTGCTCATTCCTTGGAACGGGAAACTTCCAAAAGTGACAATCTCGTACAAAAGAACACCGTACGACCAGATGTCGGAGGCTGGTGTGAACACGCCTAATCCTAATGACTCTGGAGCCATCCATCTGACAGGCAACATTCCTGAAAAGAAAATAATGTATGAAGCCTGGACGGAGTCGAGCGAATTATTCTCTTTAAGGCTCTGCGATTTAATATAAAGAACATTGAAAACTTTACCTTTCCTATTAAATTTATAATAATCATTTTCGTACATTGGTCTGGTCATGCCAAAATCCCCAAGTTTTACTATTCGTTGAGCGTTTAGTAGACAATTACGAGAAGCAACATCTCTTTAAAAAAAAAAAAAAATCATCGATGTTTAATTATCGAATGTACAAGTTTAAAAGTGAGCTAGCGAACTAGCGACAGCTATACGTATGTCGAGTATTTACCTATGGACGTATTTAAGTTGAGCCAAGTAACTAAGTGCTCTGGCAACGTCAAGTGCCATAGCTGTGAGCTTTTTATTGGAAATTTCATCAGAGTCTTCGTAACTCTGATCATTAACAAGATGCCTTCTAGCAAGCAAATAAGTCTTAAGATCGCCATACAACATAAACTCCATAACAGTAAGAACTGGTTCGCCTTTGATGCAAACCGCTAACAGTTGAATGATATTCTTGTGATCGAATCTTTTCATGACTTCCACCTCGCTCAAAAAGTCTAATTTTTCTTCGATATTGCTGCCGGCTTTTAAAGTCTTCACGGCAACGCCAACCCATCCCTTATCCGGGAAAAAGGCTTCCCCGCCGTAAACGGTACCAAAGGCTCCTTCGCCTATTTTTCGATTGATCACCACTCTATTGCGAGGAATCTCCCATTTGTCCAAACCGGAAGTATCGGGTTGCGACGGATCCAAGCCCAAAGATTTTATGTACTTTTCATGAGCACGTACCTTCCTCTCGTACCTGTGCGAATACAATTGATTACACGCATAAGACCATAAAGCGATGTTACTAAGTATACGCATACAAATACATTTATATTGCGTAAGAGCCGACTAACTTTTTCTTTATCGTGATGAAACCAACAATGAGCAATGCTCCGAATACTCCAAAACCAATGATATTAGCTATAACGATCGCCACTTCGCAAGAGACGTCTAACAATTCCGCAAGCCCTGAGAGTACGCATCTTTGCGGAGGTTCCGAGCCATCATCCGGACTTGTTTTCGACAACCAAACAATATCAGAAATATTCAAGTCCAAATAACCGCCGATAACTTCGTTTTTTGTCTCGGAAACATTAGGATAGAAATTACCGATCGTTTTTGTTACATTGTTAATGTGTTGAACAACAGAAATGACTGAATATCTGGATGGTCCACCAGAAAATTTGATCCTTCCAGATACCTAGTGGTTAAATAAATGCTTTAATACACGTGTGCCTTTAGCGAGAACGTGGAAATGATTAGAACGTTCACTGATTAAACTGACCCCATGAAAATCTGAGCTTGCTATCAAGTCTGTCAAGCGATTGACAGTTTGATCGCTGTGCAGGTCAACGACGTAGCTTTGATTTTCTCGAATCAAATGATCCATGGCATAAGCATACGTCCACATAGCGTCGTAGGCATAACCAGCGTAATTGGAAGGTCTAAGATTTTGTGCCCTGCAAAACTTCTCGTAGCGATCCCGCCACTCGCGGACGGTAATACCCTCTTGCATGAATTCGTCATTCGAAGCGAAGTAGGCATGCGTCAGTCCGAGATGACCATTTATAGCTTTGCTCATTTCTTCCGTAGTGCATGGCACCTGCTCCCCGTGCTGATTGTAAAAGTCCGTGTCGTACCATTGATGACGTAGCCACAGTGGTAGAAACCACACGTAACCCTGAAAAGTAGAGCAAAGAAAAACACGCGAATTTCAGTGATGAAGATTCGACAGAACAAATACACGAGAGGCACGCGTGTGTATATCTCTCATTTAATTACCTGAACAGCTGTCATTTCTAATTTATATGCCTCGCACATAACCTGACGGGCTATTACGTCATACACATCCGCTATTATGATTCTGGCTCGTTTCTGCTTCAAATCTAAAAGATACTGCAAAGAGAAATCAAGGTAAAGGTTTAAAGGAGAAAACAGAAAATGGGTAAAGAGAAGAGAAAATCAGTAATCGCGCGAACGGCGATTATACAGTGTCAGTGTCGGTAGCGGTGGTGATTGTAGTGACAGTTACCTTAGTCATGACATCCGCGTCTCTTTCTCTGGGAAACTTGGCGTTGGCAACGAATATAATCCCGTGGTCCCTAAGAATATCTTGCATGTATGATATGTATTCAGTGTATTTCTGACCGTCCTCCGTCAATGAAGCGATTCTATGCCACCCGAGCTTTTGGAAAAGCTGCAGGTACACGTGCTTGTAGTTTTTGTTTTCGCCGATCGTCCGAAAGAAGTACGGGTATCTGGTACGATCGTTGAAACTTGAGCCTTCGGCGCTATAGCTAACTATCACCGTTTTGTAATGCTTCGAGATCCCAACTAGAGGTTCCACGGTCTCTGAGCATGCTGGTCCCAAGACGCCAACAAGTTTCTCATAGTAATTGTGAAATATATAATCTATAAAGGACTTCATCACCATATCCGATTTGCATTGGCCATCGCTGGCGAGTAAAGTCAGATTGTAATCCCTCAGGATCGTGTTGTTGAGATTTATAGCCTCCTTTGCCATTTTGGCAGCGATCACGATAGACTTGGCAGTGTAAAACGTGCCACTCATGGGGAAAATTCCCCCGACGTACAACGTGTTTTTATCCGCGTTCTTGGGTATCCAAGGCAGAGTCTTGTTCAAGTTGCTTCTCAGCCAATCACAGGCTATCTCATCCTCGGTCAGAGTATCGGCTAGTCTGTTGTATCGCTGAATCAAGTCTTCGTACATTTTTGCTGAAAACTTGGCACGGTTTATTGCTTCGTATGCGAATTTCGCCGCTGACTCCAGTCTTGCCCAAACCAACTTGACCAATCTGTTTGGCTCGTAGGCACAGCCCACGTCCTCCATACCCTTCGTGCCGCACCGCGGAAATTCTATGGTCCGGAAGTCGTGATGATTCGGGATCTCCGCGCTGGGAGTCCAGTGCAAGACGACGAGCGACCTAGAATTTCGAACGATTCGCGTGAAAATGAAGGAAAAGGAAGAAAAAGAAGAAAAAAATAAAAACACAGCAAGAGCACATAGAGAATATCTCGACGACGTCGATTCACCTTGGATTAGTCTGGATGGCGGAATTCTGAGCATTTCTCAAAGAGCGAGAGTATTCCTCCGTCAGGATGGAGATCAGCTGTTTGAGGTGAGGACCGACCCAGGCGACCTTGACATAGAGTTTCAGCCGATCGATGTGCTGCTTGACGAAAGCAGTCGCGTCCGGGTCGCTGGCCAGCAGCAACGCGCAGGATTCACCACCCACGCACTGTTCCGGAATGTACATTCCATCCTGACAAAAGTCTTTCTCGCAATAATAGGCGGTGGTGCCTGGCATCACCGTCAGGTTTCTCACGATCGGCAGGAATTGATCGGGCACGTCGAATTTCGCAGCTGTCTCTGCTTGAGCAAACGTCAGCCAACTGTCCTGCGAATTGTGAAGCATCTCCGGAATGAACCAGCCGAAATGTCCCGGTGGCGCGACAATCCCAGCCTCTTTAACGTCATATTTGTTCTGCAAGTGTGACGTGTCCAAATGCGGTGGGATCCAGACCTCCATATTCACCATGGTATCCGGGAATCTGCAAGAGCGAGAAACGAATCGAGAGTCAATTTCGTCCCGTTTTGTGAAACGAGAGTCCACCGGGGATCTTCCTCTACGTACATTTGGTGTCCGGTGTAGCTCAAGGTGTCCGACAGTCTCTCGAAGACGTCCGCAGCCCCGAAATAATCGTCCTCCTCCACTATGTTCACTCCAGAGTAGCCCAGGACCTCCGTCAGGAAGATTCGCATTACTCTCGACGAGAGTCTCTGGGTCAAGCGCTGGGAAACTTCCAGTTGGATATTGAGCGTCTGCCCGTCCAGGTGGACAACCCTTTTCGGGGTCACTTCTGTGAAAGGAACTGTGTTAAGGTTCAATGATTCTCAACTCGCCCCTCTCCTCGAGGCGGCATCCTCGGATCGCTATCGTATTCTTGGATCTTGAGACAAACCCTTCTTTGGCTACCCCCTCTACCTATCCGTATCTATCTATAAAAACACCCTATGCGCATACACTCACCCTCGAGCATAGTGAGACATTTGTTCGGACTGGCGAGGCTCAGCGCGAAGGCGAAGGTGAGCAGTCTAATAATCCAGCCGAGCTTCAGCATTGTGTTCTCTCTCTCTCTCTCTCTCTCTGAGTTGCTTCTGCAAGAAAACAAACGATTCCTCCAAGTTATTTTGCATACGCTCGAAATGTAAATCATAATAACGAGATAACGGGCGAGTTTATTGAGCGTTAACGTTTCTTATCGTAAGGAGAATTCGTGCTGGTGTCAGCCGTGTGATAGGGCAATAGCGCGCGGAAACGCGGAAACCAGCTGACGAATATTTTTCTCGGAATCACCGATGGTTCCCGGACCTGCCTCGAGTATCGGCGATGACTAACGGAGAAGAAGCAAATTCCCCGGCGCTCGATTCCGCGGAAAATCGGAAATCGCGAGAAGAATCGGCGGGGCGGCGGGCGGGCGGAGGCAGCCGACAAAAGGTGCAAAAGCGCGCGTATCAATGGCAAAATGGCGCGTGACGTCTCGCGACTCGATCGCTCTCCCATTTCCATCTCAATTTCGATCTCAGCTTTGATTTCGAGAGTTTTCCTTCTATCCTCGCGCGCGAGTTTACCGATTCACGACCGTGCGTCTCCCAAGCGTTTGCGCCTCTCCATTCATAACTCCCCCCAAGATTATTTTCCACTACTTCGTTCCCTCGGTATCGCAAAATAAACTTTTTTATATCGGCAAACTTTGGAAAAAAGCTCCGACCAATTTATTAATAGCATATCTGCAGATTGATATTATAAATTATGATTAACCTTTTGCACCGGCGTATCTGTTGATACAATCAAAACGACGTCAGCATCGATAAGGCGATTACTCTGTTTAACATCATTCATATTTTTCGTTGCCTCTTCCATAAACTTTGCAATCTTCCCAATTCCTCCGAGGTAATCTCTCTCTCTTTCTCTCTCTCTCTCTCTCTCTCTATATATATATAGTTATCTACCTCTCTCCTTAATCCTTTCCCTTCCTCCCTTATCTCCCACGCCATAGATTACACGTGAGATTAATGAGAACCGATAGAAATTATTAGCCGATACCATTACGGCCGTGCACACAAACAAAGTATAATACGATCGGTAAAGTTTTCTCTCATCTCCCGATAAGGGGTTGCCTGGAAAAGAGGACTTTCCTTGAAAAATATCAACGGTCCTCCTCCCTCCCGCACCGCGGCCCCAGCCTTTATCCATCGAGAACGCAATTGATTCGATAATCGCCGCAACAATTTGTAAAGGCCCGACAAATAAGTCGCTGGGCAATGGACGAGTGATTTGTTTTCAACGTGGGTGATACGAGCGTCGAGTGTTGGATGGTGGGTGGGTGGGTGGGGTAAGTGGGGGCAGGAGAGAGTTTTTACGTGGCGATAACGCTAACGCTCATTATCGGTGAGAGTGCGAGCGACACACGTCACACGCGCACGCACGTAGGCGTAGTAGGAAACAATGTGGGAGATGACACCGCGGGTGCAATCGGCTAATTAAAAAGATCAAGCGATCGGCGAGGAGGCGACTGCTGTGCCTCCAAGGCGTTAAAGTAGCCTGACCCGCGCGACCTTCTCTATCAGGAATGAATAAAACATGAAACGCATCGGGTCCGTCGGTGCGTAATGCTCTGGCGTTCAATCTTCGGACGGCGTCCCCCTCCCTCTCGCTCTTCCGTCGATTCCTCTGACGTCAATCAAGAGATTGACGCGAAATTCGCGGGAAACTCCGAGAGTCGTCCTTCTTTTCCGTCCAATTGAAAGACTCTCCTCTTCTCTCCTCTCCTCGGAAATACGTCCGTTTTCGTCGGAAATCGAGAGATTCGCCGTTCGATCGATCGTCCACGATCGAAAGGATCGTGGGATCTTCCGACGGCGACCTCGACCGGCGACGTCTGCGGGGAGCAAAGGCGCAACCGACCGTTTCCTCGGCTGCGATCCGGATTGTCACGCGTGCACGCGCGGGGGAACGGGGTGGTCGAGTTTTTCCCGGGCACCGTCCGGGAGATTCGCGGGATCGGTGATAAAAGCCACAAGAATAGAACGCGAACGCTGATCGTGATTCACGGTGACGATTATTTCCGTCGCGCCGACGCTCGCGCGAGCGTCCGCACCCCGGAGATCGTGGGCGTCGCTCTGTTTTTGGGCCGCGGCCCTCCCGCGAGCTCGCCGCGACTATCGCGAATCAAATGCGAAATTCTTCCTCGAAAGGTCGCCGACGTCACGACGGAACATCCGAGTGCCCAGTGAAAACTCGGTAGCGCGGGTCAGAAACGCCCGATGACGGCGACGGCAGCAGCTGCGGCTGCTGACGCCATTGATCGCTGCCGCGTAGACAAGTTCAACGTTCATACGAGACACGTGTGTGCTCTTTTTCTCGCTCTCTTCCTCTCTCTCTCTCTCTCTCTCTCTCTCTCTCTCTCTCTCTCTCTTTGTCTCTGCTTCCAGCCAGGTATCGTCGACGAGGAGAGGTCGCGGTCCTATCGAATTTCGCGTTTTCGCAGTTTCGCTGAAACGCGCGACAACGACCTGCACCGGGAGCCAATGACCCGAGAGGCCGAGGGGACCCGGGGACTAGGGGCCGTATGGCTGATTCGGCTCGATTTCTCGGTTCCTCGATGACGCGATTCACCGGAGGAAAATGTTTCACGCCTGGAGAACGGAGCGAAGCGAAGCGACGTGACGCAACGTCGCTCGATCGACGCGACGAATTGATAAATTGCGAGCTCGCCAACGCGACCAATCCCAGAGGAGAATCGGCCAGCCGCGTGGTACGTGCATTCCCTTCCTTACCAACGGCGGTCGACGGCGGTCGACGGCGATTGACGTCTCGCGCGTGATTCATCGCGCGTGCGACCCGAAGTGTCGTTTTATTTCAGGGAAAAGCGTTTAACCTAAAAACAAAAGCAAACCGTCTGCAAACGCGCGGCTGCAGCAGTTGCGCCGAGCGCCGGCTATAAATAGAATCTCGAAAAGTCCCAGTTTTGCGGGAGGAATGCTGACCCAGTGAACGCGCGAGCCAAGAAGGCGGTCGAGGAAACCACGGAGAAAACGGCGAGGGTTCTCGCGCGAAATTCCCGAAACTCGTTGGCGACGTCGACGAGATTTCGCGTCGAGGACCGAAGAAATTGCGAGAGGAGAAACGGAAAGAGGGAGAGATGGGAGGAGGGAGAGACGACGACGACGACGACGAAGAATAAAAAAAAAAAAAGAAAAGTCATCGTCTCGCTCGCACGTTTCTCTCGGGTCCTCGTGAATGAGTTCGACGGCGCAACGTCGGCTGCTCCGAGTTGCTCGCCGTCGGGGGCTTTAAACTCGAGGAATCCGAGAAGCAGCGGGACTTTGAGCACCGGGGAAGGAGAGCGAAGGGGTGGGTGGAAAAACCGTCGCGGCGCGTGTGCGTGAAAATGTCGCGTGGGAGTTTAGGCGAAATTCAGGCACGGTCAGCCGCGGCCAGTGGGAAAACAACGATAAACAGGGAGATTTGCATGCGAACGACGTGCATGAGCCATAAAGTCAAAGCCGCTTGGCGAACAAACAAGTTTTTACCTCTCATGGCTGCACGATAATTGCGATGACGTAGCGCGCTACGATCCAGTCGCTCGCCGTGACGAAATTATCATCGTAAGCAAGGTCAAGTACGAGCGAACGCTCTCCCTCCCCTCTTCTCTCCTCTCCTCTCCTCTCTTCTCTACACATTCACCGCTGCTCTCCGCGGCCCGCGCGAACAAAACGGGACGGTAGATCTGACAGGGAAAGAAGGAAAGAGGAAAATAGAGAAGAGGGAAGAGAAGAGAAAAAGAGAGAGAGAGAGAGAGAGAGAGAGAGAGAGAGAGAATGGATAGAACGCGCGGAGAAAGAAAGAAGGAGCGAGTTAGCGAGAGCGAGCAAAGCAAGGAGTTGGGAAAGCTCCGAAAAAGAATCGAGTTTTTCCATCGCTTACGCAAAGGCAGCTTCGCTTCTGCGGATTATTTCCATATCGCTTTATCTCCTTTACAAGCATATTTATTTTTCGCGTAACTCGAGCCATCGCGAACAGACCATTATCGTGTTGTTCGTTCCACAAGTGTAACAATATCTACTTACATGTCATGCATATTTATTAATGCGCGATAAGGGAGAGCACGTAAAATCAGCAAAATTTACAAACAGATACAATATCGATCGATTAGCGTCATGTGAATTTTCTTTACAACGTGTTTGCGTGTTTTTCCCCTTTTTTCCTTTTCCCTCTCGCTCTCGTTCTCGCGCTCCTTTTTATTGACAAGTGCGGCGCGAGTCTATTTCCCGAAGAACCGATTCCCTCGGCACTCTCCTTGCGTTTATCCCGATGCCACAGAGTGGCTGTACGCTTGGATTACCGATCAATAATAAACCATTACTACTGCGCTGCTGCAGTCGATGCTGCTGCTGCAGCTTCTACTTCTACTACTTACCGCTGCTGCTACCAGTAGTACCACACGCATTATTATCATTATTATATTACTCCAATAATAAACTCCTCTGATAATCAAAGTGTTTTCGGATTAGAAAATTTAGCATCGGCCTACGCCGTATCCTTAGTCATGCCGTGTACACCTATACGCGGTTGTTTACTACCGATGGCAGTGCCCCACGTCCCCCGTCATCTCCACCCCCTCCCCCGCCGTCATGATTTAAACTACGCCAAGTACTTTGATCGGAATTCTTGGCGCGTCATTGAATTTTTCTTCGCCAGCATGACGATTCCCCCGAGAGTTTCTTTCTTCGACTCTACGAAATTTTACTCGAGTTTGCAAATTCCGAGGACCGATCGTCCAAAAATTCCGAGGGGGTGCGGTCGAGGGACCACCTCCCCTCCCCCCACGGTTGCATCATCCACGCGTTACCCGAAATGTCGAAATTTTCTTATCGGCGGGAGTTTTTCCAGGCACCGATAGTTTTTTGTCCGGGGTATGAGAGAGAAATGACATGGGATACGGAGAAACGAGAGAGTACGTGGATGCGCGTGGCATGGAAGAGACGGAGGCGCAAAAACGCGTAAAAGTATCGCTCGAAATCGATGAGTCGCATCGGGTTGGCGGCTGGTCATCGAGACCAAATAAACGTCGCCGTCGCCGTCGCCGTCGCCGCCACCGCCACCGCCACCGCGTTACGAACGCTCAAGGAAAACATGTTTTTCATTGATACGTCGTTAAAACACTCGCTCACCACTTCATGATCTTGAATCCTCCGCTCGTAGCTGCGCGCTTCTTCCTCTTCTGCTATGTCCACCAGCCCAGGATGAATCCATCAATGATAGAGAGAGAGAGAAAGAGGAGAGAGAGAGAGAGAAAGAGGAGAGAGAGAGAGAGAGAAAGAGAGAAAGAGAGAGTGAAAAGTAGGCCGTGACGCACCACACCGAGTCCACGCAGGCCGATGACCACTTTCACTGCAATTTTTTTTCTTCTTTCCTTTCCTCGTTTCCTGCGTCTTTCTCCCACCCCACCCTTTTTCCTTCTTTCCGCGCAAATTCAACACAACTAATCGCGGGTGCCGTCGGTCGGTCGAGCGCTCGCTTTTCTTCTCTTCATAATCTCGCGCTTGGCCCACGTTACGCGCAGTCGTCTCATTTAGCCTCTCGTCCTCCCCCTTCCCGCCCGGCCGACGCTGCGTTGACGTTTCCTCTCAGCTGCGTAATAACGTCATCCCGACGTTGGGCTAACGGCGAACGCGAGCGACCAACGACTAACGGCGAAGCAGCGATTTTCCCTCTTCGCTCGCGAGTCACGTGAAAAAACGATCTATCTTATCGCGCGCGCAGGAATTTAAGCGCCTCGCGGCACCTGCACGCAGGTGCAATGCGCTCGTTCGCTCGTTCGTTCGCTCGCTCGCTCGCTCGCTCGCTCGCTCGTTGCCCCCCGGTTCAAGTTCGACTTTTAAAACATGCAGCACTTGCACTTACGGGCGTTTGGCGCGGCGCGGCGCGGGAAAAGCGTGACTCGGCTAGTCAAAGTTCGCACTGCAGTTGACGCCAGGTGAGCGAGTCTCTTATCAGGCGAACGAAGTTAGCGCGCGACTGAAAATGACGACGATCGTCATAGAGCGCCGCGATTGACGTAAAACCACGCACGTACGCTCACCGCGTACTAGATATTGCGCGTACTACGGTAACTGACGCAAGACTGACAATAACGGGGACCACGCGCGCCGCGCTATCTGCCGTGGGAGCCCGAGCGCGTCACGTGACCGCACGGAAACGCCCGATTGGCCGAGGCCGCGCGTCGCGCGCCAAGCGAATTCGAACGCGGTGCGCGCTCCTTCTCTAGTGCGCGTCGAGAAACGGAGAGGGGAGCATTGCGCGCTCCGTTCGCGCGAATGCACTCGCGCGAGCGAAACTCGCTTCTCGACGCCACTGCTGCACCGGCGAAACTCTTCTCGCGCTGGTTTCCCTCGATCTCGCGAATTTTCTTCCTGTCTGGAGAGAGAGAGAGAGAGAAGGGGAGGGGGAGGAGAGAGGAAGAGACGAAGAATCAAAATGATAGGTCGATCAATTTTCTCACTCGATCATTTATTTATTCGCGTTCGCTCCTTTATTTTCCTATTTTCTTCGGATCTCTTCTTTTTCTTTTTTTTGCTTCGTTCACGTTTCGCAAGGCTGACTGGCGATCAGGAACTGGATCAGTATCAAAAGATACGTGGAAATGCTGCCGATTACCTGCGGGGGAAGGGAAGAGCGGCGCGATTAATTAAGGATGACAAGGGCGTGGTGGTGGTGGTGGTGGTGGCGGCGTCGTTTCGAGAAATTCTCCCGGGACTTTGACGTACCGTGGTCAGGAGAGTGGCATCGATTTTAAAGCCTTTCGCGGAAAACGTGCTTTCCAGCTGGAGCAGTTGCAGGGCGTACGATTGCAGCTGCAAAAAAATTGGTCTGCGTGGCTCGCTCGTTTGCGGAATTTGCACACTAAAGTTAGAAGCTCGCCCAAGAGAAAGAGAAAGAGAGAAAGAGGGAGAGAGAGAGAGAGAGAGAGAGAGAGAGAGAGAGAGAGAGAGTCATACCTCATCCTTGAGCGTTTTATCGTTGGTGCTTAGAATCGCTTGGTGAACCGTCCTGCTTATCTTGGTGGCCTGAGCTTTGCTCGTTTCGCAGACGAAAACGATGAGCAAAAACTTGATGGAGTAACAGAGCACGGAAGTTATGAAGTACGAGTACCAGATCTGCTTCTCCAGATTGATGCCCTTTTCGCCCCGGCGGTGCAGCAGAAAAAAGTAGAGGCTGAAGGTCACCTCGGCGAAGGTCATCGTTACCGTCGCGAGGAGCTGCAAAGTGAAAGTGTCGTTCAAGGCCACGAGAGCTCCGCAAATTTCCAGATGCCGCTGCCTCGAGGTTCTTATCTGCACGAGCAGCAGCGGATTATTTCGCTCGTGATAAACTCTCCGGAGCAAGTGCGGCTGGTCCGCTTCCAGAAGCCGTCGCACTTCCAGCAAGTTATCGTTGACGTGCCCGTAGCAGATCTTCAGCACGCAAACGCAATTCATGTAGAGGGAGTCCATCACAAAGACCACCACGGTCGCGTACAGCCAAATGCCTTTGGCGAGGGTCTGATTGAGGTCCCTGGAAAAAATATTGGGGCTCTGGCCAACCAGGAAGGTAAACAGCAGTATGTCCTTCCCGTGGACGAACTTGGATATTCCGTCGAAGGACTCCCCCGGCAACCTGGAGGAGACCTCGAAGAGGCTCTCCAGCAGGCACAGCCTGGGCACGCTCAGCAGGAACGTCGTCACCGTCACGCAACAGCTCAGAATCGTGTAGAAGTTGGACTGTATTATTCCTGGCACGCTGTCAAATTCCAAAGTGCCGGTGTAATCGGTCCGATAAAGGATTACTATCACGCAGCACGTGTAAATTCCTGTGACAACACTCGAGATAACGTAGCCCGATTTCGAGAGCGTCAATCCGCGCGACGCCTGAAACTTGTAGGGAAACAGACCCAAGATCAGACTGAAGAGGAAGCAGGGCCCCATCAGCGATTGGAAGTTCCTCGCTTGAAACGGCCTCCATTCTCGCCAGGAGTATTCGCTCGTCGTCGCGCTATTACTTTTCTCAAACATTGACTCTCCTCCCATAATCGTCCTACTCTTCGGACGCTTGCACTTGCACACTCGTGTGCGAGCAATTATTCTTCGAGCAGCGACAATTCCAAACTATCGTCGGCCGACAGCCATTCCTCCTACGGAGTTATGGATCGTCGTCTCTCTTTGCCAATACACTCGCCGTGAGCGATGATTAATAATGCCGATCAACATTCGTCATTTCTCCTATCGACAACTTAGCCCGCGGTTCTAGACCGTCGAGTAATTGCATTATCTGAAAGACAAATACACCTATTTATTGGAACGCTACTATCTTCGATTGAAAAAATATTGCCGACGCTCTTGCCACGTGCTCTGGGGTATTAGCGATATTAAATGTACTTTTTACTCTAGAATGTGCAGTGTGTGTTCGTTTGTTTGCCTTTCATCCATTTAGAGGAGAGTCGAGTCGAGTCGAGTCGAGTCGCAGGATTGCTTTCCTCGATCCGTGGAGGCGCCAGCCACTTGGGATAATGTAACAAGATTGTCAGGAAATTTTTTCCGATTTCAATATTTTCCGTGCTTCTCTCTCTCGCCCCTCTTCTTTTCCCTTATTCTCTGATTTCTCCAATTATGTCAATCGAAATCTTCGAAGGTGGACTGATATCAACAAATGCACTTGGAATCGCATGCAAATTATTTGTTTTTACAAGAATAGCGTGGGGATTGCTCATAATTTTGAATTGGTCGTGGGACTGATAAGTGGGTGGGTGGGTGGTGGTGGTGAGAAGTGACGCATTGACGAGGAAAATAAAAAATTATATATGCAACGGCAGACGGGCGCCGACCGACTAACATAAGTCGATTCATGTGCATTCGTCGCCTCTTGTGCATTTCCGCTCGATCGATCGATCCGATCGATGGATGGGGATGGATGGTTGGATGAATCTACACTCCGCATCACACGGGCAAACGTGTGATCAATTTTTTAGATCAATTCACGCTGTACAAGTCAGAGGCAAAATACTCGAATCTCTTGACGACTTATGAATATTTGCACAAAAAGTAAGATTTCTAATATTAGAGTAAAAATTAAGAAAAAAAGTGTTTTTTTTTGTTTTTCAAGTGTTCGAGAATATTTTCAATTTTTGAACAATTTCACCTATGACGGAAGAATGAAAATTTACGAATACATTTAAAATTCCCACCTAGTCGATATTTAAGTAAATTATTTCCTCATAGGTGGCACTGTAATCTCCATCTTCAAACTTTTTGCGCTAAACACGGTCCATCAAGCGTCTTCTTTGTTTCAGTTTTAATTAGTTTTGTGTTCAAGTTCAAACTTAAGATCTGATCTCTTGGTAATAAAAGTTTGAAAAGGTTTATTTAAATTATTCCATTGAGAAAAATGGATGAATCCAACAGTGAAAATTTACAAGGAACTATCAGTTATATATATATGGAAAATTTTGTGCAAGTATTTCTATATGCTTTATTACATATATAATTCCTGAATGTTATTTATACATACTCTGTACTAAACCCCAAATATATTTTAGTACTTATGATAGTGTATGCCTAAGACCTGGCAGAAACTTAAATTTAATCATGGGACCAAATGGCACAGGGAAGTCAACGATAGTTTCAGCAATAGTATTAGGATTAGGAGGTAAGCCCAGTATTATTGGGCGATCGCTTCATGTTGGAGAATATGTCAAAGCAGGACGTACAGACTCAAAAATTGAAATTCATTTGAGAAAGAATGAGATGGAAAATTTTATTGTTACCAGAAAATTTACTTCTGCTGGAAAATCTACCTTTTATATTAATGGAAACCCAGAAAATATAAAAAAAGTACACGAATTAACCACGCAATTAAATATTCAAGTTTGTATAATACATTATTGTCTTTTATTCTATTGTAGAATTAGGAGGTTTTTTTCTTTAATATCACTTAATGTCAAATTTTTTAATCTAGATGGATAATTTATGCCAGTTTCTTCCTCAAGATAAAGTACAAGATTTTTCCAAAATGAATGCACAAGAATTATTAGAAAATACTGAGAAATCTGTTGGAAATGCAGCATTGTATAAACAACATTTAAACCTAAAATGCCATAGAGAAGTACATAAAAATTTAGAAATAAAAATAGCAAGCAAGAAACAAATATTAGAAGCAAAACAAGACGAATATGATGGTTTGCAACAAATTGTTAGAACAATAAAAGAAAGGAAGAGAATGAAGGCCAAAGTTGAAGCACTGAATCAAAAGAAAGCATGGATCACATATGATATAGCTCGAAAGCAATTACTTCTTGTACATATATAATATAATTTTTAATTTGGCTTATCTTATAATTTAAATATAACTCTAATGAGTTGTTTTTCTATTTTAGGCCAAAAAAGAAAGAGACAAAGTTGCGCTTCAAATGAAGAAATTAGAAAGTAATCTTAAACCTATCATTGATGAAATTTCAAAAATAAAATCTGAAAGAAAAATACTCGAAAAATTTGAAATTAATCCTGTAAGTAAGAACACCCAAATAAAAGGACAGATTGATAGATTATACGTACAATTCTTATTTTATTCTTGTAGGAAAATAAAATAAACTTAAAAATTGAAAATCTACGTGAACTAATAGATGAAATAAATAATGGTCATCATCGGATTAAAGAACTTAATGAAGAGTGTAAGAATAGATTGAAAGAAGAAAATAATAGAAACGAAGAAATTAATTCCTTGGAACAACAAAGATGTAAACTTAATAATGATTTAAATCTTATGCTTCAAGATATTGGAACTGGTAAATTTACTTTTGTTTTACATTTATATCTATTTTAATAACATTACATAAAAAGTAAAAACGTATTTGCAGAAGGAGAAATAAAGCGAAAACAAAAAGAAATTTTAACTATCATTGAATCTCATTCAGATGTAATTCATCAATTAGTGAATAAAAATAATTCATTTAAACAGCACTGTAACTTAAACGATCAAAAAAAACGGGACCTAGAGGCAGAGCTTAAATCGTTAAATATCGATGCTAAAAGATTAGAATTACTAAAAAGAAAAAGTAATGATTCTTACCAAGGTGTAATTTGGTTAAGACAGAATATGGATAAATTTTCAAAAACTATTTATGAACCTATGTTATTAAATATTAACTTAAAAAATGGTAAATATTCTAAGTACTTGGAGAATTTTATTTCATTCCGTGATTTAAATGCTTTCGTCTGCGAAGATAAAAAAGATATGAACTTATTACTGAGTTACTTACGAGATCAGAATAGGCTGCAGGTGAATGCTGTGCATTCTGATCCTTCTAAAAATATTCATATGGAACCAAGAGTACCTGTGCAAGACATAAAGAAATATGGATTCACAGATTATTTAATATCTTTATTTGAAGCACCTTCTACTATAAAAAAATACTTAGTTTCTATGTATAGTTTAAATAATATACCTGTAGGTGGTAAAGAAGTGGAAAATAATGTTGATAAAATACCGAATAATTTTTCCTGTTATTTCAGTGGTAAGTAAAATTAAATAAAAAAATTTTAAGAAAACTTTCTTACATTAATACATGCATATTTCTATATTATAGAAAATAATCTTTATAGTCTCAGAGTTTCCAAATATTCTGGTCAAAGATCTGTTAAAATGTCGAACATAACTGGGAATGGAACCTTATCTATAGTAATGGACAGAGAAAGAATTAAAAAAATTGAGGAAATGTTTGTATGATTAAAATAAAGGTAAAAATTCTATGATATCTTTCTCGGTTAAACGGTAGTTTCTCATTACAGTATCAAAGCACTGAATGAAAAGAATCAGAATCTATTGCAGCAACTTACAGAAATTGAAGAAACGTTAGCTATGAAAAATAAAGAACTGCAAAAGTATCGTGACTTGAAAAATAATTGTCAACATGATCTACAACAAATAGAAACATTGAGATCAAAAATAGCTCTGGCTACCAATAAGATTACAGAATTAAAACGTGAAGAATTTGATATTAAGGAAATAGAAGAAATGTATCTTAAGGAAAAGCAGGTGGAGTATTTTACTTTTTAATTACTACAATATTCATTGAAATGTTTACTATGAGTAAGAATCACCGAGATAAAAATTTTCATCCTAGGTCATTGCAATGAAAGGGTTTAATATTTTGGATGAATATGATATTACTCTAGAAAAAATTTTTAAAATTCTGGCAAATAATTTAGAAAATAGCTTAAAATTAAAATTACTTGAGCAGAAATTATTAGAAAAGGAAACAATTTCGATTAATTTAGAAACCGAGCTGCAAACTGTCGAGAATAAATTTAAATATTTAGATGGAGAACTTCAACCATTAAAGAGAGAAACCGAAGGCTTTTATCAGGCAGCATTAGAAACGACCAATAATATTAATCCACAACAAAAAGAATTTAAACCATTCAACGCGATATTTTCCAAGCTACCAGCAACTATTGAAGAAATAAACGCAGAAATAAATAAAGCACGTAATAAAATTTTCTGTATTGGAAAAGTAATGAATCCGGAAGAGGTAAACAAATAGTATTAGAATTTTAGAAGGAGAAAGAAACTTTAATCAACTAATTATCTATGCCACATTTAGATGCTTAAAAAATATGAATTATTAGAAGGAGACATTAAATCTTTACATGAGTATTTAAATGGCAAAACAAATAAACTGGAACAGGTAGTAAAAACTATAGAAACAGAATATGAGCAATGGATAACACCTCTCGAGGCTCTTGTTGATAGGATAAATTCAAGCTTTAGCGAATATTTTGCATCAATGAATTGTGCTGGTGAAGTATCGCTTACTCATGGTGAAAAGAATGTAAGTAGTTAATCCATTCTATTAAAGTGGACATGTAAAGCATATGTAATTTTACTTGTAGTTGGATTTTGATCAGTATGGTCTTACGATAAGAGTAAAATTTAGAGATATTGATGAATTACAAGAATTAACAAGACAACGACAAAGTGGAGGAGAGAGAGCTGTTACCACTGCTATTTATATGATAGCGTTACAAGAATTATCTCATGTTCCATTTAGATGCGTTGATGAAATTAATCAGGTAATGATATTTATTCTGTAAAAGTCAAATTAAAGAAGATATTAATTGTCAATTTTAACAACTAAGGGTATGGATGCTGTTAATGAAAGAAGAATATTTGATATACTTGTCAAAATTACTACACAACCAGGAAGTTCACAGTATTTTTTGCTTACTCCAAAGGTAAGTACGTTTATTATTATGCATGAAATTTATTTCTGTACATGTGTTCTCTTTTCAGCTACTGCCTAATTTAGAATATACTGCAGCAGTAACTATTCATTGTGTGTTCAATGGACCTTTTATGGTGTCCCATAGTGATTTTAATACAAAAGATTATTGTAAAGGTCTTGTGGAAAAATGGAAAAGAAGAAGGACAGAGGATGACTATGATTAATATGAGAGAAATGTTATATTATTTTTAAATTACTTAATTTAAGTATATAATTGCACACAGTTAAATAAAAAAAGTTTCATAAATTATAGTTTATATCAATTGTGTGTGTGCATTTATTTCTTTCCCTTTTTCTTTTTTTTCTTTTGTAACTCTGGCCAAGGGAATCCTCGGCAAATTAAAACATCCATGATATTGTGACACGTGAAATAAGCATTCTCCATAACTTCTTCATTAAAAATGTCCATGGCGTACCTAGTTTTTCCTCCACTTTTTTTTACTTTTTTAGTAGTCTTCCCTTTACCACCACCATTATTCCCTTTAGCGTTCTTCCCGTTTGTTTTTCCATTTCCTTTCCCACCGCCCACCTTTTTTAACTTGGATTTGGTTCCCATTAAAAATTATTCTCGTGTAATTCGGAAAAGAGAAACTTGAAAAATTATTGAGCAAACGAATTCTTTGCCATGTAATGTACAATCGATCAAACAAGCTGAATATCTTTTTAAAAGCTAAAAATTCTATATAAACAAAATGAAGAGTAAGAAAGTAGAGCTAGTCACTCTATGCAACGTTGATTGATTCGCATAAACAATTCTAAGCTCTGAAAATTGAGGTACCGGTTATCAAACAACTACATTTGTTTTACAGGTAAAATTTCCCACGATTTCACGAGTACTATAGGTGTAATACTACTCGACCGCTGTATACCTATAGAGAACTCAAGTTATGAATGCACGTATATATATGTATATGTATATATATATAAATTGTGACAACCGGCAGCAGGTTGGCGTTTCGTGCTAGCAACTAGCGTTCCAGCAGCGCATTCAAACGCATTCAACTCGCGGCAATCGAAGTGTATGCGTGCGCTAAGCCAGCAGAGCGATAAATAAACTTTTTAACGAGAAACGTAAGCTGTAACAAACTCTAAATATATATTTAAGCGAAAAGGAACGATACGCGAGTGGAAATTACTTGTACAGGTACCGCCCAAAAGTGCCGGTCAATATGCAGTAGTGCGATATCTTTACCTGAAAAATTTGCACCGATCAATTATTAGCACAAGAGAGACTAGGGATTAACAAAATTAAATTTCTAAAATCTCTCGCGTATCATTGAGAAACGTTTATAATGCAAGAAACTCGTCAACTAACGAATGAAATCATGTAAAAGTTCTAATATTTAACTCGATGGATTCTTAAAAGTCTGTCAAGAATCGCAAGTCGAAAGGCACTGCGAGAAGCTCTCAATTTAATTTTGTTAAACGGATTATAGCAGATTTAACGAATAAATAAAGAACCAAATAAGTAAATAAATAAATGATTTCAGCTTATTTTGGTAATATTAGCGTGTGCGTATAGCGCGCTGTATGCCATTGTAATTTCCTATATTCACTCTGTGTATGACATATACTATGCCCAGGCTGGGGTCATTATCAAATCGCGAATCCTGCCTGTACGGTCCACAAAATATCGAAAGCCGCCAAAGCTGCAAACGTCCGCGGACGTTTCGGCACGTTGGGGAAGAAATACTTGTTTGAGTCAACCTGTGCCAGGAGAAGATTGCCTGAGAAAATGACCACGGCCCTTCTCGCCCTTTTCGCTGTGATCCTCATCATTCTCTTCAGGATACTCAATGTAAACAGCGCTCCACAGAAGCCGCATCTCATTTGTCAGGATCAAACCTTCCTGACAACTGTCCTAAAAATTGCACCTGTTATCGTCGAACCGTAAGTCTCGCATTTTTCAATCTCTTACACCGGATACCTTGTTACCGTTACCTCTTCTTTTTATGGTGTTGCCACAGATAAGTGAGGTTATGTTGCCCTTGATCCCATAAATTCCGCAATTTTGGAGCAGAGCGCATTTTAGTTTCGATGGCTGCTCATCCACCTCTTTACCTAATAAACACATTTCACTTTTATATCAAACACCTCTTTGACATTTATCTCGATAGATATCGACGAGATAGAAAATTCGCGAAGATTCAATGACCCACTACTGAATTTTGTTATAATTTTCTGTATGTTTTCTCTATGTACGTATACGTGTGTACAAACTCTGTTTCATTTTTCGCGAAATTTGCATTTTGCATATTTATATTTAAGGGGTGACAGATTCATCGATTAAAGAGATCAATATTTATCGGAGCAAAAATTAAAGAGATAAATAAGGCAAGTGGATTGTATTAAGTTACTTGCATAAGATTGCAACTGAACTATTGATTTGTCAAGCAATTCGTTCGGTTTATAATCTTTCGCTATAAATTAATCAGAGGTACACGTATATGGGAAAATAAAGATATTACAAACAATTTCTTCCCTAATTGTGCGGCAATTTAAACTGAGAAGTTTACCTTATCAATACTTACCTCATAATATCCTTCGTGTAATTAATATTTTATTCTTTATTCTTTATTTTTCATCAAATGTTCTGATTGTATATGTAGCGGGTAGAAAATCTATCTTTCATTGATATCCATATCACGCAAATATGTATTAAGTAATTTTTATCATTAGCGAATGGTATTTCTGCGAAAATGACATAGAGGCTTCGGTATGTTGACTGGATGACTAACTTCGTCATCAAAACTTATGAACCAAATACTTCTTTAAATATGTGATTTCTGAGACTTATCTAACTTTTACTAATAGATTGCCTGCAATAGATATCGATCGATTATTAAATAAATTAATTGTTATCCTTAAACTATAATATTTATTGATATTAGTAATAATATCATTTACTTGCGTTGACATAATGAGCGTTGATGAAGGCTTTCTTTATCGTAACACCAATAACAATCATTCGTGTATAAAATAATTTTTATCTATTACTCACATAATGCCGGATGTAGTAATAATTTTCATTATTGTCAAGTGCATTACATCACTGAAGCTAACGAGTACTGTAAATCGAATAAAATATTCCGGGTCATGAGCAATAGCATTGAAAAATGTTAAAAAATCCATTGAATTCTGATAATAAAAAAGTGTCAAAAGTAAAATATTAACAGAATGAGAGATAAGTTTACATGCAAAGATTCTGTGACAATCACTACTGCTAACAAAGAAATATTGATTAATCATTATTGTCACAATGCTCTTTCCTCTCTCCTCCTTCCGCAATGCCGAATGATATAGAATGACTTCTTTTACGTTTTTACTAAATTCAAAATAAAACAATTATACCTATCTTTTTCAGTGAACAATGAAATTTCTTCGTGAAAAAACGAATTGTTTACCTCTTTTAATTTCCCAAAGCATTATCATAAATTACATATTTTCCGCGCTTCCTCAAAATTGTTGTCTTTAGTTTAATTATAAAAAAGTGTCTGGAGTATGGCCAGGGATAATACGTGTTAAGAAAAACGTGATGACACGTGCACTTCTAGCACGCGTATTATGGTGAAAACTTTGATTATAGAACGTGACAACTTTCAGCAAATACTGAACGTACCGCAAGAATGATTAAATGCTAATAGTAAAATTGTTCGACTCTTGATGATTCTGAAAGAATGAGAGATTGCTAAGCAAAATTATTTCTGGCATTCAAATAAAGCTGTTCTCTTTTCTCCTTTCCTTTCCTTTCTTTTCAAGATATTTTCCAATGCATAAGCGGGCATAAACTTAAGTGTGTATGTATAAAGTGTAACAGGTATCAAGTGCACTTAGCGGAAGGAAAACTCTCCCGGAACATAGAGTTCCATCCTTCTCTAGTATCACTTATTGATAGAGGAGGAAATATTCTATATGATTAATGTCAGAGGCATACTCTCCAACTAGAAAAGTTTACTTGTTCTTGCATGTTTTAGAAGATACTAAAATTGCGTCTAGAAAAAATCATTTGCTGTACTGAAAATTTTCAATATTCTTCAAGATAAAAGAATATTATTTTTTCATATCTCTATGTTAAACGCTGACAAAAATATTTCTAAAATTTTTGCGCGCTTCTTCGTATCGTCTCTTCTTCTTTTCATTCTCATTACGAATGTATCACAGTTTATTAATATTTATTGTTCTTTCGCAAGAATTTTGATTTACAAATTGGAACAAAGTTGAAGGATAGTCGTCTGTATTTAATCTTGAAAAGATATCCGCTGCAATTGTTCGGAAACGCATATTGTAAGCAAATGAGAATAATTAGTCTAATGAATAGCACATAAATTGAAAGTTTTAATGTTATGAAAGCTTGAGCAATATTAAAATTCTCTAAACATCGATCGGTTACGACCATGACCATGAATATGAGCGTGCAATTGACAAACCAACTTCAGCAAGTGATATCGAACGTTGTTTGAATCTATATTTTAAAATTTGAAAGCATAGAAAGAATTAAAAACTCTTCCTCGTTTTTTTATGTCATTCTACGCATTTTACACAAAAGTAGAACAAGTTACTTTAATTATATAGGAATTTTTGACCTTTAAAACTTGGTACAAATTTTAAGTGATTTTAATTCATGGTCACGCGTTCATGAGGATTTTAGTAATTTCATCTATGAACTCATAGCACTACATAATGCGGTGGGGGGGGGGGGGGGTATATAAAGAAAGATACGAAGAAAAAAGTGTTACTATATTTAACTTCTTAGATGCAATTAAGTGATTTAATCTGTGCTAGAAACAATTTTGACTTTCTCTAGAAATTCAAATATACCACGATATAACTTATGCAAATTGTGAATGTGTGCAAGCAAAAACGGGAAATATTACGGTTAGTACTAGTAATGTTTTCATAGCTTTCTTTATAAAGGATAGTACATAAAGGAGCCTATATACAAGTATTCCACTTGAATATCCGAGCTTTTTCTCGATACGTAATTGGACAGGCGGAAATCAGCACATATATTATAATGCAACTGCCAATTTGGACCAAGATTTTTGCAAGTTGTACGAGAAACTTGGAATGACTTTGTGAGATTTATTATTAATAAAGATTCTTAAAAATAAGATTTCTCCACATCCCCATAAAATTTATATGCCGCGAACTTTACGATCATCTCACATATCACAATGCAGATACATTTTACTATCCTACGATAAATCATAACCGAGAATAATGATCCGATTTAAAGTCTCTGGACCTACTACTACATTGTCCGAGATCTAAAAATATTTCATGCTTTTTCCCGGAAAGCATAAATCCGCGATTTTTCTCCGACTTTTTAGGATATCCTCAAGATATCCTACAATTGTTGCGCCCGTTTGCTTCTTATTCCAGCAGCGATCCCTCATTTTTTGCCGTTCACTCTAAAGTTTAGTATACTTTTGCAAGGTAACATACCAGAAACCAGAACAGAACAAGATTTCTCTTGACTTGCTAGAATAGCGATGACCGCTAGAAAAAGACTCTGTGTGTGTGTGTGTCTGTCTGTCACTTTGTGTATATGTATGTGATACAGCCTTAGTTTAATTCATTTGATTTTATTATTGGATCAATTAGATTGTAAAATGTTAGTAAAGAACTCAATGAGTCAAAGCAAACGGTAAAACAAAACTGGGAGAATATCTCAGCTATTCTACAATTGCATATATTTTCTTATTAGATCGAGATGGCAAGAAATGCCTTTTTGAAGATAGCCAACCGGACAGCCTGAACTAAATGCTAGAGATATTTTAGTTTCCAATTTTACTGTAGAATTCTGTTAAAGCAATTTATGGCAATAATAATAAAACATTTTTATCAAGGAAGAAAAAAGCGGAATACTCTCGGGGAAGAGACTGTGAGCAATTTACTTTCTTTCAGATATAAGCCAACACGTTTGTGGGGATTCAGTGGGCACATGCAAACTATCGTGCACAGTATTATTGGACGCGTTCGCTGTCCATGGCCGATTGGTGAACGCGTTTATATAGCACTTCCAGATGAAACTACGCTAACCTACGACCTTTATCAACCCCTAACCAACGGTCACGAGGGTATATTCCTTTCTGTTTCCAATACTATCATTAGGTACTGCCATTGATTGTAATCTACCTATATGATTATGATCTGTGAACATAGTTCAATAATTAAAAGTATTATTGGCAAAAGTTCTATGGCTGAAATTACTTTCTAGCTCCTATTACGATAATAGGGCTTCTTCTAGCTTTATTCTGCCTTGATGTTATTATCAGTTATAATAAGAGGCTTTTTAATTTTAGATGATATTACCATTGCTATATGTCCTGGAATTGGAAACAGTTCGGAGAGTGTGTATATAAGAACTTTCGTCCATTTCGTACAATGTCACGGATATCGTTGCGCAGTCCTCAATCACATTGGTGCCCTTTCCAGTGTCAAAGTCACCGCACCTAGGATTTTTACTTATGGTATGAGCTCTGACCTGAAATTATGAAACACTCAGAGATAACTTATTGATATTCTATCACTGATGCGTTTATCCCTGCTAGGTCATACAGAGGATTACCAGATTATGTTACAAAGTTTAGTGGAAAAACACCCCAATACTAAAATAGTGTGCGTAGGATTTAGTTTAGGTGGTAATCTGGTTACTAAGTATTTGGGAGAGAAGGACATTCATAAGTTCCCAAATATTATAGGTGGCATATCAATTTGCCAAGGATATAATGCTATCGAGTATGTATGCTTTAATAAAAATATCCTCGTTATTTTTCTTTCTTTTTCGCCTACCGTTGTTATTCTAACAAATATTTAATTTGCTTTATTTTAGAGGTACAAAGTATCTATTAAATTGGCAGAACTTTAGGCGATTTTATCTTTACGTGATGACGGAATCGGTAAAAAATATCATTCTGAAACATAAAAATATTCTATTATCTGAAGACGTTAAGCAGAAATGTGGACTCAACGAAAAAGATATAATCTCAGCGGCAACTCTACCTGAACTAGATGAAGCCTACACGAGACGCGTAAGAGTCTTTTTTTCTAATAATTTCTTCTGGCTATAATTATTTAACGATAAGTATTCTAATCGGTCAATTATTTTACAGGTGCATAATTTCAAGTCTGTCTCGGAAATGTACAAGTGGAGTAGCTGTTTCTTCTATTTGGAGAACATTAATACGCCAATGGTATTTATTAATGCTGTAGACGATCCAATAGTTCCTGAACCGCTGCTTAAACCGATTAGAGAGTTTGCAGGTAAATTTTAATAAATTCATTAGATTTTTCTACAATCACGAAAGCTTTCTACAAAGTCTGACTATTTCCTTAACTCATATCTTTTAATTACACAGCGACTCATCCGAAAACACTATACGTAGAAGCTGCACACGGGGGCCATTTAGGATTTTATGAAGGAGGTTTGCTATATCCAAATCCTATCACATGGTTGGATCGAACATTAGTCGCTCTTGTGGGATCTTTAACTTTAGTAAACGCTGATAAAGTATTAAAAGCTTCTTAACCTAATTTTTTCAAGGAATAGCATTTATATTTATAGCATTACTCAGTTCTGAATAGTTATGATGGTTTGACTTGAAATTAAAACGGAATCTTTAAGGAGGATTAAACCGTTTGAAGCTATTTGGATCATAATGCGATGTCGTCTAAATCAGTAAGAGATGACGTAAAAAAAAGGCATATTGCATTTCATTTTACATCGTACATAATGTAACATCGATGTTATCAAGGCGTATTTTCTTCCACGCTTATTTATAAATTTTTCATTGTACATTCTACACTTTATCGTTAAAAACGATGTAAATTAATGGAAAATATAACATACATCTCTCTGCATATAATTGTCTAGCATGAACATAGAAAATTTCTATGTTGTTCAAAACAAGCAGCTATTTTTTAGTACTTTGGTACTCAGGGGTTGTTTGATAAAGTAAAAATTTCATACTACTAGTAAGCGTCGTAGACGACGTTGTTAAGACACTTGTTACACGTGAAAGTCTCTTTATTATTGAAATTAAAGAATTTCAGTTTATCTCTTTGAGATTTCATATTTACAAAGTATGCAGTGATATAAAGTATGTGCGCATTTTTATGCATAACGAGTAACACTATTTGCGTTTTTAAGAAACGAGTGACTTACAAATAATTATTTATGCGTTTAAAAATGATTCACTTTTGTCTATGTGGAATTAATAATGTAAACATCGGCAAATTCTACCTCATTTAAATATAAGTAAGGAATAATGTATAAGGGGATAAAACAATCAAAATCTTTGTTAGGTTTTCATGATAGTTGCTAGTTTTTCTCCTTATCATGTTCCTTGAGCATCACATTGAGCTCACATAAATGGGGTTATCACGAAATATTTCAAACAACAATAGAAGTTTTAGTGTCGGCTATAAAATTAATGATTTTTATATGTCTGTGCCTAATAACTGTACTTTTTTCAATATTTCACTTGCACATTTGTACATATTTTGTGAAATGTGCATTCTTACACAAGTATGAAAATCTTTAAGTAATATGAAAATACTTATGCACAAACAGTAAGGAAAAATTTCGAAAATTCGTATTAAATTGAGCGCGAATGAAAATTTAAGTCAAAGAAATTATTGTTTTCTATTTATTTTATTTTTTAATCAAAACGTGCAATGATTTTCATGACACAATTATAAAAAAAAATTAATGTTTGACTTTTTAACTTAAAAAATTATTCACGTTTCTTGATTTTTTATCATCCTAAGCGTTATGTATATTATTTATTTGAATTATTTTTGAATATTTTCTGTTAAATTACATAATTTATTTATTATTTTTTTTAACAAAAACCAAATAGACTATTATTTAAGTTTCATTGCTCGCAAACTAGCTGCCACCAGAGTATTTGCATTTTCTTAATACTTTAACTAAACTTTTTAGTAGAAACGGGCGTTTTATAAATAGTTCTACAGGACATGTAACAAATAAGCAACAGATTTTCATGGTGAAGCCTGTGAAGAGGGGAGAATCTGCTATTATGGTCCAATACTTAATTATAAAGAGTTCATATTTATATATTTAATTATTAATTTCTATCTTTTATTGTATATGAAAACTATTTGCAATTCTTTTATCCTAAAGAATTATATGAGAATGTGTATGATACTTTTTTTTAATTAAATACTTATCGAATAATGAATGTATGATCATAAAAGAATGGAAGACAATAAGCGAATTAACGCATGAATCAAATTTAATCATGGATCAATAAACCATGAATGATTTTTCCGATTTGCGATGATATTAAAGTAAAGTACTAATTCTCTTTATTTTAATTTCCTTAATAAAGAGAATATCATACTGCTCATACAAAAAAATCTTTTAAATAACATTGTCACTACTAATTTTTCTATAAAAAGTATTTGATGTATGTAAATTGAGTTTCTTAAATAAATCATTTCCATAGAACTTCTGCATAAATGACATTTCTTATCATTCCAATAAATATTCTCATTTCTGGCAAGTTCAAATGTGTCCTTGATAATTCAATATGTTCTTATCAAATATTAAATCTATTTAATTTCACACCTTTTACTGTCCAATGTATAGAATGACTTTTTTTAATGTTTAAGGCAATGGTATTCTTACATTATTTAATTCATTATTGAACCATTATTATTAGTTAATTTAAATAGTAGTTTATCATGATTATAAAATTGATTTAATTTACTGAATAGTTGCATATTTACATATTTACTTATGATTGGTGTGAGGATACGGAGCGCGTATCACGATATGTATACACGATACAGGCCGAGTAGAATCTTAATACACACTATACATTCTCAGCAATTCTCAGTCAGTGTTCAGAAGTCAGATAGTCTGCAGGATTGAATTATACTTGTCAACTAACTTCATTTTTTGTGTATGTTTTATTAATATGATTTATAATCTTAACTCTTGCTTGATGTTTAGTTAGAAAAAATAGAAAATTTTTTATGACATTAATTTTTTAAGTCTTGGCAATATCATCTTTCATTTTTGTATAAATAAACTTTTTATAAATGACTGTAATAACTTAAGTAATATTTTACATAATAAGTTGTCAAGTTTAATCGACTCCCCAGACTATTTGCCTTTGGTTTAAATAATATATGTGACTTACCCATAGCTGAATTCTCTAGATTCAGTTAGTTGTTGAGTGAGTCTGGTGTCCTAAAGCGGGTGACCATGAGAAGATTCATCAAGATATTCACGCTATGTACAATCTTGACTTGTGCTACGGCAGTATTGGATATGCCCATTAATTACTGGGCCTTGCGGGCACAAATTTTAACTGCCGAACGGGACCGAATAATCGGAGGCAATCTTCCATTAGAGCATGGAGAGCGCTTAGCAAATAATATTCTTATGAATGCCAAGCATAAAGAAATTGATGAGGGTGCGTTGATCAATCTAAAAACAAATCATTAAATTTTTGTTAAAAAAGTATATATAACTAATTTTAATAATTATAACAGCTTTCCTAAATCCTAGCGAGTTTCCACCAACTCAAAATTTCATCAAATCAAAACCAGACATTGAAAAATCAGAAGTTTTTCGGATTATACAAAAAATGCCAAAAGGTACAAAATATTATTAAATTTAAGAAAATATTTGAAAAATTTTAAATGTAACACATTTCTTAGATTTCTATTTACTTGTTATTATCGTTATATCAACTTAAAGAATTACAGATAATGATAAGATGAACATATATACTCTATAGATTATTTTAAATAAAGTATATATATATATATATATAAAATATATACATTTCCTGTTTTTTTTAATTATAAACTAAAGTATTTCAGCTATTGAAAAACTTACCATATAATTATTTTAAGGAGCTGTATTACACAGTCATGACACATCTATAACGTCGGCGGATTACGTATATTCAAATATCACTTTTCGGGAAAATCTGTATGTATGTGATATAAATAATACCTTGAGATTGCATTTCTTCGAACATGTTCCTGACGATTGTAACTGGAAACTTTTGAGTGAAGTCAGGAAAAATGTTACTTTAGCAGAAGACATAAATTCGAGAATCCAGCAGCAAATATCAATGGTTGTAGATGACCCTACTAGAGCATATCCTGATGTAAATACTGCTTGGTCCAAATTCCAAAATATATTTATATTTATTGAATCTTTCTTAACATACCGGCCAGTGTATGAGGACCATTTTTATAGGGGTCTTCAAGAACTTTATGATGATAATGTTTTCTATTTGGAACTTCGCACTACGTTGCCTACACTTTACGAATTAAATGGTACTATCTACGGTCCATTGGATGTTGTTCGCATCTACAAAGAAGTTACGGAAAGGTAAACAAAGTTTATATAAAACTAAAGTAAAAGGATGGGGAGAGATGACGACATAAAATAATATATAACTTTTCTCAAATTATTAATTTCAGATTTATACGAGATCATCCGGATTTCTATGGAGTCAAATTAATTTATGCTCCATTGAGACAAGTATCTCGTCAAACCTTGAAATCATATTTAGAAATTGCTAAACAATTGAAAGCAGCTTTTCCAACTTTCGTAGCAGGTTTTGATTTAGTAGGTCAAGAAGATAAGGGGGGATCTTTGATAAACTTTGCCAATGAACTAAAAAATCTTGATCCACGAATTAATTTTTTCTTCCATGCTGGGGAAACCAATTGGTATGGCTTATCGACTGATGAGAATTTAATAGATGCCGTTTTACTTAATACAAAACGGATCGGTCATGGGTAATTAATTAATCTTTACCTTGATCTAATAAATCTTAAATTGTTAGTTATACAAAAATATATTTACCTTCTTTACATAGATATGCATTGATAAAGCATCCAGAAGTTCTGCAGATGGCTCGATATAAAAATATCGCAATAGAATTGAATCCTATCTCTAACCAAATTCTGGGTCTTGTTAAAGATTTAAGGAATCATCCTGGCAGCATTTTATTTTCTACAGGATATCCCGTAGTAGTTTCCAATGACGATCCTGGAATTTGGGGCAGCAAAGCTCTAAGCTATGATTTTTATGAAGCTTTCCTAGGTCTGATGCCAAGAAGTGCTGACTTGAGATCTCTGAAACAATTGGCAATGAACTCCATAGAATATAGTAGTTTAAATTATGAAGAAAAAAATCAACTCTTAAATATCTGGACTAGGAAGTGGCATATATTTATAGAAACATTATCTTTCGCTTATGCAACAATCGTTATATGATGATATTGGTATATCTAGGCAATAAAATATAACTAGAAATGATGTAATTAAAAGGGAAATTAAATTTATATGAAAATACACTCTTCTGATATTAATTTAATATCAATAAAACATTGCAAATTTTAAATTACTTTTATATAATTACGAAAACAATATATAAAAATATAAATAAAAGAATATTTTCAATATATTTTTATCTGTGTCTTATGTTATTTTTCCTAATGCATATATATCTCCTCCCCTAAAATTTATATTTCATTTAAGTGTACATGTACATTAAGTTTTTAAATATTAAAATTATATATTACATTGAATGAAAAAATAAAAGTTTATAGTTTGCATTGAATAAAACTGATATTTAACTTCATTCAATTGGAAGGTACACCTTACACACCCGACAAACATAATAATAATTAATGACGAACTACAAACGTTAAAGCTATCAGCAAAAATGCAAATGATGGATAAATTAATGAAACAAAATTAAAAATCGCATACGTAAGTAGTGAAGCTTAAGTACACAAGGTAATTCAGAGGAAAAAGGACGGAGAATACTATAAATTCTCCCAGTTATTCTTTGAGAAGCTTCGGTGAATGGTTTATCGTTTAGTCCCACGCGTGGTACTACCAGAGACTTTGATAATCGGCTAAACGATGCCAGTCAGTCTTCTGTAGTCCATACAACAACATAAACATTCGTAATTCCCATTTTAAGATCAATAAATATCTCAATTACTACAATTCTATACTTCGGCTAATAGAAAAAATATCACATATTAGATTCTTGCTGTTTCTCGATATCTCAAAGTGCCAACTATTGATATTTGTACATAGTTCTAGTGATAACAATTAATATTAGTTTTCTGATTTTACTTACTAATTAAAAATCATGTTTAAATTTATTGTAATCTTGGCAATCGTGCTTCATGGAAAGATTACACATTCAGCACCACTTAATTATTGGGCTATGCGGAACGAATTGTTGAAAAATGAAGAGCTTTTGGCACTTGGCGGATCTTTATTGATGGACCCTATAGAAAAAATAGCAAATGATGTTTTAATGACAGCAAAATACGAAGAAATACAACGGGGTTCGTATTTATCAAATATGTGAAATAAGTTAAACATTTTAAAATTAAATTTAAATAATTTGCAGGCTTTACAAAACCATCCTCGTTCCTACCAACAAAAAATTTTCTCGAAGCAAGAAAAGACATAGAAAAATCAAATGTTTTCAAGATTTTAAAATTACTACCTAAGGGAGCGATGTTGCATGGTCATAATTCAGCACTTGTTTCAGCAGATTACACATTTAATAATTTAACTTTTCGTGATAATCTTTACGTGTGCGATACGAATGAGACTTTCCACTTACAATTTTTCAAGGAACCTTCCAATGATTGTGATTGGAAATTGTTAAAGGAGATACGACAAGACCCAAAAAGGGCTGAATATATTAATAATAAAATCCGTAGTAGTCTATCTATGGACGTTGAAGATCCAGCGAAAGCTTATCCTAATAGTGACGACGCATGGAAGAAATTCTTACAACTGTTCGATTTCCTTGGACCCATAATTAAGTATCGACCAGTTTTTGAAGATCACTTCCGTAGAACCCTTCAAGAACATTATGATGATAATATTCTATATTTGGAAATGCGAACGGCTTTATCAGATCTATATGACCTGGATGGTACAACAATTGGTCCAGCAGGAATTCTAGAAATATATCAACGAATTACCAAAGAGTTAGTATTTAATTGAAAACTTATAATATTATTGTCCATCATCTTGATTTGTAAGAATAACTAAAAGTCTGTAACTTTCTAGATTTATTCAAGAACATCCTGATTTCATTGGAGTGAAATTAATTTATGCAAAGCGTCGTATGATGCCTCATGAAAAATTAAAAAATACCTTGAAAGCTACCGATTGGTTGAAAGTTAATTTCCCCACGATGATGGCTGGATTTGACTTAGTAGGCCAAGAAGATAAAGGAGATAGCTTAGCTAGTTATGCAGATATTCTACAGAATTCTGAAGGAGTGGTGGATTTCTTTTTCCATGCTGGAGAAACAAATTGGTATGGAATGCCAACGGATAAAAATCTCGTTGATGCTGTTTTGCTGAATTCCAAACGGATAGGCCATGGGTAAAACTATAAAAAAAAATAATAATAATATTCATTATTTATTTACACTTGATTCACAGTATGCTTTGCCGCTAAGTCATTATCACCTCAAATTATAATTTACATTTTTTTTAATTTAAAGAGTATTTCAAGGTATGCGACAAATCGCAAATAATAATGCATAATTACGATAGTAATGTAAAACAGTAAGGTTGTCACAAATATAAAGGTGTGAATTTTACGTCATGCAAATATACATTATTCAATTATACGCGAGCGAACAGTACCTGTCATGATGTACTGCTCCAAGAAATTAACAATGTACGTATTGCCAAGAAGTGCGCAAAAGTGTAATTAAACACTGTGCTACGAGAAGTAGCCACAATTGTCAATATTTTCTTAATGCGTTATGCTTGACTTATGAGTTTCACCTGTCACTCTTAGCGGCAAAGCTAATATTTTCATGTCATGTTTAATTAAACAGAAGTCACAGTCGTACAAGAACATATTTTTGACAAAGAGGAACTTATTATCCTAATAATTTTATGTTTCTTGCATCACTCTTGGCTTAATTGTTATCATTGAAATCGCGTAAAAAATTATGATAATGCGAACCAAGGTAAACTTTTCGATTCTTGATCAATGGACCTTTTTTCTTTTTTCCAACAGATACGCTCTGATAAAGCATCCGATTATCATGTCCATAGTGAAGTACCGAAACATTGCTATAGAAATTAATCCAATATCTAATCAAGTCCTGGGGCACGTAAAGGACTTGAGAAATCATCCTGCGAGTGAACTATTTGCTCGTGGATTTCCAGTTGTGATTTCAAATGACGATCCTGGCTTATGGGGTGCAAAGGGCCTTAGCTACGACTTCTACGAAGCCTTCATGGGAATCATGTCCCTAGATTCTGATATAAGATCTCTGAAGCAGTTAGCTTACAATTCGATAATCTACAGTAGTTTAGGACCTGTAGAAAAATATAAGGCTATTGCAGTTTGGGATAAAAGATGGCGAGAATTTGTAGAAAAATTAGCATTTTCCGATGTATTGTCCTGCAATGACGCAAAAGTATGATAAATAATTCCATGACGTAGTTCAATTCAAAATATCAATTCAATATTAACTTACCCCCTGGACGAGATTATTAATTATTGACCTACCTCATGTTAAGTACGCAATATCATTGATGTTTTTATATTCTTAATTACGCTTTTGTAAATTATGCATGTTCAAATCAATTGTAATATTTTAATAAAGTAAATTAATTAAAAATATATACATATATATACGTATAATTAATAATCTAAAATAATCTAAATATACTTGTATATATTGTGTTCGATGTTAATATAATATACATTTACCATTTTATTTAATAAAACTTTTAAATTATATATGTATTCTTTTATTTTATTATAAGTATACCCTAGGGCGTATGGATAAGTTGTTACAAACTCTTCCATTTCAGATAAAAAAAACTCATAATAATGGAATAATACTGTACTCTGCTGGTCTCCTGAACTTGTATTTACATTTAATATATCTATACTGAGGTGATTGATTTCTCGTTTGCTGATACCAGGATTTAAGAATTTCACTAATACGTAACATCATCAGAAAGCTATAAATATTAGCAGGCTCATTTATTAAATTAACTTTATCTCTTACGAATAAATGATTGTAAATATTGTTCATATCTTCCGAGCAATTTTTATCGTTCAATTGATGTTTTGCGAAAAGTAATCTGACGTCTAAAGGCCCTTCAAATACGTAATAATGTGGGAGAAGATAGCGAACAGCTGTATTTGTTTTGATTTCTGGTATGCTATTTTGTCTCAATTGACATTGCTTCTCCTGAAGTTTTAATGCTGCATATTGAAAATTACTTTTTAAAGGCATATTAATAATATTTTTGTTAAAAACAAACACTCTTTTTGTTACAGGAGAGGTAATTAAAAATAGAGTTGGCCTAGTTCTCTGATTTTTCAAGTTTTTCTGTGTTTTTGATGCTGCAATTATGCCTGTTAAATTAGTCTTATTGTGCAAGAGATCATTATGAGTTAAAACTTTTTTCCTTTCAATGGTATTTTTTGTGTTTTTCACACTGGGTATAATTATTTGAATGGGCAAACTCATTTCAGGAGTGCTTGATAAAATCATCCTATCCTTTGTTACACCGCTCGGAGAAAAAAAATTATGTATTTTCCTTGTATTCTCCGAGCGTTCAAAGTAAGGTACCGTAGTCGGCTGATTAACACTTTTAGGAATCAAGTGATCAATAACCATTCTTGTATTCGCAGTAAATGAAAATTGATCGCTGATAAAATTTTTCGAGCCTTGAAAAATATTGTTATATTTGTACATTTTTTTTTCAATTTAAAAATTTATTAACTTACGTGTTTGGCAAAGGATGTCACGTTTCTTGTCGCACGTTGCTTCAATGTACGTTGGTAACTCACTAATGTGCCTATCTAATAATAAACAAGCTTCCGATTTCTGAGTATGATTCAACAATTTCCTCCACAACTCATTGTTTTTAATTCTATCGCCCGAATGAAACCACCGCCAAACATATTTTTCTTTATAACCACCTATCCAAGCATTTTCTATTGATTCTACATAATAAAAGATTCCTGTATTACAATTGATTAGAATTTTATCAGAACGATGAATTCATGATTCCAATAATTAAGACTTACTAGGTCTGACTTTTAACATCATGATACTTAAAGATTCCGCCTCTTTTATACCTTCAACTTCAGCAACAAATCGACCTTCTTTTTTACAATGTAACACAGCATCTGGCCAAGATACTCTCGCCGAGTATAAAGTGAATTCTTTTTTATCAATGTGCATTTTAGCTACCAAATTGATATTACGATTAAATTCATTTTCTATAAATAGTAATATTGAATTTTATCCAAGTGTGTTATTTTTCAGTTAAATCGTTTACTCCTCAAAATATTACCTTTTTGACAAATAAATGGAAGTTTCTGTGAACAATTGAGTGACTCGAATATTGTAGCTCTTGATTTTCCATTGATACTTATACATTTTCTATTAATAATTGGAATCTTTTTATGAATAATATTTTCGGGATTAGTCTGTCTATAACTTGAAATCCAAATCAATAAATTATACAAATTTACTCGAGCACCGATCCAATAATTATTTGATGCTATAAATAATTAAAATCAGTAACTTTGAAAAATAAATTCTTATCCGAATGTTTAAGCTATTTAAAACAATTTAAGTTACACAGTGATACGTTTAATATGGTCAACAGCATACATTCCAATATTATCAGAATGTAACACATACAAAACACGCGATCAAGAGATTCAGATGACTCATTGTTATACATACTATAAGAAATTCAAAAGGTATTGCTAAAAGCATTATAAATTTTCTAATACTTGTTTTATATAACCGAAAAGAATACAATATACTAGCTATTGATATATTATTTGCTTTATCTTTTAATAAAACGGTGCATTCACTTGAAGTGATTAATTAAATTATTTTTTAAACTCACACGATGTGCCATCGATCAGTTTTTCAAGAATAAACTCTAAGTTTTTATTTAAATCTGGCGAAACTAATCGAGTCTTATACTTTCTGCAAATGATTCGTGCTTCATCCCAAGAAACTCGATATCTATAAAAAATATACTCAAGATTCTGGAAAACAAAGCCTCTACTTATTGGAATTTGATCTAAAAACAAATTGTTAAAATATTTTGAGCAAAGCTACAATTTAAATATAATTTATTGAATTTTGAAATTATCTAAATATTCGAGTAGCTTTTAAATATTTGATATAAAAAATGTAACGTATGCACAGTGTTTACTTACCTAAATATTCAGTGTAAGTACCTTGGCTATTTGAGCTTGAATGTAAAAGAATGAAAAAAAATACGATTGTCAACTTTTTACGCATGACGAATGCTTTTCTCGTACAACTCATGGTAATAACTGAACTCAATCTAGGCGTACTGCAAACTTGAACAGTACAATTGCAATACTCGCGGTTTAACGTAATTTGCTTAAATAAAATATGACATTGCTCACACAAGAGTCTTAAATTCTAACTAAACATGACTAAAATTTTTTCAAAAGGAAATAACAATAACTATAATCGTTGATACATCTATTTTCTTATTAAAAAATGCACATTTAATAATAATTTACATCTTTCAAGAAAATTTATTTGCAAGTGCAATTTTATTAGAATTAAAATTTAGATATTAGAATATTACTTACATAAGTTGCAGGAGAGAGTATTATGAGACTTCAAAGATAAAGATTTTCTATTAATTTTTTAAGAATGATATATCATATAACGACATTCAGTTAAAATTTAATAACTATGGAACATGTAGAGTAGTCTCGTAATTTTTTTAGGAATTAAAACATCAAATTTTCTCTTTACCGACAGTATTGATAATCAAAATACCTATAATACTACTCGATGATAAAAATTTCTGTATTATCAATCAAGCAATAAACCACATTAGACTTTTTTTCTTAGATCAATTTACTCATTTCTTTATGTTTCTTCTTTATATTCAGACACTGCAATACTCTTAAAATTATACAGCGTTAATCGAAATACAACCAGTGTCTGTTTCAAGAATTAAACATTTTTAATAATACGATGACGATATATTTATGGTGTGGAAATTAACACAGTCGATAGCATAGATGATAATTTGGCGGGTTCCAAATGGTCAATGTCATATCAAAGCTACAGTATATAAATTTTGCAATTTCTTAAAATTAAGTCACTCTCTATATTCGTAGCAAGCAATTTCGCTAGCAATTTATAGAAACGGAGGATCTCGTGAAGGTATTCACAAAAAATATCAGAGGCTCCTTATTGCAACCCCGATGCAATTAGGGGTGTAATGAGGATCGCGGGAAAAATTTATTTTGCATTCAAATTAAATGAGCCTTATAGATTCATGTATAGTTTATAAATCAAATTATAAGCAATAATAATTCTGCATCTTTAAATTTTGCTTTATTTTAAAGATAAATTTACATATCAATTCGAAATGACATCATTAGAGTATTTTTATTTAATAAGTGTTATATATGGAAGCTTTTATTTTTACTTGTAGCTTTCATACAGCAAGCCTTTAGCAACAGTTTTAGCAGTGTCTTTGTTAATTAATTTTTCTACAATAGCTAAACCAAAAGCAAAAGCTGTAGCTGGACCTCTGCTAGTTATCAAATTATCTGAAATAATACAAATGAATGAAATTAAAAAACTTCCATAAGTTTAATATATATAATACATAAAAACTTGATATTACTTACCATCAACAACAACTGTCTCATCCAAATATTTATATTTATCAGTTAATTGATCTTTCATTGATGGATAAGATGTGATCTGTTTGCCTGTATAAATTTCATGAGCTTTTAAAGCTGTTGGTGCTGCACAAATAGCTGCAATAACTTTATTTTCAGCCTCTTGCTTTTTTAAAATTTTCCCTACTTCTGCAGACTAGAAAACAAATAAAACTTGTATTTATTTATATTTTTTCAGTTTATATAATTAAAAAAAAAGTCTATCTTTACATTTGCAAATGTTTTGGAGCCCTCAAGACCACCAGGTAGAATTACAACATCATATGATTGTTCGATAACATTCTTAAGACTTGTATCAGTACAAATTTTTACATCTCTGCTACATTTCACACGTTCACTATCCTTTACATTAGCAATGGTAACATCAATCTAAGGAGTAAAGAGATAAGGTTAGGAAATAAAAGTGATAGACTATACCTCAAACATACTCCACCACGTCGCAGAACATCTGCTGTAATAACAGCTTCCATCTCCTCTGATCCATCTGCTATTAACAAAATTGCAGTTTTCTTTGTCATACTTATGCAATAATTTGCTTTCAAGTTTAAATTAAAGAAAACTTTATAAACTGACTTTGCAAATCCAATAACAACGGGTCGCGTCACAAAGGCCGACATAAATAAGTATGCATGTGTATGTGTGATATACTTATCAGTGTATTAAATCAGCATCACACATACTGAATCGTATATATATACATGTATATATGTAATAATATATACATATATATATATATATTATTGCTCATCCATACTCTTAGAAATAGTGTTTTATATAATTGTTAAATTATAATATACATTTTCGTAATTTTTACATCACATACTCCATTTAGTATATATAAGTTTTAAATATATCCTATAATCTTGTGAAAGAAAGGAATAGGTGGAATTGAACTGCACCCCCACAAAAGAAAAATGAAACAAATTGCAGTACAAGATGGCTGCATTTGGGTGTTGTGCCCACTAATTTGTGCACTTTCATCTATTTAAAGTCTTTTCCTCATTAAAACACTTTATTTTTATCGTCTATTTTTATCTTTGTATTTTAATAATTGTATGACACGTGTGTGAAAAGGTGTATAGTAATAGATAGAAATAATGCGCTTAACTTTAGGATACTAAGAGTCCAGGTAAGTTTACCTTGAAACTTCACGGCTTACCATAATATTTTCAAAGCAATCTAAATGCTTACAAATGTAGAGCAAAATAATTAAATAATTTTACGCTTCACTGTGATATCTGTATAAATTTAAGTTTAACTTGAATATCCAAAGACTCTTAATCAAGTGTATTTGTCAATACTTAATTCTTCCACTGAAGTTATCAAAGTGATCTTTTTTATGTCCCTTTGCGTCCTGCAGATAAGCAAAGTTTGACTTATTACTTTAAGTATAATACATATTAAGAGCAATGTATTATTGAGTAATAATTTAAGAATTTGAGCATCTAAAAAGTTCACAACGTTCACCGTGACTTAACACCACTTGTAATAAGCGTATCAGTATGATATAATAATTGAAATATTCTTAAAAATGTATGGAAAAATAGATATACAATTGTTTCTCTTAAATATTTTCAATAATTATTGGGGGATAATTTATTGTAAAGTAATTTATTTATCATCAATATACTGATAAAAAAACTACACGGTTCAGGGGGTGGATGATAAGAATTTACTGAAAGAGCAAGATCGAAGCCATTCGAAACACTGGAGAAAGACGGTGGAGCTTCGGAGGAGGGGGAGATGTCAGCTGGCACCCAAGGCGAGATTCGGGTTGGCCCTTCGCACCAGGTTTGCTACAATCTTGAAAAATATTTTGCTATTTAGCTAAATTGCACAAAGTGCCATACTCAAGGCTTGTGTATAAAATACATTCTTTACGTATATAAAAATTGAGGAGTATATGGTATAGGGTAGGTAAAGATATATTTTAGAAATCACTTGGTGCTCCTGAATATTTACATACGTATGTTGTGCTTCATCAGGCATTTTATGAATTTTTAAGACTCGAGTCAGGATAAAATTATGCACCTCAAAAGTATAACCCTGACTCAAATACCAAATTCTGTATAGTTTTTATATTTTTATAATAGAGTTTGTACAAAATAGCTTTTTCTAAACTTGTTATATTTGTGTGCTTAAAATAATAATTAAGTGCATGGAGTGACTTTTTTTGCAAAGCTCTAAATTAAATTAAAAAGTAATGCCCTATACTTGTATATAAGTTAATGCTCCTATAAAATAAAAATAAGTACAGTACATATACTTCAATATTAATAACTGCCTGTTGATGGTTCAAATAACATTATTTTTACAAAGAGTAGAAAAATTAAAAATCTTAATAAGTATATATTCCATCCATACAAGCTTGCAAATTTATATGTTATGTAATAAATGTTATAGCTAAATTAAGAATGTAATGTTTCTCAAAGCCTTGAGGTATTTTGTCCCAAATATGAAAGATATCGCACACTAGATACTTTAGAAATGATGTAAACATTTTTTTAAATTATAGGTGGTTTTGAGTCACGGTGAAAATATATAAATAATAAATAACTAAAAAAAATGCTTTATTATAGCAGCTATTTTATATAGCCATATTAAGCATTGAGAAAATTGAAGATAAATTTTATAATATACTTCACTGATTTAAATAATGAAAAATATATTATTATTATGTGTATGTGTATGTGTGTGTGGTTAATTGAACCATCGATACATTGACTTTCATTAAGAATTTCTGTTGTTTTAGATTGCTCTGATAAATCATTAAGAAGTATATTTAATGAATCTTGTTTTCTTAATTGCTACGCATTCTTCGAACATATAGTCTATAAATTTTCATGTGCATACTTGTATTGTCTTTTGGGTATGGTCCAAAAGTATATGTGAATGCATTTGCGAGGGTTTTATTGTGCTTATGTCAGCAAATCTCATTAACTGTGCCATCATAACTTATTAGGAAATAGACTAAAATTTGTTTGTAAACAATAGAAATTAATTAAATTAAGTTGGGAAAATGCAAGTCGAAGTACAAGCCAGGTGCATATAACTAACTTGCTTTGGCACTGGTGCTAACTGCGCGCAATCCCAAATTTTGGATACAGGAATTGGTTTCTTGTCAGGCCCGTTTGCCTGATTATCGGCCGGGTATTCCACCCGGAGAGCTGCTTCCTGATCCAGAGTTCTCAAAAGAACGAGAGGAACTAAGATGGATTCCAGCCATGGCATTAGATGGGGACCTTCTCATGTACTTAAGAGCAGCTCGATCTATGGCTGCGTTTGCTGGTATGTGTGATGGAGGATCCCCGGATGATGGTTGCGTGGCAGCTTCACGAGACGATACCACTATCAATGCTTTGGATATCCTCCACGACTCAGGCTATGATCCCGGAAGAGCTCTGCAAGCTCTCGTTAAGTGTCCAGTACCAAAAGGCATTGACAAAAAGTGGTCTGAAGAAGAAACCGTAAGTGGCGATTAGAATGAAATCATCAAACAATCTCCTTTAATCAATAAGCTTATAAATAATAAAAATAACTTTAATCAGTGCAACCTTGGACTAACATTGCCTCTGTCTTTTCTTTCTAGAAACGATTCGTCAAAGGACTTCGACAGTTTGGGAAGAACTTCTCAAGAATCAGAAAAGATTTATTACCCCACAAAGATACGGTAACGAACAAATCTTTTTTACTATGAAACTTTAATAACAATCATCTTATGAAGCTCACATCTTTATAAAGCTCTTTTCAAAACGTTGCTTTGAAAAAAATTGTGCCTTTTTTTGGATATCGTGTACATTTTATGCTTTTCTGTAGCCGGAGTTGGTTGAGTTTTATTACTTGTGGAAGAAAACTCCAGGAGCGAACAATAACAGACCTCATCGAAGAAGACGACAAGGATCTCTGCGAAGGATTCGAAATACGCGTAATTCTAGAGCGGGTACTCCCAAAGAAGAAGTTCCCACTCCGCCAAAAGAATCTACTCCGGTTAATCCCATTACGAAAGAAGCGGCCTCAGAGCCGGAAACAGTACCTGTCGGCACTCCCGCCAGCAATAATCCTGGTGGAGAGGTCAGTTCTGTAACCGAGGACGATAATTCAGAAGAGGACAGCGACTCTCGCGACACAAACACGAACGGAACAACCCACTCTTGTCAACATTGCTTCTCAACTAGCTCTAAGGATTATCAGGTAGCTGGAAAGGACAGATTGTTGTTGTGTACGGAATGCAGAGCGCATTTGAAGAGAACTGGGGAATTACCACCTGCACCGCCGTACTTATTCCGCCCTGTACCTGCGGAATCACCAGATAGCCCAGGTAGGATGCGCACAAGAAATAAAGCGAAGGAAACGCCAAGGCCAGCCAGACCGCGACGCACCGGTGGAACGGATACTCCAGATCAGGAGAAGCAACAGCAACAGCAGCATACGCCTGATAAATCAAAGAAGAAGTCGTCGAGCAAGCAGGAAACGCCTAAAAAAGGTCAGAAACGACCACAAACGGATGATGTGGAGGAGGATAAGGAGTCTCAGAAAAGGAAGCGTGGCGAAAGACCCGAAAGTCCTTCGGAATCATTGACCACCGATAGCAATTCTCTCATGGATGAGCCTGAAAGAGAAGCAGAAGGTGACGCGAACGAGAGTCAACCCACTCCAGCTACGGTGCCTACAGAGGAACCTGTTAGTCCTGCAGTCACTACCCCAGAAGAGCCTTCCGAACCTACTCCAGCGTCCACGCCTGTGCCGGTGCCCCTTCAAAATCTACCTATATCAGTTCCTGTTATCCACACTTTGGATAAAAAGCCCCTGTTAGATGAGCCTCCTGAGCAAAAAGAAAAGATGGAGGAAGTACCTATGGCGATGAACCAGCCAATGAAGTTAGAGCCGGTTTCCGTCGAACCAGAGATGTCGCCCACGAACGACGAGATTAAGGAGCCTGAGCAACAGCTAAACTTGAGCACGCCGCAGGCTTTGAATCTGAATGACATAAAGTACGAGAGTCAGAGCATGCCTCGCAATTTATCGCAGTCCATCACAAGTGCGAGTATTTGCACGTCAACCGAATCACCCAGTTTACAGAATTCTCAGATTGTTCCTCAGAGCCCGCAAGGGATGCCGTTGAATATGCAGTACACACCGAATGTACCCCCAGTTCAGAGCATGCCTCAGAACTTATCGCAGAATATTCAGATACCGACGAATATTCCTCAAAATATTCCAAATACGCAAAGCTTGAGCTCGTCGCAAAGCTTACGCGGTCATTCTGAAAGTATGCCAAGCGCCCAGAACTTGTCGCAGAATATCTCGGGACCACGATTGAACCTGAATTTACAAAATATTTCGACGAATATATCGCAGATGCCTCCGCTGCCAAGCTCGCCGCAACCTCTTGGTCTAACAGTTATGTCTTCTGAGAACAGAATCCCGGAAAGGATTCCCGAAGACAGATTACCACCTGCTGAACGAATGCGGGATAATCGGCTTTCCGAAAGGATACCCGAAAGATTATCGGAGCGTCAGGAAAATAATGAGCCCGAAAGATCAGAGCCCGCCAATCTGTTCCAGCCAATTCAACCTAGTGGAATCATGCCAATGGAGAAACCGCCTGCAATATATAACTTGGCATCCACACCACCGATGGAGCCACAGAACTTGAAGATTAAGCAAGAGATAATACCACCCGAGCCAGATCCACTGCAAAGCTTAAAAGAAGTTAAAGTACCTGGGTTCCAAAGCGGGTTTCCCGGTCCGAGCTTAGACAACATCAAAAAGGATCCGGATAGCTCGAGCAAGCCTCCTACTCCGAGCAAACACTCCTTACAGAGTAATCAGCCGGTTCCGCAGATTCAATCGGTGGCAGCATCGCCAACGCCGACCTTACCCCCTCCACCGACTTCCATACCACAACCAGTTATGCATCCAGCCCAACAGCCAAGTCCACACATGGCTCATCCGTTCCATCCCCATCATCCCCTGATGCATCACTCGCTGTTCAGTCCTATGCATCCCTATCATCCACACGCTTACCCGGGGTATGCACCGGGTTACCCTTCATTTCCGCCTTATCCGTATGGTCCAGTGCCTCACGCCATTCCACCACCCTCTCCTCAGAGGAGTCAAGAAAGTACAACAATGATGACTGCTCACCACTCTAGCACTAGCTCTAGCGTGACCACGAGGGAAGAGGGCGAAAACCTGATCGCCACGCACCACCACTCTTCCAGCATGCATCAAGCCACCACGCTGCACCACGACAAGTTGCTGACCATCTCGTCCCACAGTTCGCACAGTCATTCTCTGTCTCACAGCTCACATAATACTCAGCGTAAACCCTCTCAGTCCTCTTCAACGTGTCTTACGTCCAGTGCCTCGGTGCACCATCATCATCGACCACCGCAGCAACAACTGCCAGTGGTTGAACCAAAGCTCGAGCAGGATATCGTTGAACCAGAACCGGAGGAACCGCCAAGTCCGCGTGGGCCATCTCCAGAACCACGAATCGAGGATTCCGAATGCCACAGGTCTCAGTCGGCAATATTCCTTCGACACTGGAATCGTGGAGAGAATAACTCGTGTACCAGAACTGATCTCATGTTCAAGCCTGTGCCTGATTCGAAATTGGCAAGGAAACGTGAGGAACGTTCCAGGAAACAGGCTGAACGTGAGAGGGAGGAACGAGATCGGGCAGCCGCGCAGCAGGCCAGAAAGATGACGACTCCGGAAAAACAGCCAGAGACCTGCAAACCTCCGAGTCGTGGTCCCCTAGAACCAGTGGTCTCTCCCTATGATAGATACGCCGCCAGACCGAGTTCCTACGCGGATACACCCGCTCTTCGGCAACTATCCGAATACGCGAGGCCACACGCGGCATTTTCACCGGCAAGACATCCGGCACCCCCGGACCCGATGCTACACTACATGTACGGGTCTGCTGCACGGGAACGCATGGAGATAGAGCAAATGGAGCGAGAGAAGAGAGAGCGTGAAATCCGGGAACTACGTGAAAGGGAGCTCAACGACCGACTTAAGGAGGAACTGTTGAAGGGAACCACCAGACCTATGTCAGCTGCGGTTGACCCTCACTGGCTGGAGATGCACCGACGGTATGCCGCCGCTGCCGGTCTTACACCAGGGCCTTCCGGGCCTCCACAAGCTCTGCATCAGTTCGGTTTGTACGGTGCACCACCGGGTTCAGGGCAACTGGAGAGGGAGCGCCTAGAGAGACTAGGTAATTTCCTCAGTAATTTCCTTACAATGTGCTACTACTACCTTCAATGCTCCAAGTATGAGGACAATTAAGAAGTAGAGAAACAGTATTTAGCTAGGGACCAGGGTGGACGGATGCGCGGATGAGTTGAGTACGAGTGAGAGTGTATGCGTGAGGGCGGGAGGGTGAGGGTGAGAGGGAGGGTGAAAGGGAGAGAAAGTGTGTCTTAAAGTTCTTGTAGAAGAGAAGAAAGGGAGAAAGTAACGTACTTGGTTACCTTTACACCATAAGCGGTTTAAGAAATGCTATACGTATTTGACTGAGGCGCTGTCGGGTTTAGGGATACCGACTGCAGCCGGCGGGGGGCCAGCGGCGGGAGGAGCTGGCCATCCCGTGGCGGCTCATCACCACGGCCAGCTGGACGAGCGGCTGGCTCTAGCTGCTGACCCGATGGTCCGCTTGCAGATGGCTGGCATCTCGCCTGAGTATCACACTCACGCGCATACACATGCGCATACACACTTGCACTTACATCCGGGACAGCAGCAGGTCCAGCAACAGGCTCAACAACAGCAAGAAGCGGCTGCGGCTGCAGCTGGATTCCCCCTGCCTGGTAGGTGCTAGGATCAGGGTGTCTAAGTTTCTCCATGAAATCTTTTTTGCGAAGAGTAAACAAACCCCTTGATTGCTGGTGAATTTTATTGTATATTTCTATCGCTTCCCCTGCTATAAACGCCGGTGCGACTTGGCACGTAAGAACTTTTCAAAAATTGTCACTATGCACATACATACGTACGTGTATGTATGTATACACACATAATGTATAAAGGCTTATTGGTAAAGGTGCAAACGAGTATTTACATTTCTGCGATTTTCAAATTGCTTGTTTTGCCAGTATTCATGTGCGACTGCAAACTCATGTGTGTATGTCTTTTAGAAGGATGGATGTGTATGCGTGAGTGAAGAAAGGAAGAGTCAGCAGGGGTCCATCACGTTTCAATTCGAGATATCTCGTATCACGCATAATGCAACAACGGAGAGAGACTGCTCCTTAATTTTCTTTTTAATCTTAAGTGGCTCCTGCGTGTGCTTGCGTGCGTGCGTGTGTGCGTGCGTGAGTGCGTGAGTGCGTGTTGTCTCGTTCGTTCACTGCGATAGTTACAAAGCAATTTCTTCTTACCTGAATATTAAAGAGAGGCGTTGACTGGACTCGTATAATAATTGTAACCGTTGCTCTGTGTCCTCAGCAGCCGCAGGCCCTAATTACCCAAGGCCAGGGTTGATGCCGCGAGATCCAGCATTGGCCCTTCATCCAGCGGAACTTCTTGGAAGACCTTACGCGGACATGGCAGCGCATCACGAGCAGCTACAACGTCACCTCATGATGGAACGTGATCGGTTTCCACCGCATGCCTCCTTGGTAGCTCATCACGAGGAGTACTTAAGGTTCGTGCTTTGAGATTACTCTGAAAAAGTTTCGCGAAACAACTTAACTATACTTGGATAGATAGGCTATGATTGGACTAACACAGGGTGTTTTTTAGACAACAGCGTGATCGCGAACTTAAAGTCCGCGCCCTGGAAGAAGCCGCACGTGGATCACGCCCTTAAGTATGATTCCTGTCATTTTTTGTTTTTTGTTTTTTTTTTGTATTCTTTTTTTAGCAAAATATTCTCTAGTAATAGCTCTAAGCAGAGCTCGGACAAAATGAAAAATTTAACACTGTATGTAAGCATGGCAATCGCAAGAGCTATCCCCTTTCATTCAGTCGGTCAAACAACCGATTTACGGAATCTTTACCTACTTGACGCTAGTTTTAAGATCAGAGGTTATTTTTACGGTTTCCTAGTGAATGTGTAACGAACAAGGTGGGATTATTAGAAATCGTCGCGTCGTGTAACTTGTTAGTGTAAATATAACGGTTAAATATTAATTATATAAAGAAAAGTGCTGAACTTCATTTTGGCACGGTAGCAAAGGAAATTAAGTTTGAATGCGAGGAAATGCTTAAACATGTGTAAATTTCTTGAAAATTCTCTGTATGTATTGTATCCAATGCTACAGTTATTAGATGCTTAATTCAGTTGCACATTTTATTTGCTGAGCGATGTCAATGCCAAAGTGTTCAGATTTATTCTTTATATTCTTCCATGTGTGGTGGGGAAAATCGTGTCTATCGTTTATCTCCTCCTCGCTCCCCTTCCCTCCCATCCCCTTCCTTTTCCCTCCTTTTTCGTCCAAGTCCCTCCTCTCTTGAGCACCTTTTATGAGGTAATAGAATTTTTAAAGATAAAGTATTGAGTGAAAAATTAGGCTTAGCTTAAAACTTGTTCTTTATGAGTTTTATGACTTTAGATAAAGTAAGTTTCTGCTATTTATCATGTATGAAAAATATTAATAAGTTTCAATAATTATATTATTTCCATGTGACATTTGTATATTTTCAATCTGTTTTTCCGGATTTACCCGATAGGCTAGTGATTAGCCTTTCAATAGTAATAGATTGAGATTTACAAGATTTAAACATTAAAACAAAGTGACCAAAGTTAAATATTTGTGGAAAAACAAAAATTAAATATTAGATGTAAACGCATGTTTTCTGATTAACCATTGTATAAAAAGATTACCTATCAGAATACAATTATTGGAAAATATTGCGTGTTTTACTTAACAGAGCTAAAATTAAATTGATCTCTATTCTGATGAATATTTGAATATGTGAATTTTATGCTTTTATTGATCCAGTGTAACCTATAGTTATTTAAGAAAAAAAAGTAAAGATTTCATATATAAACATGGAATTTTGTATTTCTTCTTTTTTAAATAGAGAAAGGAAGAGAAGGAGAGAGGACGAAGATTTTTTAAGGAAACTTATTATTGCTAAGTGCAATTAGAAATTTTTACTATTTGTTACAAGTTGATGTGTGCGGCGCTCAGCAAACGCGAAGCTACACTTAGCACGAATGAGGCAAATGAATAAGCGGATGAGCCACATCAAAGAACGCTAATTAGTTTCACAGATGGAACTTATTTTCCCTTGCTTTCTACTAGCTCATACTCCGTTTTTATCTCATATAATATGAAACACAGTTACTAATGGCATTGTGCGAGAATAATCTTGTGTACATTTATACGGCTTGTGTATAAACATACTTTGTACATGTAGGAAATATTAATCGTCATCAAATTACGTAGCCACTTATATTTTGATATTAAATTTATTAAAATGTCCTTCAGCTAGATTTGTAAAAGAAAATAACTGTAAGATAGTACTAGTTAATTTGCGATTGACTATTTGCTATTTATGTCATGTGTGTGTTTACGCTCGAACATCGCATGGATACTTAATTAATCCCATTGAAACTTACAGAATGATTATGATTATGATTATTATGTTGTGAATTTCCTTTGAATTACTAAATTGTTATAACAGAATTTTGTACATACTAGCATTATTTGTTAGAAAAATGAATTTTATACTTTGCGCAGACATTATAGTTATACTTTAGTGCCTGTAATTGCGTCATCAACAGTTACGCCCGCATTTAGTTTCATACACGTGCAGCTCACATGTATGGAAGAGTCCTATGAGCAACTACAAACTCTCTTTCCCTCTCTTTTTAGTAGGGACAGAGCAGGGCGGTAATAGTTGGGGGTGGGGTAGTCCTCAGTCTCAAGTAAACGCAGAAACACCATATGCTTACTCATTCATGAAAATAGTAATACAGAAGCCGGACGACTTTTTAAGGTAAAAGAAGAGTGATGTGAAAAGTTCATTCAATCATCCCTTTTACACAACTTTATTTAATAATGGCAACGAAGAAAAGGGAAGAAATCAAGAAACAGCGAAATCAAGCAAATGCACGTGAAAGAGATAGAACTCACAGGTATAATGCAATATTTAAATTAATTGCGTACATTAATGTATCGTGCGTGTATGTGTATATGTGTGTGTGTGTTTGTGGATGCTTTGAAAAAAGATATATACATATACGAGAGTTGTATCGATTTTAAATTACACCACAATTGTGTCAGAGCTCTCTTTATTAGTGTATAAACATTTTTTCTGAGGAAATTAACTACAGGTTCGCAACTCAAGAAATTATCCAATCTTCACTGTACAGCGTAAACACAGCTTTCAGCGCTCTTAGAACATTGATTCCAACCGAGCCAGCAGATAGGAAATTATCGAAAATTGAGACTCTAAGATTGGCCAGTAGTTATATCAATCACTTGGGTACGGTACTTGTAACAGGTGCCATAGATCAACCGTGTTTGCGCTTAGAAGACAATAATGCCATTTGCAGAACCGCCACTGAGTGTAGCTCACAAACAAAACCACAAGTTTGTACATTCTGCCTTGCCATGCACAAGAAATATGTAAGTTGTTTATCTTCAAGTATAGAATCGTAATTTCACTAATTTTAAATAAAATAAATACGTGTTTTTCTACTGTATCTCCACATACTATAGGCATATAAATATATATATGAATATATATTCTAGGATGAGAATATATATATATATATATATAATATAGTATATATACATAAGTGTAATAAAGCATAATATATTTTATAATATTCATGTTTCTTCTTTCAGAATCTTAACATCGTTCCAAAAGTAATAACAAATTATGAAAATCAACATAAAACTCCTTATATTTTTATATCATCCGATAAATTGAGTGATACTTAGATTCAATATCTTTAGTTGTATGCGAGTTTATCTCTGTAAATAAAATATTTAATAAACTGGTATATATATATATAGATATGTATATTGTACAGAAGAATATAATTTTTTGTACATTAAAATAAAAATGAAAGATCCCTTGTATAATCAGCATTGATGGTACTTCATGGTGTATTCCCATAAAACATTTGAAAGTCGTGAATAAAAATAAATGTACTACTAGATACAAAATAAAAGTGATTTGATGACCTATCAAAGCAAACGTTTAATGTAAAATATTATGTTTTTTATCGTTGAAAGTATTGCTTAATTTTTATAACGATTTATTTCTTTGTTTTCCCATTTTTTCTCTCAGTATCGGTGAATTTTTTTCCAAAATTTATAAAGGAAGTCTGTGCAAATCAAAATAAGTTGGTTTGAGTAGTCACGCGGCGAATGTTTCAGTCTTTCGAAGTCAACAATGCTGTGAGGAAGCGTATGTTCAGTTTTCTCCTCGTTTTCGTTTCTCGTTTCCATTTATGTTTTTTATATTGAGTTACTCTTATTTATAAAGTAATGAAGTTCATCTGAGAAAGAATCCTTGTATTTCCTCCAATAAAAATCAGGTAAGAGCCCAGACATATATTCAGATATTCAGGTACAATGGCAGCAAAATAAATTCCGCCATTTTTAAATTCGTTCACTTATATTTACCTCACGATTAATTTTACGATTAACCCTTTAAGTATTTGTCCCTTATCGCTACCCCACTCAAATCAAACATTTCTTACACGTAAACTGTAGTAATTTAGAAGAAAAAAAAAACAAGTTTTTATCTCATAACGTTCATGAACTCAAAATCATTAGTTTGAAAGAGAGAGAGAGAGAGAGAGACAAAGAAAGAAAGAAAGAAAACGAGAAGCGAGAGACAGAGAAAGCAATTGATAATGCACAAAATAATTCGTACACATTAATATTTTGCCTAGTACTATCAAGTAAAAGTAAGCAATACATCATTCGTTAGATTTTTAAAAAATGAAAAGTTTTATTGTGAGAAATTGTGTTTCCACGAACACTGCATGTCGTAGCCGCCTAACAACATGAAAATAGTAACATTACGGCACAACAACAATACAAAATGGAAGACGCTTTTCTTTTTTGTCTGAAAATCCTATAGGTGAATCCTGTCCTGTGTAATCTTATACGTTGAGAAATCTACCAGAGTGTGTATTTTGGAAACGCGATGAAAAGGATTTCGTAGAAATTTTTCCTGAAATATAAACGTGAGATTTGTGTATTACTGGAATTCAAATCTCTGCAATTTACCGCGTTACTCAATTGATACTGCCGCCATATTGTAAAAGTGTCTCTGTAGTGTTTGGAGGTTTAGCGAGAAGAAACAGCAGCTTCATCAGAGGCTGGAAGTCCTTTTGAAGCAATCTCAACGGTCCTTGGCAGTCCCTGGACATCCAGGTGACCCATTACGAAGCCAGGGTACCCAAAAGCTTCCTGTTTGATAAAACGCTCAGCACTCAGCTATACGCCCGACTCTTACGAAAATGGTGAGCATTGTTAAACTAAGATTTCCTCACTTCTCTCTTTTATTTATTGTTTCTCCTAGCGAAATTTTATCACTTTCTCTACGATATCACAGAAGTTAATGTAATTTTTAATTAAGATTCAATGAGCTAGGAGCCTCGTTTTGTAAATCAAATTTTTCAAACTATAGAGTTTTTATGAAAGACTTGGTAAGAATTTTTAATTAATTTCTGAAACTTTTTCACTTAATAATAAGAGCTGCATATTCTTGATGCTCTTTATGATTACTGCTTTTCAACTCTCTCCGAGTCACATCTATGCATAATCGAGGTTCGAAGCTTATAAAATCTATCTCAATATATAGTAAACATTATTTTTTATATAATTTCATGACGTTTCTTATATTTCTATTGGATATAATTTCTTTATAAGGCATCTCTGTATTTTGTTTTTTAAATATAAAAGTAATGTAAAATAATGATAAATTATTAAGTTATTCCTTTTTTTGTCTTGTGTCTATTTAGAGTTCGGCTTCAACAGGAGGTACAGAGGGGTCCAGTCCAGCCTCTAGCCCTGCATCAGCAGCAAGCTTAACAATGGCAGCACCAAAGTATGGAACATTAGTACCCAATCGTATATTCGTGGGTGGTATTTCAGCAAGCACCAGTGAACAAGAGCTTGCTCAACTTTTTTCCGCATATGGGAATGTCAAAGCAACAAAAATAATTTCTGACCGCGCAGGAGTTTCCAAAGGCTATGGATTTGTAACATTTGAAACTGAGGAGGAAGCTAAGAGGCTTCAACAAGAGGTTTGTAAAATAATTGACTTATAATCCATGTAAAATAAATTAAGATTACGACTAATTTAATTTCATCATTTATATATTAGTCTGAGTGTATTATACTAAGGGAAAGAAAGCTTAATATAGCTCCTGCTATAAAAAAACAGCCATTTAACAGATCATTTGATGGTGGTTCTGGTTCACCACCTTCCGTGCCTACTAGTACCTATTATTATACAAATGGTTAGTGTTAAAATGTATTAAATCTTATAGTTGTCAGAGTTCTTTCTAACATAAGTAAACTTTATTAAATAACTCCAATACATTTTTATTTAGGTATGGGCCTTACTTACCAAAATGGTATGACATTCTATAATGCAGGTGCACCTGCACCTGGAACACCGATTGCACCACCTACAGATCCAGCAACCATTTATCAGGCTGCTGGAGTTTTTGGTAAGTATAAAATATTTTTAAGAATCTACAAAGAGCGTCAAATTTTAAGGATGAAAAAACCTGACTAGTATATATTTTATCAGGGCCTCAAGCTGCCACTAGTCATCAAGCTTTTGCTCCAGTTATGTATCCATGCCCTGCTCCATCTCTGTATATGCCACAGCAATATCAATATTCACCAATGCCTGTGAGTATTAATAACGCTATAATTACTTTGTTCTTCATCTATAAGTATCCTACTCTACCATTGGGTTATTAGTTATGACCTAGTATGTAGTTTTTCTCTGTTGCCTGTGGGTAAATTTTGTTGCATTTGTGTATTAAATGGTATGTCGGTTACGGTTTGACAGACAAACGGTTTGATGGGGGAAGCTATACCACCGGCGTTTCTACCCAACCCTCAACAAATGCCTACTTACGTTCTTCTCGACGCTATACAGTATTGAGGTCTAAAGGTATAAGGTCTATGCTGTGATTAGCATGCAGAGCACCTTTACGCTTACCCAGATTCTCGCATGGTTTATCATTTTTTTTGCATGTGTACCTTATTTTCCTTCTTGACCCAGTAATCTTTCATTGCAACTCCCATTTTCGTTATTTCGTTTTGAACACACACGAAAGGAAGTCAAACATGTTTTCCTTGCAGATTTTATGCCGAATCCAATAGCGGATCTACTTTATATAATTATTATTTTGATGCAACACACGTTTGAATTTTTACATAATTATATCGCCATATCGAATACATTAATTTTTAATGATATATATTACGATTAATATTAATAGTAAGCATGTCTTTAACAAGGCCACTCATAAAATGGTGTTTTATGTGCAAATATATTTTTGTGTGACGACTACGTGTTATAAGTCTACGATGAAATTAATTGAAATCTTTTATATTTTTGCAGTACGAGCCCTATTATGCAGGAGCAACTGCTGCTGGAGCACATCAGTATGTGTACACAACTAGTAGCACACAGAACAGTACAAGTGGTGGCGGCGGCAATAACTCAGGAAACGGGAACAACGGTACAGGTGCAACTAGCCCGCCAACGGGTCCACCGCCGTCACTCCCATCTATGCCTCCTCCACCTCCGACACACTTCTATGCTCCTGCTGCACCACCCCCGCATCATCATCCACCAGTACCTGCTGGCCACCCTCCACCGCAGATGGATCATCTATACTACTCTTTTGCAGCTGGACCGCATCCGCCACCTCCGCCACATGCTTCAATGGGATTAACTGATCAACAATTACTTCTCTACACTACCGAAGCACCCTGCCAACAGAATTCTACGAATGATAATCAGACAACCTTACAGGAGGTAAGTAATTCAAGTAATTTATCGGTGAGCCAAAGTTCACTTTTGAACATTTGAAGCTCTTAAGAGATTAGTAGAAAGGAAAAAAAAAGAATTTAAGATAGAATGATCGAGACGTAGGAAGATATATTGGTATTCATCAAATGAAAATCCTAGGAAACTCGTTCGACCTCAAGCCACTCGGAGCAACCACATGGTGAAACGCAGGCTACTTCAGGGTCAACTACCCCTCTGGTATCCATAATGCCTGTCAAATTCCCTATGTCCGCTCGTTACGCTACAAATTACCATCCGATCGCGATACACACTACCAATTTTCACAACTCACAGACTTGTTTAAACGATACGGAAGACTGTAGTCTCAATCAGATGCATTGTAGGATAGTTTATCACCCGGTGTATATTCCACACTCTCATACCGCTGGATTTCAAAATGCTTCCGGAGGTAACAGTCTTTTACCGACACCGTTATCGTCGTCGCCAAAAACTTTCGAATCGACTGGCAAACTGCCGAGTCACAATCTCCGAGACTTTTCGAAATCCGTTGCTGCCGGCACGAATTTGCAGGGCAGTTACGCAAAATCGCAGAATTATGGCGCTCCGTTGATTCATCAAAATACCTATTCCAAGCATCAAGGCGTAGTAGGTAGTCAGTCGCAAAAATATAGTAACCTAGATGGGAACCATAAGTACCCAACGATCACAATGCCATCGCCACGATTGCCCGTTCAGTATAACAGGCGGTTCGCCAATAACATGGGCTCATCGGCTTGCTTTATAGCGCAGAAACCTGCTGCTGCTGGTGGTGGATACTCGTCGTCAGCACAGAACTTGCACAAATCTGGAAGTGGCGCGTCTACTTCGAGTATAAACAGCTACGCGAATTCCCAGAAAAGCGGGAACTACGACTATGCGAACGGACGAAAGAACACTAGCTGCAACTCGGACCACTCCGAGAATTCGAATCACAGCAATAGATCATCGAGTTACAATAAGAGGCACGCGTCCACGTCCTCCTCCTCCTCTTCCAGCAACCAGAAAGCTGCTGGCTCAGCTTCCAATAATACGCATTACGATAATTCGAATAGTAGCAATCGATCGGGGGGCGAGTTTAGGTCGTCGAACGGTGACGTTGACTTTGGGAATTCGAACAAGTCCACGAGTCCACCTCCAGCGGCATATTCACCTATGACACAACAGACCCTTCCTACTTTGTCACCGCCCGCTTCCCAGGTCCAATTTTACACGTCGACGCAAAATCGTTATCAGCCTACCCTGCCCCCGTCCCAACATCAACAGCAGCAGCAACACCAGCAATCGGTCCAGCGACGCTACTCCGTGACCCCGAGCCTAAATGCGAACAGGAAGCCATCCTCGACGGACAAGTACTCCAATGGCAATTCGCAGGCTGGAATTCTGCGGCAGTCCAAGTACAAGGTCAACGGTATCATGCAGCCAACCAGCAAGGTCTCGGAAGATAACCTTGGAGGGGCTGGCGACGCCACTCCTCGACTTCCCATCACACCGCCGGGCACCCCAAGGGCTCATGCAGGACACCCTGCTGGCGACCAGAACCAGCTTAGTGAAACGTGCCATCAGATACAAACTCTAAGCCTCTAAACGCTTAACCCATTTAACTTTTTTCTTTCCCTTGTTTTCATCCAACAGTCAAATGGAAAATAAAGACTTTATACGGGGGTGTGTTAAGCTGTTAAATCCGCGCATGAAACGAGGCAACTGCATCGCAATACAATTTCTCTTGTGATCTCAGTCCCAAACCCAAAAACTAGACATTCAAATTATATATTAACACGTCTTCTGACTAAATTATAAAACTTATTAAATTGTTAAACGTTTACAAAAAAAAGTATATATATATATACACATATACATATATATATATACACCTAAGAGGTAATATACGATATTTAATAATTATCTATAGTTGCATAAAGACACGATAAACAGGATATAAATAATTAGATAAATAATTAAATAAATGAAAATATGTATGTATATGTGTACACATATGTATGTATATACATATATGTGTATGTATGTACATACATATATATATATATACATATATATATGTATTTATATATGATTAGTCTCTATACTTTAAGTCATTCGAATTTACTTTTGATTCGAGAAATGCACGACATAAAATGTTATATCTTAATAAGTAAAAATATAATACATCATTTACATATATATATATGCGCATAACATATAAATATATATTATATATGTATATATATTTATATATACATATATATATACATACATAAGTACATATATACATAAATACACATACTCGTTCATTCACTCACACGCACACACAAAAACACACACGGGGTTATGTGCAGTATTTGACGTTATGTGCGATAGGCTCGATAAAATATGAATCTCGCGAGCAAAGCTAGAGTAGTTAGTCCAATAGGCAAGAAATGAAAAAAAGCTAGGTCAGAAATAATTATAATATTGTTATCGTACAAAGATGAGCGATTTTTCATGTGTTCAAAATGAGAAAAAAATACAAAGAGGTATTAGGGAGACAGCTAGAGTTGTTTTTAAAACGGTTGCTCAAGGCACTGCCATATCTCTTTTTTCGTTTCCTATTGTGTAACTGGTGGTAAAACTCCCTCATACTTAGTTTCATTAGAGAAAGCAAACATAAATGCAAATATTTTTACGTCTATCAAAACGCGTAGCAAGGAACGAAATACTTTTGATTTCTCGTTATCCGTTGATTAAAGAAAAATTCAGCGCAAACGTCGTATATAGCTGTTAAATACGTGTGAGAGAAAACAAAAAGCCCTGTGCCCAAACGAATAAGATAAAACACTTAAAAAACAAAAAAAAATAATGAATTAAAAATGTGTCGGCTGTGAGCTTCCAAGCAAATAACAATAATTAAATTATTATAATATAAAAAGTTAAATAATATTCTACCTAATTGTTATGAACATGAATTTCTTTTATGTATGATGAGAAATTTGTTATTTCATATCTCGCATATTGTAGCTATATTATATTATCTCTTTGTCTAGAAAGAGAAGTGTCGAAGCGAAGTTGTATGCATTGCGTTTTAAGGATCGCAGCATATCGTAGGAGAAAACGTAAACGTAAACGTAAAAGACATTTAAGAGTATGTAGATGACACACGCCAAGGCCTAGAATGAATAGAACTTGCGAGTTGTTACATAGCGATTAATTTATTAAAATGAAAGAGTGCCTTCTATTTGTTTTCGTGATTGTATTGTTGAACATTTGTTGCGTTACGTTCCAAGAACCTCTAATATTGTTGTAAGAAAAATATATTTGAAAATCTATTTGAAGAATGTTGTTCCTCTATTTATTTATTGATTTATGGGTAACGAGAGACCCAAAAGCACCCAGTGTATTTGGAAGTGTGAAAGTATGTTAATGGTTTGAATTGAATTCAAAATGCGAAGACAGTCTGGCAAAAATGAATTTTGCGTGATATATTTAAGACATGTCGTATTGACAAAAAAAAGAAAGAGAGAGAATGAGAGAGTGAGTTAATGAGAAAAACAGCTCATTTCGGCACCTATTTCTATGTATGATACACAACAAAATATCTCAGCAATATACATAAATATAAATAAATAAATAATATAAGTAATATATACACACCGAAGTTATTTAATATAAGAGTAAAAAGTGTGTATATGTGTGTGTGCGTAAGATTATTATGGATAGGTGGCTGTGATTAATTGCGTGAAAATACAGATTTGTATGTAAGCATTTGTGTGCTTGTGTCTATATATATATATTCACACACACGCATATTTCATACATATATATATATATATATATCTCTACGCTAATATATAAGGGGTGCGATTCTATGTTAAATTTAGCACTGGTAGCTGCTTAATTGTTATAATTTTTAGAGGACATGCAATATTTAACATGGATTGGTACTCACGTACAATAAGAAAGTTAAAATAAATAAATAAATATATATATATATATATATATATATATATGTATGTGTGTGTATATATATACATATATATGTATATATATACACATATACAGATATATACTTAAAAGTATAAAATAAGAATCTAAGCTAACTGCTAGCACTATGTAGCGACTAATAGTTATATAAATGTATTATATATTAACCGCGAAATGCTGTATAGCTTTAAAGTAACCCGGTTATTTGCGGAAAATGAAAAACTTCATAAACACAATTGGACTGAAAAAATACATTTATTATACACAGATTCTACGATATTAATTTCTACTTCAAATTTTTTAAACAATTAACAATCGATATTTGATGCTAAAAAGTTTTCTCTTTAACAAAAGAATGATGCATCGGTTGTATCTAATTAGCTCCGAATGATTTGATTGATTTAATGAAGCAGAAAAAATGTGGATATATAATAGAGATTATAAGGAATATTAATTCTTATTAAGCTGCAAAAGACATTTATTTTATAGATATATAAAACTATAAATTACATGTTAATCTTATCAGAACTCATTTTCTCTTTTGGAAAGTTTAACATGCACATTTCGCTATACATAAAAGCATGGTCTGTGAAAAAAAACTTATTAACATAACATAAATTATACACAAAATAACACGTGTAGGTTGCAACAACAAATACCGTTTAAGATTTAATTATTCTATTAATATAGCAAGAATAAAAATATATTACGTATAAGAGAGATATACATATATATTTAAAAAAAATATATATATATAATTATATATATATATATATATACATATATAAATATAAATAAAAACATCTGTGCATGAAGAAATAGCTGGAGAAACATTAGTGAAAGAACAATAGAATGAAATAATTGTAAGTCTCTCCTGCAATGAGAAAAAAATAAACTCTAATTCAAAATGTGAAATATACAATGCTCCTAAAAATATTGAATTATGTCTTCATTTTAATTAGTGATATATTTTGGAAATTCGAAAGAAAAAGTCCTACAAGCAGTCCTTTTGATATTATTGCATTTTAATTGGAGATAATAGGAGACAATTTTTAGCGTTTTAAAATTAGTACATACGCATATTATTATTAAAAACATGATTAAACGATATAATTTTTAAAGTGTATTATTTTGTAGTATTTTAAATTTTGTTCTTAGTTTCAATATTATTCTTATTGATAAATATTTAATTATTATATCAATATTATATTAATATATCTATTATTTTATTATATATATAATATTCTTATAAAACATACAAAACGAACTAAAATTTTGCGCTAGTATAACATATTAAATATTTTCTTCTAAATAGTATATAAAACACTTAACTACAATCACAATAACAATCACACTTTTTCCATAGATATATTAGAATATAATATCTATGTTAACTAATGTGTAATTTGAAAGGATATTGCTCAAAGAGCTAGATATTATATTATAACATGGCTAATATTTTCTAATGTAAAAAGCATGAAATTTTAATTTAGTATAAAATATGGCAGTGTGATAATATATTTTAACAATAATAATCCTATTATTTTAGGAATTTGATTCAATACTTGATATCAGTGTTAAAAATTATTATCAATAAATTATTGTTTTCCGATTATTACTCTACCCAATATATATAAATAAGTTAAATATACTGGATGTTACAAAACAACCGCGCTTCCTTTAAGGGGGTTACTCTAGATAAATCGAGTTGTTTTATAACATTCTGTACATACATTATAACAAATATGTTATTTAAAAATTCTATAAATATTGGAAGGTAATAGTCCCATGTAGGCCTTCATATTATGCATATAAATGCTTTATAGATAGTGATTGCTTAAAAGTTTTTGTTTATATTCTGTCAAAGAGAGTGATAAATTGAGCAATAATTTAAATAATTTATTACTTTTATTTAAAAAAAAGAAAAAGAAAAAATGCTTAGTTTCATAACTAACAAAGGAACAAAGTTATGTTTATTTAGATAAATGCTTAAATATTTCAGAAATCGTAAGTCTGTTATAATGTGCGGGACAGTTGATTTATAATGATTGTCTGCCAGTTATCTTATTTTGTATCGCAGTGTGTTAAGGTGTGACGTCGGATTGACTGCAAGGAGCGTACTATGTCCGAGAGTGTCTCGCAAAGTTGTCTTAAAGCTTAACTGGAAAGCAAGTCTTAACTGTCAACGCACTTAATTCTCAAAAAATGTAATTCGGTATTTATAATTCGGTAGTCATATGAGATGTTAATGCTTGAACTCTCGTTGCATTGCAACTTTTGCATAATACATGATCGTCTAAAGGATAACAGCCACGACCTTCAGAATCTGAAGATAATACTAATCCACAGTCTTCACATTTATAGCATTGAATGTGAAAGCTTCGGTCCAAAGCGACAACGCGAACAGTTTCATCTTGACCTGGTTCTGGCATAATTGGTAGTTTACACACACAACAACGTGGTGCAAATTTCCTATAAAATGAATATCAATGAATGTCATGTCATGTCATTGGAACAAATTTTTATATCTTAGATTTAGGCATGATCCAACTTACTTATGAAAACATTGAATACAGTGAATTTGATTTGTAGCATCCACTGTAAATGGTATTCCATCCAAACTTTCACCACAAACCACACAAGTGAAGCAAGATGGATGGTATGGCTTTCCAGTAGCCCTTAATATTCTATCAAGTATAGGTCTTGTACAAACGCAACACTTTTCCAAAGTATTTAAGTAATCTTCTTCGCAGTACGGTTTTCCTTCCAATGAATAAAATGGTTTTCCTTGCAGATTAACTTTACAGACAAAACAACAAAAGCAGTTGATATGAAATACTTTGTCCATAGCGGAACAACCTGTTCCTTCACCCTCTACTTTGTGTCCACATTGTGCACAAATTCCATAAATGTCATTGTCATCATTGCTATCTTCCATACCTTGAACTAAAAGATCAGTCAGAACATCTACCTGAAAAGTAAAAGAAAAATGTATTTAGTATTATTTTATACTATTTTTTATAAAATGTAAAATAATTATTAAATAGATTCTTACTTCTTTAACAGGAGATACTTTTCCTTGTGGCTGTGTTGATGTGCCAGATCCATATCCAGAATACATTGAGTAATTACATGATAGTTGCGAAGGAGGTCTAGGATTAATGGGTTCATATATGGATTCATAAGTAGAGCTAGATTGTGAACTTGGACCGTAAATATCATTAGGATAAGTGCCTGGTGGAAAATCAGTTTGGTAAGTAGCACGTCTTAATTCACTATAACTTGAAGAAACAGGGCTTGGTGGTGGCGGTAATTCTTCTGGCGGTGGTGGGAAAGAATTTCCAGGTGTACAAGGAACATATTCAGAAGGTTCTGGAGGAGGTGGCAAATCATCTGTAATAAATAAATTATACATTTACACTTTCTTGTATTAATATTTTAAAAATAGTTTTTTCATTCATTAGTTAAAGTTGAAGTTTACCACTAGTGTGCACTGGTGGAATATTGCAGTATGTGTTCTCAGGCTTAGTATTCCATTGAATATTGCTATAAATTAGATCCTTCTCAGCTTTCATTGGTACTGGTACTGGTATTGGTATTGGTGGCTCTATGTTACTGTATACTGCATTTCGTATAGACTTGCTATTACGGTCATCTATACCCACTGGTACTTGAGGAGCAGGCATATTTCCAATATTTGAATAATAATTTTTTTCATCATAACCATATTTAGGTTCAAATTTTTCAATATTTTGATTAGTATAAAAATTATCATTGTTTTGATAGATTTTTGATGTATCGGCTTGACTTGATTGAACTGAATGACAGAATTCATTTTTTTCTATATTTAATGGCACGTAAGGTGATGGTGAATTCATATATAAATTTGTTGTCTTCTCATTTGAACCAGAATTATTAAGTACAGTACTATAAGATGGCATAGGTGTTCTTTTCACGGAATAACTCTGTGGAATCTGCAAAAATAATTAAGTTTTATTGCACAACTTAAACATTTTATTAATTTTAATTTTTAATTTTTATATTCAAACTAATTAAAAAAGTGATTTACCGTCAATTTCCAAATTAAAGAATGCATATGTATAAAAAGTTAATCTTATCAATATATATGAAAGTATGTGTGTTTAAATTATATTAATAATACTATATATATAATTTTTACTAACTTGAGGTTGAGATTTTTTGGGTTTTGGTGGTACAGCTGGTCCCACTTTTTTTCCTGGTTTGACAGATTGAACATTATTATCTCCATAATTAATTTGCAAGTTGGCAATTTGTTGTTCCAAATCTCCAGTATTTGACATTTTCCTACAACATAATAGAATTGAAAATTCACTAAAGCGTATCCTTAAAAATATATTATTTGCCTTAAATTCCTTGAAACATCTCTTAAAAAATATAAATAAGTGAAACAAGGTTAAACCGTATAATTAAAGGTAATATAGAGGTTGAATAACTTTTATCAGAGAAAATTATCTACAAAAATACTTGACATATCAGTTTATATTGAGAAGTAGTTTGTAAGCAAAGAAATGGAGCTGAAGCCTTTAAAGAATTATACAGAAGCAGCTGGTAAGTTCGAATACTTGTAAAAGTGATTCAAAACTTGATTAATATTACCAGAGGAAATTACACAGTATGACAAAATTCTGAAACTGTTAAAGGAATCAGAATTCCAAGCTGACTCATGTATTTCCTTATCTGAAAGCCCCACAAATTCTTTAGTAGTATGTCGACCGACATACATCATTACATAAACATACAATTTATTAATCGCTACACTAATTATCCTTTAACAAATTCAAATAGAAGTATTCACTGTCATAAAAATTCCGCTACAACAGATAATGATACAGATAAGAATTCTGTAAATTTCTCGTTAAAACATTTAGGTTAAACCACGCCCTGCAAATTCTTAATTAACACGTTAAATAATGGATGTCAAATTAATAAAATACAATTACTTTTATATAAGAGAATTCCTCTAATCGTGCAACGAGCTTCTTCTTCACCTTATGTTGATGATATCGAATAAATTCCTCCTAAATCAGACTAATGAAAGTAAGAAGCTTTATGACACTTGACATATCACTGCACGATTGATACTTCGATTCTTGTTATAGAAATTGATAGAAAACTAGTACAAACATTAAACACGGCAAAAGACAGAGAGAGAGAAAGATTGAAGCATCAAGTTGACTTTAGTATTTATCCTTAATTTATTTTATAGAGATAAAATAAGTTAGTTGTATATCTTTATAAAAGTTGGAGTAAAGATTTTCTCATTTCTAATATCGCTAACACTGAACACCAGCGTAGAGTGCCTTATTACTTTTTTAGGTGGCGCTGACACACGAATGACCTAACTCAATTGATGAAATACTTGTAAAATAGAGTACAGTCCAATGTGTGATCAGTTGTTTTTCCACGTATACATTAATTAGAATCGATGCTATTGTTTAATTTTATTCCCTGACGTTTCTTTCTATTATACTTCTACTGAGTATGCTCTTTTACATAAGGTTTGATATACTTATGTGTTTGTTTTATATTTTTTATTACTATTTTTACTACTACTCCAACCATTACTAACATTTGTATTAAAGTTCATTGTTACTGTTCATTGGTTCTGTTATTGCTATTTTCAATTCTTATTTATAGAATGGGTTTTACATTTAATATAATTTTTTTATTCTATAAATTTTTATTTGTTGTGATGCACAATTTTGATAAGTATTACTTGATGAAATCTAGTTTATTTATCTGTAACGTGACTACAGGACAAAGATAATGATATTGATTTATTGATTGATAAGTTACTTATGTTTGTCAACTTTGGTCAAGTACAGTGATCAATTAAATATACTTTTTAAATATATATATATATGTGTGTATTTGTGTGTGTGTGTCTTTCTTCTCTGTATTAAAATTATAAGCATATTAAGGTTATACATGTACTACTTTTTGAAGAATGTTTTATGGCAAAATAGGAAAAGTTCATTTTTTTCCTTTTTTAGATATAGCATATAATTATGCATTATGATGTTATATATTTCTCAGATGGTAATTTATAAAATTCGTAAACTTTAAATGAGTATGCAGTATCTATTATGAAATTACAGTTATCTGTTACTTTGTCCTATCTCATTTTGTAATCCTTATCATAGTTTTCTCATTGTGTAATATATTTTATGTCTTTGTATATATTTTAAATTATTTAAAATTTTTATTATACTGTATAATATAATTAATAATTTAGAGTATTAAATAATTATAGATATAATACTACTTTCCGGAAGCAAATATACTCATACTTCAAATATCTAATCACTGCTGATTACATACTTATTGATATCACATTACGTGAGAACTATAAAGCTATTCTCAATGGCAATTAAAAGATGGTTTTGATTTATGATTCACTTAATATGTTAAATTGTTTAGATTAATTTTACGAAGAAATTATATTGATTATTTAATATGCATTAAGTTTTTTTATATGCATGTTAAATAAAAATAATATGAATAGTCACATACAATAATTTTACATATCATATGCAAATCATCTTGCTTATTGGGGTTCCCCATGATCTCATGGCTGTGATGATGCTATATTGATAACATTGTGTTAGAGTTAAGTTTTCTCTTTAATGCCTATAGGCAGATTGTTGTCTTTGTCTGAGAACTCCCACCATTGAATGATTATGAAACTTGGGTAATTTTGAGGGGGGATTTTAAAGAAAGATAAATATATTCTCATATTTTCTGCTTCTTAACAAAGAGAACACAGTATGTTTTAAGCACAAGCAGTGAACAGTAGCTTTATAATCAATCTTTTGTCAACTCTTAATTCTAATAATATACAGGTCATATGATGAATTAGATAAGAAGTTATATTCATTAATTTATTGCGTAATTAGTAAAAGGTCTAACTAAACATGAAAATATAAGATTCCATTTTCTATGAGCTTGATTTAACTTTTATTCTTAAATTTTCAGGAGGATATTTCTCTAGTACAATGAAAAATTATAAGCTTTCTGCAGGAGATACAATACCAGTTGTTGAAACAGTAGTACCAAATCAACTTGAACAAAATGTTCCAAATAATGTGAAAGCAAGTGAAAATACTTCTCTAACTCCAAATACCAATCAAACTTATTTTGCTGATGAAAGAGTTCAAGTACCTAATGCAGGACAAGTAAATTCATTTTTTTCTAATATAAAAAATATGTACACAAGAGATAAGCTTACTATTAAATAATATGTTCTTTTAGGATGGATTTAGTTTTAGAAAACTATGGGCCTTTACAGGGCCTGGGTTCTTAATGTCCATAGCTTATTTAGATCCTGGAAATATTGAATCAGATTTACAGTCTGGTGTGATTGCTAAATATAAGGTATTAAATTTATAATGTCCATCCTTTGCTGATCTTTTTTTAACAATTTTCTTTCAATTTTTAGTTATTATGGGTTCTACTAAGTGCAACTATACTTGGACTTGTTATGCAAAGGCTAAGCGCCCGCCTTGGCGTAGTAACAGGTTTACATTTGGCAGAAATGTGCTATAGACAATACAAAAATGTGCCTAGAATAATTTTATGGATAATGATAGAGATAGCAATTATTGGGAGTGATATGCAGGAGGTTATAGGCACGGCCATTGCCCTTTATCTGCTATCAAACCAGCGGTAAGTTAAAGATATAGCATTATCTCCGGTAAATCATCGGTAATTGATTGGTTTATCATTTCATATTAAATCTTTCTCTATATATGCACACACACATACATCAATTGAGAGAGAAAGAGAGAAATAACATAAATACTTCTTTATATTATTACTAAAATTTCAGAATTCCATTATGGGGTGGCGTTCTTATCACTGTCATTGATACATTTACATTTTTATTTTTGGACAAATATGGCTTACGAAAGCTAGAGTTATTTTTTGGATTTTTAATTACTGTTATGGCTATTACGTTTGGTTATGAGGTAAACAAAAGCATTTATCTTATATTTAAGTTTATAAATGAAATTTATTAATTAAGGAATATATCAATTTTTTAGTATGTCGTGTCTGACCCTCCTCAAGTAGAAGTTATTAAAGGAATGTTTATACCATGGTATAAAGACTACGATAAAGGTATGCTACTTCAGGCAGTAGGGATTATCGGTGCAGTTATTATGCCACACAATTTGTACCTGCACAGTGCTCTTGTAAAAGTAAGAAAAAATCAATGATTAAATTATCAATAATCACTCGATATATTTTATTGATATGTACGAAACTTCTAGTCTAGAGACGTTGATCGCAGAAAACCTAAAGAAGTTAAAGAAGCAAATATGTATTATTTTATTGAAGCTAGTATAGCATTATTAATTTCATTTATAATCAATGTATTTGTTGTTGCTGTGTTTGCATCTGGTTTATTTAAGAAAACTAATGAGGAAGTTGTAAGTATTATGAAAATAGTATAATATTTTTGCCTTATATATATATATATATATATATATATATATATATATATATATATTATTTATGCATTTCTTTTCAGTATGAAGTTTGTGAACAGAGTAATTTTTCTTTAGGATTAGAAACATTTACTGTAAGTATGTGAATATTTAAAACATAAAGAAGCGATTTCTTCTTTATTACTAAACTTAATAATTACAGAGAGACAATTCAACATTTGAAGCTGACTTGTATAAAGGCGGAATATATCTAGGCTGCAAGTTTGGTTTTATTGCATTGATAATATGGGCTATTGGAATTTTAGCAGCTGGCCAATCATCAACTATGACTGGTACTTATGCAGGCCAGTTTGCCATGGAAGGTTTCTTAAATTTGCAATGGGCTAGATGGAAGAGAGTTCTCTTCACTCGTACAATTGCAATTGTGCCAACGTTTTTTGTAGCTTTCTACCTCGATATGTCTAATTTAACTGGTATGAATGACATCCTAAATGCTGTAATGAGTTTACAGTTGCCATTTGCAACATTACCGACAATAGCATTCACCAGTAATGCTCAAATTATGGGAGAATTTAAAAATGGAATGTAAGTGTCTTTTTACTTTTAGTCTTAATTGTATATTAAATTCTATCAATTCTTATTACAGGGCGAATAAAATTATAGCAACTTTACTGTCTATCATTGTTATTACGATTAATATTTACTTTGTAGTAAGTACTGTACAAGAAGAATTACATGAAGAGGCAGTGTCTTATTACTGGCTGATATTATTAGCAATAATAGTATTTTCTATTTGTTATCTGCTGTTTTGTGCTTATTTAGTAATTCATATGGCTATAAATATGGGAGCTACAGTCTTAAATGATAATCCAGTAAGTGATTACAGTTGAAATAACGAATTTTTATTAATCGTTTAATTACAATTCTTAATCATTTGTATGATATATATTTATTTTAGATCATTGCCAAATATGTTTCTGGTCCAGTAAATACAGATTTTGGATTGACTAACCCAGCTGTTTATGCTACGTAAGTTTTTAAATTAAAACTGTTGTGTTTGCACTATTTTGCATGCCAAGATGGATAAATAATTTTAACACTAAATGCTTGCTGCTTGTATCTAAAATTTATGATTATGCATTTTGCTTAGAATGTTTAATTTACTATAATATTTAAGATCATATGGATTTTAATATTATGTGTGTTCCTATTAAACTTTAAAGTGCATTAATTATTTTTGTATATTAATTTTTATTATTACTTGTTTATGTTAAATTATTTTTATGAATTAACGCTCAATCACCTAATATTTTTATGTATACAGTTGAAATTGAAACGGTGTAGGAAACGGGTTAACTCTGTATGTGCTGCTTTGTAATAATGTTTTTTATGTAACATTTTAATAATTTACGGCCATTGGTATGACGATTAAAACTATTATTAAACGATCTAATTTAGTATTAATAAAAAAAGAATTCAATCGAATTTAGCGATGATTTTCTTCATTCATAGTTTCTTCAATACTTCGGAAACATCATTAAGTGCATAAATGAATATTTTTATTATTATAAAAGGAACCTATCAGAAGGCAGTTTTCTTACATGTGCATCATATCAGTGTGCTTTATAAATACATATATGTTATTTTATATGGTATGTATATGTGCTTTTTACTTTTCTATTTAATTTTTAATGTCTGTATGTTGAATATATATATGTCACGTTATGATTTTTTAATTGTACTTGTTACTTTCTGTATGCTGTTATCTTTATTCTCTATTTTACTATTTGTAATTAACTACACCAAACTTTCATTGCATGTAATTTTATACTCACAATAGTATGGGCTTGCGACGTTGATATTGGCTTCTAAATTTTTTATAAAAGGTAAGTATTATATGATTGAAATATTTGAAATCTCTGCATGGGTATTTATTCTTAATATATTTAATAATAAAACTAGTAGGAAACACGTCTAATATAATCAAACATATTTTTCAGAACTAATCCAGCATTTTCTATTCAAGAAGATGATATGGGTGACAATTTTTCACCTCTGCCATATTTTTTCCACTCATAAGATTAACCATTGTTAAATTTGATCTACAATTAATATTTCTACATACTTTTACTCATTGTTATGAAATATGTGTAAATATTAATATATTTTTTACATATCATTGTATATAAAAAAAGACAGAATTAAATAAATTTTACATCCTATTTTTTGCACATATGTTTTATTGACAATTAAAAATTAATTCCCAAAATATTTCTATCACATATTATATGGCATTCCTTATATTATCAAATGGCTATGCAATAGCCATTTGAATCAATGTAGTTTCTCTAGCTTGTATGGTAAAGTATATTTATATACTAACATATCAACAATCAAAATATATTGTCAAGATAGGTAGAAAATTTTCATCAGCAATTTCTACTACATAAATCTGTGGAATTGAATATGTGTAAATATATCTGACTAGAAACTACAGATATAAAAATAAAGAATTTGGTTTAAATTCGTCTGTTTGTAAATATAAATGTGTAAGGTATAAAATTCTCTTTCTTATTTATATCATTTAAATTGTATAAATTCTCAATGTATTTTAAGTAACATTGCACTTTAAATGGGATCAATTGCTAAATGAAAACTATACCCCTTTTAAAAGTTTAATACTTAAAAGGAAGTTTAAAATTGATTAAAAATTCACTTGATGGTTTTCTAAAAGATTAATATGAAACTTATAAGTATTTCTCTTTAAACTTCTTGTATAAGAACGGTCTTTTTATAATTATCACAGTATTAAATCCTTTGCTATAAATTATTTCTGTAAAGTCAAGAAATTAAACGCATTATCTATGCGTGTAATATTGTTACTAACTAAGAATATTTTACATAGGATCAGTAGTTAATCGTAAATAATACTGGTTGTGTTCTCGTCTGTAGTGCCAGTAAATAAAACCAATAATCAACAATAATAGTAAAATTAACATTACTACAGATGAAGTCAATATTGCTGAAATTTAAAAACAGTTTTATGAAATTTCTAATATATAAATATATTCAGTATATACTTAACGTTTATTTACCTATTATGGCTGTAGTATTGATTCTATATCCATAACTGTCCACTTCTAACAGACATTCTTTTTCCCAATCTTCAGGTACAATATCTTTAGTTAATCTTACAAATTCATTTAGTGGACACAATTTTGTACATCCGGGAAGAGTTAATAAAGCAGGTTCATCACTAGAGTTTTTATATGAAATCTAAAGAAAAAGTAATAATCAAAATGTTTTCAATGTTTATCAACTTCGTATAATTAGTCATATTTGAAAAAACTTACTGTCACAAAATACTGATTTTTCATATTACTTCTTAATTCTAAAAAAATTGTAGCAGTATATGGAGGACAATGAGGTTTAAAAACATTTAATGTCATAAGCATATTAGCCACAGTTTCATCATGTGCACTATAAATCCATAGTTTCCTATCAGGCCTCAAAGCATTCTTTGATTTTTTAACCATATGATCTATCATCTCTCCAAGAAGAGAACCTATTATTAAATTAGTATTAGTGCCTTCTTTATGATCTTAATTTAATATTATAATGAATGTTTAATTTCTTTATGTTACCTGATACTAATCTTTGAAGTATCTTATTATAAGCATTAATCATAAAGCTTTCTGTAGCTATTGGATATAATTTATTTGGAAAAACTGACATTGTCCATTCTGGTAAAGTTTTATTATGCAAACTTTCGATGAGCAAGGTATCATATATTCTTTCAGCACTTTTTAAAGATGATATTTTTCTTCCTGTCTTTTGTGTTAGATATTCATACAGCTTCTCATTCTTTTGATTTATGAGTCGTATTTCTGAAGATGATAAAACTTTATCTAATTCATAGTTGTACCTTGCACAATATTTCTTAGCTGCAAGAATATTGTCTTTGTGCTCAGGTACAGTGTGCACTGGAATGGGCATCCAGTTTGAAATATCCCAAATTTCTTGTTCAATTGGTGGATATAATCCTGCTAAATTTGCTTCTGCAGACATTAAAGTTCTATCTACATCTGTACTCATGACATAAATATCATATGGTGAATACTTTTCTGATATTAAATGGGAATATCGTTTACGGAGCCATTTACCAAGTAACAGGTGCTGATGTTTTCCAGCCTATGATTTTAATAAAATATGTAACTATTGGCACACGTGTGTATGTATAAAATATATATATGCACATAAAATCTATATACTTACATTTGTTAACTGACCATATGGAACTGACCAAAGTGATTCATTATTATATGGATCAGTGGGATATGGATCCAATGGTGTTCTATCACCATGTCTATATAACTACAAATTTAATTTCATAATTAATATTTTAGAAAGCATCATACAAATTTAAAATTGCTGGAATGGATATAAATCAGAAAAAATGGAATAAACTTAAAATAATTTTCATAGGTTTTCTTTCAAATATACTTACAATGTTCGCAAATATAACAGTTCCTAAATCTTCATCAGCAGTACAATCAGTTACAAAAGCAGTTGAAATAATTAAAAAACATAATTTGTAGTAAAATTGATCTTTAATTCTCATTGTTAATTTTTTAATCGCTTTCAAAACTTTTTAACACTGTTTATAAACGAGACATCGACTATTATTCACTTTAATAATGCAATCTGTGGTTTATTACTGAATGTTCTTGTTTAACAACAAAAACGAAACGTCATTTTGCTACACGCTATCGAGAAATGTCTTTATATGTGTAAATACATTGAAATGCTGACGCGTGCTGGAAAGTGGTTATGCAAACAGCTACAAACTAGTATTTATACTCAACCATAAAAATCAGTACCTACGATATCGACTGTTTAACTTACCATACCATAAATTTACCGACATCATACTATTAGAAAAATATTTAATTCTTGAAACAGATACTATTTACGTCTCAAATCAATACCCTTCACATTCCTACCCACATTTTTAGCAGTAAAAGACAGTGTCTTTTTGCTCTTAACTATTTGTTTATCTCTGTCTACACAATATTATCTTTATTATTGAATATCTCAAAAAACAAGTTTCGGATCGAGAAGTGATACAGGACTTTTCGATTCGGTTTACCTTCAGAAGTAATATCATTAAAAGAATTGCAGAAATTTGGAGCACCTTGTATATATAGGTAGATTCTGAACAATCAAATAACTGGCGCGCGAAACAAATGCATGTTTACAAATTCTTAGAAGTATCTTACATATTTTGTAATTTGTTTTTGAGCTTTGGATAGGTTTAAAGGTTAGTGTTTAATTTCTTTTATTACTAATAAGATGAAATATTTTTGAATTTTTTCAGATCTTTTTTCCATAATCTCAGTAAAAATAAATTTAATTCATAAATGGGAGAATATGGGAAACAGAATAATATTTATTTAGTTGAAAATATTGCAATATATTTTACATATTACATAGGGTCTGCATATATATATATATATATATAACCTATTATTTAGATTTAGATGTAACAATGTAGAAAAGAATAATTCATCTATCAAGTAAATTATAGAGTAATAATAATAGAGATTTATAATGTAATGGTTAATTAAAAGATAAATATTACAAATGCAATCATTTCTTGAAATATTTAATAGATAAATTAACGCTTTAAAATTAATTTATATATTTTTGTGAATAATATAACAGCCAATTTTATTTATTTACAATAGCTCTTTAAATATTATTAAATTTTTATATCTATTTACATTATCTACTATAAAAGAAACCTATGTCTTTTCACAATACACATTTTCAAGTAAAAATCTTTGTGAAGGTAATAGGTGCTATAAATGTGTGTGTCTGTGTGTGAAACACTTTACACTTATCGTGAGAGAAACTTCTCTTTCTCTCTCTGTCTAAATTATATTATTTTTAGAAAATAATATAGCTGTTTCATATATATTGCACGTCTTTCTTTTTACACATTAACTTAGAAATACGTTTTGTAAAATTTTGGATATGAAATTTTTGAGCACAATTGTTAAAAAGTTAATACTTACAGAACTAAATTATATAAATTCCTCTGTACCTTAAATTCACCATTATTTAATATTAATCAGGAATTTAATCCTTGATTAAAATAAAGCATGTTAGTAATCACAGTCTTCGCTTGCGATAACGTTGTGCAATAAATAATAAGGCTTGTACTACAAATGGCCACATAATAAACAATGTGAACATACGCGGTGAACAATCTGACAAAGGCCACCATTTAGGATATCGTTGATTTACAGAACGTACCTAAAATCATTTTTATTTGAAGAATTAATTTTATTTATGTTTAATTTTTCTTATGAATATAAAGAGATAACGAGGAAATAGGATTTTTGCTTACTGAAGAAGGTGCCAAAGCATTTAATGCTTGTCCTTCCAAACTGCGTACTCTGGTAGTTATTCTATCTAAATCCTTTTGTAAATTTTGCAATGTTTCCACAAGATGATTATAAAATTCGATATTTGTTTGATCATCTCGTTTTGTTCTATGGCGTCCTCTTTCTTGTTTAGAATCTGTTACACCTTCCACATGCCCATTCATATTGCTATACCCATTAATTAACTCTTGTCGGCTTTCTTTTGATGTTTTATCAATTTGATTTTTTTCAGTATATCCATTGTTTACATTTGTTGAAGTTTCTTTTTGCGATTGTTCTGGTGCAGACTATTTTAAAAAAGTATATAATTAGTGCATAGTTTGTTTATTTAACAAAATGAACAAATTAATTACCTCAACAGTATCTATAAACACTTCTTCCTCTCCATCAGTATCTGGAGGTAATGGACTTGCACTGTGGCTTGTAGCAGGACTTGTTTCCAAACTACTTGTAATATGACGAGAGGTTGCATTAGGTACTCTGTGAGGAGAAGTTGATCTTGAACCTATATTAAATAATTTTGTTTAAGCATACTTATACTTGGGCAAATATGAATTCCTAAATCTAATCATACCTAATGGAGAACCTGATAGTGGTGAACCTGGTTGAGAACGTATACGTTCTAATACAGGTCCCACAAGTAACTCTAAATCTTCTGCTGGAACACTTTCATAAAATGAATCTAAACTGCCAAGGAATGTTGCCACATTATCCGTATAGGACATAGTTTCTACTATCTAGAGAAATTTAAGTAAAATATAGCATTACTGATCTATAGAATAAAATATTTTTAAGATTTTATTATTTTTTCTTACTTTTTTTAACTCCTCTACATAATTATTCATAGCTTCTGTACGACTCATGTTTCCTAGTCGAGTCCATGCATCCCATTTAGCTTTTTTAACAACTTCCCAAAAAGCTGGTTTAGGTAAATGACATTTTCCTTCTGTAGCCTGTTTGTAATATCCATAAAAACGTAGCATAACTTCTTGGCTTGGTTGATAGGCTCCTAAAAATTTAATAATCATGAAAAACTAAAATCTTTTTATAATTTTGTTTAAAATTTTTAAATACCATCTACTAAGTTCTACCAAGTATTATTAAAATCTCAAAGATTTCTTTTATTTTATTTACATTTACAATTGCAATTACAATATTCCATTTATAATTAAATTTATTTATATTAAATACACAGTGTAAACTTTCTTACAACAGTACTATACAGTAATAATTTTGTACCATCTTATTATTAATCCTAGTTTCACTTCAATTACATTTACTTTCACTTAGTCTCATTGTACACTATAAAACTTCAGTTTGTAGTGGTGTTAATACATATTTTTAAATCCTTGATAGCATAAAGAAATACACGCGATGGATTTAAATAAAAAATGTACAAAGTAACAAAAGAGAACTTGGAAAAAAAATTTATGTGTTTTTAATGTATTACAGAATTATTACTGATATTGATGTTCGAATAAATCCAATACCGTGTTCCATAGAATATAGTTTTAAAGTTCGCATTATTTTAATTATATATATATTATTGCGTTTGTTAATCTAGCGATGAACTTTGATCATTGTTATCTGTAAGTGCGAGTTACGAGAGATAAGTGAAGTACATCTGGAAACCATTCTTAGGATTTGTACAAGATTCTCGAAAAATAATATTAGCATGAATGCAAGTTAGTTTGATTCGGCAATCTCGAATTTAACTAATAAGTTAAGTTACAAGAACTGGTTTGACGAGTTTTGCCGTGCGAGCAAAACACGAAAAAAGGGATTTGCACAGTAAAATCGCTAAAATTGAGTCGTCCTTGTGTGCAGATCTTAAAATTGAGAATAAGGTTATCGAGAGAATGCCTTCTCCTTTGAAAAATCCTCCACCACCGTAAGCTTCGAGTTTCGGAAAGGACATTTTATATTTCTTTTAGATTACTTTTTAAAGTACAATGAATTACCATTTTGCGGTAAATTTCTGATAACATTCACCGCGGCGTTAAACTTTTCCTCGGTTGTCATGGTCAAGCCCCTTGCCTATCTGCTATCGTGATTGATCCTGCACCTTACAGTCCAGCGGTCGAACTTTAACTTCTTACGCAGATCCAAGCAGATCCTGACACTGAGAATCGAGAGTAGAAAAACGTAAAAAAGCTCCTGTCACTTCGGCTCCCTCCAGCTAAAAACAAGTGGCGAGATAGCTGACAGCTTACCGATTTACCATTGGCGATCCTCTCTGTGATCCAATGTGATCTACCAGTGCGCATGCGTCTTCATTTTGCGTCGACGAATTCGCACACCAATACACGCGACAAACTTTTCATTATTATTTATTTTTCTCCCGATTCATACGCGCGCGCGTGTTCAATTGCACACAATGTAATTTACGTGTGCATGCACGCACGGTTCCTAATGACTTTGCGATTTTGCTTTCAGAAAAATCACAAACAAATCGAATGGTTCCTCTTATGCTAATCCATTACTTTTCATTATTTTGTTTTGTTTTAAGAGTATCTCTTGTTTTCTATGTATGCGTATAATGTGTGTATGTATATCCACGAATGACTTTCTCTAACTTTGTACGCTGTATGTTATTAAACTGCTGACCCTGTTCATTTTTCTGTAGAAACACTTATGAATATTGATAGAAGAATATGTTGCAATAAGTTTTGCAAAACATAAATGTTTCATGTATATTTCAAGTATAAATTTTATAAGGAAAACACTAAATAGATTTATCAATGGCGACAGTATTCTCGAATTACAGAAGTCACTTTTATATTAACAATTGATTGGGCATGCTGTCGGGGTTGTTATTTAAAACGGCTAAGATATTTTCAGCTGTCATTACTGCCATTTTTTCCCTTGTTTCTATTGCGGCGCTTCCTATGTGAGGTAGTACCACTGAAATGGCAAATTATATGAAAATAGTTAATTATGCATAATTATGGATAGCATTAGATTTTTATATTTACCACAGTTGTTTAATTTTAGTAGTTTACTATCCAATGGTATTGGTTCAGGAGTCATAACATCTAATCCAGCTGCTCTTATAGTACCATTTTCTAAAGCATGTATTAAAGCTGGTTGATCAACAACTTCTCCACGACTTGCATTAATAAATATGGCAGTATTTTTCATTTTTTCAAAAACTTCCTTATTAAATAAGTATTTTGTTTCGGATGTTAAAGCCGTAGTAACTATAACAAAGTCACTGTCTTTAATTAATTTTTGAAATTCAACTTTTTCTCCTTCGAATGCAGAAGCTTCTGCTTTCACGTTTCTACTCGTGTACAAAATTTTGGCAACACCAAAACTCTTTAAACACTGAGCTACCTTTGTTCCAACACGACCTAAACCTACAATACCTACTGTTGAACCTGATAAACCTGGACCACATAGCCAAGTTGGTGACCATGCTTTCCATTCACCTCTATAAGAAGTACAATTTTATTTATATGCAAACTTAAAAATTTGGTTTATGAAGCTCTATTAATCTTATAGCAATTTTATAGTAGAAGTTTCATTCATTATTACTTGTAAATAGCTCTATTCGCTTCGATCAATCTTCTAGAAGTAGCTAATAATAAAGCTACAACTAATTCAGCAGTAGCATCAGTTAAGATACTAGGAGTATATCCTATTTTAATATTTCTCTGTTTCAATGCTTGCAAATCCAAATGATCCACGCCTACTGACATAGTAGCAACAACCTTTAATTGTGGGCCTGCAGCCTTTAAAACATCTTCATCTATTTTATCTGTTAATAAACAATAAAGTCCATCCACGCCAGAAATTTTGGATAATAACTCAGATCGTGGTATGGGTACTGGTTTTTCCCATAAAATTACATTACACCTACGTAAAATAAAATTTTAGTACATGTACAAGTATACATGTTTATTTTACTATTAAAATAGTTATATTTACTTTTTTCTGAGTATTTCTAGTCCAATTTTTGGAACGTCTGGATGAGTAACAAGAACTTTTCCCAACTTCATATTTAAATAAACTTTTAATGTGTTAAAATTAAATGATTTTAAATTCTATGACTTATTCTTTATTATAATTGCAAAATGCTATTTATGCAATATGGAGAATTTCAGCCTGATTTATCAATTCTTTTTTTATGTTTTATAATGAATCATAATATATTTATCGGCAACTTTGATATTTACTGGAATTTTATATATGTATTTATGTTATGCCGGCGTCTCTAAAAGAAATGACCAATGAAGTAGCTTATAAAATGATTAATAATGAGAGCAAAATATAAGGTTATAAAAGTATAGCTTGTCAGAATAATGATGAATAGAAAGTACACAAGTTCACATATGGTTTCTGTATAAATATATTTTAATAAATAAAGTACTCTAGATTTTTTAATTACTGGTCATAAAAAGCGAAGCAGATAGAACATTAGTATATCGTCTATATATATATATACTTATTTATATGCGTGTGTGTGTATATAAAACCAAAATTTATATAGAAGAAAATTTATAGTTTTAAGCAATCAAATATAATTAGTTTCACAAATTAGTAATGAAAAGAACTATTGATAGATAAGGAAGTAGTTTTCAAAAATTTATTTAGTGTTAATACAGAGAAGTTTAATATTTCTAAGTACTGTGAATGAAGTATCGTTGATATAATTATAATTGAAGTTATTGTTTTATAAAATCTATAGTTTGTAATATATTAGAAAACTTGATTTTGAGAAACACTTCCTTAAATATCATGTATGATGAAATAAGTGATATTAATGAGAATTTAAAGTTTTTCAGTTTTTAGCCAAAACATTTTATATGTTGGTAGTTTTAAAATAATTATATTATTGTAACAGAGCAATTCTTCTATAATAAATACTTATTTTCAGTTAAAGAATGACTACTATTGGACATTGCAGAGGTCGAGGCTGGGCATTTAAAGAAACAGAAAATATGTCATTATTGCGAAGGCCTGGACAAGTTTTACTTCCAGAGAGTAGTGAATGCTGTACCTTGATTAATGAAATTGACAGTCTTATTATAGATTTTACAGATGTTGAACAGAACATTGATAAAATTATAGATTTGTTTAAAAGTGTTATAACTGATAAAACATCAGAGTAATCATTTTTGTTTATTTCTAAATATCCATTAATGTTTTTCTTGTTTGGATACAATTATCAAAATTTATAAATTTTTAGGAACATATTTAAACAGATGCTTGAGTATGCTTTTGAAAATAAAAAATTTGGATTGAAATTGACAATGCTAACTAGCAATATGAAGTTTTGCCAAATTAATTGTAATGCAGATAATACTTTGCGGAATATTATAATGAGCCGTTTACAAAGAGATTATGAAAGTATGTTAATTAATAATATTACAAAAATGTAATTTTAATTAAAAATTTATTCATATAATTCTTTTAGGCAGAGAAGTTATTCTGAAACAAGATGTAAATCAATTTCGTAATATTGTTAACTTTTTTGGAAATTTTTTATACTACAAGGATACTGTGTATAGTGTTATGATTATACCATTAATTAATTATTTAAACATGTTATTAGATTTAGGAACAAATGAAGATATTGAATTGATTGCAGTTAAGGTATTGTTGTTACTTCAAAAGAAAAAATGTTTAATTTATGGGATTTATAATTATTGGTTTATATGGTATACAGATTATACAAGTGTGGCCACGTATTAATAAGGGTTTTATGACAAGTCAAAGAGCAATTGAAGTAAAATCAGAGATACAAAATTTTTTAGCAAATATTAGGAAAAAGTTAATTAATGGGGATCTCTCTACTACATCTATTTCATGGCTATTGCTTGTAATCGATGTAACTAATAATACTTCTGGTAGTTTATCTTCTTATTTAAAAGATGTCTATTCACCAATTTTGGTGACTTTAAATTCAACGTACATGATACAAATGGACTGTAAGTAAGTTTTGTATATAAATTTCTCTTTTACTTATTACTTAAGTATGTGTATTTTTTATCTTCAGATGAGACTACTTCATTAACTAAATCTGACAATAATTTAAATAAAGAACAACAAGCAGTACCTAGAGCTATTAGAGGATCTCAAGCATGAAAATCTAAGAATACTGAATAATAAATTTTTCATTAAAATATAAATATATATTATAACACATTAAGATTAATCACATGATTTAATTTCTTATTTAAAATGTAAACATTTAAAAATGATTGGTTATGAGAGATTCTTAATATATTAAAAATTATTAGGTAATTATTTAAGTAATCTTTTATATTAATTAAATAAATAACTATAAGCACGCATACAAAATTAAACATTTCATTTACAACTTTCTATCCTCCAAAAACCTTATACTGCAACTTCCACAAGAAGTTTTTTCAAATTTACCGCCTAATCTTTGACATATTATCGAAATAAGTAATCCTTCGATTTTCGACTTTAACAAAATGTCCGAAAATTGAGAATTACTGAAGTTGACATATATTGACAAAAATTTAAAATTGGTCTGCAAAATCATAATATTAAGGTAATGACAATAGCTAACAGTAGAAATTATATTAAAAAAGTATAATGAATAAAATCTCATTATTCTTTATGTTATCAAGTAATTCATTTACAGTGGTTAGAGATTTGTATAAAATTTATAAGTGATTTAAATAATAATTTTCTTTTTTCTTCAAATTAGTCTAATTCTTATGTTAAGTGTGTTGTAGAATTTTATTGAGGTCAAATGTTATTTGTTATTTAAGGTTTATGTTTATTTCTTTATTATTTATAATTATTAATTTCAATAAAATAAGCTTCTAATTATTTATTATAAATGTAGCATTATATAGTAACATAATAATCATTACTCTTTTAGCATACTCTGTTTAACATGATGTCATATGTCATTCTTTTTAAAGGAAAACTTGTGGAGTATTAGTTCATACCTGATCCAATTATCTACGATAAACCTGTGACAATTTTTTTATCAATGTACCTTGTCCTGAAATGTCTTACACTGAATTAGAACATGGATATCAGGTAGAGTTATTACTTGAGCAAAGATATTTTTAAGAAATAATGATATCAATAAAATTTTATTATACATCACATTATCTTAATATTCTTGTTAATGTAATTATGGTATTTTATTTACGATATCTAATTAATTATTTATTTTATAGGGCCTTAGGAGTGCAAATAGACCAATGTTTTATGTAGGAGATATAGGTACGGTGCAACCAAATGTTTTAGGCTCTTCTTCTAACATTTATCGTTCAACAAAAAGAGTAAGTCTATTTCTTTCTCTTCATTTTATTTAAAATTATATATTTTAAAGTTAAGTGTAACACAGGGAGAGATTATAAGTAAAAATTACATGCTTTTAAATTAAACAAAGAAAATCTAAGTTCTATGTTAATAATTGAATTAAACTACTTTATTCTTTTAATTATATAAATAAAAAAATATATATTTATTTATTAATGCATGGTGATATGTATATTGTCACTTGGTTAAATAACTATAGTATTGTTTAGTAGACCAACACCAGATGATTCACTGTTTAGTACAATACTGATACTCGCGCGCGTAGCATTGTTTTTGCCGCATCTTGTGTAATGAAGGTCTTATCATTTTTACGTGAATATCTTTTCTGTTTTATCGATTAATGTTTTATTCAAATATTTAATCAAGTATTAGTGGAACTTTATATTGATTGTGAAGTAAATAAATTTATATTCAACGCGGAAAAATAAAATTCTTTATATAATTTTTATATTGCTAACAAATTAGGAAATAGACAGATCTTTGAATAAGTTTATTTGCGCATTATTTTCTTAACATCGTGTTAATGAATTTCTGTCGTGTTAATTAACTTAATAGACAAGATATAACAATTTTAGCTGCTTACAATACCTGTCATTTTTTCAAGTACCCCCCCCCCCCACCCCCGTGTAGAAGTTACTCATCTGAGGAATTTATATCTTTATCAATATTTAGATAAGATATCCATGAATTATTAAATAGGCATAAATTGATAAAGGTTTATTACAACATAGGTTTAGTATTTTTTTTATATTTGAATCTGTGGATTAGGTGAAATAACATTATTTTTATTAATATTTGTTTCTTTATCATTTATGTTATATGAAAGTTTTATTGATATATTATTTTTTTAATTCAATTTTTTATTTTATGTTTTTAAATTCATTTTTAGTGTTTAAAAGAGAGAGTTACTTTTGTGTAGAAAATGTTTATAACAAAATTGTTACCACAACAACTTTAATTAAATCAGCACCTTTTAACTAGAAAATCCTTGACTTACTTCTTGGCAGAATTAAGTTTAATATATACACATATTTACTTGACTGTCACAAGACTGCATAACGTTTAGTTACTATATGCTATTATTAAAAGGAGGGAGACAATATATTATAAGAAGTTGCATAAATTCAAAATGTATTTATAATTTATTTATCTGAATGTTTTCAATAGTTATATTTACATTGAAGAATATAAAATGTTGTTTATTCAAATCAGTCTTTAATACAAAAATATAGCTGCTTTATTATTTGGACTTTTTAATTAGATAAAAGTGGTAGTTCCTTATTAAAAAGACTGATGTTTAAATAATTCTTTTAATCAGCTGTTTAAGAATTTATTTTCTTTATTACTGCTGAATAAATAATATTTAACTATACCAAAACTTTATTAGATGTAGAACACGCATTTATTTGATACAAAAACAATGGAATGGACTTGGTTAAAAGATTGGTGGCGTTTAAAGAAGTGGCGTTATCGTAATGATGGAACAAATTCACCACCAGTATCAGACAACGATGATATTGTGGATTTGAATACATGCTGTTACTGCGATGAATGCTTTGTATGTCATAGCATAAGTAAAGACTATCTTTAACTCTGAATATTAGTTTAACATTGTTTGCTATAACTTATGTATAACTAAATATTTTTTTATCCAATAACAATTAATGGGAGATTTGATTTATCTTATACACATTTGTATAAAAGCTGATTAATATTTTAATTGATCTGTAACTTTTATTTATTTATTTGTTTATAAGATTTAATTGTATTTAAATAATTTGAACTTGGCAGTGTTTCTATTAATAGGTAGTTGTGAGTATATTTTTATAATGACACTTACCCTGTCTTCTAGTCCAGCAAATTATCTATTTTTCAAATGTTTGTATGTATTTTAAAAACAAAAAGATAAGATTATTTATAAAATTTAAATATATATCAATTTATAAGTGAATATCTAACTTTTGAGTGATATTAAAATGAACAAATTTTTCTATCTATCTTATGTAATTGGATGTATATACACATACATATACATACACATACATATCCATGCGTATGTGTGTGTATATTTTATTTTATTTTATTTGTTTTTATACCTTCATATGTGAACATATTGGAAAAGAATCTAGAAAACAGCTCAAATGAATTCTATATAATGAACTATATATAGCTATTGAATTTATAATATTTTAATTTATTAATAAGAAATTGAAATCTTTTTAGGCTGAATTGTCGGACGGTTGCAGCAATGATGATGGTTGTATGGGTGGCAGTGATCTGGAAGGAGAAGGGAAGCAAGTTTTGGTTGGAATATGTGCTATGGCTAAAAAGTCTCAGAGTAAACCGATGAAAGAAATTTTAACTAGATTGGAAGAATTTGAATATATAAAAATTATTGTTTTTCCCGAAGAAGTAATTTTGAAGGTATTACAGATTAATTGTTATTAATCAACTTTATAGATATTTATTATTATTAAAAATATGATGACTTTTAAATAAATTTTTTAGGAATCTGTAGAAGATTGGCCAATGGTTGATTGTTTAATTAGCTTTCATAGTAAAGGCTTCCCACTTGATAAAGCAATTTCTTATGCTAATCTTCGAAATCCTTTTATTATTAATAATCTTCCAATGCAGTATGATATTCAGGTAAATGCATTTACAATAATATTTTGAAAAGGTTTTTCATGAAAATATTGAAAATATTGATTATTTTATTTACTATAATTATTATAATTATTTACTAATTAGGATCGTAGGAGAGTTTATGCCATCTTAGAAAATGAAGGTATTGAGATTCCAAGATATGCTGTATTAGATAGAGATTCTGCTGACCCAAAACGTAAGTGTTTTTTAAATATTTTGCAAAAGTTTATGTTTTTAGAGTTCTTTTAATTTAATTAAGTTTTAATTAATATTCTTAGCATTGTATACTATGGCTTATTCTTGTGTGATTTTAACTGTTCTGTTTTTGACATTCGAAAAACAAAGTATCCCTTACAGATCATGAATTGGTGGAATCAGAAGACCATGTTGAAGTCAATGGAATTACATTTAATAAGCCTTTTGTTGAAAAGCCAGTATCTGCAGAAGATCATAATATTTATATTTATTATCCAACTTCTGCAGGTGGCGGTAGTCAAAGATTATTTAGAAAAGTAAGTTTACTATTTATATGTACTATATATGAAGTGCATTTATGAGATTATTTTGTTACTTCAATGCTAATTATCCTTTGTAGATTGGTAGTCGGAGTAGCGTATATTCTCCTGAATCGCGGGTTCGTAAAACAGGTTCTTACATTTATGAAGATTTTATGCCTACTGACGGAACTGATGTTAAAGTATATACTGTTGGACCTGATTATGCACACGCTGAAGCTAGGAAGAGTCCAGCATTGGATGGCAAAGTTGAAAGAGATTCTGAAGGAAAAGAAATTCGTTACCCTGTAATATTGAGTAATGCAGAAAAACTTATTAGTAGAAAAGTATGTCTTGCTTTCAAGCAAACTGTTTGTGGTTTTGATTTATTAAGGTATGTCTCTTGCAATTAAGAGCATTTAATTCGAGTAAAATTTGACTGAGTTCTTCAAGTCACAAACTAAAATGTTGCAGAGCAAATGGTCAGTCGTTCGTGTGTGACGTAAATGGATTTAGTTTTGTAAAAAATTCTAATAAGTACTACGACGATTGTGCAAAGATTTTGGGAAATATGATTTTAAGGGAACTTGCTCCTACCTTGCATATACCGTGGAGTGTGCCATTTCAGTTAGACGATCCTCCTATTGTACCTACTACTTTCGGCAAAATGTAATCTACCTATTGTCATTAATGGGAATAATCTTATTCATCTTCTGTGAATATTATTATATTTTGCTTTTTAATGTAGGATGGAATTACGTTGTGTTGTGGCAGTCATCAGACATGGAGACAGAACACCAAAGCAAAAAATGAAAGTTGAAGTTCGCCATCCTAAGTAAGCATTTTGTAGTAAATAAATTAATTATTAACTAGTAACTTGATTTTATAAGGACTTCTTCGTTTTAGGTTTTTCGAAATATTTGCAAAATATGATGGTTATAAGCACGGACATGTGAAATTAAAACGACCTAAACAATTGCAAGAAATTTTAGACACTGCGCGTAGTTTGTTGTCCGAAATCCAGCATCGAGCAGCAGGACCAGAACTGGAAGAGAAACAAGGAAAATTAGAGCAGTTAAAGAGTGTTTTGGAAATGTAAGCGAAACTTTTATTTAAAGAGAAGCACAATTTTGGAATCATGGATTTATTCAAATATTTAATACAGGTATGGCCATTTTTCTGGTATTAATCGTAAAGTACAAATGAAATATCAACCCAGAGGACGACCAAGAGGAAGCTCATCCGATGATGGTAACAGTCATAGTATGCCATCATTTTCTTTCATAATAACACACTTACATTCATACTTCATTATCACTAAAAATGGTACACGTCACAATTCTGTTTAATAAATTATAAGATTTTAACGAATAAGTCGTGTTACATTAGATCGTCTTGGAGAGCCTTCCTTGGTGCTTATATTAAAGTGGGGAGGAGAATTAACTCCGGCTGGTCGAATTCAAGCAGAAGAATTAGGTCGCATTTTTCGCTGCATGTATCCTGGTGGTCAAGGTAGACATCTTAGCGGTACGTATTTTATTCTTACGTAGTTATTATACACTTTTATATTTATAAGACAATAACAAGATGATTTTTTATCAGTTTATTTATGGTTGCAAATATATTTTTAATGTTTAATTGAGCGTTATTTAGTTTTTGAGTGTATCCTCTTCCTCTTATCCTTTCTAATATTCTGTATCCTTATGGAAAATTTGATAAAAGTATTGATAGAGAACTTCAAATATTATTTCAGAGGAAGACTCAGAGATGTTACCAAATCACGGTAACTTTTTATTATGAATTTGCACTTGTTAGTAGTTGTATGTAGGTACTTTTGTGCTTTGAGTTAATTTACTGAAAAAAGCCATTCCACCAAACATTTTATCAAACTTTTATTTCTGAAAGCAGGTCACTCACTATTTATAAAAAATAGTTCCTGCGATTAAGTTTACAAAATCATTAAAAGCAAATGTATTTTGTGGTATGGTATTAAAGCACAAGAATTAGTTATTCTGTAGTGATTATCTTGTTTTTTAATTCTAAGTGTATTTATTTGAATTTTAGTTATTTTTTGTGTGTGTCTGAACAGAATAATATTTCATCATTCACACATATCATTGATTTTAATAATTTAATGAATTTTAATTAATGAATTATATCATGCGAGAAATCACCAGAGAACTGTCGATCACCATTATTATCTTGAAGAATTGTTATTGATCGAGTACTCTAAATTTTATAAATATTTTTTGTATAATACAGGGGAGTATGCTGGTGCTCAAGGACTTGGATTACTTCGTCTACATTCCACATTTCGACATGACTTGAAAATTTATGCGAGTGATGAAGGCAGAGTACAAATGACTGCAGCAGCTTTTGCTAAAGGATTGCTAGCATTAGAAGGAGAACTGACACCTATTTTAGTTCAAATGGTTAAGAGTGCCAATACTAACGGTTTACTGGATAATGATTGTGATAGTAGCAAATACCAAAATATGTGAGTAGATTATGAAATATCTATACATTATATAATATTGTTTATCTTATTTTCTCTACTACTTTTCTAGGGTGAAAAATCGCTTGCACGAATTATTACAGCAAGACCGAGAATTTACAGTTGAAGATCGAGAGCAAATTAACCCAGGAAATGCTTTGAGTATCAATGCGGCTATGGATTTTGTTAAGAATCCTGTTAAATGTTGTCAGCACGTTCATATACTTATTCAGAAACTAATGGATATTGTAAGAATCAAAAAGGATGATCCAAAAACGAAGGATGCAATATTGTACCATGGCGAAACATGGGAGTTGATGGGTCGTCGTTGGGGAAAAATCGAAAAAGATTTTTGTACAAAAAATAAGAGATTTGATATATCCAAAATTCCAGATATCTACGATTGTATAAAGTACGATCTTCAACATAATAATCACACTTTACAATTTGATCACGCGGAGGAGTTATACATTTATGCTAAGTATTTAGCTGATATTGTAATACCTCAGGTACGTTCCGTATGGTGTAAAATCTGTTAAATTTGTAATAGCTCGCTTGATTTTGATTTTTCCAATTGTAGGAATATGGTTTAACTGTCCAAGAGAAACTTACTATTGGACAGGGTATATGCACACCACTATTAAAAAAAATAAGAGCTGACTTGCAAAGGAATATAGAAGAGTCTGGAGAAGAAACTGTAAATAGGCTTAATCCTAGGTATGATAAAATAGCAAGATATCAAACAAATCTTTCTTTTAGACGCGAAGTGTATTAAAAAGCGTTTGATTCTAGATATTCTCATGGAGTATCAAGTCCTGGAAGACACGTACGTACCAGATTATACTTTACAAGCGAGAGCCATGTACATTCCTTGCTCACTGTGCTTCGTTACGGTGGTTTGCTCGACGTAGTTAAAGACGAGCAATGGCGAAGAGCAATGGAATACGTTAGCATGGTATCTGAGTTGAATTACATGTCACAGATAGTAGTAATGTTATACGAAGATCCCACGAAGGATCCTAGCAGTGAAGAAAGATTTCATGTTGAACTACACTTTAGTCCAGGAGTTAATTGCTGCGTGCAGAAAAATTTACCACCAGGTCCAGGATTTAGACCACATTCACGAAACGAAAGTAGTCACAACCTTGTAAGTTCATATAAGCATAAATACATGTTTTGATAATCGACTTTATATACGATGCATTACGTTTATGTAGAACTTTGAAACGTTTTTACGTTTTAAGGGAGAAACATGCAGTTCTGGACAAGATACTGTTTCGCAATGTAGCACTCGTATTGAGGAAGAGGATACAGAATTAGGAATACTCGAAGATGATATATTAAGTCCGCCCACCCGATCGGTACGTGATTCTACTTAAAGATCTCGTTTATCTTTTAAGTATCTAGATTGTTAAATGTATTTTCGACATTTGTACAGGATACGCCTCCACCACCGATGGAAACTGATACGGTAGATACTTGCATGGATAGTCCAACAACTAGTAGAGCTATAGATATGATGGATCTGGATCCCAATATGATGGATGAACCATACGATAGTGGATTCTTACAAAGTTCTGCTCCAATTCCAATAAGGTGTTCATCTCTCATTCGAAATAAAGTAAAGAAAGAGTGTTTGTTTATTTCAGATATTTTTCACCCGTCGATTCTTGTGTTCAGTGCAAGAACTGTTGCTGGTCATGAAGCTGCGAGGTTGGGCAGTCAGTTAGCTGCTAGTCAACGACAAAGGCGGGAAAGGGAAACTGCCAATATTTGTGAACCTCGAGCACGCAGCTATGATCATCAGCGACAGGATAAATCCGACAAAGGTGAGTGGTTACTGTCAGTGAGTATCTTCTCCCTTTGGTTTTTATATAAATATTTTCCAGATTAAAGTAATTATGTAGTATTGCTAAATATAGATTAGAATACTTAATACGATCGTTAAATTATGTATTATGTTTCTTAAAAACTTTAACATGTTGAATTTAAGTTGACGCATGTTCCTTTTTGTGCCTAATACTGAAGTACTCGGAGATGTTATTGTATAAGTAAACTTAATACGCTAGATTTCAATGGGTAAAATATCTAGAAACGAGCCAGTATTCTCTACAATGCCGGGAGATAATACTTATATAAAGGATATATATTCACCGAGTTTTTTATAGCTCATGGAATTTTATTCGTTTTATGGATAACTGGTGTTTATGGTGGAATGCAATCACATGTTCTGTGTTCTCGTATCTCTTTTTATAGCTGCGGACAAGCTGCAGTATCAGAGCTTGGACGCGGTCAATAAAGAAGGTATGTCGTTATGGCTTGCAGATAAATTCGCAAAACTTCTTTATTATAAATACAGAAAAGTTCTTCTGGAATTGTCTCTTCTTTCGAGTAATTATAGTGAAATATACCGTTGTTACCCATTATTAAACTTATTAGCTGTCTCTTTGTGTTGCAATGCATAGATATCTCTCTTAGACTTGTTATGGGAAAAGTCCAGTATTGAGAAGTTGTAGTTAGTTTCTATCGTCCCTGTGACACAACGTCCTTTCCCCTAATATTGCAGTTTTTTTGTTGTTGTTTATTTGTCTAAATTAGAGTAAAATTTTATTTAAATCTTTTGTTTTTTTAAGGTATCTTATGTTATGTATAGAGTGTATTTCGAAGTTTAAACGATTAAACTTGAAGTATACCTCGTATGCATATATAGTTTATAGATTTTATAACAAAGCACTGTACACGTTTCCATAAAGATTCGAGACTTTCTACGTTTCATACTAATAACATGTTGAAAGAATAGAGATTAATTTTTTTACATGTTAGATTATGTATCATCATAGTAAAGACACACACACATTTGCAAATTAGACTAAGGTGATATAAGTTTTTTGTATATTAATGAATTTGATAAAGGTATTTTTCATATATATATTGGCAAAATAAGAGAAGAATGCAGTACAATTGAAATAACTCTTTGCTCAGCGATAGTTGTGCGCGTGGAAGCCAACTAATAATAGCAATAGCGACCGTTTAGACCACAATGTTCATTGTGATCTATTCAGCCGCTTATTTTAACCATAATTCCTCTATCCTCAAATCACAGATCATAAAATTGTTGTACATCTTGAATCACAATCATCTCATTCTATTGTTTATATATATATATATTACACTGTTATATATACAAATATCTGTTGAAATTATCATTGGAGACCATGAAGCTTATGTGCATCCGTTCTTTTTGTATTTGTTTGCTTAATTTCTCATATACAATGCACATCGATTAATTAATTTTCTTTATACTTTTGACATACACATTAACTTGGTACTACATGCACATTGATTATCAGTTTTCTACACATATTATGTTTTCAATTAAAATCATTATAAATTATATATTGACATATGTGCATTATACATATGTATATATGTATATAATTAAAAGTTTAGGTAACTTTTCAACAGAGATAAAAAGAATACTTTTCAATAACATTCTAAACTTGTAATAACTAACTAACTCTTTCTCTCTCTCTCTCTCTCTCTCTTTCTATATATATATATATATTTCTCTCTCTTTTTCTTTGTTTAATAACTAACTGATGTAATAGACATTTGCATATAAAATTGAAATATTTTCCATGATAATTGTGTCTGGTTGGCTTGCTGTTTGCATGGCTATCGTGTTATTACAAAATTCTAATATACCTGTGATAACATTTACACTTCTTTACTCACACTACAGGTTAAAAGTATTTTTCTTTACATTTTCTATTATTTCTAACTTGGCAGTGAATCTTTGAAAAGAATACAATGCCTTTCAGCAAAGTAACATTGAAAAATCTTGATGGAATACTCTCGCTTAGAGCGAATGATTATTTATTTTCTTTAATTTTTGTTAAGACCATTGATTTTAGATCAAAGGACATAAAAAGAGATGAGAATTCGAAGAGCATTAGAAAATTGATGTACACAGAGAAAAAATTCTGAAATTAAGAAGAAGTAATCGAAGCTGCAAAGATTCCTGCCAAGGATCGTTCCTTCTCTTTGGTGATGGTTTCTTTAATAGTTTCTTTCTTTCTTTTCTCTCCACCCTGTCCCGTTCCTGAATGCAATTTACATGGTTCTGTCACTGCATTTAATTACTTCGTTGTATACGCACTATCCGCTCGAATTCCAACGGTGCAAATCCGCTCGTGTCCCCGAGTGCGTTCATCAGGCTTGAGAGTTCTTTCACCGTTGACCTTGACCTCGACCTCGACCTCGTGTTCCAGGCCAAAAACTCCACAATTGTTGAGCGTGCCAAAATTGGGCAAATCGATAAGTCTGTCGCATTCGATCAGTTCGCCAGAATTTCCCCTTGCCCACCCGGACTTGTCTTTTAGTCAGGACCCTGTGGTGGTGACTTTGCACAGCATTCCACTGTCTTCGCCCACCAGCAGACCAGCGGCTGCTGCGACGGAGACGCTCGATCCTCCGGTTGATCGACCAGCCAAAGGCAGTGCGAAGAAATACACGAAGTCCAGTACTGCACTGGTCGTGCCAAAATTGACAAGCGACGACTCCGGTGAGTTTCGAGCGATGTCCCACCTGCCGGAGTCGCCACGTGCCCCGTGCAGTTCGTCGGAAAGATCGGAGGATCCCCCCGTCATCGTCCCCGTTCCCGTCCCTCTTTCTATTCCTGAAGCTGCCACTCGGCAAAGGTCCCACGATCAGGCAAAACTGATCTTTGGCCATTTCCAAAGAAACATTTCCTCGCCTTCTAATAGTCTTCAATTTCCAGAATTACCATCCTCGTCATCGCCTTCGCCTTCGTCCTACACCCAAACACCCGTCACCGCACCTTCACCTTCGTCGAGCCAAGATCCACCTGGTACTGAAGTTTGCCGGGAGACCGTCAACGTCGACAAGGATCATGGAGGTATTCCATCTTGTCTGACAAGTGACGGTTTCCGTGATGATCTGGAAGACCCCACGGCTGTTGCTGCTGTTGCTGCTGTTCCTGCTGTTCCTGCTGTTATCGCCGCTGCCGCTGCCGCCGCCTCTGGCTCTGCACTGTCTTCCTCTTCCATGTTCAAACTTGCTTTGGCCAAGAAGTATACGAGATCTCACTCCGCGATTGGTCTCCCCAGTGTTCTGATCACACCTCCGGAAGGCTCTGAGTTCTTGCAAGTGTCATCGGGCTCGGAGTACTCCGACCCACCGGAAACCTCTCCGGGAGGGAGTGGCAGGCTGAAGCGCTCGCGCTCCCTGTCACCTTGCGTCTCCAGGTGTCAGTGTTACAATTGCAACGTGTCCGAGTTGATCATCCAGAGCAGCAGCCTGTCGGCTGACGAACGCTCCCATTTCAAGAACTATTTCGAGCAGTCTCTGTCGCACAAGTTCATTTATTGTTCGTGCTACTCGTTGGCGAACCTCTGGCAGAGCGGTGGTCTCTCCTCGACGTGTCACCTCTGTAATCGTTCTCTCTTCCAGAGCCGGGCCCCGTCCTGTCCGAACGTTAGATTCGCTTCTAGATTAACTCGCTCGACGGAGGGAACCACGTGCGGGAGCAGTTGCGCATGCAGCTGCGCCTGCTCGCTGGAGAAATTGCACGAGCCCGCGGGAATGTTCGAAGGTCGGGGTAGCCTCGTCGATTCCATTGCCGGTACTTTGTTGGACGATGCGTTGGTCTCCACCAGAAGCAGGCGACACCTCGACTCTCGTTTCGGAGAACCCGGGGAAACCTCGAGAGCTCGTAGGAGAAGCATCTCCTGTCCCGGTCTCGGGTCGGACGGACCATCCAGGTGCAAATGGAACTCGAGGCGCGACGATCCGTGCCTCGACCTTGACCTTGACCTTGACCTCGACCCGTCGGTCGACAGGGATGCCAATCTCCGGCGTACGAGCTCTTCGGGTTCCGATACTGGTACAGTTAGTCTTGATCGTAATTCAGGGACCTGCGCGGATTCACCTGCGGTCTTAGCACCTCACGACTCGATAGGCTATGAGAAACCGCTTGACCCGTTGACCTTTGCGGCGCACGATCGTTCCCTGAAGTCGCCTCCGGGGCTCCCTCGCCTCCTCGCTCCTGATCGTGCTTCTATCACTCGCTCAGTTTTGTCAAGGTCTCCGATCCATCCACACCTGCAACCTCAGCGCTCCTTCTCCTCCCCAGACACTCGACCTTCGATCATTCAACCTGACCCTACCTGCACAGCAAGGCGCCACCGTCACAGTATCTCCGGACAGATGAGTTATTTCAAGCTGCTGGGCTACAACGTTAGCAAGAAGCTCACCGGCTCCGCGAACAGTCTCTTCAGCACGGCCGTCATCAGCGGCTCCTCCAGTGCTCCCAATCTCAAGGACATGGTACCCGCACACGCTTCCGCCGTAGCTGGTAATGAGTCAATTGAAACTGAGATCGACGAGCGGCCGATGAAACTCCTTCGCTTTGCAGCCATAGAAGGTTTCGGGGGTGTACCGCCGATCAGACCTTTGGAAACCTTGCACAATGCTCTGTCCCTTCGTCAACTGGACTCTTTCTTGGAGATGATGACGAGCGCTCCACTATTCCGTACGCCGGCTTCCTCGCCACCCAAGTATCCCTCGCCAGGAGTACCCGGGAATGACTCCGTCAATCAGAACCTCAACATATCGGGCATCGGACGCGAGTACCAAACTTCCGACTTAGAGGCCGTCAGGTACCGTAAGAAATTAAACAAGTTACAGTTGTAAGTATCTTTTCTTTTCTGTTGTTTTCGTTTCTTTTCTTTTCTCTAACGTTCTTCTCTCTAATATATTTTTCTAGTTGATTTGCACGCTTCTCCTTCATTCTACCTTTTCATTCGATCCATCTCTCCCGCAGGTACATCATGCCCAGTGCAATACAGTACAAGTCTGCTCAAGATCCGGAGACTGTTGATATCAGAAATCAACCGTCGCCTACTAGTCCAAACAGTGAGTATGATCGTTTGGGATGTTTATTACTGGAACAGTGTCTTTTCTTCTGCAATCTGCAGTTTGACATTGATGCTATTGCGTTGCGTTGAATCAGGTACTGGCTGGAGTAGCGAACCTCAGTCCTTCCTGTCCTCCGAACCGTCCTCTCCTGCTCCAACTTCAACCGGAGAGTGCAGTATGTCTATTAGTTTGATCAGCAATGATAGGTAAGTTTAAGCGGATTTCGTTCCCTCCTTTTGTAAGAACCATTTGAGTTTGCTTCATTTCTCCAAGTGATTCTCGCTGCTTTCTTTCCAGTGCTCAACCTTACAATACTGGTGGCCCCAAGTTCAATACCACGCCTTGTTTGGATCTTGATTTTAATGAATTCTGTATGAACATGGAACAAGAAAGGGAAGGTAGAGGCAGTGTCTCTTACACGGATTATTACAGTAACGAAGATGGTCAAATCAGAAGAACGTGTAATTCTACTACGTATAGTAATAGGGCATCCAATGTGTGTCCCGATGATTTGCCAACGGATACTGCTGACGATGATGATGAACATACGTTAACTCTTCGACAAGCGGAAGAACAAAAGAAGCAAGATGTAAAACATATTTTCGAACAACAAGAGTCTTCAAGTACTTCAAAAACAAGTAGTAATTATAAAAAGATTGGCAGGTAAGTTTGAAAGAAACCACATTTTCAATCAATGATTATCTTGTGCAATCGTTATTCCTTTAATTCCAACAAAATATCTTGATTTTAGATTTCGCGTAGAAAGTATGGAAATATCTGATGAGGACGTGCGAATAAAAGATTGTAATTTAAGTTCCAGTACTGAAAAACATACGAGTCAAAAAGACGATGAAAAACAAGATACGAAGAAAAATGTATGTTTGTTAGGAACGCCTAAGAAACGAAAAAATTTCGCGCGTTCTCAAAGTGTTACGACGCCAAAAAATGTTGCGCAAAAGTCCGATGATTTCAATTATAAATCCACTATGAAGCAAAGCTCATTCTCGACTATGTCCGATCAAGATTTAGAAGCCTTGAAGTTGAGCATGACAGATTCAGCTTCTATTTCTTCAGAAAAAGAAAAGGAAGCACCAATTTTAACTGTAGCTAGTAGCTTGACAGATAGCCCTAGTGTCACGATTGGTTTTAACGTACCAGATAAAATGAATTAATTTCTCATTTAACAATTTATTATTATATTATTAATGAGCTTTCAGATATATATGTGTATATATATGTATATATATGTGTGTATATATATATATATTTAATTGCTACACCAAAATATTGTTAACACAAGCATACTAATTGTGTATGTGTACATTGCTTTTATTGATTTTGTTAGCCAAAGGAGGAAAAAAGGAAACAATATTTTTCAAACTATAAACTTTGTATATACTAAAACATCATAACAATAGAACGAAGTTTGTAGAAATTTTATTTAAAACTTATATTTTTTGTATCATGGAAAGAAGGAAATGTAAAATTTGAACATGTTTCGAAATTTCCCAAGACATATTTTTTTAAGTAAAGAAGTCAAGGGAAACTTATCAGTGTAATTTATTAAAATACTTGTAGCAAGGAAATTTGCATTAATTTTAACTATTTTTCAATTGATTCATAAAAGATTTACAACAGTATTATATATTGTTCCTTTTAGATTTTTTGTATAAAAAGTATAAAAATATTGTACTTAAATAATCGTGAGTCCTTTGAACAATTTAGTATTATTGTTTATTTTAGTTTATTTAATATGCATTTATTTAATTTCTATATTTTTACAAGGAAATGATAAATAAATGCTGTTATAGTGTACCTCATAGTTACAAAGAGTATATTTTATTACCATTATACATATATATAGTTACTGTTGTACTGTTTTATTACAATATTTACCACATATACTAGAAGCTAAATGTTAAGGAAAATACTTATATAAGTATATAGGCCTTAGAAAGTATTTATAAATCAATGTTTAAAATATCAATTGGTACATATGTCAGAAAAATGCTACTTAATTATACATAAAATTATGTGAAAGGCTACCTGTAAAGCTATTGATTATATTAAGGAAATAGATTGTGAAGATTTGGAACAACGAAAATGATTAAAAGTTTATTGAATCGATGAATTTTTTACTTACAAGAATTGAACGGAATATAAGGAAGTAACACGCTTGTTATTTTATGTAAACTTACAATAGTTTATCCGAATACCTCAGTATGTATAGTCAAAATAAATAAAAATTGTCAAATATGTAATGAATGCATTAATAATTTAAGACCTGTCACCTTCCCATCCAATTTTATATTAAATGATTTGTTATCATCGCAAATCATTATTTTCAATATTATCTTTAAAAAATGTTTCTGATCGAGTCTTGTTTGCTACGTTATTTTCTCTCCTTTCTCTCTCTTTCACACACAACTAACTCCATTATTCATTTAATTAATTATTTACATTTTCTGATTCTTTTGGAAATAGGCTTTGTCAGATTAGTGGAACTTTTGCTGAGATTTTGGACAGTTTGCCTAGATCGCGTGACAAATCCGTGTAATAAGCGACAGCTTTGTCAAATCGTGCGTGACCCCTGTGACAAAATTGTGCGATTTCAAGGGAGGCGTGTCGCCATTGCGGCGAGAGTCCCGTTTGGGTCCATTGTTAGAGATGCATCAGAATTAGATCAAAGGAACACGTGCACTGTAGGGCCAGGACATTTAAACACATTAACATCTTCGCCCATACCGTATCGCACAGAAACATATTGGCAGAAGCTCCCAATTAGTAAATCTGACTCTTTCAAAATCGAGTTCTGTCTCTCTCTCCAATCCGAAAATTCCCCATGCGATTTCTTAGCAATTTTACTAATTGGATAAACATCGCTCAATTGTAAATTGAACAAAAATAAGCACACCGGAGTTTCACGCTTTGCCCCATTCTAATTTCCCCCTTATCCTGTGGTTTCTCCAATTTCTTTCTCTTTAAATTCCCGATTGAAACTCTTAACGACGAGAGAATCTTTTTCGAGTTTGCTTAAAAGTTTCTCTTCACCGAATCTTCTAATTCTACCGTTCTGTTCCTCTACTCGTGTGTTGGCGTACCATTAGAAATTTCTCCGTTTTGTTCGGTTAATTTTTCAAGAGAACACAACGCAATTCGATTCGAAAGCTTCTGGCGCCGACGCTTACGGCATTGATCCAGAGCGTCAGCTTGCAGTTATGGATATAGCGAATATTAGTAAGCTGTCTCTCTCTCTCTCTCTCTCTTTCTCTCTTTGAAAATACCTCTACCATTGCTGTGCAGAGATATCGAAGGCTATTTTTCAATGATCCAACTCAGATTCAAGTTGAAATTCGTTTTGGGGTAGTAACTTCCTCGAGAGCATTTCTCGAAGAGGATGTTGCTTTCGAAACTCGTGTAATCGGTACTCGATTGTATCTTCGGCATCTTTAATAAACAATCGGGGAACCGAGCTGCGGAAAGTTACGGAGAGCACGGTGTTCTTGCAGAACTCGTGTTTTCACTTGACGTTAAGTCATACGTCATTTTTGCCGGCTTATTACGGAATGTCACAGCTGAGGGTCGAAAACTGCAGGAGCCGAAGCGAGAGGGTGCAAAAGGGAGCGCGTATCAATAATTTTATGCACCCCGCTGCCCAAATAAGATCGGATTTGACACGCCGATGTTTATACACGTCAGAAGGGACGTCGAGTGAGTTAGCTAATATCTATTTAATTAATTCTCCATGAACAATGCGTTACCCTACTGTCTCCACTCACCCTCTTTAAGGGCCACGCGACTCTAACTCGAAAATCGCGTTTCCTCTTCTCAGATGAGTTCCTCCGCATAAAACACCACTCGCTTGACGATGGTCCACTCGTTTTCCAGTATCGGATCAACTCCAACGAACCAGCTGACGAGTTGACTTCTTGAATATACGCGATCAACGACTTCCCGACTTAAAGAAGATCCCTTCCGGTTTGCTTTAGGCGCACGTGACTTTTCAAGGGGTTTCTCCTGATTTTTTTTTAACGAGGTCCTGGATTTCAGGATTTTTCTATAAACAAGCGGCAAGTGCTGTAGGTCTACATTCTCGTTTTTCTCGATCGAGAGGGCTTTTGACGCTTTGAAGGCGTTGCGGTAAAATTCCTAGAATATGAAAAATCTACCTTCACCTCTTTTTTAAAAAGACCAGGATGAATTTTAGTCGAAAACCATGACATCAGCGGTGGTTTTTCTTCTTTCATCTTTAAGATTTATTTAAATCTCGTCCATTTTGCGAGTTGCCGCTCGATACCCCGGGATGCTTGGGTCTTTTTAGGGGTAGATCCTGTTTCCATGACAACGGGGAGGGTCGCAGCGAGAACCACCCCACGTACCACCGGCACCAATGAGAATTCTTCAGCGGTACCAATGGAAACACCGTGATCTCGCGCATGTTCACATTCGAGCCTGCCCTCGTTCTCCAGAGATTACACCCTTTGTGATTTTCCGGGAAAAATCAAAGGATCAGATTACCTCGATCATTTCAATCGTGCGCGTGTCTTGGTGGTTCCGTTGGCGGCAATTTGTTGAGTGTCGTTTTTTTTTAATTTTTTCATTAACTCGAGCAATCCCAAAGAGGCACGCGTACATAGAGGAGAGATTTGTCGCATCGAGGATTTATCGGGCAAAAAACACCGAACGGTAGATTTTTTCCCTTCTCTTGAAGTCGTCCAGAAGGATTGCGCGACTGGCCCGTTCGCTCGGTTCTGGCCACAGGATATGAGCTATCCCGAACCGCTGTGGGAAATTAATGGAAATCAAGCACCCGTGAGTTACTCGCGATGAGCTTTCAGCCTCTTTCAGATGCTTTGAAAACTTGCATTTGCATTTCCGAATCTTCATCTTCTGCGAAGGTAATCACGTCGGAAATGTCGCAATACGTTGGTACGGACCTCGGCAGCTATCCAATGTGGGACAGCTCAGTTTTGTATCAAACGCCTCCACCTGCGCATCCTCATGTTAACGAGCACACCTTGTACAGGCAACCATGCGCGTTATTGCATCAAAGGTAAACTTGATTAAGATGATTGTGCTGATGCAAGCACGCGTCTCGTTTATTCCTCGTGTACGAGTTCCTTTTCATTGAGAAATCTTGAGCTTTCAGTCGATACACGCCAAACGGGAGGTCGCCGAATCTGCCATCGTCCACGACGAAGAAACCGAGGAGACGCGTAGCCACCGTTTCACAGAGAAGAGCAGCGAACATACGGGAGAGACGTCGTATGTTTAACTTGAACGAAGCTTTCGACAAATTGCGTCGAAAGGTGAGTGTCTTTTGCTTCTCATCGGCCGGCTCGAACGAACTCTTATCGATGGGTTCGTCTAATGGATCGTTCATTCAATGTGCTTCAATCAAATAGCACTAAGCTCTTACGTTGTGTCTTTCCCAGGTACCGACGTTCGCCTACGAGAAACGACTCTCCAGAATAGAAACTCTACGTCTGGCGATAACTTACATCGCATTTATGGGCGAACTCCTGGGAATTGAGCCCAGCAGCCCAAAACAGGAGTATATTCCTCGCGAATATTACTTACCAAATTGAAACAGAACTTTCAATCGTTGCAATGTCCATAACTTTTCTTTCCTTATTGATTGCCAGTTGATTAATTTATAAATCAAAGTAGGACGACTTGTTTTAGTAAGAGTGCGAAATTTATATGAGGTATATCTGCTTCTGTTTAAAAAATTAATTGTTAAATATATAATTATCTGGTCTATTGAGAGAGAATGCGTGAGAGAAGCAATGCTACGCAATTATTGTATGTATAGATATCGCTTTAAGCACATTTATAAACACTCAAAGTCTTCCAATTATTGTGTAAGCTATAATATTGAATTAAAGTATCGAATTTAATTGAAAACTATACGTTTATGCATGTATTACCTTCATACTCTCATTGATTTTTTATTTTTCATGAAAAAAAAATAATTTTTGCTCACTTAATTCCGGTATTAAGGATCTTCGGTTACTCGGGTCATACTTGCGATAATCAGAAGATTTCCTTCATCTTTTCTCTTCGTTTCAATTCTCCTTTACTTGCAAAGCGTAAAAATCATTACATGCAGACTCGGCCATTTCAGATTACATACATTTTCCGAAATTATCAAGCATTAGTGGATTATCGCTTAGTTTCCTAGAATCTCATTGATAAATATGCTGAATCTTAACTCTTGTTCGGTACTCGAAGTAGTATTAAATGATTTCGAATTTTCCCTCCTACCTAATTTCAAATGAAATTTATACTGATAGCAATAATCGTATGAAATTGGAAAAGCACTATTATTGTGTGTATTCTTTTGAAAGCATTGAACTGAATAAAATGTTAAAGGATACTAACTTATCTAAGTAAGGTATGTTATTAGAAAACAGTGCCATCTATGAGCTAGTTGTTCAATCGATTTACAGAAACCTATGCATCCTTTATGGTAAAGTGCTTCGTTGTGATACGTGGAATTCCAAATTTCGTTTTATGCTTTCAACAAAATTGTAATGCAAGTGAAATAATTTTCAATGCATTGTGAAGTGTAGCAGGATAGGCGCTCTGGTCCGTTTGAGTGATAGCAACATCTTTATTACTTAGAAAATTACAAAACTTTCACATGCCAAATCAGCCATTTTTCATAAGATAAAAGCTATCAAAATTATCATGGCTTTGATTATTAATTTTTTTATTAAATTAAATTTGTTCCTTCCCATACTAACTAGAGCGCCATTCTGTGAACATTTATCTATCGATTAAAATTGATTTCATAATTTTTTATTACTTTTTCAGGGAGTGTCCTACATAAATGACATATACTATACACAAAAGTGTTCATGCATTGCACTTGCAAGATGTAAACATGAGAAGATACATACTAAATGTAGTATAACCTATTAGTTTGTTTTACTCTATTATGGCTTTAAAATTAGTACTATAAGCTGTGTTTAACAATTTTTATTATTGTCATTACAAAAAAATGGTATGATTTTTTAAATATTAAAATTAATAGCTTTTACATTTATTTATGAATTTTCATTAACTTAAATGTATTTCAGCATACCGATACATTAAGGATTCTTCACCTTCCTCCATATCTTACTGATGAACGACGAAATGTATTATTTAAGAAATATGGTGCTATCAGTACAAAAACTGTCAGACCATCTAAACAATATACTGTCACATTTGCAAAGTTTCCTTCTCATCAGATGGCATTTGAAGCTTTGTTACGTTTGAACCAATTGAAAGTTAGAGAAACTTATTTAACAGTAGAATTTGCTAAGAAATCATTATCTATAGATGATCATAATAATGAAACTGTGTCCAGTACCAAAAATGATTTCAACACGGAAACTAGAAGCAAAGTTCACTTTCAAGATTTTTTACGTAAACTCAATGGATGGACGACAAATCAATCATTTTCACAACCACCTCATCCAAACATTAAGTACAAATATTTGCCACCAACCAAAAATACATTATTGAGGATAGCGATTCAATTATTAAAGGAACCTGCTTTTTATACACAGGTATTTATTACTACTATAGTATAATGTATATTGTTTTTCAGAATTTATAAATTTTCTTAATAATTATGCTTCTTGCAAGGTACTACATTTAATGAATAGAATGAATCTACCACCACCATTTGAAGAATTGGAAGAAGAATTTCCAGCATTAAAAGAAGTATATGATGTAGAAAATTATAAAAATATATTTGATATTACTGCCAATTCTGAAGAGGAAGAATCTGAAATAGAATCTGATAACGATGGCAATATTGAACCAAAACAAATTCTCCCATTAAAAAGAAAATTAAAATTAAAAAATAAAGTACCCTTAAAACTATCAAAATTTATCAATCCAATAAAACAAATTATTCCTTCCACTAATGTACAAAAAGTAAAGCCTGAAGATTTGTTTGAACCAGTACAACGTATTAGCGAAGTTAAAAGCTTAAAAATCAATTTGAAGACCGTTGATAAATTACTGGATAGTACTAAAAATGTGACTGAAACCAGTGAAAATGTAGAAGCCGAAGCAACAGATGGAGGCTTTGGTTTAATATTTCCAATTAAGAGCACGGAAGAACAATTGCAAGAATCGCAAGAGTTGCAAGATGAGAAAAGTACGGAAGAAAACTTAAAACAAGAGTTTATTACATCCGAAGAGTTAGCTTCTAATAGAATTTCATCCAATGGTAAACACAAATACCCTATCCAATGAGAGAGTAACCATGTAGTGAATCAGTTTTCGTGCACGTGAGCTGTAAATGGCTATTATTTTGCCCTATCACTTATCAGCTCTAGAGATAGAGATATAGATTAGAAAAAATTATGCTACGAGTCTCCTATTTACGAGCGGTGGAGAAAGCTCGTTCGTCAGCTGAGATGCACGAAAGCTGTTTACTCTCTTATTTTTAACATAACAATAATATCTACATACTTTTTACACACCTTCGTATCTCTAGATCAAAGATTATTACCCGTATTCAAGAACTATCATCCTGGAATTCCATCAAATCGACTTTACATTAAGAATCTTGCCAAGCAAGTTAGTTTAGAGGACCTCCACTACATCTACAAAAAATATCAACTTCCAGCATCAGAGAACAACGTAATAAAGTGAGTGATCAGAACGAGTGAGAGAGCCAATGTCGTTCACAAACATTCAAAAGCTTTCATTTATATTCCAGGTACGATGTTCGATTGATGCAAGAAGGAAGAATGAAAGGCCAAGCGTTCGTCACCCTGGAGGATTCTAAGCAAGCCGAGTTGGCCTTGACTGAAACGAACGGCTACATACTAAAGGACAAACCCATGGTAGTTCAATTTGCGAAAGCGGCGAAGTAGTTCGTTCTTACACGAAACCCACATGCTAAATTTGAAAACGCCTGAAAATTGTACAAATATAGATTAAGGAATTGAATAAAAACCACTGTTTTCACACACAAGCAAGTGTACTTGACTCGAGCGGGAATTTCAAGATCAACGCGCAGTGCTGTTCAAGCGAGTTTCCGTTTCGCGAGATGAGATCGTGTCGATGATCGTGCGAGCGCGTGTCATTGGAAGGAGGATCTTGAGAAGGACGTCGTTTAATCCAGCGGGGAGTTAACGGAGGTCGTCGGGAGATTTTTGTTGGGCGGATGGAGAATGCGAGGAAAAATGGAGGAGACTTTGACGAGCGTGGTGGCATGTCAGAGCCGCGTCAGCGGGGTCTGCGCCCGCCTGGCACTAGTTTTGTTGAGTGCCCGCTAGGGTGTAATGTTTTGCATTGTGACTCGCTGTGTGTGCGTCAAGCAGGTTGGCTCAGCCAGGCCACACCGTTTGCCACTTCTGTCCCAGTCCTTGTCGGTGTTGTGTTGCGTGCGTAGCTGTCGGTGCTTCGGCGACTTCCTCGACATTGCCGTCCTGATTTCCGTAATTCGCTTCTTTTTTTTTTTCACGTTCGCGTAGCCGTGCCATGGAAAGCGCAGTGATCAGCCAGGTCCTGCAGTACTCGCAATACGCCGTGCCCGTGGGCATCGTGCTGGTTTGCGCCGTCCTGGTCTTCGTGTTCGGCTTCAAGAAGGCCGAGCAGCCTCCGTTCGCGCAATTATCCAGTTCCGACGTGGACCGGAAACTCGGTGGCAAGAAACGCGGCAAGGTCCGAGAAAAGGTTAGCTATGACGAGTCCACATTTTTTGGAATCCGCTCAATCCGCTCGCTTTCCCTCCGATGAGTCGCGTGAAAACACGAGTCCTCGGCTTCCCCGTGGCTCGGGCGCACGTTCCTCCACGTTTGCGTTTTGCCAGCCACAGCCTTGCCTGGCCTGGTTGTTGCATCGATTGCCATTTTTATCGTTGGCGAACAGCGTGCATGTAAGCTGCAAACGTTGAGCGAGCGCCATATGGTTTCCTATTTGTGGCGAGTGACACGCACACATGTTTGTGATAATCAGCTGTCCAAAACCTAAAGGGGTTGTTGATTATGCTGGGTCGCGACGTGTGACGTAATACATGCGGGAATACTGTATTGCTCCTTTTGCTGAAACTGTCATTCCAAGTAGTTTTCGGTGTATCTAGTTGCCCACTGCATGGTTTCATTAGAGAATTTAACTTTTTATCTTTAAATTAACCGTTGGATGAGTCTTGGATTGTCCGGGTCTTTTCAACTAATGGGTTTTGTGATTCTTGTGCGTTAAATTCCAGAGGAGTGCCAATGGCTCGATAGCGAATGAAAAAGCAAGTCCGACGAAGAAAACAGTCCCTGTAAAAAGTGAATCTGTCAAGAAGGCAGTTAAAGCAGAGGACGAAGAAAATAAGTTGAAAGAGAAGAAGCAGGATGACAATAAAGTTTCTGGTAAAAAAGAAAAGAACCAGGCAGCAACTAAGAGTGGTAAGGAGAACAAAGTGGAGCAAGCAAAAAACAAGAAGAACTTGAAGAATCTTGTACAGGAAAAACCACTGGACTTTGACGAAGGTAAGCTTGTCTGCTTTACATCTAACTGTACACATTCTGTAAATGTTTATTCAATTACAGGAGATTGGGAACAAGCTTATTCTAGGAAAGATAAGAAGAACAAGAAAAAGGAAGAAGATTCTCCTTTGAAGAAAAATAAGAAAACAACTAAGAAAGCTGATATAATCAATGAAGCAGCTAAGCAAAAAGATCAAGATAAGCCAGAAATTAAAGATAAGATAGCTAAGGAAACAGAAAATAAGGAGTTGAAAGAAAAAGAAAAGAAGGAAATAACTCTTACTTCAATTTCTAGTGATGAATTGACCAAAGAAAAGTATACTCAGAAGGAGGAACAAAATAAAGTATAAAGCATTACTCAACTTTCATATAATAAAGTGTTTTTTATAAAAAATTATAAAAAAACTTTACATTTTAATAATTTTGTTTTATAGGTAGATAAAGTGGAAAAAGAAGAAAAGAAGAAGTCTAAAAAAACCAAGAAAGCATCTGAAAGTGAAGCTATACCATCTGCTCCTTCTACACCAAAGAAAGATAATGCTGTTACTGAAAAAGTAACGCAAAAGAAAGTAGAAGAAGCAGAAAATTTAGCTGAGCCTGTTGTTGAACAAAAGATTGAACAAGCACAACAAAAAACTGGACTTGTCTTTGATGAATTGGGGGGTAAGTGGTTTTTATTATTTTATTTTATTTAAGTGGCATTTATAAAGGAGTAAAACAAGTATTATCTGTTTCAGATGTTTGGAAAGAACCTAAACAACAGAAAAAAAGCAAGAGGAAAGCTCGTAAAGAATAAATAAGAATATATAAATAATTTAAGACAAAAGATAAAAGATCCCCATCAAAATAGGGAACAAAAGGGAATCCTGTTTGGTCCAAACGTTTGTTACTTTGGATGAATCAGGTGTGTTTTCATTAACATACGTTATGTGAATTTACCACTTGACCAATTTGTTCCTTTTGACTGTATATAATAATTAATCTATGTTGCTATTAATGGTTTGATAGATTTTTAAAGCACAGTCTATAAAAACACATACATACACAAACACACACACATACACATATTTCCAATGCCAATTGTTTATTTCAAAATAAACATGATCAATTTTAATAGCATAGCCTTGCATTTAACAGAAAAGGCATAAGTCATAGATTTTGATGTAGCATATATTGTGAAATGAATCCAGTTTTAAGATACTTCAGCATACATGTGTGGTTACATATCTTAGCTATTTATTTTTTGCACTGTTGTCCATAGTGGACCTGTATTACCATTTTATAAGGAGCTTAGTTAGTAAAAGAAATGACACTAACATCATTTATTTTTTGTTAAATAATCCTGAACGGATATTTTGTACAGTTATATTAATTTCTAATGCCAAGTAATCTGCTATTATGATCATTACTTTATTCTTTGTATCTGTGCCTGTATGTATGTATGAATGAAGGCCAATGATAGAAAGTAAAATATATACCCCAAAAGAATTATCTATAACGCAGGACAATCTTTAAAAACGCAGCTTGAATTACTGATGTATATTTTTGTTGGCAAAGAAATATTTTCTTACACATAAAAATAAGCCGATTGTCACAATTTTTTTTCAAATTGATTCATTTATGATATTTAATTATTCGTAAGAAAATATGTATTTTATATGCATACGTGTTAAAATACATCAGTATAAGTGGTTTTAAGTACTAATACGTATTTAGCATGTGCTTGAAATAAAATTTGTGCCAAGTACTAGGAAGATGCAATGATATGTGGTTTAATAAGTATAATAATTGAACTATTATTATACTTAACAATAGGTGGATAGGGGAAGAAAATTGGGAACAGTAAAAAAAATTTAATTAATTGATTGAAAAGAAAAATTAGTGTATATGAATTGCTTACTGGATCTCAGCAGCCTAGTACTTTTTTGCGACTATTCGTCCTATTGAACAATATAAGTTTATAACTTAGACAAAATTAATTAAGCAGTTAGTTGTTAAAATATATACATATATTTTTTTTTTTTATAAATTTTAAACCAATTTTTAATAAATAGGACTGTTGATGTTCGCGATGTGAATTTGTAAATTACGCAAATACCAATTGCTTTAACTAATTGGTTTAAGTATTGGTAACGTGATAAAAATAATAATGTGTTTCTCTGTAGAAAATTGGATGTTCATATTATCAATCTATAAAACAAAGAAGCACGTTTTACTTAAATGAACCACGTTGTATTTTGTTAAATAAATAGAAATTTAGACATGAGCAAGCAGCTCGGGAAGATGCTATTTCAATGAAAATAGCAAAATATATTGTAATTATATTAGAGAATGTCATAGCAAACATTATGATAAAGTAAGATTTTTTTAAAAGTTACCTGTTAATAAGAGAAAACAAAATTACATCAAATGATGAAATGGAAAGGATAAAAGGATTACTGGAATTGTATAGAATATTGTGATAAGTTTATTGTATATTTGGATTCGTTATTTGAATATCTCTTAAAATAATGAAAAATATATATACATAGCTTCTCTACTTGTAAGGAGAGAAAAGGATATGCAGCTGATCATATTTTGTATACTTATCATTGAAGATCTTTGAATATATACATAATATTCAACAAATGCGTGTATACTGAATATTACATTATATGAGTTTTTATATCTTGCTTAATTTTGAAAGAAAACTATATTCAAACTATTATGAATTATCATGATTATATGCATCTCGAGGCTTAATAAAATTGCTCAATTATAGTTAACTTTACAAACGAAAAAATATAACAAATTTACTTTTGAATATTTGCTTGATCTTCTTTAAACAAAATTAATTATTATATACTCTTTAAATTTCAGTCACTCACCTCTGCATCGATTATTGTGCCAAAAATATTTATTTTATCCTTTTAAGGCTGACTGGTTAATAATAATGCATCACTATCAATGAAAATTCATTTTTAAACATTATTATAAGCAAAAAAATATGTATACAAATCGTATTAACGCCCATTATCTCTCTGTACAAATAATCTATGCTAAAATCGTCTGAACAAATTTTTAAAAACTTAGTAAATTTCTTGATTAGTTTAATTTAACAAAATTAAAAGAGACACAATATTAAAGTACTTAAGTGGATATAAATTTAAATATTGAAGTTCCAAATAGCTGGCTTTTCTACAGGGATCCAGTATAATTAAAATTAGCATATTTTTATAAATAATATTGCATTAATCTTTCTGGATCATGTAACAATGCAAAGAGTAAGCTTACTTAAGTTAACCAATCTAAAGTGAGCAGTTCTGCTACACAGAAGCATATATATATATATATATATTCATAAGAAATTATCATATTTTCAATAATTATATATATATATGATAAATTTGTACATATTTATTGATATGTCTAGGACTTGCATAAAAGCACTGATATGTTTGCTTCTATAAAGGGATACTATTTACTGAGATACTATTTACTTAGAATTAATTAATTAATATTAATTAGTTATCTTTTCTTCACCTTGCTTTGTCAATGTAAAATTACTATGTTCCACGGTGTTTCTTTATGAAAAAATGTAATACCTTATAATTTGATTTCTAAGTGAGGAATTACATAGTTATTAAAAAGGAAAAAGGAATAATTTTATTGATTAGAAAAGAATATCATCAATACTGTAAATAGTGTATATTAATGCTACTTCGCTTCTTATAATCACTGATAAATGATTATGGCTATTTAATCATTATTTAATCACTATTTAAAGGTAACTTAATCAAAACTTAATACAAAGAATAATTAGGAAATGATTATGTAATGTTTAAGTAGTGATTAATTATTATATTATTAATTATTAACAATCGTTAAGTAGTGATTAAGTATTGATCAAATAATTGACAATAGCAGCAAAATTATCAGTGTTTTTATGTTCATGATATTCCAAAGTTGTTGATCCGGTGTCTTAATCTTGTAAACGTATTCACTTTAATGGATTAGTGTTGTTGTTACTCTATCGATGTATAAGGCCTTAAGATTAATGGGTGTCATCTATAATTGTATCAATGTTTTATAAAATTTCGCTTTACAATATATGATGATTTCATGATATTGATATGTGCGAGATCACCTTAAAAAATATCATAATTTGAAATAAAAAATAACATTGATGGCCTATTTGCTTAAATTTTTCCAAAAATGATTGAAATTATGATCATATTTGGAATATCAAATGTGCTATAAAGATAAGTTACAGAAATATTTTTAACTGAACGATATAGAGTTTTGAGGCTTAGGTGGCTTTTAGATTAGATGACTGTAAATTATTTTATTCGTTAAGAACAATACTATGATCATATTATATGTATGATGCGTGTATCGTACTAATAACAAATAATAATATTGCGATTATTAAGAAAATATGTATCGATTTGAATATTATCGAAGATTTATTTGTGTAAAATGGGCGAGTGTATGTAAAATAATTTAAATTGATTTGTTAGAGAGTGTGAGAATATAATGTTTAATATTCGAAAGAGAAAGAAGCGTTTAAGTACTCTCTCAAAGTACAGTGGAAAAAGTATAATTTGAAGGAAATATTCTCGCTGCGAGTTTTGTCATATATTATTGGCAGATAGGTTCTGCTTATGGAATCAAAATTTACTACCTGTTTGCGAAAGCACAGCTGTAAAAATGTCTTATGTAACACGCGTGTACTTTGCCATTCAGCAGCAGAATATTTCTCATGGAACGAGTACAGTTCTGGTTGTGATGTCTTTGTGAAAAACAATATGAGATAGTAAATAGATTAATTGTGGCAGACAGAAAGACAAGGAAAAAAGTGAATAAAATTATATTTTTCCAGCATTTTATTGCGGCCAATTACTCCGCCCACCTAATATCTATTTAGTATATTTTGTGCATAAAATTAAGAAATAAATGTTTCACAATTTCAATTATTTATTGTTGTTCGCTTCTCAATTAATCAATCAAACAAACAAACGATCAATGAACATTCAATCAAAACTTTCAGGAATATACATTATATACATACAATCAATTATAACATCGCATAATATAATATAATAATGCAACTTACTTAAAAATTCTATAAAAAAAACTCATTATCAGTCTCTTAAAGTCATTGCACATGTTTCAACACACAAAAGTTAACAAACCAATTTGTGGTAAGGAAAAAAAGAAGAAGTCTAATCAAGATGGACGAATTTGTTGAAAAGTAGAAATCATTAATAGTATTCTTATAATTCATTTGATAATTGAACGTATCTACTTTATTAAAACTATTAGTATGACATTAACAGTGCATACCAAGATAATTAGGCTGATAATTTTTCATGACTTTCCACTACGGAATAGCATTACTCGATTCAAGTTAAGTAAGTGGTTTTATCTAATTTGGGCCAGCCTCTTACGTGCTATATTTACATATAATACCTTATTTGCGCAAAAAACTTTTCTTTCTATTTTTGCTACACTTTCTTTTAAAAGGTTTAATCGCATTCTTACCATCCTCGTTTTCTTGATTCTTCACCGACTTTTCCAAGTCAGTTTTCTTCGATTTTCTCGATTTGTTTCGGAGCAGTAGGCGCGGGTTCTTCCTCGGCGTTCTAATTTTACTCTTGGATCTTTTCTTTTTCTTCTTCTTACCCGAAGGTCCCATGCCAGCAATTATCGCTTCGGTGTCTGCGGTTACCTTGGGTTTCGCTTGCTGGGATGTAATTGTAACGCGAATGAAAGAGTCGTAAAGAATGTCGCCACAGCTTTCACCAAAACAGAATTCCTCTCCGCATTCGTCACAAACCTTTACGCTACTCTCGATGATGCCAGCTCTGTTCTTGCATCTTTTGATTGGACTGTTCGACGCACGCTTCTCTCTCGCTATGGTCTTACCTTCGAGTTTGCCCATTTCCACCTTAAGAGAACGAGATGAAAGAAAGAAAAAAAATCATCTATCGACGGATCGCGTCGTGCTACAAACGAAGGTACAGAGATACGTTCTTGCACTTCCTACCAGTCTGGAGAACATTTCCTCGTCCTGAGGAATTTCCGGCCTTATGCTCGTCAGCATTCTCCAATCAATCGGTACCTGTTGCAACTCGCGAAGATTTAACTCGCGCATTTCCGGGGGAATCGGATTACCGTAGGTCCACTCTTTCTCAACGATTTTTAATTCCTTCCTGGTCGCTTTCCAGGAAAAGTCCTTGTCGCGAACCTTTGTGTCTTCCCGTCTCACCTGCGTCCGATCAATGATACATTTCAGGATAGCGCAATTAAAAATCGAGTTCATGAGCGGAGTAATTTTAGATCTCGACTACTGTGCGCGTCATAAAGTTAAATCCTACGTACGATGTCACAACAAATAAAGTAATATCAAACCTTCTCGGGCTTGATCTTGAATTCCGGGCAGCGTTCGAAAAGTCTGCGAAACTCTTCCTTGGAGTTGCAAGTAGCTTTACTTAAATCCGGTATTAAGTTCGTGTCTTTCTTGTCGTCTCTTAAAAGATCTTCTAGCTGGAAAGCCATTATCTACACATCTGCAAAGCGAGGAAAGCTTCTCACTTTGGTGCAAATTCACGTTTCTCATTTCACGCACATTCATCGCAATCTCTCATTTCCTCATTCTCTCTCTCTCTCTCTCTCTCTCTCTCTCTTTTTAACTAAAAAACAATAAAAAAACTATGGCCGCGAATGAATTAGAAGATCTCGGATGCCGTGGGAGAAACCAGGCACTGGTCAGGATCCCATTCCATTTGTTTCACTAAGAGGCCCTGGAAGACAGACGCTAATTACTCGTGGAAAAAAGAGGGGGGGGGGAGAGATAGCGCGCGATGAGCACAATCCAATGATCAACCTAATTACATTTCTCAGAGACGACAGTTTCTCCAGTATTTCCTGTCCGCACCAAACGTCGGAGACTGCGTTCCCCGCGTTATCCAAGTCCTGATCCGAAGGTTTCCGATGACGAAGTTTTTCCCCCCGAGAGAATCTACCCACGTCCAGATTGATCCTTCCGTTTTTGTCCACCCTCAAAGGCACCACCGAGTTCATGCTGTCCATCGAGAGATCCGCGTCGTAATTCTCCTGTTTTACCTTCCGCCTGACGTTACCCCGAGTCTTCGATTTGACATTGGTGATTTTCCGTCGTTCCGACGAGGGTGACCTGGAAATTCGGAAAGTTCGGCTTATCCGCGACGAGCAACGCATTTTTTCACCCCTTCCATCCCCAGCTTCGACTAAAACTTGTACTTCGCGATAAGAGCGCGTTATACGACAAGATGGGGGTGGGCGCGCGGCAGAGGGGTGGAGGGAGCGATTCTACGAGCGTGATCGAATCTCGGGATAATTTTTCAGGATCTTAGGACAGCTTACCTGGATCCTTCGTCGCTGGAGTCCAGCTGCCGTCTCCTGAGCCTGAGTCGCCTCTGATAGTGCGGGTCCTTCTCGCTTTGGGTTCGGTACCGCGTGCCTGGCCTAAGCAGAGCTTTAATCACTTCGAGACTCCTGCAATCTGTTTCATGCAAACATGCAATGTATCTACTACGTCTTATCCGTCTCAAAGGATTCTTTCACATTTACCGATTTGCGTTCCAACGTGGCCGACCCTCCAAACTCGTCCTTGGCTGAGACTTTGACCTTGAGACGGACTTGAGGGACTCCTCGTGATGCTGACCATTCGTCGATCTTTGAAAGAGAGGGATAGAACCGTAAAGTGGGGGAGAGAGAGAGAGAGAGAGAGAGAGGGGGTAAAAACGCTTTGCAATCCGAAGCCTCGTGTTCAAGGATATTTTCCGATCCGAGAGGTTCGCTTACTTTTCAATGTCCCTCCGATTGTTGTTGACGGCCTCCTTCCTCTCTTTCACGGAAGTTTCCTTGCCAGACTCGTTAGCCTTGTCCTTGAAATCCTGCAGGTCGCTCTCCACGTCGGTTTGCGTCCCGAAGTCTCGACCCTTCACCCTGTACTTGCTGGGGGTGAGCAGTCTGTTCTCGACGATCCTCGGCGATAACCTTGGCGAGTTCTTGGAGCCCGGACTGTCGAGGCTCCTCATCAGAGCGTTCAGACCCAGCGTCAAGCCATTCGGTCCGCTATCGTTCTTCCGAGGACTGGGACTCACCACCAGGTTCACCAGTTGCAGATTGGCCTTGTTCAGTAGGTCGGAGTCCTCCAGCCTGCCACTCAGAACGATCGCCACGTCCTTGCTGATGGGAACCTGGACCACGTTGTCAAGGATCTTCTCCTCCGACCTCTCTGGAGTTTTGGACTTTGTCTTCCGCGAAGGTTCTTCCTCTTCCGTATCCTTCATGCCCTTTTCGGGATGCGTCTCATTGTTGTCGGTGGTGGTGGTGGTAGCGGGGGTGGTTTCACCCCGAGGCTCGGGACTCGCGGATGTGGTCTTGGCGTCCTTCGGGGAGTTCCTCAGGGACTCCGGGTACTGATCCGTGTGTCGACTCTCCTGATTTGCGACGTCTTTGCGCCTGAGACGATTTTTCTTTTGCTCCGCCGCCAAACGCTCCGCCGCCTCGAGAACTTCCCTCATCGCGTCCGCCTGCCTCAACTTCGCGTCCTCCTTCTGCCTGAATCTTTTCTGCTCCTCCTCGAATCTGTACGGGAGCGTCAAATTGCTAAACCGCGAATTCGTGGATGGAACGACGGGAATCGAGCCGTCGGCTGTTCTCTCGCGCTGGCATCGGGCGAAGCGACCGAACGTATCGCCGCGGTTTTGGATCTCGGCCTTCGAAAATGTCGGCGCTTTTAATTACAGCCGCGGTACTCGCGAGAGTTACGTTGTAAATTCCATGCGCGCGTCACGCACTATCGCGTTTTATCAGCCCTTGCACGACCATGACCCACTGATAATATCGAAGCCATAAAACTGAAATCGTTTTGCGTTCGATCGTTAACCAGAGCAGCGCGTAGTTGAAGTTAGGAGCGCGTGTCTCGTCAATTTCGTTGCCTTTTATATTTCCGCCGAGGTTCGGCGGAGAAGACATGAATTTAGGAGGCGAGCGCGGGAGTTCGATAAAGTTTGCGAGGTTGGTTGAAAGCATCGAACGCGTTCCTAATGCGAATCTCGACGAAGTCGAGGGGAAGACACGAGGGACGTTTCAGGTGTAGCGTCGTTGCCTACCTCTCTTTCTCCTTGTCCCTCTCGCGCTTGATTCTCTCCTCCTCCAGTCTCTCCTCCCTCATCCTCCTCTCCTTCTCCTCTTTCCTCTGCCTCTCCTTCTCCTCCAGCTGTAGCTTGATGGCATTTTGAAGCTCCAGTGCCTTCTGTCGCCTGACTTCTCGCTCGTGAAGGACATCGGCGTCAACCGGGATGTTCTGGCCCCTCAGGTAAGTCTTCGAGTCGGATCCAGTGGATCCGGTCGTGGAACTATCCGGACTACTCGCGCTTTCGTGATTGATCACGAGAACCTGCGGGAGTCCAGCAGTGAAACGAACAGAGATAAGAGAGACGATCGATTCGCACCGAGTCCGGTGCGGGAGTAGAGAGGAAAGATATTCACTTGACTGGAATGGCCCAATCTCGCGAGCCACGAGGGCGGGGGAGGGTCTCCTCTGACGGTGTCCTGGCCCCAAATGCTGCCCCACCTGGGCCTGTTGAGTTCGCCCAATTTATTAGCCGACAGCATCCTCGAAGGAGGCAGCGAACTCTCCGGCGTCGTGTAGTACGGGTTTTGCCACGTCTTTTCTCCCATCTCGTTCACGGGGGGCTTACAGCCGGGTAAGTACCCTGTGACGGGAAACAACCTCCCCTAAAGTCTCGTTCCAACCATCCGCTCAAACGCCAAGATTTTCCACGCGAAACTAACGTGAGAGAAAAAATCGAGGAGAAGGACCGGAAGGGAGCACCAGGAGTTTCAACGAAAGTTTCACTGATCGATGCTGGGGGGGGGGGGGGGCGCGAGGAGGGTGATAAAGCGAGAAGAATCTTCGCGTTCAACGGTGGAGAATCTTACTGGGTGCGGGTGGATCCACCGAGTCACTGGCGTAACCGGAAGTCTCTCCTTCCCGTTCCTCCCCGGGCGGCGTGTAATTTTGACGAGCTAGCGGTGCCGGCAGCTCCTTGACGGTTTCGCGATGCCGGTGCTGCACCTGCAGCTGCTTCTGCGTCTCGTGCGCTTGGTACCGCGAGTTCGCCACTCCGAAGTCCCGCTGTTGATCCTGCAGAAGCGATTTCAGCTTGTAAAAGACGCGTCGCGTGACTGGGCGTCGTTGCCCGCGCGCGGTCCTGTCTTTTATGTATCTCGCAACAAGACGTAATACGCCTAATATGCACGTATACCACCGGCACGATTGCTGTGCCACCCGGAGATAGGCACCGGATAACCCCCGAGAACCACCCCCGAGGCCGTTCCTCTCGTGACATCGTGAAAACCCTCGAAAAAACCCGCGCTCTCGCGGAGATTGATCGATAATCGTAGAGGAAAATTATTGCGACGCGAGAGCACGGGGGGTTGGATCGATCGAAACTTCCCCTCTGGGAATTCGACGGAACACCCTAGCGAGGTTCCTCGTAATGGTAGTGGCAATCCCAATAACGAGAATGCGGATCTTCTCGTGGAAACTGCGAGATGCTTCTGCGTCCTCCACCCCTTCCTTCGTCTCCTGCGGTTTCCTCGCGGCCTCTCGTCAAATATAAATTCGCGACCCGACGCGTGCCTCTTGACCGATTTCTCTCCCCCTCCTCCCTTGATAAACGTCCCGTCGTACAATCGAAACGATCGAACGAAACTGAAATTTCAAGAAACTGACTAACCCTGACACGCTAACATCGATGAGTCAACGTTGCTGCTCCTCCACCTCCTCTTCGCGATCTCCTTCGGAAACTTTCGTTTGCTTTGCCGAGCTTTGCTTTGCGGTGGATAAATATAAAAAGTTTGCATCGTCGTTCGGGATCAATAGCGTTTTACCTCGCATCTTATTTATACGAGCGTTGCTCAAGAATTATTCTTATCGTTGTTGCTATCGTTGCAGGTAGTCTCTGCCGGGTGTGCTATCGATCCTTCGTATTGTTTCTCTTTCGAGTGCCGTGCAACCACCCCCACCCACCCCCTCGAGAAGAAGAAATATTTCCTTTTTCAAGCAACGTTGCGACGAAATCTGGAACGTTTCCGAGAAACCGGTCACCGTGCGATTCCACCTAGAGCTAAGCCGAGGCACTCTATGGCCGAAGGGTCGACGACCCTTAATCACTTGATAAGGATCGATTCAGCGGACTGCCTTACTTTTGCCTCCCGCTCACGAAAGAAAACCCCTAATAGACCCGCCGCCGTCGGAACGAGCACGAGAGATTGAAATTAAAGTTTTTTTTTTTATTTTTTTTCCTTTTTTTCGCGCCATTTCCCGGAAAAACCAGTTCTCGTTCTTCCGAGAGGCCTCTCAAACTTCGATCAAATATTCTGTGACGCGTTTACACACACACACACACACACACACGTGCGAGGGTTAAATAGCGACAGGAGTACGCGCGTGAAAAAGTGGAGGAGCGATGGTCGTTCTTTGTTGCACGAGACATCCCTCTTTCAAGTTCAGCGAAGAATGTCGAGTAATTATTTTCTAGAGCTTTGAGTGGGACCGTGTGGAATGACTGGGCTCGGATCGCATGATTAATGACGGTGGAATGATTCCGTCAGGAGCAAGTCGACGTCGCGTGGAAGTGAATGGTAAATCGGAAACTACTCGGAAATTGGCACTCCGAGGGTGAGTTTCGAAAAGTTCCTCGAGCTTCCTCCTCGCGACGATCATCGCACCACCACCACCACCACCACCACCACCATCACCGAGATTCTTCGAGAAATCTTTTGGTCTCGAACCCGGTTCGAGGAAGATCGTTTTTTCGCACCTGGTAGGGGTAGTGATGTTGATCCTTGTTGTAAATCGGCGGTAGGCTGGGGCTTCTTCTTCGCAGTTGGCCAATTTCCGCCTGGCTCAGATCGTTCAGGCTTCCACTCGTGTAATCGAAGCCTTTCAGGCTGGTCCCCGCATTTCCGGAACTCTCAGTGGCCAAACTCCTGAGACTCGTGGTACTCCCGTAGTGTCCGCCCGCCCGCAGCGGAACGTTCGCCTGCTTGTCCCTCCTGTCCAAGGACACTCTCGTACCCGGAGGGTAGGTGCTACGTCACGCAGTTAAGCGAAACAGGGTTGAAGCTTTAATCACGACCGGTCGATAGCGACTATCTAGATTCGCTTTTGCTGGTTCATTGGACTTTCCCAGACGTATAACCATTAGGCCTCGCGAATAGCCGGTACGAAAAATGCGATTCGTCATTGACGTTTGAGAATTTCGGTTCGTGGAATAAAGCGGTACAGCCACATGCACGCGAGGAAACACGAAAGCTTCCCCGATTACGCGAAATCACGATTGATCCGATTACTTAAATATGAATCTATCGATCGCGAATCGGCTAGTTTCTCCCGCAATTTCATAATTCATTTGGTTTTTTGTGAAAAAGGTCGGCCCTGCTACCTCGCGAGTCCTCGAAGAGATCGAAAGTGCGAGATCGCGCTAAACCAAGGAGAAACGAATGATCTTTGCGACACTTACCGTATCGTGGTGCGAACGGAATTATACGGTTTCAGTGGCACCCAATTTCCACCGAGACGAGCCATCTCCTCTGTGTGGTAATAAAATAAAAATTGACTCAATACTTAGCGACTAAGAAAGGGGGGGGGGGGGAGGGGTGGATTTTGGGAGTGCGTTTGCTCATCAATTTCCAAGGTGAGGGAACAGTAATTTCCGAGCGATTAATTTCATAATTTGGACCTACCCCTTTCTTGCGCCCATTGAATCCTTTTCTGTTCCACCAGAGAGATTCTCCCCGTCATCCTCCACGTGCGATACCGCGTCCGTGTAAAAGGGACACGTGGGGCAAGATGAGCGAGAAATAAAAAACTGAAAAGCTCCTACATCACTCAGTCTTCACACACTACGTGCAATTACTGTATACCTAATTTCCTCAATAACGCCCTTACTTTCTTCCGTTTTTATAAGAGAAATCCCCTTTCTTCCTTCCTTCCTTCCTTTTTTTTCCTTCTCCGGCAAAATAATAACGAGACCTCTAAGAATTTCTCCCTGATTTTCCTCACTCGCGCGGCAGATATTTTTATATTTTATAATTTCTCGTGAGAGAGATGGATCTTCGAGTTCTCGAACCTCCGAGGACTTTTTCTTTTTTTTGTAGAGAATTAGAAAGGTTTCGACGGTGATAACGGTTATTATCACGATGACGATAATGATGATGAGGATGATGATGATGATGATAAAGATGACGATGATGCTAGTGATGTTGATGGTGATGAACGTGGCATCAGGATGGATATTTTGCAAGCATCTTTATGCGGTTGAAAAAGATGAGATGCCACGTGGTACCGAACGCTCGCGGTAGCTTAGGTTCATTGCAGGTCGCGTCAATATTTGAGACTGCGGGATCCCGCAAGACTGGAGGAGGTCTTCAGGTAGCACGATCCATATACATATACCTGCAAGCTAGGAAATGAGTCGGAGCTGCGATTCGATCGACTTGTTTCCATAGGAACTATCGTGAATCAACCACACGGCTCCCTTGCACCGCTGTCAGGGTCGATAATATTGACCGCTTGATACGATAAGGGATAATGACCTCTAGTTCGCTGTTTCGCGGTCAGATCATCCCCAACGCAAGGATGTGCTAATGTCCTATGGTGTATAGACTTCCCTCGCAAGTCGCGGTGACTATGCTACTCTATTTTTATAAATCAACTTCAAGAACCTCCGCGTCACAGGACTAACAAGAAAATAATTCACGAACGAATCTTACAAATTTTCTTCAAGATACCAATGAATAGAAATCTTTCTTTCTCTCTCTTCCGATTTGGTTCTTCTCATAAATATCTTTAGTTTTCCTATAGTCCCTTTACAAGCTGTATACGTATAGCTATGCATAATATAATTTAAAGTGTTTCTTATTATTATTTTAATGCCTTTCCTTTTAATTCAATCTAATTAAATGACTGTATTTCTTTTAAAGAGCGATTACTAATTTTTTGCTATCAATACTTGCAGGATTCGCGCGCTAATTGGTTTTGAATTTTAAGATCTACGAGATTGCGCGTTTGTCAGGCGCAAATCTTTGAAGTTTTGATTTGTCATTTTTACCGAGGCAAATGTATGATTGTGATTTAATTAGAAATGTCTCTGGATCAAACAGTTTGCGAAGGTATAAGGGAATATGTGAAATAAAAGAAAATATTCCAAATATTATTCATTGATAGGACAATAGAGTAAAATAATGATTATTTACAAAATTTAATGATAATATGATAGATTTGAGGTTATGTGCTATTTTTTATCCTATCTTGCAAATCTTTTAGACTTGAAGGCGTTTGAAAGGCGTCTCACCGAGGTAATTGCTAGCCTACAACCGGCTACATTACGTTGGAGAAGTATGTTTTCCTATTTTTTTTGTACGTGTTGCTTTTAACAAATTTTTATTTTAAAATTTCTAACCTTGTTTATTCATTACATGCTTTTATATTTCTCATTAAGCTACTTACAAATAAGTAATTTATTCGCATTTCATTTTTTAAATATCTACAATAAGCTAAATTTATCTTTCTACATTTCTAATTTCATATGTATTATTTACTTTTAGTACTCTTAGGTCTTGTATCCACTTGTACCGCTGTAGGTGCCTGGTACTGGTTAACAGATCCAAATACATCAGCGGTATCCTTTGTTCAAAGTCTTTGGAATCATCCATTTTTTACCATAGCTTGTATTGTTTTAGGTATGTAAAAAAAATTGAATATGTCATTTTAAAATCTGATCTACTTTAGATCATGTTTCTCTATGTCCATTTTTCCAGTAATTTTATTCATGATGGGTGTTCATAGACGTGTGATTGCACCTAGTATTATAACACAAAGAGCTAGAAGTGTTTTGGGAGATTTTAATATGAGTTGTGATGATACTGGAAAACTTATTCTTAAACCTGCAAGACCACCTACCACTTATGATGAAATGTAAATAGTTAGATTTGTACATATAAAAAATGCTCAAACACACAAACTATTCCATAAGATTCAACCTTCTCTCTTTTCTCTACACACACACACATGTATAAATATATAATTTAAATAATATATAATTTAAAAATTGTGTATAATGTTAAATTAAATGATTTTAATAACTAAAAGCTATATTTGATACTACAGAAAAAATAAAATTTTTCTTGTTATATATTTCAATGTATTCAATATATAATTTAGTCAAAATATTTATCAAAGATTGTAGAAGTCTGTTTTATATATATAAATATATTTATTTCCCCATGTCTCAAATAGAATTAAAGAAATACATGTATATATAAATTTTTATTTTACAATTACTAAAATTAATGTGCTAACAATTATATGTGAAAGGATTTTATTAAAATCTATTGAACTAAAAGTTTAAATTTATTAATATTTTTTCGATATTTGAAATATAGGATATATTAAGTTTCTTAAATAATTTATAAAGATTATAATTTTTTATTTAATTTTTTAAAGATTATTTTAAAAAATAATAAATTATAATATAAAACATTCAAAATGTAAAGCTATGAATGAAAATGAGATATGAAACTTTGTACAATTTGTTAAAATAAAATTGAGGCTTTAACGTTCAAAAAACATTTATTCGTATCCATATTCTCCATATTACAATTTTAGCGATTTATAACTTCGCAATTCATATTGTAAAATAGTCATTATACAATTATTCTTTTGCATTTTGAATATTTATTCGAAATTAATCAAACATAACATTTTATATTATAGAAAGTATTTCTCAGTCCAAAGTAGTAATAGCTATAGTATACACACATATATATATGTGTATAAAAAAGTATTTTTTAGATAAAAAGTGCAATATGCATGCATTGCCAATGGGTGAATTAATCAATGATTGTTCATCTGCGATGCATAAAAGGTAAAGAATTGTAAATAGCAATTGTGTTTACTGTGTTTTACCAATCAAAAAATTATTGGAATAGTTATTCTCAGTTTGGTTGCATTTAATGACCAAAACTTTTTATATTAATTTAATCGATCAATCCTCAACCTTTGCCAAAGAAATATTTTTTTTTTTTACTGTGTTTTATTACTTTTTGTTTTATTTTATTTAATTTTATTATTATAAAAACGTCTGTAACTATGCATTTGTATATTTGTTTAAACATTGATCAGATGAATTTTCTTAACGTAAATTCGATGTAAATCTAATAAAACGTCATTAAATATATATAGGAATTAATCAAAAGAAATTTACAAAGTTAACCATATATGTTGCTATGAATTAAATCTGATTTAATCATACTTTTTTGAATGCATAACTATTAAATTTTTTTAAAATTATATTTATATATAAAGTGCTACAGAATTCTTTTAATTATACATACCTTATCGATAAAAAATGATCAACAAAATTCAAACAAATCAAGGATGGTTCTTAATAATATTTTATACTAGTGCATAGAAAATAAATCACCAGCTGAAGGAAGCGGTGCAAGGCCACCCGTGACATCAGGTAATTGTGTAAGATCAGGAAGATTAGAAATATGAGATTTTACTTCAGATCGTACCGTACAAACTTTCTTCAATTTTTCTTTATAATCCTGGAAGTAAAGATTTCAGTAAGCACATGCAAAACGTATAATTTATCAATATATAATATTCATGCCTCTAAAGTAGTCTGTGCTTGCTGAAGTAATTGTCTTTGTGCCAAAGTATAATCCCTGAGCATTGTTAACAATCTCCTTCTATCCTCCATCTCGGCTTGTAATCGACCATTATAATCTGCTAAAAGAGCAGCAGCTTCATTAACTGCAATACTCAATTGGTCTGCTGCTGCTCTGTCTGCCAAATTTGCTAGAAGTGAAACTTCTGAAACTTCAGGTGGCAAAGACGCAATACGTTCTCTTACACCTGCATCTGAAGAAGCAGTATTTTCCAAATCCTGAAAAGAGGAAGGCATTGTTAAAGAATTTACCACCTACTTCATTCAGATAAAATATTTGTATAGAAATTTCTTATAATTTTATTTATTTTCTCAATAAAATATTTATTTCAAGATTAAAATGAACGGTAAGAGAAGATAAAAATAATGATAAAATTAACAATCAAAGTTAATCGAATAAATAACAAATTATTTAAAAATTACATATACTAGAGAAGTCATAAAACTTTGTAATAGGGAATGGATAACTGTTCTTGAATTAATAATTATTAAATAGAATATAACAATTAATGCAAAGTGATCCAATTAAAATTTGCGTTAGTTCTTTAATTAATTTTACATTAGGGTGGATCAATCAGATTATGAAATACATATAATATTATGCCTGATGGATTTAACATATATATATATATATATATTTTTAAGAATAAAATATTTTATTAATGTTAATACATATTCTGATTGACTAGTATATTTAAAATTCTTAAGAACCATTAAGGCTTTGATGAGTTCCTCTGTTTCTGGTGGATCTCCAGCAGGCGTACGTGGACTTAATGTTACATGCAGTTCTTTGGTACCATCTACTTCCACTACTTCAGTTTCAGATTTTTTTCTCTCTTTTTTTTCTTTCTAAAATTATAAAATAAAGTCATATAACATAGATCTTTATATAAAACATGTAGGTAAATGTTACATAAATAAATACTACTTTAATTTTTTCAATATCATTTTTTTCATTTCTCATTTTCTTTTTTGGTGGTGGTGTGTTGTCTAAATCTTTACTTTTCTCTCCGCTTGGATCGAACGCTGTCTTAAATTCAGCTATTTGTGTTTTATCATAAACACCTCGTTCCTCCCAAATTTGCAGCAATCTATTTAATCTCTCTCTTGTTTTGTCATCAAATCCTCTCATATGTTCGAAGGCTTTGGGTAATACGGATTCAAACTCTTTACCAAATTCTGGACCTTTTTTTTTACTGTTTTGAATGACGTCATTAGCCAAATACATGAATGTAAGCTTTCTGTTATCCTTCACTGAAAAAGTCCAACATAAAAATATAAAAATAAAAGTCAATATACCACACATGGAAGGTTCTAAGAATGATTAAAGACGATTACTTTATTATAAACATATTTTATTATATAAATGACACTTGTTTGTAGAAATAATAGAAATAAATATAATACATTACATATGTAAATGTATAATCTATCGGATAACCTAAAAGTTCTAATCTATACACATTTCTGATTCATCTAGGAAAATGCATAGAGTACAGGTAATTGATGTGATACATGGTTTCTCGAAGGAAAGAAAATAAAGTTTGACATTTTATTATGCGGATGATGCTAATACGTACCTTTACACAATTCTTTAAACCAGACTTTAACGATGGTTGGGTGATGTTTTCTGTGATGTATCAACCATAAAGAAACTGTTTGAATACTTTGTTGCGAGGGATTAAGGTCCATTAATCGTTTCACAAGTGCACTCTCGGTAAACCCTGTCATTATAAATTCAATTTAAAATTCACTAATTAAGAACAAAACAAATCGCCCTTTTTTAGTTGACTAGAGCTGCAAGCTCACACTGGCCTAATACTCACAGCAAAATATAGACACGAACAAAACGATACTCAGGCACGTCTGTCATTTTACATCGCAGTCATAGCGCCTCTATTGGTCGCTTCTGCAAATGTCTCAGCCATTCGGAAAACGTCATCGGAACCATCGGAGTCATTTACCATCGGAGTTCGCTCGTTTTTTGAATCTGCTCCGAGAGAGATTCCTGATGTAAATATTAATTTCGTAATTCGAAATAGCTAAAAAAGTGCTCATCTACAATAATTATTTCTCTCTAATTCGCAAAAGTATATTGCAGGTTTAATCTAACCGCAAGTAAAATCATTATTATTGAAAAGCCGATTTTTATCGTTCGAAGAATATTTCAAGGATTCCATTGGAACTTTTAAAATTGCGCTTTACTTTGTGGAACTTGCTTGTGTATTAAATAACAAGAAAACGCGTTTAATTAATTTATTTGACCATTTCTAATGCGAATAATCGATCGCGAAGAGTGCGTCTTACGCGTGAAATTGTTTTAACATTTTCAATATTTCTTTTAATAATTTCAGATATTTAGTCGATGTTTATCATAATTTCTTGATCGTTTATTCCTCTTTGAAGCAAGATTAATTGAGTTGGACGAATGAACGAAGATGTTCAATGAATTGAATTCTTTTAATTGTACTGTCTGTCTTTCAGCATTGGCTGTGGGTTTGAAAGCTCTGAAAGAAAGTAAAGAAATTTATTGCGATTCTTGGGAAATGGATTGTCTGATGAGATACTGGCGTGGACATTAACTTCGAATAAGAATTCTTTTAAACTTGATTGGTACCTGACCCTCGCTCTAAGAGACACCCGTCAGATAACGCAGTGCTTTGAGTACTCTAACTGGCATTTGGGGTTAAGGGTGAAGGGCCCTCTCTCCCGTTCCCATTCACCCTTATTCCTTCCCGCTCCTCTTCTTTTTACACCACCTCGCTTTTAACCCTATCCCATCAATATTTTTCCATTTAAAAATAAAGACTGCGCAGGAAAATGGATAAACAATAGACAGGTATCAAATTTCCATCTCTCTCTCTCTCTGTCTCCCTCCTCCGCTCCTGTTTTTATTTCTACACCACTTTCAATTTTATTCCTTGTATATTTTTCTACGCAGCAATGAAGAGCACAAATATCAGAATGAAAAGGTTTTATTAAAGAGAGAGAGAGAGAGAGAGAGAGAGAGAGAGAGAGAGAGAGGGCAAAACAAAGAGAAGAAAGAAGAGAGAAAGGAAAAGGATTCTAAAGAGAAGGTTGCCACATGTTTTACCCTCGATTCGTTCTCCTATTCGAAGATTTATTATTCCTCACACACGAGGGTATATAAATTTCTTTGAATTTTTAAATTAACTTTACAGCCGCGTCCTCCTACCATCGTTTTTTACTCTTTGTCTACTTTCCAAACAAGTTCCTCTGCTCGAAGGGATGATGGGGTCCCTACTTGTAAAATAAGCGGCTCCTGAAGATTGCAGGGGCAATTTGTTCGACAATGCCGCCCATTTTTTTCACACATGACCGGCCTCCACTTGAATACACGTATGTGCGTACGCTTTGTGAGCGCCCGCCTGATTTTCCTTGGGATCGTTCTTTCAGGGTCATGTCTAGTGGCGAGAAGTGAGCTGGAAAAAAGCTTCGGGGGACTGGGAAAAGGATTCTGCGAAAAAATGCAAAGCTCAGGAGCCGCGACGCTACCGCGGCATCTAACTAACTGCGAATACATAGGCGAGAATCGTTTGAAGGGCTCTAGCTTTGACGCGATATCTCCGCTTGTTTCTTTTCCAGACTCACTGGCAGCTTTCCATCGGCGAAATAGCGTGGATTCACGTTGGATTCAAAAGCGAGGCCACGATTCCTGATTATGCACTCGAATGCCCAGCTCTCTCTCTCTCTCTCATCGTCAAATAATATCTTTGCTAATCCAGGAAATAACCGAGTGTTTAATTCTCCTGGCAATCATGCTTCCCGCGAATCCAGCTCATCAGTCTGCTTCCGGATAAGCTCCAAAAGAAGGCGAGAATCGTTTAACGCCGGTTGTTGATTCCTCGCTATACTCACACCTCGCATATTTTATCGAGAGGGAGAAACGCTGAAAATTTCAATAGTTCTAACGAGAGCGATTTCCTTGCGCGCGGTCAATGCATTATTATTATTGTTTGTTCGGTTGCTCCGTGAGCGAGAGAAATGGCAGAGACGAATTTTTCACGAGTCTGCTTTATGCAGCGTTTATCGCGCGTACTTGTTTGTCCCGTAGGATTCGTATGTAGCCTGAAAAGAATTGAAAACTGTGGAGGCGCTAGCACTTTTCAGTCTTGAGTGAAACAGAAACGCATTCCCGCAAGCTGCACATAATTTTTTTCACGATCCGCAGTGTCATCCCGAAAGGGTGGCTCGTAAAGTTGGCGAACGAACACTTAGCACGTTCTGAGCGCACTTAATTGGCTTTGCGCTTTATATGCACGACGCCTGTATTTCCAGGTTTAAAGTTTCCGTTATGTCACTCGTTTCCTGCAATTTTATGTACACCAGTGCGATGCTCGCTTTATGCGGCCCATTTTATGTGTTAATAGCGATTTTTACGTTTAGCATCTTCGCGCAGAAAATAGATTTTTACGAGCAGCCGTTAAAAAATTGATAAGCTCGTAGTTTAGAAAAAGTGTGAGAGCATGTAAGATGAGAAAATGCCATAAGATTCTTAAAAGTTGACCAGATTATATCTCAACGGTTGATCTCTATACTTTTTAATTGAGAATGCCCATGGAAAAATTAGGGCAAAAATTTCGCAATTATCTCTTCCCCTCCCTCCCTCCCTCCCTCCTCCCCTCTCTCTCTCTTTCCATTTGACATTCGTGTTTCAACATTGTTCTTCTCAGAGAATAGTGGAAGCTATTTGAAATATTTATATTATTCCTCGGTTCTTGGCGCACGCTCTTTGATTAGCTTATTGTCACTGTTTGACTTTTCCGTAAAGCGAGGAACAGTAGGGAGAAGAGTTTTTAAGCATTTGTACCGCGACTTTTGCTGGGTTTGAAGCAGCACGAAACTTGAGTCTGTCGGACAGACAGAGGAAAAGTGGAAGAGAGTCATTGACTCGACGCGTTTCTTCTTTCACGTACGTTTTTTCTCCCCGTACTTTGTGGGCTCTCTTGAAAAAGGTAAAGAGATAGAGGTAAAAAGCTGGGAAAGCGAAAGAGAAATCATAGAATAGTACCATACTATAATCTGAAAATATTCGATTACACAGGACCGCGCTGGTATTTTAAATGAAAAATAAAATGTTGAAATTAATGTAAAACCGAGAATTGTTAAACTTGGCAGCTGCCGCAAGTAGATTCGCGAAACCGTGGAGAATAGCAAAGCAAATTTCGCCAAGCGTTCTTTGCTTGGCATTAATAAAGGAAGAGAGAGAGAGAGAGAGAGAGAGAGAGAGAGAGAGTTTAATAGAATGCCACAGTACTTTTATATAAATTTAGCTGAGATAAGAGTGCATTACAGATGAAATATGCACTGTGAGACTAATGAGGAAAGTCTTGGAGATAAGAGCAATATTGTAATATAATAGCATCGTATTAATTAGATACGTTCAATTATTCCCCCAGTTCCGTGGAGCATGCATAATTACATTTCGCTGATTCTGCGAGGGAACGCCGCTGGTATTAAGGGCAAATAATACCAATAATTCTCTGGCGGAGTCCTTATTATGACGTATTTATAAGGAACTGCAGGATCCATGAAAGGGCAGCGTGTATTTTACGAGTGCTCCGAGGAGTGAAATCGATTAAGCCGTCGTGTCGCGATAGCACTCGATACACCAGCCGTAAGTTACACCAGACACTACAGAACTGTAACATGTTTGCAGGGAAGGTGCGAAGAGCCTGGCACCGGGAGAGCCGAGAACACGAGAGTTGGAGCGAATCAGCAACAAAACAGACTACGACAAACCAGCAGCGGCACCCTGACACGAGCGAGAAAGCAGAATTCCGGTGAGTAGACTTGTTCGTGATACATGCAAAGGCGAACAGCGTAAAACTAAAGTTGCGAGGTGTCTGCTGTTGCTACAGTAGCTGCACTGTCCAATCATCTCCTTCATTATGGCCCAATTTCGAGCTACTCCACTCGTCGAATGTTTCACTTTTATGTTAGAGTTCGTCGTCTGTCTGGAATTATCGCCTGCTCGTTTGCTTCCAAGCTTCGATATCGCCGCGATGGTTGAACGTTGAAGATGCTCTCGTTTGACATTAAAGCTCGGATATCCGAAATTTAGCATTTGGTAACCCGAACGCAGACATGGAATATTTTAGTCGGGTGCTGTACACTCGATAGTGGTGGTGTTGGTGGTGGTGGTGGTGGTGGTTACCGAAGAGAAGAAAAGGAAAGAAAGAGATGGGACGAGAAGGGGAGGTAAAACCCAGATCGATAGGCATTAGCGTTAACTTGGCGAGCACAGAATCCATCTAGCAGCATGCAAAACTCTTCCACCCTCTTGGACGAGACTCGGACTCTTCTGTTTCTCCGGCCAATAGCGATGTCTGGCAGACTCGTGTGACAAAACACCACCACTGAAATTCCACACTCGTACATTTGCATACGTGTGCTCGCACTTGAGAATATCAAGATCTACTTGAATCTACGCGTGGGTGTACGTGTACTACGTACACGTGCGCACGTATCCACGTTGGAACACGGAACCCGGAAGGGTATTTAAAAAAAGGAGCATAAAACCGTGGAGAACCTTGCTCGGAGTTTAATAGCTACTAAAAGCTAAGAAAATATTTTCTTTAAAGAGATATATCGGGGTGTTAGCTTGCGTAGCTGCGGGCGCATCACGATCTTGGGAAACCAAACCAAACCGAACCGAACCGAACCGAAATGGTACGGCACGTTACGGTACGGATATTTATGGATAGTTTGAGCTTTGCTCAACCCCCGCCATACCCCTTTCGCCGCGCGCGAGCTTGCGTTTCATACTTGGAAACATTAGGAGCCGAAGTCTCCTGTTCCACGTGCATATGCATGCAGTCCTCGGAGGTTTTCGAGTGTTACTTCCTAACTGGATTATTACGTACGAACGAGCAAGATTGCGAGGGGCAGGGGAACTCTCGGCGGGTTGTGTTTGCTCCGGATGGCATGACATTTTGTAGCCATCTGCAAAAACTTTACTAGGTCCTTCAGCTGATATACATAGAGCTCCGGCCACCGCACTCTCGTGGTGGTGACCCGATTTCGATGAGTTCCAATCGTCCTGTTTTGCAGCCGAGGACCTTCCAGACCCCGGGAGCTTCTCGTAATTATTCAAAAGTTATGCGCTCCTTCCTTGTGCTTTGAGCACATTAGTTTCGAATTATTAACGCTAATGCCCGGAACTTGAATGACCCTCCCTTCCCCCTAATGGAGATAAGAAACGCGATTCTCAACCAGTGATAACTGACCTATATGATGGTGGGATTTGATGCGTCATTGCACCTTTCCACTAAAAAAGTCATCTTTGATCTTCGCGCGACACTTTAATTTGTATCATTGTTTTCTTCAACAAACTCCAGGGACTCGGGAGATGGGGATTCGTTGTGTAACGAGGTTTGCATTACGTTGGATATCAAACTAATAGCTGCCTCCTCTTCTTTCTACGTTTACTTTTTCATCCTTTTCTTTTAAAGAAAAGCCTCGAACGAAAATGTGTAGAATCATTTTCATTGAAATAATAGGATCCCGCACAAAGCTATAGCGTTTATTGGAAAATCCAGTTGATAACTTAGTTGAGAAACCAATTATATGAACCGATGGGTGAACTGCAATACTTTGAAGATAAGCTTTGTGCTCCTTGCCTAACAATGGAAGTTGAATCATATCAGTTGGTCGATTTTAAGAAATAATCGTTCTCAGACGAAATTTGTCTACGATTGGTTTCCGATAATTGGAATTCTATCTCGTTAAAAGATTTTTATTTCTCTCTCTCTCTCTCTCTCTCTCTCTCTCTCTCTCTCTCTCTCCATATACATATGTATACAATTACATGTCTGCATATGTGTGCAATTTACTAATTGCACTAATGTAACTTGTTTATTAATTAATTTAATTGAGTTAATTTATTAAAGGAGCTAAAGGGCACACTCTGATTCTGAGAGAGATATTAATAATTCAATTATAAGAATGAGAAAGAGAGAGAGAGAGAGAGAGAGATAGGACACTCTTTCTGTCGATGGTTATATCAAGTTAGACGATGTAGTCCAGTCAATGGAGTTTGTTACGATTGGACTACATTTCGTTGATAATTCCACTTGTTCTCCTGTTCGTGGTAGTGAGAGGTGACTTCCGGAATTGCGGAAATTCTTATCTCGCTCGTAAGATAACTTTAAGCAGAGTCGAGAAAAAGCAAAATGGCAACCACACACATACACACGCGCGTCCACCCAGTACTACGATTATTATAAACGCTAGGGTTTGTCAGTATAAACCCCCGTAATTCTCCGCGGGATTAATGATTAAGACTACTTGTAAAAGTGAGCGCTAGCTTCGTTTTTTATCAGTCTAGCTTTCGAAATGTCCCAGGTGTATAGCTCGGCACACACAACAAATAAACACAGGCGCACTCGCCCGCACTCGCGCGCACAGACACATACACGGGGCTGTGCTTTATATCTCGTCTTGTTAATATAACGTTGCACTACTGTATACGACTGCGTTTACGCGGGTTCTCGCTGTGCTTATACAAGCATTCTGCGAGATCCACTAATAAAGTAACATTACAGCTATTTAAGACGCGCTTTCTCGGTTGCGCTAGCCCGCTTCTTGTTTGCTTTTTGCGGAAACACCCCCGCAATTTTGCGGCCGGCTAATAACTGCAAAATGAATAGGAGCATAATTATACGAGTAACACGATAATGTAATTAGTCTCGGTTATATTGACTTGTAAATCATTTACAAGGATTATCATTCTCTAATGTAGAATCTCGAGCACGCTACCATCCCCCTGAATTTTAGATATTGTTGGATCGTCAAACGTCCTTGGGCCTTAAAGACCGCAAGTACCGAAGGTTTATTGGCTTTTAATGATAGGGGGTGGTTTCGAGGGTGGGGCAGGTGCTAATCGATACCTCTATCGCTCTCAGTTTTGTCCAGTGCAATTAGTTAATCGTTAGAGTCGCGTATCACGTAGGTTTGATGAAAAAGAAGTATGAGGGAAGAAGGAAGGGGGCGGAGGGAGGCTACAGGCACATTTCGGCCGCGTTTCGCTTTTGTGTCCGGTGCGTCGTGCACGTCATCGAGGCGAAGTGCACAGGTTCGTCGGCCGTTAATGAAAAGCCTCGGCACCGTCAGCCGATTCAGGCTCCGCTGCAGATGCGTCCGAATAGGGACTCGTGGCTTACCTCTCGGCTCGTCTCTCCCTCTCCCTCTCCCTCTCCTTCCCTCGCCTTCGATAGCCATGGACTCCAGCTCGGAATAATACGTGCCGCTAATTCTGATGGATAGACGAGCGCAAATTCCCCTTCCGAACACGCTCAACATGGCAGGTTTAACATGAAAAATCCTACCCCCGAGCCACCCCTGCTGTCCCTTCGTTAATAAATTGCAAAAGGGAGAAAATAGAATCGAGAGTCCAAATTGTGGCTTTCCCCTGCGGAAAATTAGTAGAAGTGCAATGGACGCGCGATAGCTCATGCTCTTTGCCGGAGAGAATCGCTGGGAATGGAATAGCGAAAGGGGTGAGTTTTCTTGCAAGATTTACAGGCCTTTCACAGGGATGCTATATCGAGATTAGTTACACCGAGGCAACGTGTATTATGGGAGAATCGGACAATTATCGTTTTAAGCGGCACCGGGACGTGTAGCTGCTGGGCTGGTGGATGAGGGGTTGAAAGGGGGATGAGATCGCTTCCTGGATGACTATCGCATAAATCAAAATTGATAACTGCTATCTCTAGCACCGCGTGGGTCTCTTTCTCCTCCATTTGCAGTCTGGCTTCGTCTCCGACACTGCCATTTCCACCTCGGCCCTTCTGCCCCTTCGGACCCTACGTTCCTCTTTAACGCCACTCACCCCCCACCCCGGCCTCCGTCATTCGATTAAATTGGTTTGCGAATCCATTTGCACGTTCCTAGCTACTCGAACTCATCCTCCTCCTCCTCCTCCTCCTCCTCCTCTTCCTCTTCCTTGGGCATCCCTTTTAATAAACGAATCAAGATTTCGTAGAATTTATTTCACGCCGAATTGATTTATATCGCTTTCGAGAATTAATGCAAGGGTGGATTTGCTCCGCGGATGTACAGGGGGCTACCTGTGCTGATTTAACTCAATTTTCAAGTTTAATGGATCCTAACCTGGTAGAAGTGGCTCGATTATCTTGGTAGTTTGCCTTAATGAATGCGTCGGGTCTTAAGGGTTCTTAAAAACGCGTGCGTTACCTTCCTCTCCACGAGTTCAGAATCCACGTTCAAAAACTCGCGTAACTTGCTTAATTACGAGATCAGATTATTACCGGAGATTACGGCAGATTGAAATTTAGCCAAAACGAGAATACCCATCCGGATCATTTGTGCGAGGTACTAGAGGTAGTAGTGGTAGCACCAATTGAAACTTTTCGCTAGCGGACACCTTTTTCTGATTCCATTCTTAAATACCTGTGAAATCACCCCTTGAAAAACACAAGAGTGAAAGAGAGAGAGAGAGAGAGAGAGAGAGAGAGAGAAACAGAGGGAGCGGCCTACATCGCTAAAAGTACAATATTGTCAAAGGGAATTTCATTTACCCCCGTGCGAGTAAAATGGAATCCATAATGTTTCTTAATGACGGGGGTAGTGGTGGTGGTGGCGGCGGTGGTGATTTTTGATCATCCGGATGGATTTTTCTATGAGTTCACCTACCCTTTTTCGCCCACGGCGGGGTTCGTTTTAGCTGATCAACACGCGCGGATATTCGTTAAAAAAAACTCCGTATTTTCACCCTCCCCCCAATACATTTGCCAGTGTATGCCATAGGAATGATCGAGCTCGTTATCGTGTCCTAGATTTTCCGCGGCACGCGGTCTAGCCCTTTTCAAACTGCTCTAAAAAGGGAGTGCAGAGGCGAATCCGGGAAAAGGTAAATAGTCGGGGGGGAGGGGGGGGGTCGCTGTCTTTACATGACAGGGGTGAGTAGTCAACCACAATCAGTCAATGGCGAAAGTGGGGATGGGGTTGAGCCATTATTAAAACGTCAGCAAAGTTTATCGCAACAGGATTGCATGACTCGCGTTAAAGGAAACGATATCATCCCCCTCTCGATGACCGTCGATGATTCGACCACATGACTGGGGAGAAGCAGTCCGGTCCGATACTTAGAACGGAAACTGTAAATGGGCCCGGTCTAGCCGATAGCACCCGTGCACGTTTCGTGAAAGGGACTTTGATCGATAGTCCCAAATACGCGCGGGAAGTTTTCGCTGAAAAGCCGAACGGTACGCGGCGGAATGGGACGGAATTAGCCAGCCCTCGAGAAACTTTGCGACGATAACTTGAGTGGTCTGCTAATTTTCAAGATGTTTCACCCGTTTTTACCATCAACACTCGATGCCCGAATAATTAAGCGTAACGCTGCAATTAGCTCCAATTAAATTCCCTGAAATCACCCAACCATTTTGCGGGGAGCATTAACAATTAACGCGAGGGCAGATTCTTCAGTAAATGAAATTAATTGATGATTTTGAGAAACGCTGATGGCTATGGCTGCTGGAACATTATTTAACTGAGTGCAGCAATTAGGTCACTTTGCAGCATAAAATGTTCCCCCCATAATTGTGCCATTCTTTACACCCTCTCACTCACCCCCTGTGCGCGTACGCTTGTAAAAGTGAACGTGGATAATTTGCGATATTTTCAATTTTCCGCTTTTCCCCCGGTGACACACGTTTCGAGGGTGTAACGTCGAAATGACTAGTTGGGGGTGATGCACACGTGCCGCGTATACGCGCTAAATCGATGCCTCTCCTCTACGTGTCGGCAGGTCCTCCCGCTTTTATTTCCTTCCACCCTTTTCCATCTTCATATCCCTCCCCCGATCAATCCTCCCTCCTCATGCCCCTCCTGCTCCTTACGGCAACCCTTTGTCTAGTCCGCCAGTTTCTTCCTTCCCCCGGGGTTGCTGCTCTCTCCCTCCAATTGTTTCGCTCTCCAATTTGCCCTCTTTAAAATCACCCCTAGCTCTACAACTGGTCTCCTTCGCAATTAACCCTCTCTTCAATCGGACACTCCGCGATTGTTCACCGCCGCCCCTTCTTTTTTCCTCCCATCCTCCCTTTTTTCTCTCTCTCCTCTGAATTTTGCCATTGGCCGCGCCCACCCCCTTCATTTCGGTATGCGAGGATGTTTCATCTCAAACGACATGGAACATATCGCGGAACGTGTGTCACCTGTTCATCGGTTGACAGCTGACCAGCGCGCCCCAATTAGAGCTAATGACTTTACATGTCTCTCTGCTCCGCTGCCACCCTGCTCCTCGGCTACCCGGCTAGCTACCCTCTTACCTTTCATTGTCACCCTCCTCCCTCCAGATCCACCTCATTTACTCCTCTTTCTCTTTCAGGAAGTGCGAGCTACCGGAATATGCGAGCCAGCATTTTTATCAAGGGAATTTTACTTTCGCACCCCCACCCTGACGAAGGCGCTCGCTAAAGGTCGAATGCTCGTTTGCCAGGGGAAGAAAGTTTATTGGTGTAATTGCTGGCCAGGCGAAGGTCGTAATATTTTACGAGGGTGCCCGTAAAATGATGAATCTGGCTAAAGAAGTCTGGGAATTAGTTTGTTTTTCATTTGATTCGCGGATATCGTTCGCTTTTATTGCGAGTTTTGAGAAGCACCTAGTTGGCAGAGTTAATCGTTGTTTGCGAGCTTGTTCCTCCGCGCGCGCATAGCATTATAATCCCACGGACAAATACGGGGGATGGAGCCGACTGCGGCAGAGCAAACCGGCCCCGGCACCGGCACCGCCACCTGCGGTCTCCGTAGCTACAAAAACTCGAGCTCCTCGCATGCTCCGGAGTTCACAGACTACGGCAAACTAGCAGCGCCGAAGGCGACCGGGAGATTGTTAAGCCGTGCACCAAAGCGAATTATAATTAACCGAGTGTGCGCGCGCGCGCGCGGAGAGCCAGCAAGAAACTTTGCCATTCGAATCCGTTATTTACAATCGGGGACAACCCCCAAACTCGGGGTGGCTCCCGGGGATGCCTCTTCGTCGGTCATCCATTTCCGGCTTGCGTAGGATCAAGCCCGAGAGCCGAAGGCGCCGGCCAGCCGGCTGTGGTTATTCATTTTTAGCAGTGAAATCATCGGGTAATCCGATAAAGCTCCGCCGCGAGCTTTTATTTGCGAGCGGACCCCACTTGAAATTTCCACAGGAAAGTTCCGATCCACGCTTAAAGACGATGGATTAATAAAAATCTCGACCTTTCTTGGAAACTATTTAATAGGAGGGGGGATATGGACGAAGGAGGACTCGAGGGTTGCCGGTAAGAGCCCGAGAATTTCACCCTCCACCTGCGTCGGTTGGATCGAAAATATCTCTCGCGCAATTTGGCAGGAATAATTGTCCCGCTTGTAACTTGGTTGCTAGTTTCGCCACGCTATCGATAATTCTGCTTGTGGCCGTTTCCTTTAATTACGACCCGAAGTCGCGCGTACTATTCAACCGCTATACAGGCTTTTCCAAAATTCTCGAAAAATCGAAAGAGGCTCGACAAACTACCCCCGCGTCGTTCGGAGCTCCCAGCAGGTTGGATCTTACGGAATTTCGGTCGACCGGACAAAAATCACACGTGGATTTTCGTCGTCCGGGGAAACGCTGTGACTGCGACCGTCAACCCCCTGGAAGGGGGTGCGCGAGTTTTGGGACACCTTGTACACGCGACGGTCAACGACAGCCTTTCCCGTGGTACGCGTTGCAGGATTCTACGGTACAATGGCCCATTACATAATGGAATACAGACGTACGGTGCGGACAGAGTCCCCTATAATGCGCCCCTTGCCTATGGTCAGTAGAAATGGTAGGAGTTTGCTCGGCCAATCCACAGCGGAGGACCTTTGGACTGCTGGTGTCCTCCCCCCTCACCCACTCAAAATTGTTTCGCGATACCCACATCCTTTTCATCTCTCTTTCTCTCTCTCTCTCTCTCCCCTCCCCTCATCTTCTCTTCCTTCGCGTTCATCCCCGTTTCATCCCCTTTGCCAGAAAATATTCTCCATTATTGAGATCTTCTACCCTTATTGTACATTTATTGTTTCTGTGTATTTGCGCTTACAAATTGCCGAGGAATCCTTAGCTTTGCCGTTTATTTCCATAGCATGGTATTCATTTATGGTGTGCTTTACCACAATATGGTTCTCGCTGATATTTTCTTCCTGTAATGGAATAGAGAGTACCCTTTTAATACATCCGCGTCGGGGTCCTCGCAACCGGTGAATTAGGATCTGTCTTTGAGTTTGTTCCTCCTCCCCTTCTTATTTTAATCTTGCCTCTTCCATTATGCATAGCAGCCGAGTCGTCGATTATTGCTTTACTTATAATTATAGGGGGTCGGGGGTGTAGGGCTGGTCGGATATCAAATTGTTAGTGTGCTCATAACGCGTACTCTTGCCCTCATAGAATATTAAGACGCTTGGGATACTCCAGTAATTCGACGCGTTTCAGACTGCTATTTCATGCACTAGTACTACTATTATTATTACTACCACCATACTACCACTAATGCCGCGACTAGCATCACCATCACCGCCATTACCACATATGGCTAGAGTTTCGTCCTTTGAGCAGAACCTTCCCCTCCCCTTACCCCCGTGCGTCTACACAGAAAGCTGCGATTTCAGCAATGACTCCTGTAACCCGCAGCATCATGGATTATTGTTTGCCGGTCTGACCTCTCGTATCTAGCGTTGGAATATGCGAGTGTTTCTCAACGTAACTCTCTGATTCGCCAAAGTCTCAACTCTGTGCTCAGGGTGGCCCGCTTGTCAGTGGGTGCGAGGGTGGCCCGGTGCAATTTTGCTGAAGCTACATTTTTCCATAAACCCTCGTGAAAGGAGGCCGGGGTTCAATTCACGGTGGAAAGCCCCATAGGAAAGAAATTAATTACAAGTCTCGATCCGGGCGGTTTTTCGCGAAAGAAATTTTTTCATCGGAACGCTATTACTCCGGCCGTTATTTCCTCGCGCAAAGTAAATTTATGGTTCCGGGCTTAAAGGGTTGCGCACCCTGGTCTCAGAGATCGGACAATGAGAGAGAGAAAGAGAGAGAGAGAGAGAGAGAGAGAGGGAGGGAGGGAGGGTTGCTTAGGAGGTTCTTAGTAGTCCGCAGGATAATTAGCAGTCGGTACCGTACAAAAGACTAAGTGGGTGGGAGGGAGTTTGCCTTGTTTACAGAATTCTTCTTTACAAGAGTATCCATTTTGTCAGTGGAAAACAATCTTGCTAGTGCGGCGCAACGCGGCGCGGCGCGGTATGGAACGGAACGAAACGGAACGGACTGCGTCCCGAGCGTTTGTTTTCCACGATGAGAAAGAATAAGTAAATAGAGGAGAAGAGGGAGGAGGGTAGAAGCGACTGGACCCTCGCGCATCGTCGTCTCTTCTCCTGCGAGTCCAGCCCTTTAGTGGCGTGCACATCTCGGCCGCAAAGTTTACCTGCGGGAAACCCCATCGACCCACGTAGACATTCTCCAGTGGTAGCGCCAACCACCCCCGCGCCAGTGGGTGGGGAATACTCCAATTTGTCAACCGCGTACAAGTGCTTTTTTCCAAGAGCAGCCCCTCTCCTTTTAACTCACTCACTTTTTTCTCTCCCTCTTCATCCCCTTCGCACTTGAAGGGGAGCCTTCGGGAGTTTTCACTACGACTTAGCCAGCCACGACGATACAGAGGCGTAAACTCACCCCCTGATATTCTCTTCGGGGCTTTACGAAACAACCCCGGACTATTTTAGATTTTTACCCTCTTCGTGCTCTCTTCGAGTTCGGTTACTCCGCGTGCTTTCACGTGACAATCAGATTTTCTGGGAAATGTCCTTTGATTTCGGCGGTTCAGGATCATCGTCCTTCGGCCCTCTCTCTCTCTCTCTCTCTCTCTCTTTCTTTCTTTTTCTTTCTTTCTGCTCTCTTTCGACGAGTTTTCATCCTCGTTCTCCTCTTCTCTTTCTCCTTTTCCCCGATGTACCTCCTGTTTTCGATGTTCTCCTCACTCTTTTATTCATGTTGAAGGGCGCAGTTTTAAGTTATACGGCGCAACACATAAATTATATTAGAGCACTTCTCTCCTCAGTTTGAGAAACATACACTGCGCAGTCTAAAACTAAACTTTCTCAGCTTATCCACGTCAGCTCAGGTATAATTCTCCCCACAGACGTTTAGTACTGTACTATGTATAGCTATACTTTGTTAGCGCAAAGACTACTTGACAGTTTAGTTTCGGCACGCTTTATTCCACCTTAACGAGCGCAACGTCAATTTTATTATTATCCGAGGGAACTATAGATTTTCCTTGAGCAACAACGTTGCTCCGCACACAATCTTTTCTCAATTTTATAGCTGCTAAATATTATAGTACTGTGGCGAGGTGAGACTTTATTACACGCCCTGATATACGAGTAGGAACTTTGATGCTCGATGTAACGATATTTGTCTGGCTAACGCTCGTCCAGGATCATTAGACCTCGAAAATCTCGTTAAATAATACTTGGGGCGAACTCAATAAAGTTTATCATCGCGCAAACTAGTCCCGATATTCTCCACCACGTAAATTAGCCTGAGAAGCAACTGAATGTGCATTCGGAAATAAATTGTCGTCGAAGTCGCGCGATATGCTCTCCGTAGCTCGGAAAGGCGATAGTTTTCTTTTCCAACTACAAAACTAACGAAGTTTTGTACATGCCATTTTATTAATTTGACCTGTCGTTTCGCATCGAACGTCCTCCCCCCCTCCCCCCTCCACCCATCGCGCGTATCTCAAAGCTGTTGCCGACTGTACGCGGTTTTGCGCAATAATTACCAAAGGGTTTATTAAGCGCGCGTGGGTTTACAAAAGTATAAATCAAACGAACGAAACGCTTGTGAGATCTGCGGAATAACTGGAATACTGGCGTGGTGGAATTCGCTTGCTGCGATTAGTAGTGGTTATTAATAGTAATGGGCTGTAATAATGATTTCTTACTGGAGGCGCCATTATGGTAGAGATTTCTTTTTATTATGAGAAGCAATATTAGTGCGGATGTCGGACTGGCTGAGAAGTGGACGGATAATGAGAGTAATATGTATACGCATAGGAGGAGTCTTTTGGGACGTATCTCCTCGCAGGAATTGACGTCATTACCGAGGGCAACTGAGCCCTTAAGTCGTCCTGGGATATCCAAACATACTCGGCACGAGTTCACATCTCATCTATGCTGTAATAAGATCAAGTCTAACCACTCGAGAGACGCGTTTCATTAGATGCCATAATCGATGGATAAATGCCATGCAAATACTTGCCGGTGGTGGTGGTTTATTGTCACACACGACTAATTCTAAGGTTCACGGCTAATTTTCCTAATGGCAGTGGTAGAGATCAGAAATTGACGAGCACCGCTATCTCGCTCATTTATTATTAAATCCCATGATCTCTCCCAACCGTTTCCGGGAAACTAACTTTTACTCATTGATCATTCCCTTTTATATTCGGTACGAAGTTTTCGTTCCTGTATATTATCGATTAAAGTTTCACTTTTTCAAATATTTAATCCGCGAGTGTTGTCTCGCTCAATTGTAAAATCCTGCCAGTTTCATTTTTATGCTTTTACTGCTTTATCGTCAATGAAAATTTGTCTCCCCTTACGTACGTTATTCCCCTTTTTCAACTCTCTTACCGGCGCTCTACAATTTCATTTGAACTTTCCTGAAAAACCATAAAAGTCATTCGTATGGAGATTCGATTAACATAACTTCGTACCGTTAGTTTTATTCTGCCCGTAGAACGAGTGTTTTTCACACTACCAGTCTCTCATCGAGGTCGTTAATTTTGTCAATGATTACGTTGTATCCGAAAAATTCGATTCTAGAAAAAAGCACTCGACTCGCTACGCAAAAGACATAATTATTAGCTATCGGGAAACGTAGGCTTTCCACGTTTCCAATGCATTATTTCCCCCCATCCCCCACCCCTCTCTTCTTTAAAGAGAAACTATTTAGTCTCAATAAATCTATTAAATTCCACGAGTGTTTTCGCTTTTAATCAATCGGTTAATGTTTTTCCTCTCTCCTTTTTCCCCTGGCCTACTAGTGTTTTAGCGGTAAAACGATTAGTGGAGAATTCGAAATTCATGGAAATTGATTAATCGGGGAAAGAGGAAAAGAGCGGTCGTTTAAGCCGTAATTTGTCTGTCATAAGTAATAGGTGGGGGGAGAGAGGGGGGACTTTGTATATGCATAATGCGGAAAGGAGTGGAGGGATGAGCGGCGGAGGGGTGTGGGGGGAGGGGGTGGGTGCATGTCGAGTGTACGGTTATCTGAGCATTGTGCAGTCGCCTTGTTTGCGATTGGCTCGTTGACTTAAGCGGATGATGCACGGCTTCTGATTTCGCGTCGAATATAAATTCTGAGCGGGCCCGCTGGACGCTGCGTCGAATAAATTTGATTGCGCCCAGATAACGTCGACGTGGAAACTTGCAGCTCAGCTTCCGGTTACAGTTCTCTCAGACGCGCATCGTTCAAGCATTGTAGCAACATCAGTGAGATTAAAGTGCCACCCCGGAATAAGCGGGATCCCGAATTAAACAGTGAACCAATCAGCCCCGGAATATCTCGCTGCACCCTCTCCGATACATCCAAGGACTGAAAAAATGGAGCATGCCCATTGGCCGCGTCGGGAGGAGGGCGCTTCCCCCACTTCCCGATGGTGGCGAAGTGAACGATCGCTTAAATTAATCAGACGCGAATCAACTCGGGCTGTTGCATCAAACGGAGCTTTCCCCCCTGACCTTTCCGAAGGTCATCCGGCTAATTCAAACCACAGCGGACTATTGTTTCCACAACCAATTATTTCTTGCGGCTAATGAGTATCTTGCAGTGTAACTGAAATTTCATGAATATGAATGATAATGATGGAAAATTTAATCTCCGTGTAAACTAATGTATCTAATTGAATGCTGGAAGTTTAATGTAATGCTGGCAAGTTTCGAAAGCTTTGAATATTAGATTATGCGAATACAACGAATCTGTAGCGGGGTAACAGAAGATAAATTTACAAAGGAGCGTGATGATGGCGAGATGAAATATCAGCGAGGCGCTGTAAAATTTGCGCGAGGGTAAATATCGCGAAAAGGCCGAGAATAAATTTGTGATAATAGGTGAGATTATTTGGGAAAGTGGGGAAGTGGGGATGGGGTGGGGGCGGCGGTGGGGTATATCGGCTCTGCTTCAAGTAAATGAACCAATCAAACCGACCGCACAATGCACCGATTGCGTGCACACGAGTACCTTTATACACTCTCTTTCTGCCGCCGCTGCTCCCACCCCCTGCCCCGGTCATCCTTCTCCCTTTAGGTGCACTCTGTTATCTCGCGTGCCCCTTTCGCTATCGCATTCTCCCCGAGCTCTGAAATTGATGAAGCTTTGAACACCGAAGTGGAATCCCTTCTTTAATCTAACGAAGGGCAAATAAATTAATTTCCACGAGCAACCCCAATAATTTCATGCTCCGCTATCCGAATGCACAAACAAATTTACTTATCGCACGCACCCGCATGCGCGCGCGTACACGCACACATGCGCGTGCACGTTTGCTTGCAGCGAGCGAACAGCCGCAAAATACTCGTGTTTCGTCGATTAACGTAATTTCTTCGATGTTTGACCAAACTGTTTTCCGTAACAAACCCTTCTCTCTCCCTCCCTTCTCTCTATCTCTCTTTCTCTCGGTAGAGCGAGTTCCGAGCCATTCAGAAAATTTGGTCAAGTCGAGCTTTCGCTGTATAATTCATGGTGTTTGTTGAAAATTTCAAGAATCGCCCAAATGTTTTCTCCACACGCAATTACATCGGGAGCGAGGCTTCCCTATTTATCATCCGTCGTGGCTTTACGAATATTTCATTGGCTCGGTTAACCGTGGATTTTTCACTCGTTTCCGCACTTTGGCAAGTCAAACAAAGCAACGCTTAAAGATTCCCTAGCAGAATTTAACTCGGGAGTTCACGGAACTCTGAGAGCAGGGGAAAGAAGGAAGGAGGGAGGGTAGGAGGTGAGAGGCTATCGATGATATACGAGGGAATAGGAGGGGACACAACCACTTTCTCTTTGCACTCTCTCTAGCCGAGTCTTCGCAGCGGCGGATCTCTCTCCTCCCTGCTCCCCATACCCACCCCAACCCCTGCATTGCCTTTCGATGACGTGGCAGCCTATTTTTCCGGCGCCATTGTTTAGTTACTACACGCTCCTCGTACAGGTTTTTCCCCCGTGTGGAATGTCTCCACCCCCTTTTCTCGATACGGACAGCAACAGCAGCAGCAGCTTCCGCTGTTGTTCTTTCTCTCTCTCTCTCTCTCTCTCTCTCTCTCTCTCTCTCCCTTGCTCTGTTTGCTCTTCAACGTCGACCGGAAGAGGTGCTGCTACATTTGTCGCGTTTCATTTTATTGGCGCCTCGGACAAAGCGACGCGATTCCCTTGTTTTCCCCGAGTTTTCCTTGATATCGCAGATGGCTACGTATTTTCAACTCGCTTTCGACAATTCTGTTTGTGTGCTCTGTGATTCCCTCAGTCACACCCCATCTCTCCCTCTCCCACCCCCGCCAACTTCATTCTGCTTTTTTCTCCGCGGTCTCTAACGAAACATTTTGTTCTTGCTATTTGATCACCGTGGATTTATCAAATATTTGATATTTGATTCCTTCGGCTAAACGCTTGTCTTTAATTCCTTTCATTAGTACCCTCCATCATTTCATTTTTCCCGCGCCTCGATCCTCTACCCCTTTCTCCCTCCGCTGTGACATTCGTTGCTTCCTCTTATCCGTCTATTGTTCGTTTTATCAGAAAAGAGAGATTTTCCTGTCCGAACACCTTTCATTAGTTCGCAGTGCTTTAATTAGTCCGCTGGATTTTTAAATTCACTTATTCACTCTCCTCGATATACCTATCATTGGAAAGAGAGAGTTTTAACTCCGCTTTTAAACTGACATTCTCCTTCTACCTTTTTCTTTCGCATTTACGGAACAAGCTGCCGAGTCAAGCCAGAAATCTGTTTTGCGAATAGATAAAACGAGACTTGCACTTTTTTAAGGGTGTTCCTCTTCCGGAACGCTGCCACCGGACCACAAGTGTGCGCGCGTGCTGGTTAGATGTCGTCGTTGTTGCTGTTGTTACGTTTTGTAATAATGCTCCAAATGCTCCAGTATTTATCTGCATATTCCCCATTTTATTACGAGGGCTTTACATTCATGTATGCCCCAGTACCGCCAAGTGTGTTTTTAAATATAAGCGGACAAACACAAACGACCGCATTTTTTTCATGGCGGCACGATGCGCGTACGCGCGCGCGAGCGTGTGCAGACGACATTCGATTTTACAAAAAGAACAGTCTCCCCGCGTTTGAGATTTACGGATACTTTTATTGAATATTCGCTAATGCACCGTACACATTTGTTTCGCTCAGTTTCGTTCGGGGGTGGAAGAGCTTCTCCCGGTTTTTGTATTCCTTCGCCATTTTTTCCTTTCGCTACCTCCAAAATCAGATTTGTCCTGCGCCAGATACATTTGTGCTGTGGTCAGTCGCAATGATCGCGCATTGACAATTATTTTAATCATTTATCTATACCCATGCACACACACGCACATACACAGGTATTAATCAAGCCAATAAAATATCTTGGCTTAGCGCGCATATTGAATAGACCAACACTTTATCAAGTTGGCGAGAGCTACGCTAGCATTGCGGCACAGACCGGGCTTGTTAGTCGTGTGAATTAATGCAATTGTCCGTAATTGTTAGCAAAATGAATTAATCGATTTTCCCGGACCAACAGAACCATGCGCGGCTTGTTCGCGTTCTCTCGCGCCCCCTGTTGTGTTTACCTGTTTTCCTTCGTTTTTTTTTCCTAAATTTTTCCAAATCCATTTTAAATCGCATTTCCCGCTTCGTGCACACAGCATTTGTTATTTGCCATGCTTTGGTCAATTTTTCCGACCAGGGCATCGCTTTCTATTTGGTTTACGGTACATTCATAGGATTCGGCTGTTTTTTTTGTTTTCATGGTTTTCGCACCCATACCCCTAGTTTCCGATCTTTTCCTCTATCCTACATTAGAAGGACGAAAAGAAAGCAAAAGTAAGAGAGAGAGAGAGAGAGAGAGAGAGAGAGAGAGAGAGAGAGAGAGAGAGAGAGAGTTGGCGGGGATTGGATTGATATAGTAGAGGACACAGTCAGTGAAAAGAATGAGAGAAATCCGTGGAGACGAAGCAGTCAGTGATTCGACTCGGTCATTAAACATCGAGGAAGAAGTGGCAGCTGCTTGTTTTGTGTCTCACATCGGTTATGGATGACTTTCGGGATATTAAGCACCTTCTCATCTAGAAAGGCCGGCTTTGTTCGGATGGAACTGATAAAACGACGGGTCAATCTCGACCGTGTCACGCTTTATCCTCTTCCAGGCCGGCTCCCCCTCCCCCAGTTTTATCGCTAGCCAATTATGGCTGCTTGACACGCGAACCTTTTACTTTGCACGCTATGACCCTGACAAATTTCACGCCATTTCCGATACTAAAAACCGGAAGCGAATCAATTCCTCCTTTCCGGGAGAGTCCGGTAATTTCACTCGGGGGTGGTTTGGGAAAATCTTATCGCGTCGCTCCGCGTGCCCAGACGAAACTTGTAAAATTTAACGTTTGCCCCGATGAGCGTGTCCGGATGTATTGTCGGTTCTAACCAGGTAGGCAGGGGAGAGGAGGGCTGGTATGCTTGAAAACACTTTATCACTGCACCCGATGATTGGCTCGAGTCTATCACAATCGCCACCACCACCGTGGTGGATCCGTAGGGATTCTTTTCACCTCGCTGGAAGCCCCGTCGTCATTAATCGCCGTCCCGGGGAAAATGATAAGGCAATTAGCTCGAAGAGTTTCGAGGGACAGATAAAAACACATCCCCCATACGTAGGGTGGGCCGGCACCTCTGCCCCTCTCGCAAATCATTTGTTAGTCCAGATCCAAACAATACTCTATGCCAGTCGAGTGTTTCCAGGCAGTGGAAATAATCCCAGGGTCATTTGGCAGTGCTTGGGGCGCTGGCCATGAATAAAGAATATCATCAATAGGATTTTCTCCATTTCCAGCGAAGAAAGCTGGCCATTCTGGTTGGGGGAGCGCTTGATACCCCGAAAGTCATCCATAACTAAACACGTGGGACAGAAAACAGGCGGTCGGGTGCTCCGGAGACGCGTCAGACCCTGCCCCTCCCCCTGCTCTTATCGACGATAAGTCTAGCCGTGATAAAGCGACTATCGGTCCAAAGAGAACGCTGTCCAAGGTTGCGATCGCGGATAAAGACGTCTCTCGTCGGTGAAGAAAGAGTTCCCGTCCCTTTGAACTTGCAGAAACAGCCCCGCCGCCCCGCCGGGCGCTCGGCCAATTACTCGTTGCCACCCTCGATGGGGTGGAGGGCCACCATAGGCGCAGCCCCCAATTGTTTGCCGACAATTCTCCGAAAATGTTTTTCATCGTCCCACCGCCCTGTCTCTGTTTTTCTTTTTTTTTTTTGGGGGGGGGGTAATACGTGTCGCGCAAGCGGGGTTGCCGCCTTGTTAAGGGAGGCACTGCACGCAGCAGAGGGAGCCAGGAAAAATAGATTTGACGGCAAAGTCGAGCTATCTGGAGAACGCCATCAAAGACGTTGTACGCGTGACAGATTCCAGAAACTGCTAGGGCCTGCATGTGGCAAGTTTGCCGCGCACGTTCCCCGAGCAAACGCGGCGCGGCTTACAAAACGTTCTTTGAGGATCACGTAACAAAGACGGGGAGGTCGGGAGAAGGAGAAATAGGGTCATTAGAAATTTCATAAGATCCGCCTCCGCCACCACTGCCTCCCGCTTGCCGCGAGACACCTGGGGCTTTTATTCGCGCGTCGCGTCAATTTCTTTCAGTTTCGACCCCCCTCCTGACTCTCGCCGAACCACCACCACCCCCGACGAGTGCTCTGTTTATGCTTTTCTCGGTCTTTTTCGCCCGCTACGCGCTAACGCTGAAAGAGCTACGTGGCGACGATGCGACGCGACGCGACACGATGAGAGTCGACAACGGAGACACGTGGGAACCAACTGAAACGCGCAACCTTGGAATCACTCCCGCTGTTTCTCCTCACCACCCCCTGCTTTCCATTCCCATTCGCCGTTTGGGGTGAAACGAGGAGAGAGGGGGAGGAGGGCCCGTCCGTTTCCTCCGTTTCCGGCGATTTCTTCTGGCCGACGTTCGATGATTTCCAGTTATTAGGAAGTGTGCGTTCACCGTTCACCGACTTCCTCCCCCCGTCTCCTGCCAGCCGACAGTTTTCGAGTAGCTTGCGGTTTCTGCCAGTGGCAGGGTAGCCGCGCACGTTTGCTCCTTTGATCCTGCGGAATCGGAACAAAGTTCAGGGCCGAATATAGGCGGTGGAGAAGAAGCGGAAGCTGGAGGGGGAAGAGAGCGAGGTGGCTGGGGTGGTTGGCGCAGCGGGGGTGGCGTGTGACAATCGAGCTGACCGCTGCTGGGATCGCCGGCGACAAAGTTGGCGGCCCCGGGACCGGGCTCGGATTAATTTAAGGGGCGATAAATCATCGCGGCACGCTATCTCTCGGCAGGTACGACAAAAACATTTATCTTCCTGCATCCGAGTGCGGATGCGCCTGCCGCAAACTGCAATCGCGCCAGCCGAATTGCCAGGGCGATACCTTCTCTCCACCTCACCCCTCGCACCCCCTTCCCGCATGTTTCCTCCGTTATTGCTGGCCGTTCTCCGACCGACCACACGTCGCTCGAAAAATCAGAAATCCGCAGAACTAAGTAGAAAGTGGATACCTTGGAGCACGATCTCTCGACTTTATCATCCCCAACGCGCTTCGTTCTACTCAATTTGGATCCCCCGAGTTCAATCGGAAACCACCGGCCTTGTCTCCTTCGTTTCTACGCTATCTCGTTCTACTCGCCGGATCAGTGATCAGTGATTCGATAACCTTGCGCGCGATACTAATTAGCAGTTTGTTTGCAATCTCGGCGGTGCATTGCCAATTAAACTTGCTTAACCTTGAGCGAGAAGGAGCAGGGAGTGGAGGCGGCGAGATAAGGGAGAAAGCGAAACCACTGTAAAGTTTTGGCATTGTCTTTGCCAGCGTTTCCAAAAAACTCACGAGCTCCCATTGATTTCAAATAGTTTTATAGTTATACGGCATTCTTAGCAACAGCTCTGTTAAATTGTTTAAAACAATCGATTTTGAGGGTTGGCAGTGCCAACTTCAAGGTGTCGGATGCGAATCGTTGGCGTAAGAATAAATTGATTTCTTTGCGTCGTTTTCGTTAGGCGGCAAAATTTATTGGGGGCGAGAGAGCCTTGCTTGGTTGAAGTGTAAGATTGCAGCTCTGGCAGTCGTAGACAAGTGGCCATTATGAGATTTAGTGGCGATAAAGCGTTATCCTCGGGAGAGAGAGAGAGAGAAAGAGAGAGACGTTTCCCCATGTGCGGCCAAGAACGTTACGAATCCTTCCATCATCTAGATGATAAAAGCTTTTATTAGAAATTATCCGTTTCTGTCGCGTCTTTCTATGAATTCATTGGAAAATTTTGCATTCTACCGCTACATTAAAGCCGAGATTAAGATCGCTAAAAATGTCATAGGTTTTTAACAACGGTTTTTAACCTTAAAGTTTTTATGTCCATGTACATGCATGCATACGCGCATACAGGATCTTCCAAAATTGACGTGCCTACCTAAAAAAAGCCGTGCTACCAAAATCAAAAGCAGAGATATCAAGTTACTTCGATTTGACGAAAAAATTTGAGCAGTACTTGAAATTTTTCAGGGAGTACAGTTGAAAACTCAAAATGATCGTTCAGAGTAGAGGATTGATCGATGTTGTACGAGTATACGCGTGAAAATCGCTCAGTTTCGGAGTAGCATTGATTTTTCCGCGAAGCTCCGTCTGACTCTCGGTAGGCTGTCACTACTGAAAAGTCAGAGCTATCGCAGAGATTTCCAGCCGACGACACTCGTCAAGAAGGTGCGCGATAGTTTTGGAAGGACCTGTAGAAATGGATGATTCGTATACTTTACTTTAAATTCATGTTCTTCTTCAGCGCTCTGCTAATATCCGTAAATCTTTGTAAATTCTCCTACAAAAGATTTAATGGGGCTTTGCTGCAAAATTGTGAATAAAATTAGTGGAAATAAAACGTCGAAATGGCTTGTAGGATTTTCTGTTTATTTTAATTAAAATCTTGACGCTTGGAAATATTGTACCTCCGGCGGAGAATATGTAATTTTACGGCGAATGGAATTTGATTTAATGAAAAGTTCAATCTACAATTTGGTTAAGGGAATCAAATTTACCTGTGTTCTGCGCGATTGCTCCGTTCAACCTGGAAAAATATAAGTCCTGTTTTTCGGAATGGAAAGCGCCGCTGAAGGAATTTCGTGTTTTCGCGACTGAATCGTATTTGTTTTCGTACAAGATTTTCAATAAAGCGAAAATAAAACTCTTTTGTCAAAATTGAAGCCTCCCCTCTAAAAGGAATATAGCGAATAGGACGCGTCCCCGTGCCGCGAGGCCTCGCTCCAATACAGATTTTGCCCCAAGGATCTTGACGTTAATTTAACGTTTTTAAATTTAATGGTATCTCGCGGTAGTGCCATTAGCTTTAACGATGGACACGTTCCACAGGCGTAGTATACAGTCGTTACGTTACAATGCATTTTCAATATATTTGCTGAACTTCTGCATGAGAAACATTCACTCTCGTCAAACTAAAATTTGTGTAGAATAACACTGGATTTCTGCTTTTCACGGATATACGTGCGACCATTTGAATGATTGTAGGAAAAAATCGGGTTCCAGCAGGAATTGAAATTGCTTTCCTACGTGAAATGATTTCGCCTCGAATATTGGTTTTGTTATATCTTCTTGGCTATCTGCGCAATGTTTCCGTTAATCCAATTGGTCAATAGAACACAATAAACCATCGGTGAAAAACTTTGCTCGCTCACCTCTTTCCCAAGCGTGGAATCTCCTCGAGTTTCTGTCGCGGAGAGAACGAAATCAACGAGGATTTCGCAAAGGTCTGGACGATCATCGCTGGAAACTTGGAGGTGAATTTGAAATTTCTCCGAACATGAAATCATTGAAGCGAAAAGAAAGCGTAGTCTCGAAAGATTAAGGAGGACTTTCAAGGAGGCGCTGCTAAATAAGGATGGTACGGATGTAAAGCTGTCTGCGTCTGAGAAATTTCACTGGGTGTCCCTTCAGCCTTGAACCGTTCTGGATATCTCGGGTAACTCGACAGTTATTTTATCGCATTATCGACCTTATCGGCTAGTCGAGCTGGCTACATCGTTAACTGATTTAGCCAATAATCCTCGGGCATTCGATTAAAAAATAAATTAAATACCCTGCTCCTCTCTCTCTCTCTTTCTCTCTTGGTGTCCTCGACGCGATAAGACCTCTTATTTCCGGTTTTCAAGACGACCGTTTCCATTGCGACACAAACGAATCTCCTCCGCAACTTAAATTACTTGTCATGCACTCCTACATTAACAAGCCTCGGATATTCGTTTCACCCCAATTACCGACAATTTAACCGGTAGCTTGGCTCGGTCCAAACCGATTCGTTCGTTCATTCATTCGCCCGTCTCCCGTTTCTCTCCGAGTGTCATACCAACGTTTCATCGGGTCCTACAATTTGATACTCGATTAAGTGTTTGCATAAACTATCGCGAAGTGTTCTATTTATGTCGCCTCTTTCTCTCCCCATCTGAATTTAACCGATTCCAGTATTAAAGTACTTGCTCGTCCGCAGAGAAAGAGAGAGAGAGAGAGAGAGAGAGAGAGAGAGAGAGAGAGAGAGAAAGGATTTTCATACTTTGTACATACACGCGTACATCGTGTGTGATTGACTTTGAAACATCAACCTGCATAAAAGCTCTATGAATTTTCCGGCAGATTGACCATACGAATATGATCGAACGAACGCTAATACTGCCGAGCAATAAAAACAATTAACCAGCATTAATTTGGAACGAGCGTGATTTATTTAGGTAGCGATCGCGCACACGCGTTTCCGATGAGGGTGGGTAGAACTTGAGGGTAAAAACATTGTTTTAACCCCGCTCGTGCGTTTGATCGCTTTGATTCGTTACACGAATCCAACGGCGGTGTTCGGCCGATACGCAAAGGCGTTTCTTCTTCCGTTTTATTCGCACGGTTCGTCGATTTCTCCTTGCCACGCTCGATTTTCGTCGGCTGACTAATTTCCTGCCTAAGCGCACAGGGGGTGGTGCGCGCGTTGGTGTCGGTACGGTATCTTTCACGGGACGAAGAGAATCGACTTTGAGTTGCTTACTTAGGTAAACTAAGCTGCTATTACGAAGTTTCTTGTAAATGTGCGCGGTAACACATTGCTAGGTGGGGGGGGGGGAGGGGGATGGTGGATGCACGTAAAGTTGCGTGATACATTTACAAGACACTGCATTAGACGGAAGACCTACATTTGACTTGGCGCCGCTCGCGATCATAACGCGAGAGAGCATTGTTATAAGTTTGCAAACGATCCTGCGGTGGTTATAGTTTTCTCGGTAATGCAAAGTTCTCGATTACAAGGAGGAAAAAATTCTGCTGCTGGTACGGCGCGTCCCTGACAGGATGCATGTTGTCTGTCTGTCTGTTTGTCTACCGCTACCTGCTGCTTTACCCTCAAAACTCGGGAGAAAAGTTTCGACGATTCCTACAAAACCGGAAATTGTATCACCGATGCGAAAATTTACCAAAGACAGAAAGGAGGGGGAGGAGGGAGGATTGTGACTTTCGTTCCGCACGATAAAACTCATGTAAATTCTCTTCCTAGTAATTACAAGTAGGGAGGATTCGATTGTTCAGTCATCCCCGACTCCCCGAAAACACCGGTGCTCCACGTCGCGCATTGTTCCCGTCTTATTATGGAAAGGAAATGGTTCTTAGGCGGAAGTCAAAGGGCAAGCAGGTAGGATTCAGTCCGCGGCATTAGGTGGAATATCTCGAGGAAGGTTCGGAGAGAGCGGGACCTCCAGGATCTCTCGAGATCTCAAATTATCTCAAGGACTCCATTCAGGTTAGAGGTCAGAGGTCAGGGGTTGGTCGGGACGGTCAGTAAAAAAGCTCCGAGCGAAGCTTAATGAAAAGCTGCCGCTGCCGCCACCGTCGCGGGTAGAAGGAGGTCCTCGACGAGGACACTCGAGGAAACTCCTCGGATCGGAGGGTTTTAGTGAATTTTTGGAAAATTCCCGATTCTCCGGAGAGACGGGAGGGGGATGCGCGTTGCAGGTGTGCCATAGCATCGCGCGCTGGTGGCAGCGATAATTTTTCAGGGACTTCGCAATGACAAATTGACGGACGCTGGCAGGATATATCGGGGCCGAACAATTAAAAGTACCGGGGTGGCGTCGATGACGGCATCGGGGTATAATTTGGGGAATTTTACGGTGCGCGAGTGCTTTGCCAGCGTTCCAAATGAAATAGCGGCCAGTGACGGCCAGTGAAATTGGCATAACAGTTTATCTGTGCGCATCGACAGGTTAGTGGCTGCTGCGTTGACGCATGCCGCGCAAAGGAGGCATGCGAAAATAATTAATTCCACGTCCACTTAACGCACGGTCGCGCCGTTATTGCGTTTTACGTAGGCCGCATCGAGCCGACCAGCCAGGCCAGCCAAGCCAGCCAAGCCAGGATAGCCAGGCTAGGCCAGCCACAGTATGCTTGGCACACTGAACTCACCCCCGGCCTGGTTATATTACACTCATGGACTTTCCGTTGCGCGCCGCTGTATTTAACGACGTTAAATATTACCTCTGTGTCCCTCTGTTGGTTTTCCCGTATTAATTTACATTGGAACAGCGCGTACACGTGGCCGCGAAACACTCGCACACTCCGGCCACGTGCAACTATTGGAATACACCCTGAAAATGCATAACCTTCCCTCTCGGTGCTCACCCCCGTCGACTCTCTACCTTCGGTCCGTCGACCCCCTCCACCTTCGCGTCCTCTCGAGCGCGTTCCGCTCTCTGCCAAATCCACTTCCAGCCGCGGATCCTCTGCCTCTCCTTCTCAGATGTAGCTCGGATTTACATCGGAAAATTAGATCCGGACCTTCTAAAACACGAATGACAAAGCGCGCCTTTACGGGCATTCCCGGTTGTTGCTCTCTCTCTCTCGATCTCTCTCGCTTTCTCCCTGTTTCTTCGAGGGTGCAAGAGTTACGATCGCGTAGCTTCGATTCATAAGTTTACGGATTCACCCCCTTGTTGTTTCTCTCGCGCTTTTTCGGCTTTTCCGGGAGGGAGAGCTACGTACGAAATATTTAAAGCTGAAGCGAAGCCTTCGAGCTCTCGCATGCAGTTTAGTTCGGCGAAACGTCAGATTTGAAAATCTCTCGGCGTCGTGCGCCGTCTGGATTTCTTTCTGGTGCAACCAAAACTCGCACAAGTGCCTGCTCAATTATTTACTTTACTCATCCGGGAGGCACACGAGCCCCGGACTCGTATGGGAGCTCGTTAATAATTGTGTGACGGCTACAAAAGCAGGGGAGGAGGAATGCCGGAGTCTGCCTACGAGGAGGAGAAAAGAAGGGGTGGGCAGGGGGTGGTAGGGGGGGAAATGAGGTGATCGGAAAGTAGAGGGTGAGTAACAGAGAGACTATCCCTGGTATAGGAATTCGCATGGAGCATTACTAGGAGAAGATGTTCAGAGATTGTGCCCTCGAGCCAGACGTATTCGGGTCACCGATGTACCCCACCACCCTCTTGCCACCCCTTTTGGGTTTCTCTTTTCTACTCGCCCGCCGAAGCCGCATCTCCGCAGTCTCCTTCCGCAGTGTGGAAGGTCTGCTCCTTTTTCTACCTTTTCTACTTTTTCCACTTTTTCCACTTTTTCTGCCTCCGCACTCCCACCCCCACCCCCATCTTCATTCCGCCGCTATCCCTTTTCCAACTTTCCTTTCGACCAGAATGTCATTTCCGGAAAAGCCTGCCTGCATTGGGTAATTTAAACGCGTGCTGGATTTATCAATAGATTATTTGACTTTGAAAGGATATGCAGATATTGGTTTGATACAGACCTTTGCTTCAATAACATCTCTGGAATCGTACCGATCGTACTTGGTGACAGATTTTATCAATTTCATAGATTCTATTTCAATAACTTTCATTGAATCTCATTTTAATCGATAGATTTAGAACGCGCAACTCTGAGAGCGAAAACTTTAGTTAACTCGGCTTGTTGCTGCTGTCTGACCAACGTGTCCCGAATCTACTAGCTCGCCTTCGTTTATTTTATTTTGTTCTACTAGTTACGCTCCGAGTTCGTGTGTGGGTGCGCGCGCGCGCGCTAATAATCGAATAATTTTCCGAGTAGCAGCTTTGTTTTTCAAAGTTTTTCTTTGGGAATAAGTTCCTCTCGTAGAAGTTTGAAGAAACTGTTTGGTTTTCGCTAGAACAGTCCCTTATCTTTTCTCGCTCGTGTCAATTCCTTTTATTCCACCTCCGTTTCGATCGAGACGTCATCCGCATGGGTTGTTCTGTCTGCATACGGCAAGCCGCACGTGCGAACAGGGTGGGAGCATCGACATATTGGACTCCGATGGAAAAACGTTATTGGATTATCTTACAGCAGAAACGTCTGTAAGCTAGTCTAATCTATGAATTTGAAATCAAATATAAAATTTATTAAAACTCTTATTTCATTTCTTATTCAATTCTACTAATGGAAAACCTCTGTGCGCGAATGCGAGTGTCGACGAGCACGAGTTCACCCCTCCCACCCCTCTCCCCTTAATTGGTCGACCGAATAACCGTGGAGTTTTTTCGATAAATAAGTAAGAGAGCTTTTGGGGGTGGTTCGAAAGGTGAGAGTCGTCAGGAAGTTTAAAAATCAAAAAGTATCCGCTGACTGGAAGAAATTAGGTCCCACAGTTAAGATTTCTCCTTGACTGCTGTTTCAGATATTTAGCGCACGCGACACAAACTCTCAGCTTTTCATAGTCTATTTCCTGTCGGCAGCTTTTTGTCGACTTGTTGGAGCTTTGTTCTGCTTGTCGGCTTTAGTGACGCGACGACCTCGATATCTTAAATAAAGGTTCATTATCGAGGAAAATACTGTCCCGGTAAGTACGCCGTTGGAAATTAGCCTACGGGACCTGACTTGGACATCTTTAGCCAGATTCGTCCATGAGAGGAGCTCGCCTTTCGGGAAAACTCCTCATTGAACGATCGACGTTTCCACGGAACGTCATTTACTGGCATCACTTCATTCTTCACTTAACCAGACAATGCATTCGAAAATAGCTTGATCGATTTTTCACCTCAATTTTTTCCCCTTTCTCGCAAAATATTACCGAGGGAAAGAGAGGGATAAGGGAAAGGAAGAGCAAGAGAGAGAGAGAGAGAGAGAGAGAGGGAGGGAGGGAAGAAAACACCTCTTTGCAGAGATCATACCCCGTCGACATTTAACAAAAAATACACATATCGATTTTCAATTTTTATATAAATATTCATTTGAGGCGTTTTAATGCCGGAGATTGAAGTACTTCGATCGTTTTACCCAGCGTCCGTCAAATATTCTCGTGGCGACCTCGTTATTTTAAATAAAGGTTCATTATTGACGAGCAGTAGAGGGGGCAGGAAATTCGTCGGGTGTGGTTAAAGTTAGACTGATTTCATTCGACTGATTCCAACTGGTTTGATTCGCGTCAAGCTGTATAAGCGCGTCTGACCATGTCCCTGGATTTTCTACTTATATCGCCGCAGGAAAGTAGAGTCTCGCCTAGTAGATAAAAGTGTTACTGTTGGCTATAATAGGATTTCGTGCAGTCTTAATTTGCAAGAGAGTGGGGAATGGGAGAAGAGAGAGAGAGATAGAGAGAATGGGCAATAAATAAGTGGAAAAAGTCACACTCACCTCGAGTATCTTCATAAAGCTTCGCTTCCTGGGGTACGTCGCACCATGAAACTGCAGAACTCCGGGATTCCCTCGTCACTTCATTCTTCATCTAGCGAAGCAACGCGCTGCCTTCGGAATCAATGCCGCGGCCCGTCAACTTCATCCACTTCGAAAAATCGAAGCTTTTCAATCCATCATCGCGAACAATGAACCGGAAATAAGCTAAAATTCCGTAATAAAGCAATAAGAAGGTGAACGACGTTTCAGCTTAGCAAGCTCCTGGCATTATCATAATAATAATGAAAAATGTTTATTCAGTAGTAATAGTGAAAAATGTTTATTCCGCGCTCGATGCTTTTCTCTCAGTGCAAATTATTCTAGCACAGGCATTGCAACCTCAAGGACGTGGAAGCTCCGAGTCAAATAAATTATTATCAACAATGTTTACTGCTGTCATTCGACCTTTCTCACAACACGGTCCGTTGACCTCATCGACGCGTGTCATACGAGACTTCGGAACAGATCTACGTGACTCAAGAGAAAAGGAATGTCCGAGCATAAGCGTCCTTTTCTACTTGTCGGGCAATACCTGAATCTTAAATAACGTTGGAGAATCGAGGCGAGTCCTTTATTTATAGCAGTGTCTATTTGCTCCCGACAATTTTGGCGGGCTTCTGTACTGTCGCACAAAGCTACTACCCCCGCGTACATACGCGCGCGCGTGTAGACAGTGCACGTGTGTGTACAAATAGCGTCTTTCCGCTGATATTTGCAGAGTCCCTGCAAGCGATTCTCGCATAGCAATATCCGCAGCTGACCTTACCGCAATGTGGCATCGTATTCGTTTAATGTTCTTCTTGCATTTCGGCCAAAAATAAACTGCCGCCGGTGGCCTCTCGACGTCCACGAAACTCATCACTCAGGACCTCACGGAATCGCGCAGCGACTGACTCCCTTCCGGAAGTGGTAAGTGAAAAACTTGTGAAACTTTCCAATTATCCTTGAATCCCGCACAGTGTTGCAGCGCGTACGCAAGTTACAGTCTAGAGTTTATTTATGCAAATTGCCAACATTAACGGGATGTAAACAGGGACCTGTAACGCTGTAAAAAGAAGGGAAAAAGTGGAAGACTGAAAATTAGCTTATGCACCCTCCCGCTCGTTTATTTTGGCGTGTAATATTTCACTCAATTAACGTCTTATGTCGTGACGTGAAAGGCGATGTAAGCCCGATGCTTCCTGGTTACGTGTTAATTTATAACATGACGACGTTGCCACGATAATACGTGATCTATACGGTATCGAGGTTAAAGAGTGCTTTAAATAAACTTGATAGATAACTCGGGTAATTAATAGACTCTCCCATAGAAATAGAAGTAACGGCGGAGCGACGATAGTGCCCCTGAAAACCTTCGGCCAATCAGACGCGCGACGATGTTTTCAATTGCGCCTCGCGTTATTCGCTGACAAACGTCGTAAAAATGTTTACGCTCTCTCTCTCTCTTTCCGAACGCGATACCGAGCAAATTTTTAATAATAAATTCGCGTAGAGAGCGCTTTGTCGAATTTTCCCTGAATAACGGCGGACTTTTCACGAAGATTTTTCGAGCTTACGCGAGTTCCAAATTTTGCCACGAATTATTACGCGACGGCGCATCGGCGATAAATTAAACAGAACTTGATATTTGCATAATTATAAGAGCTACAAAAGATATGAAATAATAACTGGAGGCATATTAATCATTGTAATGTACAAGGTTCGACACAGCTGGAAACTGTTGTTGTCGCGCGCGCGCCTGTGTTAAGGCTGCAATTATTAATTAACAATATAATATATTGATATGATTGTTAAAGCTCTACACTGCTTCCCGCTTATGCAGTTGAATTGGATGTAAAATGAATTGCGAGCAGCGATATAAATTATTCAAGCTGTTTACCGACCGTGCTGTCAAACAGTAGTCGAGTACTTGAAATTTTTAGTAATTTGCGAAATAGCATTTACCTGCACAAACCTTCGCCAGATAGCGGGGTGCAACGACGCGCGTCTGCTCGCACGTTGACGTCGATCACTCGTTGCTCGCTCGCTTTGCTTATCGTCGTCGGACGTTTGTTTTTGTCGCTTTCCGTTCGTTCCTTTTCTCCCGCGAAACGAGTTGATTTTTGAAGGGCAACGATGATCGTTTCGCGACCCTCGAATCATCCATCCGACATGCCGCGAAATGCACCGACGAATCTTTGCGAGGGGGGGAAGGTGACTGTTATGCGAGAAATTTGTTCATCGCGCAAGGTACGTCGTCCCGCAAGGAAAATTGTTTGGATAGTGCATTTCGAGGAATTATAAGTGCTCGCGGGGATCGCTGCTGGAATACGTTTGTGCCGACAAGATCAAAGAGTTTCCGCGACCTCATAGTTCGTCTTTTCTCGAAGGTATTTTGCTACGCGGCTGAATCTTCGAATCTTCGAATCTTCGAAGCGAAACGATCCTCCGAGCCTCAGCGCGGCTCGATGTGCGCCACGTATGCTCCCATTTCTTTTCTCCCCTTTGCCCTCCTTTCCTTTCCGTTTCGCTCCTCACGCTCCCCCGCTCTACTCATTCAGTCCCTCTTCCTCCGTTCCATCCGTCCGATCTGATTCTTGGAAGAGGAGTGTGCACGCCCTCGGTATTCCCTCCGCGCATTATCTTTTAACGCGCCAACCTACTTACTTCGCAGATACATCGCACGTATCGCGCCTTTGACCCAATTCTCGTCTCTCCCTAATGCCATTTCCGTTTCTGGGTCATTCGGCTCTAAGAGAGAGTGTGTGTGTGTGTGTGTGTACAGTCATCGGCGTCAATGGCCAAATTTATCGTGGCTTCCGCGTAATTTACACGCACGGAAACCAAAAACTCTTTCTCCGGAAAAGTTAACTCGCGATAATTTATGGTGGCCACTCTGAATTTTTATCGCGGCAACGCCGCAGGATTTTCGATCTGTTCGTGGCATTAGCGCCGGAATTAGATCTCGATAATTGCGCGCGCGTTACGCTTTGGTCTGTGGGAATAAAAGGGATTTAACGCATTGCACGTACATATGGCAGAAATTGTTGTTTTAAACGTCTATTTGCATTTCATTTGTTTCAACTAATTAGGAACACGTATAAAAAGAGGTAATTAGTTAACCCTCAGTTTTGGAGATTCGAACTTTGTGAAAATTGCAAATGTACCCCATATGATGTGTTAAAATCAATTACGGTAAGTGAGGAAAGATCAATATTTGATTATTTCGAAATTGCATACAAATTTCATATGAATATTTACACGGGAATCGAGAGAAATCTATTCGATTCCATGCGCTACAGATAAGGGTAGGAGCACGCTGTTTTTCTCGTCCGTCTCAGATTGAAAAAAAAAGTAGTCACGCTCCGTAATCAATCATACGCGACCACCCGATGGAGTTTGCCAAGAGTTCGAGCAAAGTGGCGCTGATTTATATTCCGTAATTGTGGGCTAATCAAAGGGTAATCTTAATGTTCCTGGGCGTATCATCATAAATTGCAAACGTCGCCAATTATTCCGCGCAGCAGGGGTAGGTCCGGGTGGCCCAGATGCCGGCGTATCGCAGCCGGTTTCCGGATGATGTGATGGCTTGTGGGACTCGAGGCTTATTTGAAATTCTGCGCGCATCACCTCGTTGCCACGTGCCAGTTCTGTCCGCAAATAAATAAAGATGCGTCCCCGGAATCGACCAACCCCCTGGAAGCGGCCCACGCGTAACTCCCACCACACCCCTTTTATTCTCGCGGTTAACACGCAGCAACATCCGGCAGGAGCAGCAAACTGCTCGCAGCTGCGTGTGCACATTTCGAAATTGGCTCGGCGTCTACGCGGATCGATGCGAAACACCTGGGGGTTGAATTCCGGAAGCACTCGGGACCGGGGACAAAGAGGGTTGCAGCCTCTCCCACGAAACTTCCCCCCCTCCCCCCATTCTCCCGGTCTTAATCCAGAGAGGAGTCCGAGTCCCGGGACGAGACTCCGCGTCGAAACTTTGGGGGTTTGCGAGTCCCACGCCTCGCGTATTCCCCGCAGGTGTTTGTTTTGGCGAGGGGAAGAGGGTGGTTCGTGTATTATCAGAGAAAGCGCACTCGCGAAGAGACCTTGGAGGTTAAACTGGTCGAGCTTACGACCCCGCGTTCTTTCTCCACGAAGGTGTCCTACCTGGTTTTTCAGGATGTTCGAGCGGGGTGTGGAGGGGGGGGGGGGGTGCGAAAGGGTAGAAAGTAATGCGGCGCGGCAGACAAGACACGTCGGAGTCGTCGGGTCGAGGAGGGTAGTAGAGGTGGGGTTCCGTCGGCTGGGTAAGGCACACTATCCTGAATTCTAAATATGCGCATCGCGTTACGTTTGCACTACTGAGTCAGAAAATATGCTGTTTACGGCCTTCTCCGGTACACAGCGTGGCCTCCCACGCAGGTATTGCCGTTTTCCGTGTGCGCGTGCACCAGTCGGGACCGTTAGCTTGTGTGAAAGTTGCAGTTGCAGTCGCATGCGGCAGCCCGTGCATCTACCCCACGTGCACCCCCGTCTCACCCCCTGGCCATTGAGATGCAGACGTCGAGTCCTCTTCCGCGAGTTCGATATGCGCTTCTTGGAATTGGAACGTGACACTGTTACACCTCCTGCGAGGACTTCTCGAGGCCAACCCCCAGCCACCCCCTTTTGCCCTTGCTTTTCGTGGAAATTGGAGTTGCATCGCGCGGGGTTAATTTGTGGGCGGGGCTCCGCTGCCTACCGCTTTTCCCATGATTGCGTTCTCCGCGATTGCTGTGCGAACGCTAAATTAAATTATACAGCCCCCTCCCCCTCGTCGCCTTCCTCATTCATCCCTAGCAGTCGGATCTTCGCGGACGTCGTAATAAATATTCGCGGGCGAGTAGCGGGAGTACTATCTCGCGATCGGTTCTTTGATTTTAATCGATATCGCCGCGTCGCTAAGATTGACGAGTGTTCCGGCAGTGCCACTGTTTTTCGCTGGGAAATTATTTAGCGCGATACGAGCAGGCAGCGGGAGGGAGGGAAGAGGGTGGCGTTGAATCAGGAGAAGAGGTAAAAGTGGCGCACGGTAAAATGAAAACAGTCCCGGAATTTTCCGTAATTGGGAAATCGAGGATGTTTAATAGTGTTATTTCGTTGGATGAATCTTGCACGAGCGTATGGCGGCTTAACAAGATTCCTCCGCAACCCCCAGCCACCCCCGCCGGTGTTTCCCGTCCGCGCAAGCCCGGGCGATGCAAACGAGAGAATGCAATTGGTTTAATTCGAGACGGTTGAATTAGTAAGAGGTCTCGGAAACGGGGCCAGCTTCCCAGGTGGTTCTCGTTCCACCCCCTGACCTTTGTCCCCTTCGATCCCGATCGGTCTCGTGGTGGTGGTGGTGGTGGTGGTGGTGATGGCGGCGGCGGCGGCTGCGGCTGCGGCTACCTCCGCGCGCACCCTCTTCACGGAAATATTTCGCTCGACGTTCGAGCCCCAGATTCCGGAATAGGCGGCGTGTGTCACGCTGCGAAATTGCGATCCCAGACGACAGGCCTTTTATTATTTAGCATTTGCATCCAACTTTGGACTCCGGAGCTGGTGGTGCCGGTGCTGCTACGCGAACTTTCCAATTATTCGAACCGCACTGCGGCCACGCCACGCGCGCGCGTACACATAAACACACACGCACGCACACACACACCGGATTCTCATTATCTCTCACGGTGGCCGGATTAAAGTTAACAGGCTTCGCCACCGTTTGACGCGGCCATTTATTTTTTAGCTTCACTTTCGGTTTCCCCGTCTCGCCTTGCATTTTTTACACGCCGAGCTCGAAGGGGTTTCCTGCGCAAATTTATCATTTATCAGGAAACCAAATTCGGTCGGGAGTGGGCGGGGGTGGTTCTGCGGAGTTTTGGGAGTGCGTTGTTACCATCCCGAGGGTTTCCTCGTTAACAAGGCCCACGGCTTATTTAGCGAATTCGATGAGGAAACCGAGACTGACATCCTTCCACGCGCGCACACACACACACGCACACCTACACCTACGCCTACACACCGTTCGCGTTCGGTTCAGGGAATTTTCGTTTGGCATTTTCCCGCAAGTCCAGCGGTCTCTGCGCGTCGAGGGTGACGCGTACGCGCGTTTCCCCGGGGTAATTCTCTCGTAGAAATAAATAAGGTAAATCGCGAGTTATTTTTGGCGGATGGGTAACGACCGTTCGCTCCCAGTGGCCGTTTCGCGCAGGACAGGTCCTATTAATTCTTGTTAGCAGTGATTTTCGGCGGAGATCCGGACACGCGTATCCGGCAGTATGTAAATAGCCGGCAGATAATCAGCCAATTAACTAATCAGGCAATTTAAATGCGCATACTTCGCTATGACGCAGCCTCGACGCATACTTGTTGCGCGCCATTGTCCGCCCTCAACATTGTTTCCCGACTGCAAAATATTGATTTAACCCGACTTCGTTGGGCCAACGCGAGCCATTATCTATTAAAAGTCGCTTAAAACCCATCGCCATGAATTTAAGACGCGAAACAGGAAATAACTTTTATTCCCAGAGTGGGAGCTCGAAAAAAAGCCAGGCTTTAAAGAGAAATCAGGATTTATATCGAATGACCAGAGAGGATTCCCTTGAAGCTTTTGATTTTCTCCCATCTCCCACCTCCGGTGTTTGAATACACCGGGCAGTATTTTATCTCATCCCTGCTTACAAAAGAAAGGAAAAACAGAAAGCGGAGAAAGGCAAAAACGAAAAGAAGAAAGGGAAAGGGAGAGAAAGGGGAAGAGAGATAGAAGAGTATGTATATACAGATATAGTTTTCCGCTCGTAATTTCACACAGGCTTGAAGGGACATTTAATTGGACAAGTGATAACTGTTCTCCCAGTGAAATAAAATTATGGTAGATTTTTATCGGACTAATAAAGTTGGACGTTGAAAGCTCCTCGTACTTTTAAAGCTACGATTCTGTTCGATGGAAAGAATAAGTCGAGTTGCCAGTACATTTTATGCGATTGAAACAAATCCTTAGCGCCCCGAGGCGAACGATTGTAAACCTGTTGAAAGATTCAGCCCCTAATTGGAGTGAAATGATCGGGATTAAACTCTTAATAGCCGAGAGAGTAGACGGCGACGAGGCAATCCCGGAATATTTAATCCTGCCACGCTAATACATTCACTCGGGCTTACTCGACGACGACGACGACGACGACGACGACGACGACGACGACGACGACGACGACGCTGAGAGGAAAATAAGATTCGCGAATAAAAACGGCGAGAAAAGGATCTGCGAATAATACATCGATTCTCATCAAGGAACTTATTTGCCGGAAAATATAGAAGCGCTCGGAGACCCCGTTGAAAAGTGTATCGGCTTTTAGCATCGGCAAAATACCCCTCCGATATCAATTAATAACTTTTGCTTTAAGATTTTAATATGCATTATCCCGCCACGACGGCCGGGATCGACTAATTAATTTATTGCTGGATTCAGCGTTAAAAATTGATTCGATTAACGAGAGTTTCCTCGCATTTACGACTGTGACTTTAATTTTTGGAAGCTTCGCCTTTCTCGGGAAAGAATATGCGACGAGGAGAGAGGAGGGGGTGGTTCGCGAGTAGTTTCGCTTACCGATTTTTTCCTCGTCGATCGGAGTTAGTGTCGCCTTCGAGAGGGTAAGAAAATTTATGGAAAGCGCTTGTATCGCGGGGAGAAAAAAGAAATTTTTTCAAGCCACAAAGCAGAACGGTCGATGGCCGCCCGCTTGCCGGTTTTGATCGCGCTCGCTTTCGATACTTTCCGCATCGACGTGTAGCGGAGGCTTGTAATCGACGTATTTCGTGCCGGAATTCTTTTACCATGTCGGAGAATTTCGTTTCGTTCCACTGAAAATACCTTTTCCACGCAGTTTGTTCCATTCTATTTAATCTTAAATCCAATGACTTTTCATCTTGGTCTTGTCTTCTTCGCTGAATTAACACCGAGTGCCCCTCTCCCCTCGAGAGCAGCAGCAGCAGAAAAAAGGGAAGAAGAGTGCACAAACCTTCTGCAAAGAATATGAATTCTTACCCCTTGCCCTCTCCCCAAACCAATTCAGTCCATCCGACGAAATTTTCATGATACCACCAAGAGCTTGATTCAAAGGGAATATTTCTTTTGGTAATATCATAGGACCCCACGATCGGATTTTTAATGGGAGTCGTGCCGCGACTCGTGACTGACTTTCCTCGATATATCGACAGGACGCAAAGAACGATAGCCTGTTATCGGGAAATGCTTATCGACACCGAGAAGACAGGTGTGTCCTCGTCGCATTCGCTAGGACAAATGAGAAGATACGTTTGTCACGCGTGGCACGTTTCGTATACCTTCGTGACCTCGTTCCTGAACTTCTTAATTCGTCGGTCCACGCGTCTCGCGTCGTCATCGTCGACTCACCCCTAAAATTAATTGCTCGAATCTTCCCGCGATCGCTGCTGAAATGGTGAAAAATTTTTTTTTGGTAAGGTCGGACAACCGGTGGTTGACCTTGAACTCTGTTAGATTGCACCTCCATTTGCACTGCGTGATTCATTAAGAATGCGCGTAGGGTTTGTTCGTCGATTTCCTTCGTCTCTGTTTTAGTGCGAGGATAGCTTATGGATTAAGAATTATGCACGCGGGCACCGGGGAACGCGTCTTTAATGAGAATCGCGATAAATTCCACGAGAGTTTATCGCCAAGCAGCATCCAGCGTACGCAAAATTGAGCCGTCTTCTTCGTTTCCCCTTTTTACACGGGCCCCTATACATATATGCATTATTCTCCTGCTGCTGGTGAGGAACGTGCGCGCACTCGCATTTCAACAATGGCAGTGGAGACACTTTCCGGGTTGAAATTTCCTCCGGTGCGCTCGTTTACAAAATACTCGAGCGCAATATGCACTCCGTCTGCTGCAGCAACTGCCTTACAACTCGAGAGCTGGTAATATGGTTAGGTCCCTCTTCTCTGCAATTGTCACCACTACCGGCGAACGAAATATCTTTGCCTCGCGATAAAAAAGATGGCTGCTCGTCCGTTCCGCATGATTTTTCCTGCTGGCGGGCTATCCGTTGACCTTCTCTACTTACAGCTTATTAAGATCGGAGAGGAAGCCAATTGTTGCCTCGTTGTCTGGATCGAGTCCCTTTCAAAGTTGGCCGGGACGCCACTTTTTGCTCGATCCTCTTCACTCGTCACTCGCCAGTGGAGTAATCTTTGCAAGAGTTGGCGAACCTTTGTCGTCCCTTTAATTCCTTTTTATATTTACGCTGGGTATCGCGTGCACTCGGAATCCCACTGGAGTGGATTTTCTCCAAAGATTGTCCATAATTCCTCGAGAATACTTATCGCGGGGTAAATCTATCCGGATAGTCGAGGGTAGGGAAGAGGATTGGGTCAGTTTGCGGAGGATAATAATTTCAGAGAGAGAGAGAGAGAGAGAGAGAGAGGGAGAGAAAGAACGGGATAGAGAGAGAGTAATAATTTTCCCCAAGCCTGGAATAAATTTGGCGTTGCTTTTATTTTGAAGCGCGCTGAGTGCAGCTGCAGTCAAAATATAAATCTTCGTATTCCGATTTCCTTTTTTTATGTCCGTCCCTTTGCCTTTGCCCATGACTATTTGATGCACGTGTCACGCCGTATGTATACGTGTCAGCAGAATTTTTGCACACGCCCAGAAGAAAGGCAGGAAGGAAAGAAGGAAGGGAAGGGAAGGTGCCGAGAAAGGAAAGATTTCAAAAGCACAAGACTTTTCATCACATTTAAAATAAGTATGCGGGGTTGGCCTTCGGATTAAATTTGTTTCACTGTCTTGTCCCGGATGAGAGTTTCAGGAATCCCCAGAATCTCCTCGACTTCCCACCTAAATTCAAGTTATGTTGATTGCCACAAAGCAATCTTAATATCCCCCCACATTTGATGCACCGCTGATCCCAAACCCCTCTCCCGCACGAGTTAACGTCTTACAATTATAATCTCCAGCCAGTCGTACTTGCTTCTCACCACTGACACATATCGCGTCGCTGAAGATCCCAAAAAACCTCTGGTGTGCGCCGCGATCGTTAAAGGGGAAAGCTCGCGTTCTCGCAAATGTGCAAATGCACCTTGTCATGCAATTTGCCTATTCTGATAAAGCAATTTCTTTGATATGAGCCACGTGCACACATACACACACACACACCGTTATTCGTGCAGTAGATTCATTCATTCGATAATTCCGCGACGTATAATTCTAATGAATTAATGTAACAGGATCCTCCGGGCGTTTCGCTTTAAATCGAAGTGAATGCATTTTATAATGCAAACCCATATACGAGCTGCGCTGGTGCATGCTGTTTACGGCAGAATTTGTATATCCTAATAGAGGTGCATGGTATATCTGTCTAGTAGTAGAAGTTGGAACGTTCTACGAGACACGCCACGAGTCGGCAGTTGGTAATACAGTTATGTAGATGGTAGCTGTGGCGTTCCGTGGATGAAATGCATTCCCCTCGTACCCTTCTATTAAGAGTACAATATCGTCACGTCCGCGAATTCACTTTATCCCGGACTGCCGCACAAAGCGCGTCTTATCAAGAGCGCTACCCCATTAATTATGGGCCGGGAACGAAGGGACGATCAATCAGCAAAATAATATCAAGCGCCGTCGTCCTAAACAGACGGCCTTATCCCCGTACTCCCGCGATCTGTCCATGCGCGACAGTAGAAAACTTTATCATGCGTCAGCCATGCCCACGAACTCTCGACGTACCTCATCAATGGGCAACTTCGCCGAGAGCTTTTCGTTTATGAATTTTGTCACAGGGTAGTTTGCGCATGGGATAAGTTTGCTCGGCACTGCGAGCGCTCCACAGCTGGGTCTTCCCCCTGGAAATAAATCCGTCAGTCGGGTCAGGTGCCCCCTTTGCCGTGTGTCCTTTGCCAAGGACATTCGCCGCGGTTTTGGACATCCCGGGTGGGAGGTTTGTTTCGCGGGGGAAAGATTAATACTCGCTCGCATTTTAACTCAAGGACTTGAAAAATTTATCGGCAGCCGTTGCCGACGGTAAACGGCACATCCGGAAGGATTTGCCCCCTCGAGCGTCCTTCGATCATTCCACCGTAAATACTGGCTCGACGCCCCGACAGTTTCTCTTCCGTATCTGTCCGACTTTTCCCATCCTCGTCCTCGTCCCCGTCGTCGTCGGCGGCGGCGTCGGCGTCCTCCTCCCAGGTAGAGATCCTCTTGCATCATTCGTCATGGTCGACGGCTAACGCCTCGGACGCTTCGCGCCGTCTTCCCCGGGTCGTTAATTCCGAGCGATCCTGGATCCGAGGATCACTGCTAGATCAACCGGGAACGTCTGCTCGCTCGCTACGATCCACTACGTGCGATCGTTCTCAAAATGCTCCCCTCGCTTTTTTGCATAGTTTATACTGCACCCCCTCCCACCTCCACCTCCCGCTCCGACTGCGAATGAACTAGGAAAAGGGAGGAGTGGCGCCGCAGTCCATTTTAAACGGCAGGATAATCCTTATCTCTCCTATCAATCGCGCATTTTCGGAGACCTTGAAGATCGTTCTTTCTTCGCGTGCTTGTCGGGGAGAGTGGACGGGTTAGAGGAGGAGGAGGAGGAGGAGGAAGATCCCTTTGGATCGCTGTTTCGGGTTTTGCGCGCGGAACGTACATTCTGGGTGACTGTGACTGCGCGAGGGATCCTTGGACGAGGAAAATCCAACCAGACATGGATGCACCGTGTAAAATCGGCTTAAACGTCGACTTTATGGCTCTCGCAGCGAGCGAACGATCTCTTCGGTAGATATATCTCGCGCACGCAGTGTTTGCTATAACTGCGCGCATACTAGACAACCCAAGGATTATTCGACTCGACTTTGCCCCCGATAAGACTGGATTACCAGAAGTACAGAATTTGGACGTAGCCTGTTTCCGCTTAATCTGCCCCGTCTCTGTGATTTCTGACTTGGCCACATTGTGTATAGAACTGCTGGATGGCTTAAGGGCTGGCCCTACGCAGTGCTGGTCTCCTTTGATCTAGCCAAATGCGTCGCCGCGCTTCTTAACACGCTCGAATATTCGACGATTTCTCACGGACACTTGTCTCTTTGCAAAGGTTATTGAAACAAAGAAGAAGAAAAAGAGGAGGATATAGGAAAAGAAAGGAAAGACTGTAAGAAATATCAGGTGAACTATACAGAGTACCGAGAAATTTCTTAGCACGTTGATTGCATCAGTTGCTACCAAGCAATTTCATGATTTATAAAGTTGAATTAATAGCTGCAAGCTTTACACAACATTATACTTGGCTCCATGTAACTCCAAATTGCATAACTCGCTTATAACAATCTCATTATGTAGATTAAATTGATTACGTAACGCTTTTAAGTTATCATACCAAGTCAAACTGAATATCGCCTGGCGTAGACAATTTATATTTCCTGCGTCACGTCGGTGGGCGTGTACAGCCTGGGAAAGATACGAAGTTTCTGATATCACTGAGAGCTATATTTGATAGTTTTCGACAACGAGTGTGAGTGCGATTTTTTGGAAGTACTTTTTTTCTAGGAGTATTTAATGTAGCTGAGAGAGAGAGAGAGAGAGAGAGAGAGAGAGAGAGAGAGAACCAGTACTCGTTCCTTTTCCTCGGCAATTGATCCTCGAAAGAGTCAATAAAATAGTCAAGAGTCGGATAAAATATCAAGTAGTACAAGTCAATATTTTTAGCATCAGAAAGTCTTAAGTGGGATAATCCGTCGTCTCTTGGGGTGGAACAGTGACGCGTCATAGATCGCCGAGTGGACAGCAAGTTTTTTCGCATCGGAGTGAATTCGCAGCTTGACACTAGAAGTATATCACGGCTAATCAACACGGATGTCGCTGACCAGCGTGATTTACGCGAGTTCCCGGGGCTGCCTGCCAATACTCACCACCGCCACCGTCGGCGGTCTATGCCACCCCGCAGCTTCTCGACTTATACACAGCCTCACATTTCCACGATTTTCACGCTCGTTTTTCCGATTCTCCGGCTTACCTCCAGTCTACGTACATTTCACTTAGAAACATGTGCTTTATTTCATTCGACTGACCGCTGCAAGCCCTGTTCTCGAGCCCCCTCGATGAACGGCTATCCTTTTCCCCTCCCCCATTATTTATACTCGCGTTGCCTCCCACCCCTCTCGCGTTCCTTTTTACGAAATTGATCGTAAAGGAAATTTCGCGTCGCGACGGATTTTCCACTATTTATTCCACGATTTCAGTCGCCGGCGAATAAGTTTTCAGTAGTCCCGAGCAGTTTGGGCGGAAAAGTTTTTAAAAAATTTCACCAGTGCAATTTCTAAGATCGATTCGCAAGAATTTTCAGCGACAAATCCGGTGGACTGTTTATTAGTGTTTTATGTAGATTTGCTTCCGGTCGCTTCATGCTCCGGTGACCCGTGAGATTCTCAATTTCCCAAAGACGTCCGATGAGCCAGCCCCACTCGTTGCTAGGGGTGAGTGCTTCGTTCATCGGTGTTGCATTGTTAATTCGAGCTTGTTAACTCGGTTCTCCCGGTCCAAGAATTCGTGATATTCTCGTTAGAGCATGCGTCTTTTTGCGGAAAAGTCTCTCCCATTTGAGAGATCTTACGCTCTTCTCCCGCAGTACTCTCCTTACTCCTAAATGACGAGGTTGTTTGTATCGCCGATAGTCGAGTTAATTTTTCAAGAAAATTCCAACGTCAATATTTATCAGCTTCTTTCCTAGACCGATAATATTGGTTGGCCAGCTTTTCACTCTGAATGCGCGATGTGTATCAGGAAAAGTCCGCTCGGGGAGTGTGCGCGCGCGCGCGCGTGTGTGGAATCGTATAATTCAGGTATAGTAATAGATAATTCATCAGGGAAAAGTTTAATGGTATTACCTTGACTGCGTTTGCTCCCACTCTTGGGAGCTCGTTATATTGGAAAAATGAAAATCAATGATGATAATGTCGAGTTCGCTCTAATTTTAATATATCTCGGATTTCTCTTCTTGAGAGGTGACTTTTTTTTTCTCTCTTTCGAGACAGTCGATGTTCGAGGAGGAAAGTTTTTGGAAAGTTTTATTCAAGCGACCGCGATGAAAATCCAATCAAGAAAAATTTCGTCCTCTAAAACGGGACAATCTAAGAGGCGGCGAGCAAATAGGAGTGAAAAGAATGGTTTTTTGGGGGTGGAAGGCAGCTAGATTGAAATATATTCCTCGTCCGGCCACCCTCGGGCTACACGCTTTGCCTCAAACTGCAAATGCGACTGCATCGTCCGCCAAGAATTCACTCTACCCCAATCCACCCCCTACTCTTCATTTTTCAAGCAGTTTCTTCTGTTACCACGACCCCGAAAATCGTGAAAATTCTGCATATATCGATAGATATTTCATGCGGTGTGAATCTTATAGATTGCCTTCGAATGTTAAGCGACAGAAGAAACTCAAGGGGAGAATACTCGTTGCGCCAGGTCTGATGAAAGAAACGAATAACGCGCGAGTATCTCTAAATTCTCGCGACGCAGCTTCGTACCCCATGATTCGATTGGCCAACGATAATAACGCAAGCCCCGATTAAAGAAGACAATTGGAATTTAATCTACAATGAAATTAGAGCAAGCGGCCGGATTTAATTATTTTCAAGCGTACAATTAGTCGCCCGGCACGCGTGTGTCGGTGCGTGACAGTGGTATAGCATAATCGAAACTTACAGCTTGGTTTAATTATCTCGCATAATTTTCCTGATAAAATTTCAATTTTTTTCCCGTGCGTTTGAAGTTTCCGGTCCGATTTAGGTGAATATTTTTTTACGAGAAAGTTACGAGTTGGCTCATACATATATGCATGCTCGTAAGTGTGTAAGTGGCATTTACGAAATCCCTGATAAAACCGTCGGTGGGGTTGTGGGTGGTGCGAAAGGGTAGTAGCGGCAGAGCGAAGGCACTGGCAGCATCGACCTTAAGCAACGTTTTTCCCCCAGGAGGAAAAACGCTACAGGATTTGTCGAGGCGAACTCGCGAATCCGATTTGCGTCTCTCGAGCTTCTTGGAGAAATACACGAGGGGGTGAGTAACCCCCTAACTGGCCTTAACCGGCATCGCCAACGTTTCCAGAACATTGCTCATCATTCCTCCTGGATTGTGTTTTGCTAGCCAGCAAACACCTCGATAATATCATCATACACCCCTCCGTTCTCCACTGTTATATTCTCGATTTCGATTCCCAGAATAATCTTCTCGTAATCCATTCAGAATTATGCAATATTCCGTAAATCCCGTGAATTGTTCCACTAATATCTATGAGATTTTTCCCGCTTAGTTTAGCAGCGGAACATACACACGCATAACGCAACAACGAATTGCACAACGAAATTTATGGCATAAACTGGCTAGTTTCCCTGGATCGCGTTGCATCTAGATAGATTCGTTTATCTAATTTAATTCTATATTTGATTCGCGGTACGACCGATGTGTGTGCACGCGCGGTTGTTCAATCTCATAAATAATTTCGATATGGATCACGGAGCTTCGGGATTTCGGCAAACTTTTTTCCGCGTTTGGTTGGAATTCGGGGATAGAGCGAGAAGAAGGGTCATCGTACCGTTCTACCATAACCGTTGGGCTCGCGAAAGAAATTTTCCCGAGAAAATACCCGGGCGAGATCCTAAGTACAGTTTCCCTCTCCAAGTGGTACAAACCTCCACGGGACTGAGCAGCCGGCGAACTCGCGAATCGGATTTGTGTACCGCTCGGTAGAACGCGCGCTTTATTCGTATTCTTTCGAGTCTTATCCGGAGGTTCCTCTCCCCCCCCCCAGCCCCGAATGCGCAGGGCCATTTAATTTCTCCCGCGGTATCTCACCCCTTTTGCTCCGGTGTTTTTTGATCTTCGCGGGTCCCTTGCTTCCAGCGGATGATCCTTCGATACGTCGAAAATCACACCCCCGTCGACGCGCCCTCCGGAAAAGTGAGCGGTGACCTTGTAGAATTTTAGGAAGCCCCGTCATAAATTATCCGAGCTCCGGTGCAGGGTTCTTTGCTCGACGCGTTAAAAGAATTGCGTTAAAGATGGATGCGCTGAAAAAGGGACACCGAAAGTTTGCGGTCTCGAAGAATATAATCGCAGGAACATAAATTATTTCTGGTTATCGGGGCCAAGGTGTAGAGACCTCTTGGAAACAGAATACACCTGCGAGGCAACTTGAGTTTGGAGATGCCGTAACTTGGATGGAAACTCGATGGCAGCCTGTAGTAAAGTCAGGAATGATAGCTCATTAAAAGCCACCTTTCGCAGCAGCTGCGATCGGTTTCATCGGCCTTCGCCCCTCCTCCTCCTCCTCGTGTCCGCCTCCTCCACCTTGCCACCCTTCCCGCCGCCCTAATCTCGTGAACTTTATTACGAGCAATTAAGTCCCTCCGTCCGACCGGCACGAGTCGAAAATCATACACTTGCGCGGGGATCTCTGCCCCAGGATGGTCCGCTGCTACCCCTTGAGTGTCCGATCTGCCCCTCCCCTCCAGTTAAGCGAACCATCTTAATCTGCTCTTGGCTTCGAATGTCGCTCGAGTCACGTCGCAGGATCGTTGCGTGGACCACGTCGCGTCAATTTCGCTTGATTGTCAAGTGGAAAAATCGAGGATAAATGCGACGGCTCGCTTTGACAATCGCTTTGAGCGGCTCCTTCGGGCGTTCGCTGATTTACGAAAAGTTTCATTTGTCCGTGGCGCGGGGAGGGAAGGGGAGGGGAGACAAGAAGAAAACGTCGCGGCATCCCTCGACGTTGATTATTTCCGCTTTTACGTTCGAGGCTCCTTCGCATTAAAATGTCGAGCGGTTTCGCAACCGCGGGACAACGTTGACAGACGTAATCCACTTAATCCGCTGAATATTAATCGTGGCGGTATCCGGCCGGCAGGCTTGTCGGCCGGTCGTGTGCTATGCCCACGTATGCGGGAATGGGGGTGGTAAAGAGCTGAACAATGAACGGACGCCGAATTACGGGAATTAGGCGACGGCAAGGCTAATGTCGTAAATAAAATGCGATACTAATTGTCCGCAATGAACTAAACTTGGCGAGGTTAATTGTTTGAAGCTAGTTTTGTTAGGGCTACGCCAAAGTATTTGCATAAATACTCGCAATTATAGAGGGGGTGAATTGCTGTAGCTCGGGGAGTACAAATTTATCCCATTAATTTTCACTTGGAAACTGTGCTACTTAGTCCCTCTGGTTACTGCTTCGAGTGTTAATACTATTCGGCGCGTACAACCCTTATTTCGATTCTGTTGCGCTGTGCCACCAACCCCCTCCCCCTCCCCACGTCCAAGCGCTTCAAGTCCAATCGATTAAAAATTGTTCGATCTCCGATCCCCGAGAACCCATTCTCTTCGGATTTTATCTCGTTTTGCAATCCCCCCTCCCTCTCTCCCACCCCTACCACGGGATCTAATCGAAAATTCGACTGGTTGTTAATAATAGGATGCATATTCAAACCGGCTACTCTGTTTTTGCCGGTCTGTACCGCGGGGGCTCGTTAGACGAATCAGGTTAGTAGGAACGTTCATTAAAAAATGATAGAGTCAACTTGATGGAGCGAAAGTTGCGCACACGCGCGCACGTGGAGGGGAAAACAGCCGTATCAGTGGCGATAGTTTAAATCAATATTAATGGATATTTTTGTATATATTCCGTTTGTCAGAAGCCATTGCTCCCAGCTTGGCAAACTGTCCTATACTGTAACTGTGATTGCGGCGTCATGTTGCCACAGGCCGCATACATACAATTTCGATGGAAACTCGATGCATGCTGAAACGTAAACATGCCGGCGTGTTGATTGGTTACTGCACGACAAAGTCGTAAACAAGCTTGGATCTATTTCAACGTAACTTCCGGGAGAAATTAATCGGCAACTTTACAGCATTCGCATGTAAAATCTTTGAAAATTTCCGACCTCGTCTCCAACCCCCACCCCCGCTCTCTCTCTCTCTCTCTCTCTCTGATTCTCCGGCGGCCCTCTCCCGTGGAAATGATCGATACGGTTTGGACGTCCCAGCTCGCGTCTTTCCAGTTAAAATGGCTTCTAGCAAGGATTTTCTCGAATCTGAAGGGATTAACCCAGATAATTTCATTTGTCAGGATAAATCCGCTGAAATCTTGTTCCAGTATTTGCTGCCGGGAGCTCTGCAAGCTCGAACAACTTATATTGTCTTCGGCATCGTTATTTTATCGCGTGTTCGGGTGGGGGTAGAGGGAAAAGTGGCCGGGAAAAAAGGAGAGCGTTTCCAGTCTCGAAACAAACCACCACCACTACCGCCGCCACCACCGCTACCACCCCCACCGGATCATCGTGCTAGGATACTCCGGTTATTATTTGCTGTCGCCGGCGAAACTTGCGAGGAAGCAGAGAGCGGAAAATTATTCGAGCGTGGTTTGGTGCAAAGGCTAAAAAGACGGAGATGGACTAGGTGGGAGGGGGGAGGGGGTGGCCAGGGGTGACTCAGCTTCTGACTTGGAAAGGAAGCGAAGGAGGCCCAATCTAACGTTCGTATTTACGTTGGCAGATGACGCCGCGGGCGAAAGCGATACGACTTGTTCTCGGCTAAATGAAAAGCTGGAATTTGCCCGGAGAATTTCCACGGGCACCTCCTGCTAAAGAATTTGCTTGTCTCGCCCGCGGATACCTTAATTCGCGAGCCACAGGGAAAAAGGGTTTATGTAATCAAGCTTGAATAATTTACCCCGGCTTGGAAGCGGTGTTTTGCATAATTATCCCCCGCTTCGCGTTAATGATTATCACGTTAGGGCTCGCGTTGCTCTGTAGATTAAAGAACTTGAATCGCTTTATTATTTCCCGAGTTAAAGCTCGGCGCAAGTGGCTCGGTAACGAGTATTGATAGATTAATGACCGACCACGAGCATCGCCAACACTACGATCACCAACGCCGCGATACCAACACCTGTCTTGTTAATTACAATAATTCGTTATTCCCATGATTCAGTGGTACAGCCGTAAAATTCAGCCACCGCGAACCAAGTTGCGCACAGATTTCACGCGTCAGGATAATTCAATTGGTTACTGGGATGAATCGTCCATTCGAATGGACCGTAAGGGGATGTTAAACATCGCGGGAACTCAAGCTAGGTGTTTTAGGAGGGTTGGGAGCGTAACGTGGATGATTTGCTTGAAAATTATTCACTTTTCACGATTCCGTGGCGTATCAACAAGGATTCGGGCTTAATTCGTGGAGTATGCAAAACAGTTGGCGGAGTCAAAGGTAAGCAGTAGCCAGGTAGGCAAAGTTACGCAATACAGCAGCAATGTCAGGTGGTTAGGCAGGCAGGCAGGCAAGCAGGCAGAGGTAGAAAGTCAAGTACACTATAGGCAAGACGGTCTCCTCGGAGATGCCTGACGCCTTACGCCTGATATTCCCGGCAGCTGGGAAATATTAAATTAAATTAAATTACCTATGGATGGGGGGGGATGGAAGGGGGTATAGCCACACTCGTATGTGTACATGAGAAATCGCGTCTGCCCCTTTTCACCCCCTTCCAGCCCCTTTCACCCGTTTCTCGTCTCGTCTCGTCTCGTCTCGTCTCGTCTCGTCTCGTCGACCCTCTCGTACAATTCCCACCACTGCACGTGGCTTGACTGCTGAGAAATTTCCCTGGAAATGTTCATCTCCGTCGTCGACGGCAGTCCTGCTCCTCAGGATCCATTACTCTCCCCTCCCCTATTCTCCGGGCAACCAGCCTACCTGCTTTCCCCGAAGGCTTCGCGATTCCAGGATGACGAGCATTTTAAACTCTGCTAGCCCAGCCACCCCCACATTCCGGCGTAATGCACTTTGCTATTTATCCCCAACCCTCGCCCACCCCTACGCCGTCCTCGCGTTATGTCGATTCAGCTTCCACGCGAACCAGCCGCGCGTTATTCGCGTCTTCTTATTCTTCTTCGTCGCTGTCTCTAATTAAGCAACTTAACGACTAGTCGTGAATACTCTTGTCGAACAGGGCTAATATCTTTTTATCACTGGAATTACATTCTTTGCATTCGTGTTTATGGCAGCGTGGATTTCTTGCCTGATTTTCTTCTTCCCGAGTGCACGCGTGTGTATCACTGACAATGCAAATTCAGCCAAGTCTGTCGAGGCAGAGTTAATTTTGCGATAGGATTGAATATTTCTCGTAAAAATGTAATTTTGCTTATTAAACTATAGAGAGCGGAGAGACGGAATACTTTGGGGCTAATAAATTTGTACACTCGATCCCCTTTCCGTGCTTCCCTCGCGTTGCATTTTCAATTACTTATTTTCCTAAGTATTTCCAAGCTCATTTAACTTTTCGGAGAACTCCTTTTCTCCCGGAAATCTTTGATAATTTTGATTTATTTATCGGAGAGTCCTGATTTTCCCAGCCTTATATTTAATCCCGTTTCCGAAACTGTATCGCAAGCAGGATCGTAGAATTCGATGGTTTGCTGAGCTTTGGACACGGGCCAGTCGTCGTGTTTTTAAGATATTGCTTTCCGCGGCTTGCTCCCATGTACCCGAAGGGCCACCCCTTCCATCCTTCCATCCATTCGAGTTTCATCCCCCTAAGGTGAAACAAAGAGAGGCGAACCGAGGAACCACAAGTCTTCGACATCGATGCCGGGAAGAAGACACGTAGATTCATCGCTTTCAGATTTTTCAGGCAACAAAAGCTCCGCTCCTTCAATTCTAGCCCAGCTACATAGCAACCGTCTTCCCGCAGTCTTATCCCCCCAACCCACCACTACCCTACTCTACCTCCACGACTACCCTCGACTCCGTGTAGTTTCGAATAAGCAGCGCGAGATGCGATTGAAAGATCTTCGGGGAGAACAAGCGAAACGTCTAATTTAAATATCGCGGAAAATCAGCGGGAATACTCGTGTCAAAGTGTTTACCCATTTGTACGATGCACCGGTCGTCGATGAGTCGCGCGACGTTCGTGAATTCCAAATATTCTTAGCGCGACGTTACATTCGAATTAAACTTCCAATTATTCTGGAAAAGGGACAATTGTGCGGACTCTCGTGTCGTTAAGGAATTTACATTGTATCCCGACCAAATGGAACATTGAAAACTCTGCGGGTATTTGAGCTAAATACAAACGTAACGCTCGGTAGACTTTACCGGGGACCCCTCGAGTCGGTTCATTTAATAAATCTAGGTTAATGTTGTTTGAAGTAATTCGAGGAACTCTGATGCACGCGCGGTTTCATCGGTATACTTTTCAAATGACCGTGTCTCCCCGCGGGTCTCGAGGCGTCCTTAATCGGTAGGATATTAGTGACTAGAAAGATGGGGGTTTTGCCACGGGAGTCTCTATATCCTCGCAAATAGAGTAGGAGGAAACGAGGAAGAGATAGATCGAGGGGGAGGGACGAGATGGAGAAAGAGAGTAAGTGACTTCTCAGAAATTCACCTTTAGTAGAATAAAGTACAAGTAGAGTGCAAACGTAAGAGTCTGCCCGGTTATAAGGGGGTGCTGCAGGAAGAGGGAGGAGAGGGGGCGGGGAAGAGGGAGAGCGAGGGAGGGCCGAGGGTGGATAGAGGTTCGTAAGTCGTGAGAGAATCGGCAAGATGGAAGAAGTGAGCGCACCACAGTCCGGAGTTCTAAGTGAATACTGAGCAAACACTAGAAGGAACGAAGAGACCTTTCGAGGTTCCTCCAAGTACGTGTGTATGTGCGAAGATGGCGTAGGATGATACGAAAGCGAAAATTGAGAGGAGCGTAATTGTGATTCCTGAACTTCGCCAGCTTCTCATTGTAATATGAAGCTTTTTCTCCGCGTTTTAGAGCAATTGAAAAATGTTTACCCAATTCTAAAGAATTCTACTGGGAGAATATTGCTGCTGTTTAAACGAATGGATCTAAAAATTTCATTATTGTTTAACTGTACGGGGGAATAATAATGGGGGAATTTAGTTTTCATCAATTGTCATAACTATGTTTGCACGGTAAAGTTTCTCTTAGTTTCATTATCGGAACTCGAAACTCGAAACTCGAAACTCTCGAAGCGCGGAGTACCAAAGTGAAGGAAAGAATTATTCGCAGCGATGGGCCGAAACTGAAATTGCATAATCAGCAACTGTAGCTCGTTGTCCCATGAGCTCGATACATGGCTCGCCAAACAGGAGTAACCAATATTTGTGCTAGCCGATCCAATTAACCCCTGGCGACAGATTTTGATTTTAAATCGTTGCCAAGTAAATCCGCGCAATAAATCAAAAATGCTTGTGAATTCAATGGAAAAAGGGGGTGTGAAAAATTGTGCAAAATTTGACCAGATTTCATCAGGTTTAAACGGCTGTTGGAATTTTAGCGCAAGATACGCAACATATCGAAACGTGCCCCAAAGGTCCTTTTATAAATGTTTTCGCACCGGTGGTAAGTGTTATCAGCACTAGATTATGTGGCATCGGTAAAGCCCTCGGCAAATTGCAGAGCGACAGCGAGAAAGGGAGAAAGAGTGTGGAATGAAGGAGGGAAGGGGGAGAGAGGGGAAAGTAATTAAACGCTCGCGAGTATTTGAAGCATGATTAGGTATTGAAGAGAAGTTAATCTGCTGAATTAACAAGAAGATTACCAGATCCCCTCGCCCGTTTTTCTCGCTTCCTTTATTTACGTTTACCTTGAACCGAGTTTAACGTAGGGCGAATAATCCGAAGATTTACGGGCTTATATACGGACACTTTGCGAGAACGCGTTTCTTAACTGAAAAACCCTTAATTACCGTTCTTAATTACATTTTAAACTCTCAACATTAAGTCCCAAGATATTCTTCGAGAAAAAATTTGTTTCCAAAGCTCCTCTGACTTCATCGTTAAAACATATAATATTTATTAATTCGAAAATACGGAAATCTCGCTTGCGTTCATGGTATCCTGTATTGGTTAATGAAGTGTTTTTTTTTTTTTTTTTGTAATTTTTTTTTAATTTGTAAGATAGGTTTGGGAGATGACTATTGGTTTCGCGCGATTAGTCGAAGGTTTGGAATACGTGTATGTGTGCGTGTGTGCGCGCTCGCGCGCGCGTAGATAATATAACACGATGTAATATTCATGACGGTCGAATCGAGCATGATGAGGATAAGGAGAATGAAGGAGAGTCGGGGTTGGATAGAGGGTTGTTGTCCGGAGGTATAAGGCGGCTCGGTGATGAGAACTCGAAGGGGTGGCTGATGGCTCTTGACTGGCCGATACAGGCGCCCTCCCCTATCTTGTTACCATCCTCCTCGCTAAATATGCAGTCCGGTGATTCTCTACCATCCCTGTACACCTCCCCTAATCCACCCCTTTATCCTCGACTCACCGCGACTTCTACTCAACGTTCCTTATTACCGAGTGTACCACCCCTTACTCCGCTTGTTAGTCTCTACCAGTTAGGATATAATTAAATTTGTCTTTACTAAATATCCCCCGGAGAGACGCGATACGAAACGAGGGTAAATGAAAGCCAATTGAAGAATCGCGTTGTACCGGGTGTAACGATTAGGTACAGTCAAATTTTAAACGACCCCATAGAATCTTTCATCCCTCGTTGAGCACAGGAATTATAAAGGCAGTGATACGTCGTGCTGATAATTGATATTACTACTGGATTATCGTAATAAGTAGGATGTGATTCTCGCGAAAGATCCGTGCGAAGCTGACATTACCCGTTTTTCTTCCTAAACTTTTTCTCCATGGGGTATATCGATCAGAATTCCCCGGAAATACATTTTTTATAGGTTTAGAGAAGGAGAGCGCTGTTTTCTTATGAAAATCGGTCGTGTACTTTCTGGAATGCTGGCTCTTCGAAGTAGCTACGATGCTAGCATTGTTTCTCGTCTGTGCATGACACGCGCGGGGTAATTGTCTTTCATGGTGTCGTTGCATTAGAAAGCAGGGCGCGTATACCGTAATCATGGTGTTAGTCATTCGTGGAACGTTCGATGGGTGATACGTTACGATTACAGGGCGCCGCTACATCGACTTTGCATCATAGACTTGACCACCGAGCGCGTCCTTTACTGTTCATATATCAGATGATGATGGCAACCGCTGTACATCTCGCACGGAAGTTAGAAAAGGGTTTCCACCCCCTCGGTATACCCTCATCATCCCCCTTCCTCGACGTCGGATAGTCACGCGGTCGAGTGGGCTTTAATGAAGCTACAGGGCAGCGTGGATTCGACCCATTCTCGACAAAATAACCATCGGAATATCCCATGGTAACCATGCGAAAAAACTCCCCTACACGATCGAAGTACCTGGCTAAAGTTTTTCCCTCATTACTCGACACTCGTGTTTTTAAGATACTCGTCCTCTGTCTCTCTCTCTGTCTCTATCTATTTTTCTCTCTCTTTTTGAGAATCCGCAATTTCTCTCAAGATAAATTGAAAAGTATCGCGCTGAATGTTAAACAAATGATTGATTCGAGTCGTTTTATCGAATATTATCGAATACACATATAAATATGATATTTATTAGGTTTTTGTATTTTTCTGTGTGCGACGGTGTATTTGGAATTTATTTCTAATAAATATCATATAATTTTTTACTTTAGCGCGACTCCGCAGTGTGCATGCAATGTTGCTGGAATTTTTCTGCTGTCAGAATAGAGATTTTTATTGAAATGGTGACGTTAAAATGAACGGTGAGGAATATCCTGTACGTTGCACATCAGAGTTGTAAATATTCATACCGGGGCTCTACATGTGTGTACATACATATAATAAATAACGAAATATAAAATAAACACACACGCGCTTCCTTTCCTGTACCGCTAATTCTTATATATGTGTAAAACAGGTTGTGGAATTGTACGGTACTAAGATGAATTCGATGGACAATATTCGCTCGCAGGGTCTGTAAGTAGAAACATCAATGTTTGCGATTGCAAATTGATATCCTGCTAAAAAATTGGATCCTCCAAACGCACGAACGTTTTTCTATAAATTATTATGAGACCAATATTATGAATGAATTAATATTTGTGGATTGATTAATATCGACACCAGATACTTAAATATTAACGAGAAATATCAAATTTTCTAGTCAATTTATAATTGATTGTGTTATAGCATGAGAGAAAAATTAACAATTCACATTGAAATACTAGTTCATTGACTGACACACGTCAAGTGAGTTCTTTTAATATTCATACTCTTGCTGTACTTCTTATTTGCATTTTGTTTATATTTTCATGAAATTTTGTGTACGCATACGCACAAACACAAATACATCGTATTAAGTTAAGGATGCTCATTTCGTTCTATCGGTGTCAGTTGCATTACTAGGTAATATCACCTGCACAGGTGTGTTTGTGGCCTAAAACTAAAAGTCCTGGCCATTTCCTGTGGCTGTGCCACATTATCATGCTCATGCGGTGTAACCCCTTTCTCCTTTTATCTCTCGTAAAAAGCCGCCCCTCGCATATTCTTGCCATCAAGTCAGTTTTGTTTCGTGTCTGACTTAATGCATATGTTATCTTTTTCCTTTCATCATTTTTCTGAAAAGCTATCTCTTAACACATGTTCCTGTTTTCCCTTTAATACAACTTTCTTCCCCTTCTCCATTCTTCAATTTTTATGATACATTTGTCTCCCGAGTTTCTTTTTTTTTTTTTTTAAACAAACCTATAATTTCGATATCATTTTATGCCTGACGATAAACGTGGTTTAACTCCTTCCTTCAATCATTTTCCTGCAGAATTCCATCGTTCAGGTTTATTTACTTTTCCAACGCGATATCATTTCGAGGCTGACCCTATACGCATCATAACCCCTGCTTCCCTTCACTTCTGGTGAAAAACCGTCGTTTTATGTAGGTGAATTTATCTTTCCTGGCTCAGAATCATTTCGCGTTTGACCTCATACGTAGTATTACCCCTTCGTCCAACCACTTCCCGTGAAAAACCACCCTCTCGCATGCATTTACCCTTCTAATACGGGATTATATCGCGCCTGACCCCATACGCAATGTATCCCCTTTCCTTCCACCACTTTCCGTGAAAAACCACCCTTTCACGCACGTACATTTACTCCCATCCCGCGACTGTCCCACCATTACACGCTCCCTTAAATTCATTTGTGACTCGCTTAGCATCCGCGATCTACGCAAAGTTCTTCTTGTTTTATCTTCATCCTCCCCCCCCCCCTCTCACTTCCTCTCTTTCTTACTCTCACTTTTTTTTACTACTATTATACATTTTACATTCTATACTCTTTAATCAGTTATCTCGGATTTTATAACTCGAGAAACAATTAATCTGTAATTTAAAATTTTTTGCATATTCGTTTGATTTGATTATAAGTTTGCTTCATGGGGTGGTGCAAAGAAATCGTCTGGATTCTGCAAGGCACTTTCTCAAAGAAAGTTTTTGCCACTCTCGGACGGTAAGTGCGAATCGTCAGGTAGAAATCGGAGTAAAGTTGCATATAGAGAGGGAAGGGCAAGTGTAGAACATGAGAAGGAAAGGGTAGAGGGTGAAGAAGGCGGGGGAAGTATGGAAAGCGCCTGCGGGATGAGTTATGGTTGAAGGATGGTTTTCCATCCGATGGGACGAAACGTGGAGCTTCGTCGGCGTGAAAAATTCAGGACTTCCTGTTCGCAGTGAACCGCGATGATGCATCGGGCTTTAGCGGCCCAGGGACAAATGCTGCACCGATTTCAGCCGGAATCCCTCCCCTCCATTTTTTCTCTCTTTCTCTGTTGCTTCCCCCGTCTGCTCTCTTTCGCGTTTTCTCTCTTTCTCTTTTACGAAAAGCTTCTTTCTGTTTCTCTTTCTATCTCTCTTATACTTTTGCTTTCCATTCTTTCCTCTCCCCCCCTTCCTACCATCTTCCTCTCTGTCTTTCACAAAGAGCTTGAAAGCTCGCGAGAGGCCAACGAGGGAAACGCGAGTAGTTCTAGTATAAATTTCCGTGGTGGCGAGCTGCGGCTGAAAATGAGATTTTAAAAACGTCCTGCCAACTGGTGCTATCCTTAAAGCTTCAATGCATTAGTTCCTCGCAACTTTTGCTCCGTCGAGAAATCCTTTTCTTTCGCATATTATCTTTCTTACGGTTTTCTCTGCTACCTCTTTCTCTTCTTTTAATTTTGATACCAGTTTTTATTTTCTGCTCTCTCTCTCTCTCTTTTGTAATGAGAGTTTTAGGTCCGATGTTTGAAATGGGCGGATGATTATGAAATGATTTGACCGAAACGTATGAATTATATTCTGGTTAATAGCGAGACGGGGTAGGTTGCAAAGAAGCTTACTCTGTGTGAATAATTTGAAAGGAAAATATACAAAAAGCGTAACGAGATCTTCGTACTTGTAGTTTCTGCAGCGAGCACCTTGTCATTTCCACGTGCATACAGTTTCTTACGTAAAAGCAAGTGTAATTCCAGCCTCCTTTCGAGGGGAAAATAATTGCACTGTCATCCTGACACGACACTGACTGATTTACCGGAAAATTTCAAACACACCCTCGGACTCTAGGTCTCCCTTCCCTTCTGCACGATAATCGCATTTAACTATTTTTTATAACATTTCTTCCACAATGCGCTTCGTCGGAATGGATGCAGTTTCCTAACAAAATTTTTTCACATTTTATTCCCTTCCGCAATTACCAAGATTTTCGAAATTTTATCCCAGTTTTCTTTCTCGACGATAGCCCGGTAAAATTAAAATGGAATAAAAAAATTACTGGATTATTTCCCATTTTTAGATACGTATCTGAAATATTCTTTGACTAATCATGCTTCCTGCATGCTATACAATAACGCGAGTTCATTTTATCACGCGCATACATACTATATCTCATGATTGAATCGTGAAATTATACAAGAAATATGGATGTATGAATTTTCAGTTTTACGTTAACATGATTTTATGGCATTTAATTAAATTTGCATCTTGTATTTTTTAGCCATAAAAGTTTTAACCATAAAAATGTCGGTAATTCGATCATGATTTAATTATTAGTGACTCATATCTATAATCAATAGCTGGATACACTGAATGTTTGAAAATTATGGTGCACGCATTTTTGAGAGAGAGAGAGAGAGAGAGAGAGAGAAAAGAGAAAATAAAAAAAAGGGGAGAAAATACTTGGAACAGTGATTTCTGTGTATGGTTTTGGGAAACATTGGTACCATCGCACGATGATTTCTCTCTTGTTTGGGGTCTCCCTCGTTCCACATAAAATTCGGAAAACTGGTTTCCGCCAGTGCTGACAGTGGATTTGTTTGCTTTTCTTTTGGACGATAAACGTTTTTCAGGCCATCGAATTTACACGGAAATGCTGAATCTGCTTCCCGTATACCTGTACCAACCGACGAAAAAAAAAAAAAAAAAAAATCATTTTCTCCATTTCTTGTTACGCGTCAAAGTCTACTAAAAACGAGACGCGACCCCCTGACAGATATGCACTTCGCATACTTCATAATTCCAATTTCAAAGCCACCTAACTTGTTTAACGAGCGCGAATAAATCCCTATATATATATATGTATATAGTTATTATACAATCAGATTTACGATCAACGGATTCGCCAAATTTTTTTCTGATGTATTAAGCTGTAAGCTTTTTGAGTATTTAGCGAAAATATGGTTCCTCGTCGAATCATAATTGATGGAAATATTGGTATCGCCCGGTCAAAAGATAACGGCATTTATCCGAATTTTGCGATTGAAAGCATGCGTCGAACTTTATCGAAGAAATAAGAAGAAACACAGAGAACAGAGTTCGCCGATCGATATCGACGAAAGAAATTTTGAAATTCGCGGAAGAGTACGATGAAAAAGTTTGCCTGGAATCGAGGGAAATCTACTTGACGGCGTGTGATCTTTTGTGGAAAATAAACCGATTACAGCGTTTTTCATTTGGAAGAGATCAGTCGCGGCGATTGATCTCGCGCATTATTTTCATTGCCAACTAAATTCACCGTGTGGCCCAAATAAATCTCCCTCATCCCGATTGTGTTTGAATCCCCGGCTTTGCGTGCACCGAATATCCCGTAAGCTGACCGCGACAATCGCGACATACCGTAAGAATCAATGGAATAATGATTAAACGAGAAGCACGTTGCCTGAACGTTAAGCGAGGGACTTTAAGAATCTACAGCTGTCGGAGAAGTGTAACGTTGCACTACTGTCGCAGACTCGCTTGGGCTGTTTATCCAGAACCTCGTGGGATTTTGAATGAGTAGCGTCCCTGAGAAGTGTTGGAGCGATGCTCGAAGATTATCAACAGTGCTGGGTATTACGAGGGGAAGCTTAGGTTCGGGTTGGGTGGCAGGAAAGCGGGAACTGCGGGAACGGAGGAGGTACACGTATTTCGATATCAGGTTATGAGCGAGCGTAGCAGTCATTTGTTTCGTGGCTAGACAGCCAGCGACGCTGCCGGAAGATTAAAAGAGCGTGAATACCTGATCTTAGCTGCAATCACTTCTTAGCTGTCACCGACACTCCTTGATTGTGCCTCTCCTCTTTCTCTCCTCCCTGTAATCTCTCCTCTTAAGCTGTTCTTCAAGTACTTCAACTTCGAATATCGTAATTTGCCCGGACGCCACTTCTTCCCCGAAGCTTTCTCGATGCTCATCGCCAGTCGGCCGTCGTCCCTTTCCCGCTGATGACGCGAGGAAAAGTGCGGGAGACTCTCTGGAAAAACGGGCAGGGTATGCCTGCTCGTCGCTTGACTCGTACCACTGAATTCCGTAGCGCCGATTTTCGAGGCCACGAGTCTTATCGGGAGATCGCTCGACGAGAGGGTGAATCGACCCCTTTTTCGCGCTCGGAACCATCACCGTGAACGACTGGCGTCTCACGCGCGTGACCTTGAAAGCTCGGTCGAGGGAGTTTTTTATTTGCGGAGCGGCGATTCCCGGCGTTGGATGCATTCGTGCTTAACTATGGCAAACGGTGGGAGAAGCGTGCTCGCACGCTTCGTTAAGACGAGCGGAGTTCCCATCTAGCAACCGAATTCCCACGGGGACCGCTCGTTCCAGGCCGCGCGCATCTATTGAAATTCGCCCCTGAATCCTGACCTTCCTCGCGCGCGAGAGGGGATTTCGCGGTAAATCCAATCGATTTTCCCACGGCGATTTCTTCATCCCCCGGCAGAAAATGCACCTCACAGGCCTGATGAAAGGGCTCTCGTACGAGTGGCTCCCGTGATTTGTTGACGCTCCGAATTAGCGAGTGAATTCAATCGACGATTCGCCGATTTCTTCCCGGCCGAGCCCATTTAATTTGTTTCACTAGTTCCACTGGTTCCACCGCTCGCTTCGCCAGCCGCTCGATCAATCGCCGCGTTGCAATACGCTCGCAATTAGTATCCGAATGTGGTTTACACGTGTAAGGGTATAATTGTGGGGATAATGGGGTGAGTGGGTCTTGCAGTTTCTGCTAATAACGTAAGCAAAGCGGAATCTCGTAAAGGCAAGGCAGGCAGGCAGGCGTCGATTCAATGCCACTGGCAGGAATACGCCTCGTGCCGGATGTGGCGCGGTGATTCCAGTTGGTCCTGGGGGTTGCCGAGTGCGCGCCTTCTCTACTACCCCTATCTTTGCGCGGGTGTTACCGGTGGTTCCGTCTCTCCAAGTTGTGCCGAGCCCACGGCGCTGCAGCAACATTAATTATCGCGCGTGCATCTCCGCTCTACTCTCGCTGCACTCTCCTGCAACAGCAACAGCAACAGCAACGGCAACGGCAACAGCAACAGCAACACACAACTAAACTTGCGTTCTGAATAAACGACTGTGATCCACGCGGGACTCCGAACTGATTAGATTTTGCAAGTAAATGTCAAGTTTGCCGCAAGTTTCTTATCACGGCAAACTTTTACCTCATAATGCCATTGCCGGTACCCCCGACCCCACCGTACCCCAGTTCGTACCCTCTCCGCTCCCCTTTCCCCCTTTGAACCTCGCTATTCCCGATCGTCGTCTTCTTCTCGAAGGGGTTAGAGCCTTCACCACCCCCTTTCCAAACGCGGCACTCTGCTTAGCTTTACGTTTATAGGCGCAAACCGGAAAAGCAAATCGCATAATGCACCGCTGCCTTACCGAACCGGTTTATCCATTTTATGATATACTCTCCCGAGTTCCTGATCGAATTTAGGTAGGCATGTCGAAGACGCGCGAGTCAATTGAAATTCGCAAGTTTCCGTGAGCGAGCGTTCGATGGCGGGGAGCCATCAATTACATTTGTTAATTGCGTTAACTGTGTCGGCGATTCTGTTTAATGAAATTTCCCGAACATTATTTCGGGGAAATAATGAATGATAAATGAAGTTTGTAATGGAATTCAGGCTCGCACACCTTATGTGCGCTGAATTATTCAGTTTGGTTTTCATGGTTCCTTTTAAATCACGATGAAATCCTTGGATCGAGGCTTTTTTCAGCTTCACATAAAGGGGTTGCTTTTTCCGTATCGTAATCTTCCTCTCTCTCTCTCTCTCTCTCTCGCTCTCTCTTCCAATTGCATCAGGGTAGTCTTCGCGTAAGGTGAAGCACCGTCGATGCAGGTGAAATTTTGCTTCTTCGTGACCTTCGGTCAGCACGAAAGCTGCCAGAGAGCCATATCCAGCCAACTTCTGTGCTTCCGCGAGTCTGGGGTCGAGTTAAGCTCTGGAAAAGCTTCGAAAGCGCTCTTGGTGGCTGCTTCCCATTGCAATAAATAAAGCTGATAAGCCGGCTCGTGTTTGCGAACGTTTTACTATTACTTTTCCGGCGAGCCGCCATTATTCTTCATCGCTTCCGCGATCGCGCAGGATGGACGCTGCGATCGCTAACGACTCGAGGCATCGATCATCGATCCTCCGAACATGCCTCGTTTTTCATGATTAGCCTGCAAGAAAGCCGCGCGAGATTCTTGCGCTAAATTATCCGTCGGAGCCAACAAGACGCAGCGTCTCCTATTTCAATAAAAAGGGATTTCCAACGTTTCTACTGTATTCTTTACACTCCCTTCACCCCTCCCCCCAATTCCCCCTCATTCCTTCGACAAAAATAAGATGAATTTCCGTTTCCGTCAAATTTGCTCAATATCCATCCTCGATTATCAAGAGGATCACCTCCGAGTGAATCAGAACCTTCCGGCCTGACAGTCTTGGATTTTAAACGAGCGCAGTGGTAAAAGCACGACATTGGTCGGACATCGTTAAGAGAGATATTCCATTGAGAATATTTAACGTTGTTTTTCGTGGTTATTCTCGAGAATGAGCCGCGCTATTTTTCCGTTCTGTTAAATTATCAATATTGACGATGCCAAGTGTTTCCTTGGATTTTACTTGTAGTCAGGACATACATTATTAATGTTGCTTCTCGAAGTCGTGGGGTATGGAAATTTTGTTAGACTTTATGGGAAATGGAATTCCTGGCGAAGCGCTCGCTATGATAAAATTCTATCGAAAGTATTGGTAGAAGCAACATAGAGCCATTATTTTAAAAGCGTTAATTGATACACCGCAAATATGGGGATATATGCAGGTAGACGAGCTCAATTATAAATACTAAAAATATTTCCTTTTTACCGAGGGAACGAGCGATTATTAAAAAACAGGACAACAATAACGGAGAATCTTTCTGAAAACTGCAAGTAGCTAAAAATTTCCTTTTTTAGCTACTTATTTAGCTAAAAGGTAGCTAAAGTGTTCATCCAGCGAAATTTAGTATCGGCATCACGTGGGCCGCTATCGATTAAATTAACGTGAAACGGAGAGAATCAGGTTTATCGCGACTGTAAAATTCATTCGAAGTGTACAACTATAGCTAAATTATTATGACATTTTCCAGAGGGATGAAAGGAGGCAGGCGGAAAGGAGAGGAGAAGGAACAGGAGGAGGAGGAGGAGGAGGAGGAGGAGGAGGAGGAGCGGGTGGTGAGTGGAAGTAGTTGGCGCAAAGTACACTCGGGCAAATAATTTTGCGGTTTTCCTCGTCGACGCAAGGTGGTACTTAGCTGGTGGTAGGGTTGTCTTTCGAGGAGTCTTTGTATAACGTGTATGTAATTCGAATTTCGGATGAAATATGGAGTGACCAACGGGCACGCCATAAAACTTCAGCCGCTTTAACTTCAAGGCTGCGAACGCGGGGAGAATTTTAAACTTGCTACATTTTTCACTTCGCGGAAATTGAAACTTCGCTGCAGAGCACAGCGGAGAATTCTTCCCGTAAACTGGAGAGTCAGAATTTTACCGAGTTGACAATCAACGCGCGGAGACTCGCGAGACTCGCGAGACTCGAATCCGACCGGCAGCTTTTGCCGCTCTTGCCGCTCTTGTCGCTTTTGTCGCCCTTGCTGTTGCCACCCCGTTGCTGCTGCCGGTTGCCGCTTCTGTTAAATAAGAAATGCGTCTCGCATTAGCCGCGCACCTTCGCTCTCTGACCTCAGAATTTTCACCCTGGTAGCAGCCAGCCCCACTTCACTCTCTCTCTCTCTCTCCAGCAGAAATAGATTTCTCCGGGAAAAGCTCAAGAATTTCGTGAAAAAAAAGCGTGCGATTTTCAATCTTCTCGCAATCCCACTCTTCTTTGCCTGGAGAGACTAATCTCATTGGAGTATAATCGCTATGGAGGATCTTAAAATGGAGATTGTCAAAATTTTTGAAGGCTTTAAAAATCGCTTCCTCCTCCCCTCCTTCCTCTATGGTTTTAATTGAGCGACGACGTGTAAATTCCGTTGGTGTATAGCGGGGGGAAAGCGAGCATTTTTGCTCTCATTCAAGGCGAGGCGGCAAAATTTCACTCGGACCGATAGAAATTGCGGGAGCAACTGCATCCAGCAAGCGGGTAAGTGCAGTAACGTACGCAATAAGAAACACAAAATGCAAGAAACGATACTTTAACAATGGCTACGCGGCGAGACCGTATAGATTTCACTAGTTTCTTTTGCCCTCTATCCTCTCGCCCCTTCCATCGTCTGGCTTCTTTTTTTTCAGTTCACTGGCAAAAGCCCATTGTTCTCCAACCGGAAGTGCAGCAACCGATGAAATAAATATCGGGTTATTTTCGTAAACATCTAACCGGCAGGAAGAGAGTTGCTCCCTGGAGAATTTTAGGATGCGAACGAATCCGATAACGTTTGACCAAAATTGAATCTCACGAAGAATAGTACCAGTATTTCGACCTCTCTCTCTCTCTCTCTCTCTGTCTGTCTGTCTGTCTGTCTGTCTGACCCGCTCCTTCTTTTTTTTTCGCTTTTACACACACATACTATACATACATTCTCTCTTTCCCTTTATCACTCTATCTCTTCTCTTTCTTTCTTTACAGAGAGTTGGACCTCCTCCAGCTTGAGATTTTTCTTTTACTCCCAGTTTTTATAGTCCCTCTGAAGTTTCGGAAGAAGCGTGAAGTGAACGTGCTTCCAGCCTGAAATAGATTGCACTAATGAAGCCAATTATTAGCGATGCTTTCTTTCTTATCGTTTCTAGCCATTGTTAATTGCTCCCGAATACTATTACTATATCAAATGTGATGAATTTTTCTGCCGAATATGTTGCAAATGAAATATGGCAAAATTGATGCAATTATAGAAAGTTAATATGAATTGTGCAGGCAGTTTGCGTTAGATTTTATCTTTTACCGCGAGTCGAGCACAGTGTGCAACATGCTTCGGTATTCGCGTTGCATTTTGCTGCGATATTTTTATTTTTTGCATTTGCCAATATAAATTAGGAAAGGCAATTTACCGAAAAATATTTCAACCTTATTTCATCGTATAAATTTAATAAAATAAATTCAAAATTTTAATTAATATATTAATTTGACCGTTCAATTAGTTTTGCACTGAGATATCATCTCTTTCGTCCTACTCCTCTAATTCGACTTGACTTTTGACCCGGCTCCTATGCTCCTTCGTCGAAGAGCTGCGCCACGTGAAAAATAGCATAAATAAGTAGTTCGAAGATGAGGAGGAATAAAAATGTTACACAGGCGCATAGAGGCCCGTGTGGAAAGATAAGTCGATTTAATTAAAGCTAAGGGGTAGAAGTGTCTCTGCTCGGACCATTAAACAAGTCGTTTTCCTTTAGCCTTAATTTGAGGGGCACTTGGAGTGTCGTACTTTGAAACCGCGACAATTAAACATGCAGATACACGCGTAATAAAGGCAGATTATTGTTACAGTCATCGCAAACTTGATGCCGCTTAAGAATCTTAAAAAGCCTCGCTAGGAATTTTAGCGTGTTTCGCGTAATTGAATAAAATGTATTTCTCCTCGTGCTAGAGTAGTCTGCTATTTATTACAGTGCTTCACTTGTTTTACTGCACTCTATCGTGCACTCTTAGTTTATAGCCGGAGAAAAAAAAGATGGTGAACAAATTTGAAGCATTATTCACTCGTGCCCTTTGATCGATATTCATTTAACACTCGAACCTTGTCTCGCGCCTTGCACGGGCAATTTTTTTCTTTTTTTTTCTCTTTTCTTTTTGTTTTATGGAAAGAATCAAAGATTTATATTCGACGCGTTTATAAGAAACTGCGATCTGCCGTTCGTCGACGGAAAGGTAAAGGACGGGTGTGTAGTCGAGTCGAGTGTGATTGTACGGTATGCAAAAGTTTATTACATAAATATCGCTGCTGTTACGTCACGGAGTTTGCGTTATTTCAGAATAATCACTTTCGCTTGGAAACGGAGAAATACGCATGAGTGAAAATTCCACTGGTTCTCGTTTAATAAATTCACGCATTCTCGAACAACTGAAATCGGTTTCCCATTAAAATGCATTTAAGATTAAACGCACGAGTGGATTTGAAAATTTGTAAAAAGCACGTCCGGGGATTTTTCTCATAAACAAAAGAGATGGCCGTGCGAGATATATTCGGCTGGGCGAAAGAAAGCGGCGGTTAGTTTCCGTAGGTACTATTTCGTGGGTGGCCGGTGAAAATTAATGACTACCCTGGGAAGGATAATTAAGGGGTAATTAACAGCGGCCACTCGTGCTCCGTCTTCGCGGTTAATCTGTATCCGAATTTAAGTTCCCTACGTGACCCAGATAAATTTTGAGAGCCTCGGTCTTAAATCCAACGTGGAATTATGAGCGGGTCGATTTCGTTTCGCGGATGGTAGGCTCGTCGGTGATTTCCGTCAGTTGGAGGATGAATTTTCCTCAAAAGATATTAGCGTTTCCTCACGGAAGAGATTAACGTTTTACGAACATTCGTTACATTCCCCAAGGAGTTGTTTCCCGATGCGATTATTCGATTGTTACAATCATTTATTTAACGCTATCGTTTCCTTCCTGCGCTAGCATATCTTTTCGCTTCCCGACTGCAGAGCGTCCCGTCACTTTCTTACGTCATCGGACAGACTTTTATTCGGGGTAGTAAGAAGAAGAGGATGGAGAAGAAGAAGAGGAACGGTGCAAGTCGAATATGAAGAATGAAATAGCGAGATTGCACGGAATAAAATATTAATCGAACGAATTCGGAGTTGCTGGAGAGCCTAAATAAATCTCGCGAGTTCGAGTTTGAGAATCGGTAAGAGTATGAAATAGCAGGATTGCACGGAATAATGTATGAATCGTGTACATTCGGGTCATGATCGAGATTTTTCACTCTCTCGCGTGTTCCTCTTACGCCCTTGGAAAATCTGCTTCGCTTTACATGTCGTTATTCTTGCCAGATGATCATTTGCCCCTTGCCTATTTCCTCCAGACAGAACCACCCCTTTCGTGCCACTCTTAAGATCTCATGCTTCCAAACGTGAAAAGTTTGCGCATAAATAACAAGAAATCATCTTCTCCTTTGCATCTGAGAAACCATGGACTTCCCTCAGCGTGGGAGTATTGTACCAAATACGATATCTCCTCGCGCTTTGTTTTTATTTGAATTCTTTTCAAGCAGCCGCTCAAAGGGTCGATTTATGAATTTGCCCTTCCCCCGCTTTTGTCGATTTTAGCTTTCCGTTCGTATGACACGAATCTACCTAAAAGCTCGTATCATTTAATTCCAATCTCGCGATTGAACCGGGAGAGACCTTGAGAAACTTAAAGGTAGGAGAGGGTAGGAGGGTGGCTTAAGACAGATTTATCGTCCCGCGGTAATAATTGCCTTCTAAGAGGGAAGGATACGCTTAAGGTAATCGTGGGCAGAGCGGCGAACTCTTCTGAAAATAAATTCGCGTGTTTTGCAGCTGGTGATATACCATCGCGTAGCTCCCGGTCAAACGTGTTTCGTGTCTCCTTTATCTCGAATTTTGAGTCATAACGAGCGTACAGAACGAAAATCGATAATTTCGAAGAAGCCGAGACGCGTTGCTCACCTAGAAATACTTTTCGAGAATTTCAGAGGAAGCATGCTAAATTAGCACCGAAAATTAGACTAAATCGCTCTTTTATTTTCTCCCCCCCCCCTCCTCTTCTCCCTTTTTTCGATAGAGGAATTCTCATCCTGTCGAGATATTTCATGGGAGCGATCCAGCCCCGGCTCTTTTTTGGAACTCTATGTGAAATCAAATGAATTTAATGGTCCATAATTAGACGGGGAAAATCAATTAGATTAATATGCAGTGGATTTTTTTTTCTTTCTTTTTTTTCCGTATTTGATTACGGCATTGAATCGATTCGGCCAGAAATAAAATGTCCCGTGGCCCGATAAATCACATTGTAAATCTAATTATTCGAGATAACGGTGAATGCAATTAATCAATCGATGGGTATCGAAGTTTTTTCTCCGTGCTCGCCCGGGAAAATCTCTCGGTGGGAGATTGACAAAATGCAGACGTAACGACTAAGATTAATAGACTGGGCGCGAAGATAAAGTCGTGTAGCATAGTGAGCCATGAGAAATTGGAGAGCTAACATTTCCCAGTGACTCGCGAACTACCCAGCATTCCTAGCAGCTATTTCTTTGCAATCTGTCCCGAGGTACTTGGCTGTGCAGAACTAGAATAGGCTAGAGGGATGTAACCGGGGGTGGTGGCGCATATACCTGAGCAACACCTTTTTTTTCATCGGAAAACTCGACGGGACAAAACGATTGGATCCCGAACGCTTCCACATCCAAGGATGATACCTCCTTTTATTACTGACATTTGCCTACCGCACGACTGATAAATGTCGGGAGAAATTTTATGTTTCCTCCACTGTGGCGAGGGAGACGAAGCGATAGGTTCATCTCGCAGTCCGATCGTGAACGTTGAAAATGTAATAAGGTCGTTATTAAATCTTACTAGGTAAGTTCGCTATTGCGTAAATATCTTATTAAGAAGGGGAGCCCGTCTGGTTTGTAAATCAGTTATCCAACTTTGACTCAAAGAAGCTGCTACGAGTGCAAAATGAATATAGGTTATCGCTTTTTCCATTTTCTCATCGAAATCTCCGATACGATAGGGTGGGGGGAATTCCATCAGTAGCCCCGTGGCACATTGGACGAACGATAATAATAAGGATTGTAGAATTTCAGAAATTTCCACTACTTCCGGTTGGGTGGATCGGCTAGGCTAGTTCCGCAGTGAGACATTAAAATGGATTCCAAGTTTTTCAATCCTCGAACGATTAAATCAATGCTTTATTCGATCCCCTTTACGGTGCAGTCAGTGAAACGATTAAAATGTCTCCCGGCGCATTTCACGCCGTCTTCTTCCAAGCGTTTTATCTCCTTGAAAGAAAAACACTGCTGGTAGCAGCGATACCACGCGTACTCCACTCAGGAATCGTAAACGAGTTTCACCATTGAATACCATTGCGTATTAGAACAATAACCTAATAATCCAAAGTGGGATAGAAAAAACGAGAAAGAAAGAGAGAGAGAGAGAGAGAGAGTGCTTGCAAGGTTGAAAAAAGAGGGACGCTGAAGTTGGCAGAGCACCCCTCGTACACCTCGAGGATAACTCACCCTCTCGTGAGATAGGGAGGGGGTTGCAGCCGGACGAGAGGGCTCCAGGAGACCACGAGCTTCTGCGACTTTTCCTCGAGCGCTCGGAGCTTGCGCGAGGCCACGAAAGCTCTGTCGAGGTGGATGAAGCCTTCCCTTCCAAGCTCCCCCTCTCCTCGAAGGGTGAACGAAGGAGCCTGGTTAGAGGGAGAGAGCGAAAGCCTCGTGGAAGAAGGACGAGAGAAAAATCCAAAAGGGAGAGAGAGAGAAGAGGGTGTTGCGTGGAAGAAGAAAGTACGCGAAGCTCGGGCGAGGGGGTGGGGGTAGGTTTCAAATGGAATGAAGGGGTTGGAGCTGAAGAGAGAATACTGCCCGAGCGGAAGAAGCGTGAACGAGAGCGTGGGCTGCAGGGACGAAAAGGGATGAAAAGGGATGAAAGTACCGGTTGGTGGGAGCGAGAGACTTTGCGCAGTTTACGGGGGCTGAAAGCAGGAGGAGGGTGGAGCGGGGGTGAGTGGATGCTGCAAGAATGAATGAGAAAGCGAAGCTTGATAAGAGAAAGATAAGCGGAAAGGGAAGGAGGGAGAAAGAGAGGAGGCTGCGTTTGGCGTTGGAGAGAAGGGTCGGCGCTCTAGAGTAGGGGTGCTAGGAGAGTGAGAGATAGGGGATGAGCTTTCGGAGGTGGTCGGGTTGCCATGGCAGCTACCCCGGCCGGGCAGCAGACCCCAGTCTTGCCGCGGCGGTCGCCGAGTGCGCACCGGCTTCGTTCCAACCTCGCATACGACTGTGATATTTCGCGTTTTTACGTCTCGCGAGAAAGCAAGTGTGAAAACTCATCGCGCGAAACGTCCAAGTTCAACCGCCAAGGATTTTCCCATCAGTTCTCACCTCGTGATCTAGCAACAAGTTCTTTCCAATCACTTGGATCGAAATGTAATTTTGAGTTTCTTCCTGTGTTCAATCCACTTTTTCTATTGCGCCAATACTCTCTATCTTTCTCTCTCTCTCTCTCCCTCTCTCTCTCTCTCTCTCTCTCTCTCTCTCTCTCTCTCTCTCTCTCATACGGTTCATCATTATCGTCAGGAGTGCTTTTCTTTTTTCCTCCCCCCTCCTCCCTTTTTTTTCTTTTCCTATTTTCTTCATTATTCCATCAGTCAATCAGTCGGTCAGTCAGCCAGTTAATCAGTTGTCAACGGGTGGGCCCGGTTTGCTCGCTTTGAACATTTTCGCGATTCGAAAATTAGTCGATTCACGCAAGCTTCGCACTTTCTTCAACACTTGTGTGGTATCAACTTGGTGGGATTATGCCATTTCTCTCTTTCCCTCGTCAATTATACTACGAAATTAATTTTTCTTTCACCCTCCCACATCCCCCGACCCCCTTCCCTTTTTTATTTTCTTTTTATGAACCGCGCGAAACTTTACTTTGCCAAAGTTGGCGCTTTTGAGGGAATTTTCAGGGGTTTCCTTGCATTTTCTCCAGTCTCTGTTATCTCGTGCGTTTACGAGGATTGTGATATTACTTATGTGATATGGCGGAGAGACGCTGCTGAAAGCTGTGTGAAATGGACACTTGGAGTGCAAATTTCAGGATGATAATTCCAAATCATCCCCGTGACGTGTGAAGTTTCGGAGGATATTTCCGTGGATTCCGTATTCCTACGGGGTTTAGGGATTATGATATAATGGTCTCGTTGGAGGTTAAAGACTATGGGAAATACACGCGTATCGTTATACTTCATTTTTTTGATCACGGTTCTCAAGAGATCAAGATTCCGGCCATGGTTGGCCATGGGAATCCTGGGCTCGGTGAAAGGGGAGGCATTGCGTGGTCGGTCTGTATCTTAGTTACAGGGGGATTGGGGGAAAAAGCAATTTTTGGAGCTAATGTGCATTCCACTCAACTTGACAAGTGGCCATAAAGCCTGGCCATAAAAATTTTTGTGCCAACTCCTGCTTTATCGCTATAAAGAAAAGAAGAACAAAAATAAAAGGTCCTAATTCTTTCGACGGTTAGTAGATTTAATTTTACGAGGTCCGTCTAATTTCTTAATTAATCTTATCCTGATTCTCCTTTTTTATCAGAGGGGCTATCAATCACAATTAAGTGGTTAATTTGATAGATTGTTTGGCGTAATTAGAATCTGCCGTGATACAAGAAAAGTTTAGAGGGCCTGATGGATCTTGATTTAATTGAATAATTTCTTAAGATCGCCTTATCAGTAGGAGTTGCGAAAACAAAAATTAAAAGCCGTTTCACCCTGACGTATACCACTTCTTTCCGCTGTTCTATGGAAAAAAGCTGCATTCTGTTGCAGTGTTATACGAAGTTAGCTCCACAAAGTTGCTCGTTCATGTGAAACTTGCTGCAAACTTCTTATGAGCGCCTTATAAGAATATTAAAGCCGATTCGGTGAGCTAAAAGACTATAGTTTCCGTTCTCCAGAGATGAAAAATGTTGATGCCGGCAAAGTTAAATGCACGCGCGCGCATTTTCAGTTATTACATTATCGAATATTAAATTGCCGTCGTGCTCGTTATTGAAACTTTGTTTTCACACCCCCCTGTGTCCTGAGCTCCGGCCTCGCTCGAATATACAAATCTTACACTTTTGTAGAGCTAACACAGCTAACTGGTGCACTTGATTATTTCAATAATCCACACACAGCCGGAGTACTTAAATAAGTTCCCCGCTGCAAGTGTTCCGCTTTTTACGCGCCTATGAACGATACCATTTTCAGAGGGGTGGCTTTTTCAGTATTCTCGAACGGCGCTATAATATCATTTCGATGTAGCCGTGGGTGTACGCGCGAATAGCGCGTTGTGTATTTTAGGTGGTCAGTAAAGCGGAATCGAATTGTGAGTTAGAAGGGTGGAGTTAGAAAATAACGTGGCTAAAAAAATAGAAAAAGTCCCACCTTCGAGTTTATCGCATGCACTGGCCGTCGGTTGTACGTAGCGAACAAAGCGAGTTTTAGTGAAAAAAAAAAGGAAAAAGGAAAAAAACAAAAAAAAAACTACAAATTCACTGGGTCAATTGATAAATAAGACTGGAGAAAACGAGCGAGACGACGGGTGATGCGGCTGCTGATACTTTCCCACCAAGGGTGGATTATAACAAGATAACGTTGCAGCTTCTATAAATTGTTTGAAAGTGGTCAGCATAAATTAATGGGATTAACTTGGAAAGGATTTTTTCCCTGCTCCGCGTCCCTCGGAGGTCTCGGAGAACTCGAAGGACCTTGAAGAGTAAAATCCAACGAGATTTCCATCGAAGAATTTTCCCAAGAATATCGCGGCAACGTAGCTCGAGTTCAAATACCGAGTTGATTACCGCACGGAGCTTTTAATTGGTCCCGGTGAATAATGCAGGATGGCTTAGCGCGAAATAGAAAAGAATTTGATCCAGTGTATTTTTAACAAGTTTCAATCTAGAAGTGATACATCGCTTCGAGATACATCCAGTGGTTTTGTCTATTATTTTCTTGATACAAAATCAATCGGGTTATCCGGCGCTCGGACAAACTTTCTGCAAACGGATACGTCATTTCGAGAGACAGGATCTCAGTATGGGGGAGAGTTTCGTGCCCGATACGTGCGGTCAAATCGGAGAGGATACCGTAAATCCCGCGATGATGAAGAAAGTATTTCTTTACGCGAGGCATTTTCTACTTCGCCCAGCCTTTTTGCAACCAGTTGCTCCTCTTCTCTATCCGCCGGCTGCAAACTCACCGTTAGAAATGCGTCTTGCCTCTTCTGTGGCCTTGGGTACACGCATACACCCATGCGCGCGCGCGCGAGAGAGAGAGAGAGAGAGAGAGAGAGATAGAGAGAGAGAGAGAGCTTCTGTTTTTGCGGAATCGCTCCAAACATCGCACTTTACCCTTTTTCTCATTCTCTTTCTCTCTCGGACTCATCTTTCGCATTTTTCCATCGGTTCAATCCTAATTCAATTGTACTCTAGTTGTATCGAATCAATCTCGAATCTTTTCTTCTATTTTCCTTCGAAACAACTCGAGGATTTTACTTCGCCTATTATCTGTGGGAATAGATAATTGCGAATTTTTGCAACGTGTAGGAATCGTCTGTGTTTTTTTTTTTCTTTGGTAATGTTCGGTACGAGAGAGAATGCCCAAATTGACTCGATTTGGCCGATTTATTATTTTTATGTGGTCTACTACTTTTTTGATTTGTTATCCAGGCAAAGAGAGAGAGAGAGAGAGAGAGAAAGGAGAAGAAAGAATTTATCAATCGCAGACCAATTATCAGCTTCGGGATACGGAGCTTGTAAAATTTAATAATGGCTCGGAATAACTTGAGTCGTTGAATTATTGAGCTGCGAGAGGACTTCTCCTTGGTTGCTTGGCACTAGCTCGCGGGTTTACTTGATCTCCAGGACGCGTCAGGACATACGTTTCCATCAGGCGTCCAATAGCCGCCAGTCGATCGTAATTCTTCTCAAACTTGATACTCCTTATGTGCGCTACTCGAAGATTTTTCTTACGACATTTTTACGTTGTTTTTCCTCTTCTTTTCATCCACTATCTCGCGAGAAGATTCTCAAGATTCATTCGACCACCTTAAAGAATTTCTCAGTGTGATTGTCCTTGGAAATCTTATCATTTTGCAGGAATACCTATAATAGAAGCGAACTCTCTTTTCACAAAAATAGTATTGATATTTTTAATCTAAGTCAGGGGGATTTTCCATCATCCTCGTATCTCTTTCTCTCTCTCTCTCTCTATTCGCTTTTATACGTGTGCTTGAGAATTCGTAAGAAATTCGAGTTCAGGAAGAAATATCTTTCTGGTGACTCTTGAGAAATGAAGTTCCCTTAAAAATTACTCGCATTTACTTATCTGGATTCAAAAGTAAATTGAATCTATATCTTAAATATTTATTCGAAAAAGTAAAAAGGAGTGTACAGGTATTGACTGCGAAAATGGAAGATGAAATGTACTTGTTAGATTTACTCGGGAACTGGAACACTTTCCACGGAAAGCAGATAAAGTGATGACAGGCGTTCTGGTCAGACGAAAAATATCGATCTGTTTTCTTCAAGGAAGCTTTTTCGAAATAAGATTTTCAATATTGAAATTGAAAGAAAATAAAAATATTCTAAATATTAGTGGTTGGGTTTAAGAAGAAGAAGAAGAAAAAGAAGAAGAAGAAGAAGAAACCTGTTAAAAAATATCATGAATCTGAAACGACCTATTTAGTCGATTAAATCGAAAGAATACGTCTGAGAAAAGAAAATTCTCGAATCGTGCAAGACAGAAATGAAAAAAAAAGTATTTAAGAAGGGAACCGTGAAGGTACTTAATAAAAAGCGGATAAAGCGCTAATAGACATTTTGGTCAGACGTGGAATATTGATCTCTCCCGTTGAAGAGTAGTTTTCTTTCGAAATTTGACCTGCGGTGCAAAAACTGAATCTACAGGAAATATCATCAATTTTAAAGGAAGAATTTCCACCTAGGAACCAATAAATGGTCTTGATAATTCAATATTCAAAGAAAAGGAGGAAGAAAATAAATAAATTTTGACAAGTAATTTTCGGTAGAGTGGAAAGCAGTCGAATAAAGTGATGACGGCCGGTACAGGCCAGACCAGCAGGAATATTGATCTGTCAGTTTCTTTCACGTCTCTCGCTTCTTGACTGTCTGGATCCAAATATTGAGCTGACCGAATGTGCTTTCCTCGGCGAGGGAGAGAATTCCGCGCTAAGATTGAAGGTGCCGAAACTGATTTCCGGAAGCAAACCACCAGCCGGTTCTCGAATTGTCAGCGCTGGACGTTATGGCCCGCTCTGTGAACTTTGCATAATTTAATGGCTCCTGACAAGATTACACAATGCCGCTCGAATTATTATAGTTTGCGCTTTAATTGGGTTAGCGGGACTCGATCGATTTTCTTGGACTAACTGGATAAGAATATTTCGCGCCGCCAACGATATTATTGACCATTTCCACTGGCCGCTATGATTCCAATTAAAAGTTTACCAACGCCGAGAAGGTGAATCGACCGTGAGTTATTCCAGCGAAGAAACGAAGAGGAGAAAGGTGAGGATCGGAAAGAAAAGGGAAAGGGTCAACGAAATATTCGCTCGCCGATTCTATTATTATCGCTATTGCACAGTTATTATTGCACCGAGGCAGTCGGGGGGTAGTGCGCGTGATTATTAATTGCGAGGGATTTGATGGATGTCGATGATGAAATTCAATCATTATCCAATCTCAGCGTAGCCGAAGGATCTTTTATGTGAGAATTAGATTAAAATGGGTCGGGGTTGGGGGTGGTTGGTCGTCGTCCGCCTATCCCATCGGACAGGATCTATTTGAGCAGGCTTCTCTGACCAAGTTCCCGGTCCATTGTGAATTTATTGAAAAGAAAAAAAGCTCTTTAAGTGATTCCCAGCCAGGTGATATGTGCTTTGACGTCCGTCCGCACGATGTCAATCTCGAATATAATTCGAAGCCAGCCCTGCTGTTTGTTCAGTGCAGCTTACATGATTCGATCACAATCGATCTCTCTCGTGCACCCCCGACCGGAACCGCTTTTGAGCTTCGGAACCTCGTTAGTAAGCGAACGGCGTTATCCACCTTCTTCCTCCCCGGACAGGCAGCGCACGCCGGGAAAATCAGAAAGACACCAGAGCCCCGGCACCCTCGAGGAGCCAGATGGCGGGAGAGAGCTATTTGATTATACTCATTAAAATTCTGCAGGGATAATAACCTTCCAATCATTCGAATTATTTCTCCACGGATATTGCAGTACTTGCCTCCCTGCTCCCCCCCCCCCCCCCCCCCCGAGTTACCAACCAGTTGAAATACGAGACCTCCCTCGACCATCATCCCCTGTTTTATGCTGTTTTTCAAGTTACATGAAAACTATTTTTCGAGAGACACGGGGTCGCGTGTCGTTCATCGAACAAGCCACCGATGGTAATTTTTCATTGTTAAGTCCCCGGTCCGTGCAGCTAGGGGTCGTTTGCAAGTTGACCGCACCCCCGACACTACGGGGCTCACCGATGGTGGTTGCCCGATACCTGGCGTGTCCTCTAATTGGAACTCGCGTTGTTGGCAAGTCGCTCGGCTTTGTTCGTGAATTTTCTCAATTTGTCCACGGGGAGATGGAACAGTGGAGGGAGCGGTGGGGGGCGCTCGTGAGAAATTTAGAGTCCATTGAGCAAGGGGCGATGGCGGGCCGCTCGTCGAGGAAACTCCTGAATGCGTCAAATAACAAGTGAGCAATTCGACAAAGCGGACGTACTACAAACGCATTTATTAAGGCCAGTAGCAGCTAGCGCGTGCATAGAATTTTCGGGACAGTGGGAGCAAAGGGAAGGCAATCCCTTCCCCACCCCCTTCCCGCCAGGTCCATTCAAGTTGCCGGCAGTAACAACGGTTTGTCAAGCGCAGACCTTAAAGCCGTTTCGCGCCATTGAAATATCGCCATTTGCGCCGGTCCGAGTTCCCTTTTTTGCCGGCTGTACGTGAAACATTATACGCGTGTACTTGAAAGAAACCGGCACCGTCCCGGCAAATAAACTCAGCGCGAGATTCCAACCTCTTTGCGAATTTTCTTGCGGAGTCTCGGCCCTTTCAGGCCCCCTTCCTCGCTGAAAGACGGAAGAAGAGAAGAGATTTCGCGGTCGCTCCCAACTAGACGAGGGAAACTCTTTTGCATCGGGGTTGGGTATCGACGAATCGCTGAAATCTCGTTTCCCATTTGACAGTCGGCGAATCGCGGCGAACCATTGTTAGACTTATGACGGATGAGACAGGGGCCGGTGGTCATTGTCAAATTTCAATTCGCAGTGTAAATGCCCGCGTTAATTGTACGCCCGGACGTAGCTAGATTTTTCTCTGCTTCGGTTTAGCGGGATGAACATCGCTCCGTGTTGTCCCTCCTCGTACATCATGAGATAAAATGTTTGGGAACAGCCAGTAGCCGGTCCGCGCATATTCTGGCATTGCTTGATGGATCGATGCGTGCGTCGCACAGGCTTAGTTAAAGCTTTCAGGGTTGTTTGTCCTGTCCTTTCAGTCCCGACGTAGTTTGATGAAAAAATTTAATCTTCGCGTCCGGGGATAAGGGCGAAGTTATTTCGACGAGGTGTCGCTAATAAAGGACATTCGTCACGCGCCGCCTGTAAATATTTGATCGGTTCACGGCGAAACTTGGTAGAAAGAAAAAAGAGAGAGAGAGAGAGAGAGAGAGAGAATGGTTCGTGAGAGTTCACCCACGACGAGTCTCAGTCGCGAAACGGGGTGGTTTTTAGGTATCTTCCAGCTGGCTCTTGGGGCTCGCTTCGGTTTCTCGGTTGGTGGAAGGGGTGAAGCGAGAAACTGGGAGAAAACTCTGGGCGCCCGAGGAAATGGCCTACAGACTTTTCCACTCTCGCTTAAGCACGCCGTAGAACGATATTTCTTCGAGTTTCTCGCGAAACTCGAGGTTTGTGCCTCGTTAGCACGTAGAAATCGCAAGAAAATCGCGCGCGATACACCCCGTAGAGACGGCGAGTTGCCTCCCTCGCTCCGGGAGAGTGGGGGATCATCGGCCGATCATTCTAATCAGCGGATTAACGGGGAAAGAAGTCACGTTCCGTTTACTGGCTTTATTAAGCTCGCTCGGACTCTCCGCTTGCGTTCTATGCCAACTGGGAGCCCAGCTTATTTTCCAGGCTTTTGTTGAACGAGAAACAGGGTTACCTCCCTTCAAAATTTCCCGGAATTCTTACCGAGGAGCTCTTTTATCTTCATCCAGAGAAAATGGAGTTTTTCATTATAAATCATAACTCTGCTACGACCTCCTACAATATTTGCCGGACCTGCTACGCCACCCCTCCCCCCTACCTTCAAATTTTATTAATGAACGATAGAAAAATGCTTGGAAAGAGTAACTGGACCGAGTGAGAGAGAGAGTGAGAGAGAGAGAGAGAGAGAGAGAGAGAGAGAGAGAGAGAGAGAGAGAGAGAGAGAGAGAGAGAGAGAGAGATGATTCAGGGGGAAGTTCAAGTTCAGGAAATCCTGGAAGCTAGCCGGGCGAGCCAGGGGGAAAAGATTAGGATCGGAAACCTGAGTGGAGGAAGTAAAGCTTCACGTCCTGGGGAAACTTGATTCTAGATGGAGGCAAGGGATTTGGATGATTTGGGGGTGGTGCTGGCGGCGGTGGTGCGACGGATAAAGTGTCCAGGTCAGCGGGTCAGGCAACAGGTTAGATTAGGTCCAGGTTAGAAACCGGGATAGGATTGTGGGATGGGTCGGGGGGAGAGGGGACTTTGGAGTGGTTAAGGTTCTCATAACGAAGTTGCCCGTTTGCTTGAATCGAATTAAGCTTGGGCTCGGGGTTGAGGGATGAAATTAAAAGCTGCAGGGGGGGCTCAGGGCTCGAATCTCATTTGGTAGGTTGCGTATATTCGCAGGGTGGCGACGAGACTCGCGATGCGCATCTCTGGTCGAGGATGAATTCCCTCTCGGAGCCGCGTTCCATTTCCTGATATAACGACCTCGAGGGCTCGATCAGCCGCTAAGCCCTGCCGTCGATTTTCCGCGAACTTCCACGTCTAGGGGATGGAGCCGAGACGGAGCCGGAATTTCCACGTGATCTACGACTCCATCTTCCCGTGCGACGCCTCGAAATTCACTACACATCTCTATAGAGTCTTCCTATTCGCCCCTTCCGTTGCCGCCACCCTCTCGTCCTCCTCCTCCTCCTACTCCTCCTACGACTCCTGCTCAGTCACCCACACTCGTTCTATCCTATCCGGTACGAGGAGACTCTCGCCTCAATTTTCTGACAGCGTTAACACGAATTGGCACCTGCACCGAATTAACTGCGTTAACTTCAGCCCATTCTCACGTCGTTTAGCAAGACCCGTCTGTTTCCCCTTGGCTCCAGTTGATTGGAAAATTTTCCACCACGGAAGGTTAGTCTTGAAAGTAGTTTCCTCGCTGCTCCCCCCGTTTCGGCTTGTCCCAAATTTTCCAACTGTACGATTTAACGCTGGGAATCAAAGTCGGAGAGAGGGCCGTCTATTTATTTGTCTGTATCACTTGGCTGAGATTCTCGGGGGTTGCGAGGTCGTGCTGCGAGTTCTCCCTGGGCGATCGAGGTTTCTTTTTTCTCTCTCGATAAACCTGGTTATTCGAATCGAAGGAAATCCAACGGATTAATTAAATGGAACCTCTGATTTTCTTGGTCTATTCTCTCTCTCTCTCTCTCTCTCGCTCTCTCTTTGTTGCAAAAGTGTCGCGTGCCAAATCATGAAATTCGAGTAGCCCTAAATGAGCTTTCTTCTTGCCGTCACTCGTGTACACGAATCTCTTGGAAACTCCTTATTGCGATAATTAATCATTCGTCTTGCTCAGGTGAAGCTCGAAGAATAGAGGGGAGGAAGAGTGGGTGCGAGGGGTGGGATAGAAACGTGTGAAATTAGCCGAATTAAATGCCTTGGCCAAACAATGCATCTCGCAAGTTTCATCGAACGGCTGTCCCGCGTCAATGGGCTGACCTTAAAGGAGCTTATTGCTAATTAGGCAAGTTTATGAGCAAACAACCAACTGGGCCAGTTGCTAATTATGACGTAACAGCATTAGCAAAGCGCATTGCAACTTGAACGAACAATCGCACCCTGTTTCTCCCTCTTTGAGTTTTTCTGTTTCTCCCTGGTAAGGGGTGATAATGCACTCGCGTGTACTTGCATCGGTAGAAATTTCAACCACTGGTAAACTTTTATTGGAAACTCATTGTATTCTGATGATTTTTAAACTGCTGCTGCTGCTGCTGCTATTGCTGATGATGATGATGATGATGATGATGATGATGATGATGATGATTCGTCTACGCCTTGACGCTTGTTGCACGGCTTCTTATTCGAGCAGCCGACAGTGCCGGCGTATGAGCAACTCGTAATCTTATCCAGCGAATAACGAGCCTCTAATTAGAGCGTTAAGTTTCTCGGCCTCGCCAACTCCAAGGCGCAGCTTACCGTCAACCCGCCCCCCACCCCCGCTCTCGGCGCGGGACCCAATTTTCTCACGATTTCTACCCGATAATGATGCTTCAACCAGAACTTGGCTGCACCGGATCTCCCCATCGCCGCCTCGGGAATATTATCTCTCCTACCCCAGGCCCACCCCCCTTCGCGCGGTCCTGAGAAGGACTAATGTCCTGTGAATCTTATCCTCGCGTAATCTTTTCCATTATTCCACTATCTCTCGACCGCGGCTTTTTACGAGACGTCGCGTCACCCGAATTACGAAGCCTCGTCGAAAAATAATGGGGCTGGCCCGTCGCGTTGGCGAAGCGCGCGAAACCTCCATCCTGACGAGTCTGACCCCATCAAAAGCCACACCACTGATTTGGCGCAATTGTCTCGCACATTCGCAGCGACGCGATTATCGTATCTCGATGAATCGTCGCGTGCCAAGTGTGTAACGCGTGCGATAACGTTGCGGTAGCGCGTTATGGGAGGGACTACAGCCCCTGCGACATAAGATCGTCGGATATTCGTCCAGCGAGAGAGAGAGAGAGAGAGAGAGAGAGAGAGAGAGAGAGAGAGAGAGAGAGAGAGAGAGAGAGAGCGATCGGTCCCGGCGAATCGCGTTTCTCGCGGATTGGCCCGACGAGACTCGAGTCGGCGGAATAAACTCGTTTGGAGCATCAAATGCCCTGGGGAAAATCAAAGATAAAGCTCCAGTGGAGCGGTGTCCGCACTTTTCTCGCATCCATGAACTTGCCTATGAATTATTACGTGGCGCATTAGGTTGCAAAGCGGCTTACAGGTGGAAGCCAATGGGTGGCGTCCAGTAGGTCGTTGCACCGGGAAGCCACACGCACGAATACGTTTGACCCGAGAAGGTTAAACCGCTGCCGCTACTCTGCGGGAAACTGTGTCGAGGCTGCTGCGAGATAAATTGCTCGTCGAGCAGGATGAAGAGCGAGAGAACACGAGTGGAAGGATGCAACTGGATAAACAGAGCGGTTCGATGGAAAAGCCTGGACCGGAAGCTCCGTTAAATGATCCAGACGTACCGCGAGGGTTGTCGGGGGATGTCGAAGGGCCGACGAGACCAAGAAGGGAGGGAGACCCCAGCGAAAATCCGAGAAAGAAGTTTGCGCGAAGAGCGTGGGCCGCCTCGTGATAACGTGGGGGAGGTAACCGCTGCTGGGGGTAAACAATCCGAATGGAAGATTAAAATGATGGGTTTGCGTGTAAGTGTGTATGTGTGTGTGTGTGTGTGTGTGTTGAGCGAGTGGAAGTTGGGTTTAGGTAGGAATATCTGCTTAGAGATAAATTGCTTGCCAGTGAAGATGAAGAGGAAGCAAAGGTAAGTGGAAAGGTGGAACTCGATAAACAGAGCGATGAATTCTACCAATATTGTCTTTGAGCTGAAGTGAATTTACGTTGCGAGCAGCACGTGCAAATCCTGCTGAAAGGACTATTTAATCCTATTCTCTAATCGCTGTTGAAGTTGCTGATTCTTGGAAAAACACGAGACATCCGTTGGCAAGCGACGTTAGCGGATCCCAGTTTCTAAGTGTGTGTGCCTTCAATTTTATAAGTTTATTCAGCGAGGATTGATAATCGGCGAGAAATTACGGAGCTCCGGGTCCTGTCTCCAGAACGAGGACGAGAACGAGGACGAGTAATCGTCGGTCGAAGTAATTTTCCTGTCGAATTTGAGTTTTTCCGCCCAAATTTTTCAGCCTGAAAATCGCTGATTTCGGGCCAGCAGGATTTGTCAAAGATTGCAATTTATGTTCCGCTGGTAAGGTCCTGCGGTAAGGAGTACGACTGTACTGGCGAAAATAGAGTACTGGCCGGGAACTCTGCCACCACCATCACCACCACCACTGCTAACACTACCACTACCACCACACTAGTCTCAGCCAACAATCCCTAGCGTGGCAATAGCAGGGAAACGAGAAAGTTATCCGGAGAGATCCGTAAAGAGCAGGGCAGAATCCTCTCTCTCTCTCTCTCTCGCTCTCCTTTCTCTCCTATCTCTTCCCCTTTGGAAAAGTAGGAGAAAGAATCAGAGACGAGCCAGCCACGCTCTGGGACTCTACGTACTCGTGAGAAAATTTCGCAGAAAAGCTGCATTAGACGCAGGACCATCCTGCAAATGCATTGGAAGGATCTTAAGGACGATTTTTACACGGATCCGCTTGTGTTTATCGAGGCAAACTGACTTTCGGATTTCGCCAAATCCAAGGAAAAGCGTGCATTAAGGACCCGGGAAAGCGGGCCAAACAAAGAAACACAGGACAAGGAAATCACGTTAGAACCGAGAGGGTAAAATGGAGAGAGAGAGAGAGAGAGAGAGACGTAAAAAGAAAAGCCAAAAGGAGAAAGCTCTCCGGTTCTCCGAGCTTTTACCGAGAACCCGGTAGTGCTAGACAGATAGACACCCCACGGTCGTGTTTAATTTTTCGTATATTCAGGAGAGTTCACGGAGTTCTGTTTGCGAATATGATTGGAGTTTCGATCCTGCGCGAGGTTTCGACATATCGGATTAAGCTCGCGAAGGGAAATCGCGTTCGAGGAAAATCAGGCAAATGATTTTTCCCGGAAGGATGGAGGGAGGGATGGAATGGGGATTGCAATTAGTCGAAGGCCGAAGTTATCCGACGTGGGAGAAATCGACGACTTCCGGGATCCTGTCAAAATAGCTCGCGTAACAACATCCGGCTAGCCGTCCGACTTGCATCCTGTAAGCTCCAAGTGTCAGAAGCGTATCCTGTAAACAAGACTCAGCATGAGAATCTTATCTACTCGGACGGAACTCGTAAAAGCTTGCGCCGAGACCTCGTAAAAGGATTGTGAGACTCCGGGGAGTTCCGGGGAATTTTATTTTTCCCGCGATTCGAGCCAGAAGCGTCGATAGCACCGAGAATCCTTTCGACAGGACGAGAACGTCCTTGGTAATTGCTAAAGAATGGCCGTATTATCCTGCCCCCACGAAGATCGATGCTCTATCCGAGCAGTTTGTTTGGATCAGGTTCATTTTGAGCAAAGCGCAAAGATGTTTATTTCTCAACACTGATAAACACCCCTTCCCTCCCCTCCCCTTTCCTTCCGAGGGAGGCTTCCAGAATAAATCCTCCCGAGTTTGCTTTCCCAGAGCACTTTATTTCGAAGGACCTTTTCGATCAGGTTTATTTCCAGTCGATTCTCTCGAAGTATTCCGGTGCCAGTTTTCTCCCCCCTCCCCCTCTCTCTTTTTCTCTATCCGACCCTTTCCTCCCTCGAAAGGCGAACGGGACCTCGGGCCCATTTTCTAATCAATCCTTGTATCAGCGATTAATTCCGAAAATTTCTTTCAACTTCCCGGGCGACAATAGGCTGCTTTGAAAAGTCCTTTGGATAAAAATGATTATTTATCAAGTTTCTTCTAGCAGCTCCCAGGGGTGAGTTTGTTCCTGGAGGATTTGCTAGGACGGTTTATTGCGGGGAAGCTTCACGATCAAATTCACTTGGACCGAAATCTTTTATTTTTACCAATAGTACTCCAGGCCTTCCTAGAAGGAGAAGAGGAGGGGGCGGGAGAGAGAAAGGAGGTGGAAGAGGTCTCAAGGATAAATTCCTTGGTCCTTGCAGGAGAAGTGAACGCGTTGGTCTCCTTTTGAGATTAATGACGTGGTTGCAAGTCAATGCTGTTGCTAGGCATAGAAGGACGACGGGGAACTACGTGTCCTCGATAAACAGGATTCGAATCCTGCGAGGATCCTGGCTGGTCCTGGCAAGTTTTGCCGGCTCGAAAAGAGACAAGAGCCTTGCGTGTATCCAGTATATATACACAGAGGCGTTGTGAGAATAGAGAAATAGACAAAGGGGGATGCCGGAGGTGGGAAACGAGAAAGTTATCCGAGGATTTCGAGAAATGTAGTCTTTTTCCGAGTGAGAGGAAAGGTACGTGCGCACGCCGTGGGGAGACTCGACGTTTTCCCGGGGCGAAACTCGACTGTTCCGCGAAAAGGACTTTTCTTCGCATCCGATTTCATTCCTTGGAAATCGAGGACCTCCCGCCACTACTGGCTGCTTCTCTTCGAGCTAATAATAATTCTTCGAGAATGGACGATTCCGAAAGTAAAGATTACGTCTTTCTCTCTCTCTCTCTCTCTCTCTCTCTCGATCCAACTCTCGAATCTCTCGTAAAACATCCAATTCAAACGCCACACAAAAGATTGATTTTTACTAATAAATTTCTCTCGCGGGTGGGATTACACTTGTAAAATTTATAGATGTGATTCTGGGTTATCTAATAATAGGATCAAATAGAAAAAAATGTAGATGATATTCCAATATATTTAATGTTGCACTTTTTATTGATTTTAATTGAATATTCTTTCATAGTGAAATTGACTATAACGTTTGATTTAAGCGCTGAAATATTTATTTTCTGGTGGAAAAATATAATGTCCGATATATCGCTATCGCGGGGCATTCTCGTATTTCACTTTTTTCCACGTTTACTGTTTGATTAAAACAAATTAAACTAAAATAATGATTAATGCAAATATTTACTTAAGCAACTCAAATATTTATGATGTACGGAAAGCGAGGTGGTTTCAGCGAGGAAATTTGAGTACTCTGCTCAGCGATACTCAACGTCAAAAAAATCATCTGAAAAATTTACCAGTTATGCGCTAATTTTCCTCTCTTAATCGTTTCCAGCGAAATTCGCACCGTAGACTCAGGGAGGGCTGATATTATTCCTTATCACTTGGCTTCCTCGATTGGACGGTGCCTCGAGCGGCGTCCTTTAAAGTTCTCATCCAATATGACAATTTTTACTTTTTAATTCCCCTTCCATCGATTATCTCGATAAATCATTGTGCAGAGAGCAAAAAAAAAAGAGAGAATATTCTTGTCTTCTCCTTGGAAGCTCTTGAGTGGTTTGTTTGTTGATCTTGAACGGAGAGCTTGAAAAAGATGTGGATGCAGGATCGAAAGTTTTCCACAAAGGTGCATGTATCAACGTCCCTGGCTGAGGTGCAGGTCCTGGATTGACCGTGCTTGGTTGCTTTCGGCAGGATGCAGATCCTCTTTCCCGGAAGGAAGAGCCGCGTAATTGCGAGATGAACGTGTTACGCTGGTGTGAAGATTGATGATCGTAGCTAGCGAGCGAACTGCTTCTGCTCCTTCTCAGGAAGGCGGATAGGGGGGGGGGGGAGAGAGAGAAGGTGATCTTGGCCAGAGAGAGGAGACTCTCGTTTCGACGAGCCTAACTCACATCCAACGAGAGAGAAAATTGTCTACTCGATCTAACGGCAATTTCGACGCCATGCCGAGAAAAAAATTGCCACACTCCTTTCATTCCCTTCTGCCTTTCCTTCTTCATCATTCTCCACTTCGTTTCCTTCCTCTTCTCCTTCCCCTCTCCCTTCTCATCTTCCTCCGCCACCCCCGCGCCCCTTGTTTCTCAGCAGCACGCCGTTTCAAATTTATGGCCCAACTATTCTCGATAAAATTCGAAAGTTCTCCAAGCACACGGGCCTTTATATCGCTATTAATTCTTTCATCGAAAGCTCCTCGGAGCTTATATTTATTTTTACAATCGCCGACACATCGAAACGCAGCCATTACGCAACAAGGCGATGCGCGAGTGTCGGGTTGCGTTTGATCGGTCAACGAGGAGCACGAGGGGGTGGGTTGAATCGGGGGCGCGAGTAAGATTACGAGTGAGAGGCGGAAGATGCGCGATGAGAATTTTACTGAAATCTCCCATGGGCGTAGCCAATTAGTTATCGCTACGGCACGATGATATCCGTTTCACCGTAGAGGGACCAGCTGCAGTACGTTATGCGAAACGTCGATTACATCATAGTTCACGCTTTGTACTGTAAAACAGTTTACAGCCGGTATCGGCGCTTGTATAGCTACTTCGCTGTAAGCAACGCGGCTGCGGAACAGAATGGTAGCAGTTCAGGAAGCATTCATGAACGCCAGATGCATTAATTGCCCCCAGTCATAAATGGAACGGCCAGGTTAATCGTTAAAGCAGACCTCGCCTTCCTTTCACGTCTGAGGTCATGCCTGGATTTATTTCCCTTCGCGTCTCGGGTTTCTCTCCTCCTCGAGTTTTCCACTACTTTCCGTTATTAGCAAGTCGGGGTCGACGGTCGAGCGGGGGAGGGGAGGGGAGGGGAGGGGGGAAACCGTCCGCTCCCCGTGGCAAATCGGAGACAATGCCGCTGAAAAATAATTGGGCCGTGTACAGACATCTTTGCCCACTTGATTTCTAGCTGGCCGAGTTGCTACTTGGCGCACAGTAGTGCTTCATTAAAATTATACAGTCGAGGGAATCGCATTTTTCTTAGATGTTCGAGGCTTACGCGAAACGAGAAGGCTCCGCGAGAGGGTCCTCGACAGTCAAATGTGCTGGCAGCGTTACTCGACTGGTTAGACTGCGCTTAAAACTGCGCTGGTTATTGCGGTCAATTAAATAGCGCAATGATTATTATGCAAACAATTATTCCACTTGCTCGAGTGCCTCGAGTGTCACGCGAGTGGTCTCGAAATTGCGCGAATTGCATCGACGCGCGAGCGAACGACTATTAATTATGAATGAAGTTATCGCCGCTCGAAGAAGATTCGCCGGAATTCGGACCGAGCCGACCCTTTCCTCGGGATATCGAACTTTGACCCATGCGCGGATTAAGTAGTCAAATATTTCATTGGGCGTCCGAACCCTCGAAGACCGCGTACCGGAAGTGGCGACGAGGTTAAGTGGTCGCGAAGTGCGCTTAATTTAAGATAGGGTGAAGACCTACGTTGTCGGGGGTGAAAGGGAGGGGTGCAGAGAGAGAGAGAGAGAGAGAGAGAGAGAGAGAGAGAGAGAGAGAGGATAATTCGCTGTTGGCCGAGGATAATGAAACGAAAACAAGATTCTCTCTGTTAATCGAGGAAACACGTTGGACCAAGATGGAGATAGTCCAATCGTCCGACTGCCTACGATGAATAAAACAGCAAAGCCTGCCGAGGAAATCCCACTGGCGGGTTCACCCAGCCCCTCTCTCCACCCCCGATTCACCCCTTCACTACTTTTGCCGATCATTCGAAGCTCCGAGGCTCCGAGAAAGCTTTGGCCAAGCTGCAAAGAGTCTTCCCTCCCGTCGAAGAATGGAATCCGAATCGAAGATATGGATGAAGCAGAACAGAAGACTTTCGCAGGACTCGCACATTCAACCGGAAGGGGAATTCTGAGGAATGCCGAGTCGCGGTGCGCGAGCACAAGAAAAAGCTGTGGGAATTTCAAGAAGACAATTTATTCACTGGATTTTCGATGCGTTTCGATGTAGAACGAACCGAATCTCGAGTCAAAGGACTCTTTTATGGGCTTGGGTTTTTTGGCCAGGATTCAAACTCCAAGGATGTTTCAACGTTCGCTCGATCGAAACTTTTGTCCTTCGTGCTTCGCGATCACGTGGGATTCTTCCTCTCGTACGTTCGTCGATTACTATAAACATGGAGAATCGGGGGAGGGAGCATGCAGAAGCATGGAGCTAAAACTTGTGTATCGCCTCTCGCTAAATTTTAAGTGCTTTCCCACTAAATTCTATAGACACAAGCTCGATCTGTTTTAACTAGTTTCAGGTTCCTCCGTAAAGTCCATCGAAATTAGCGTATCTCAATAATCAATCATTTAACAGAAGAAGGAGCAGGTAGAGGAGGCGGGGGCGGCGGCGGCGAAACAGGGCTAGGGGAAGGGAGGAGTGTTCGATTTGCGCGATCTCGAAGGTAGAAAAAAATTGGAGCTTCGCGTTTATCGAGTTTATGGTAAAAAAGTGGGGACTGATAGAATATCGCGCTCAGCGAAAGGGGAGCAGTGGATAAAACAAAAGAGAACTTATCCACTACGGTATACTCAGGTTGAATTCGTGATCGAGCAGCAATTCAAGCACGTGTTGTCGCGCGAGTGTGCGTAGGCGTGTAGGCGCGCGCGTGAGCGTGTGTTTGCGATTGCGTGGGTGGAAAAGCAGAGATCCTATTACGGTAAATAAAGAAACGCCTCGAAAACTAGTTTAACTAAGCTCGATATGGGAGCAGGGACGTTCGATTTAGGCGGGAAAGAGGAATCGAAGAGTACATACACACCCACGCACCCACACACCCACACACAAGTTGAATTTGGAATAAAGGGGAAACGGAGCTTCGATAAATCGCCCCCCCCCCCCCTTCTCACCGAGTACCGCAGGAACGCTGGAATCCTTATCTCGCTGCACTTTTTGATAAATCTTTCGAGAACTTTGCTCGAAACGTCCTTTTGCACCCCCGAGTCTCTCCCTACCGGTACATGCATAACGCTATATTATAATACTGAAACTTGTATTAAAATCTTACTCGGAGAACTTTAATTATAACACGGCCCGTCCCTCCCGCCCCCGCTGGTTGGAACGTTGGCAAAAGCATTAACCAAGTCCAGTTTATGCTGGGAACGGTCCATTCGGGTGGTTGGAGGGGGAGAATCGGGGAGAAAAATTATTGAATATTTTACCGTGGATTTTTCTCGTTATCAAGGCCACGGGGGACATTGCTGCCGGGGGAGGAGCGAGGGAGCGGGGGAACAAAGTGCGAAAGTATTTTCGTCATAATGTCGCGCCTTCTGAAAGAAAATGCATCTGAATTCGAGCCACGCTCGAGATGCGATTCATACTTCATGTAATATGCAGCCGAATCGTTATCGGCGTCGTCTCAAATGTACATAGTTATTCCGAGCGAGGAATTCTTGGATGGCAGGCAGGCGGGCGGGCGGGCAGACAGGCAGGCAGGCAAGCAGGCAGGTAGAGAAATATAAGTACTCATAATCGAATCTGTCATTGGGGAAGGAAAATGTCGGCAAGGAATAGTGCATATTTAACGAGAGGAAACTTTTAATTTAGTCCTCAAGGATAGCTCTGGAATGGTGAACTTTTTATCACAATACTCCGGACACTTGAAGAGGCCCTTCACGTCCGTGGTAAAGCTTGCAAACCACAACTGCGCGCGTACGTGTGCGTACGTGCGTGCGTAGGTCCGAGTATGCGTATGGCGGATGTGTTGGAAAAAGCTCAGTAATATTTGCTCGTATGAACCCAACCCCTCCTGTTACTTTCCGCTTTTTACGATGATATTAAAGTTTGTCATCTAAATTACACGTGGATCACCCAGATGTTGCGCACTGCTGGATGTATTATTAAAAGCTGCAGTTTTTCTAAATTCACTATAAAACCCACTCCCCGTCCATCCCTACCGTATCGCGGCCTGCTTTCCCAGATATTATCCAAAGCCTTAATTATGACTACTAAACGCTAATGAATCCCGGAGCTTTTACGAGAACTTTCATCTTGTTATATACTTATTTAGTCGAAAGTATTTGTTGGCTTCCACGGAGCTTGCGCGAGAGCTTTCGCTCGCTCGGCGATCAAAGCGAATAATTAAATTCTTACCGATCGAATTTGTCACCGCTGTCTCTAGGTTAATTAATCCGATTATTATAACTAATAATCGGACAATTATTACACAAATTACTGATCAGGAAAATCTGATTTTTGTTTCAGGTTGGTGACTCGCACGAGGGGTGATCAGTGAAAGGGCTGGTGTGTGCCGGGTGAAAAGAGTCGTGAATCGCGCGGGGGTGAAGGATGGACCCCCATCACGCGGGGGCGGGTAGGCAAAAGAAGCAGCAGACAAAGAGGAAATTGCCTGACGCGAGTAATCGTGGGCTCTTGCTGTTTCGGGGGTGTTGTCGGAAAGTGCGTTGCTTATCGGTGAGAGTAGGAAAAGTGATGTAAGGGACAATGATGATGCAGTGATTGGTTTAGAGGGGGGAGGAGGAGGAGGAGGAGGAGGAGGAGGGTGAGGAGGGTGAGGGTAGCCAGGGGACGATCGAGGAAACGATCGAGAGGGGGATGATGCATCACGCAGGGGGTGGTGGATACGGTGCAGGGCCGCAGGAGAGGGTGCATCAATTGCCAACGAATCGCGGTGGTGCCGGTATCACCAATCAGCAGCCGGAAAAGTGTCCGTACGAGGCCTACCAGCCGCAAATACCGGACTGCTGCGCAGCTGCAGCTGCCGCGGCCGCAGCTGCGGCCCAGGACCCCTACCCCCGGCCGCCCAGCGGCTACGATGCCAGGTGCTACGACGAGTGCCATCGCAGAACGCCTTATCAGGAGGACACCTACAACCAGGTCGGTCAATTTCAGCCCATATCTTCTCCTCCAACCTAAACGCGAGATTTCACCGGGTGCAAAATCTATATTGGGCTGCCGGTAGTGGGGAGAGGGGGGGGGGGATGGGGTGAAACGTTTGGTAATTGCCTTTTAATAGGGTCTTGAGGGAATACGCTGGTAGGATTTTCTTAGAACGGTAACAATGTCCAAAGATTATACATATTGCGGGTTTACTTCGTGGCACGCGGTATATGCGCAAGGTTGCTGCCGGTTATGTAGATAGAATAGCCCAGCTTAAAATTAGGGATTATATGTGTACGTAAGTGACACGAGTTCGCTTGGGGTCGTATAAGTTTGTCGAGGAAACTCCCTGCGGAATATGCATGCCACATAAACGCGGACTTGGATAACATTCATACTCCGGCATTGATCGGGACTTTGAAAAATTAGCGTCGCCACTCGAGGGCAATGATGGATCATAGAAATTCCTGCAAGCTTTTCTTCATTTCCCGATCCGCTCGGCTTGATTTTCATTCGAGTTCATTTTTATCGTTGAATTTTTCACATGAAAAGTGCATTCCGCAATATAACGCTTTGACAATCCGGTAAAGGGTGACATTTACAGGGGAAAGCTACCCAAATGTTTTCAAAAGTTACTTGCTCAAATTGAATTTCACATTTGACTGGGCCATCTGTTTCACAGAATTATGCAGCAGATAAAACGAAGACAGGCTTTTATTGAAATATCGACATTTCGACCTGGTATCTCTCTGTCCAGTTGAAATTTCTGTTAATAACGCGCCATGTTAGAGCAGTCGATTATAAAAATGTTCGACACGATTTTATCTTTGGCAAAGCAGCAGCAGCAGCAGCAGCAACAGCAACGATGGCAGTAGTAATGGTAGCAACAGCAGCAGCAGCCTCGTATAATTTCGCCTATAGAGCCAAATTGCGTAATTCACTTTTAAAGTAGCAGCCCCGTCAAGTTTGAAAGTTTACCCCGCTTATCCCATTAGGATTATTGATATTATAGTATAGTATGGCCCGATGCGTTATCGAGGCTATCAATTTTAAATAGGTCAGAGCCACGTAATACAAGCAGCTTCACTGGCACAAGCGCCCTTTAAATACCGTCTATAAGTATCGATATCGAGTGACAAATTGAAATCGAGCCTCGATCGATCCTCATTACCATTAACCCGCTAAATCTAGTTTCTCGGTAAGATAAAGGTATCCCGAGAGCTTCCTCTCTTTTCCACAATTTTTTATCGATCCATTTTAATTTGCGAGCGATATCACGCGCGGAAGTGATAAATTCGAGTGTCTGACCAATAACTGGTATTTTCTACTGTATCCCGTATCGTCGTCACTCTCTTTACTCGGGGTTCGCCACCGGCGCGAATTTTTCTCGCGTTTCGATCCGTCCAATATTTTTTTCAATTTCGTCCTGGCAGGCGTCTTAAATCATTAAAATCGCGCAAGGACTTTTCTCTCTCTCGGTTTTCGTCTCTCGTTCGCGCTCTCGGTGTCACCGGGCTTTTATTGCTTTACGACAATTATTCGATTTTCCTGACTTTGGGTTCCGGAACGACGGCGACAGCACCGGTGAAGGGGGGGGGGGGTGCGGTGCGCGTATTGCGGAAATTCGAATGCGGTTTTCCAGGACAATAACGTAGCGCGCGCACACATATACGCGCGCAGAGAGACACGGGAGTATACACGTGTCGTGGCGCCTGCCTAGAAGTTGCGTACACCAACGCGACACATCGCGTGTGTGTAATTTAGGAACAAAGTAGAATCCTGGGAGGCTCGACGTATACCGTAGATACGATATAGTCCAGAGATTAAAGGACAAAACTAATTGTAAGTTAGCGAAGGTACAATTTAATTTGGGACTTCGAATCTATAATAATGTGTCGTCTCTCCTTCTTCTCCTCTATTCCTCTGTCTCTCTCTCTCTATCTCTTTTCTCCTTGCCGTCTCTCTTTCTTCATCCCAACCGCGTAACCATCTCTCCACTCGGCCCTTGTACCAATTAAGTTTAATCTCAGTCGAGGTGTGAGCAGCTCACCGTAATTATGCAGCGAAACTGAACGACTTCCACTATTTTATAACGCCACAAAATTTACGGTTATCGAAAATCTTACCACCGCGCTCTTAAAATATAGCTTCCAGCTCAACCGGCCTAGATTATTTTAAATATATCTCAGCCCTTATAATTGAAATTTTTGACATTAAATAAATCCTTGATTCCTCAAATATTAGATATCGTGAAATTGAAAAAAATTTTCATGGTGGTATTTCGCATATTTTATGTAACTTTTTATGCTGCTTCGGGGAGTTCGTTGAACTTCTTTCGGTTTTATCAAGTCCTGGCTTACAATGTGGAGATTAAAAATTTAATGGTTCCCAAGTTTAAGGCAATGCCGACTAATGACTGGAAGGTACGAGAGAAGAGGAGAGGAGGGAGAAAGAAGAACCGTCGAAATTCATCATTTTTTCCGGTATCAAGGGAAAATAACAGTTTCTTGGAATAATTTCAAGTGCGATGAATTTTGTGTTTTAAAGGATTCATTGAAATCGTCGATTTACATAAATCTATAGATATGTGTGTATGCGTGAACGCGTTGAGTGACGCTAAAGAAATTTAATTTTAAATTCAGAAGTTTTCCATTTTTGTTTGTTTTTTTTCGTAGCTTTTTGAAACGCTGCTCATAGTGGGTTACAGTGGTTTACAGTTCCTTTGGAATTTTTTGCAACTGAAATTTTTAAGATTCATTTAAATATTTGAGCTCCCGCGTGTAACACACGTTGTAACAGAAATACTTTACTTACTTTCACACCAGTTTTTGTAGTTTTCGAAGTGCTGCTCGGTCGTAAAGGTTGAGAAACGTTGGGCTTCGGATCCCAGGAGCTTTGTAGGTAGTATTTTCGTGAGAGGAACTTCGTAATATCCTTTTTTCCCTGAGCTTTCCGTCCCTTTCCCCTTCTCTCCTTGCTGTCCTGCTGTTACCGTTGCTGCTTTTGGTTCAAAGAACCATAGTTTCCACGTGTAATCGGATTTCGAAAATCCACGATAGAATGTGGCAATTAATTTTTTAAATAATGATCTTTGCCACATATGCTCCCTAATTTTTAGCTGGCAACGAAAGCTCGTCTAGCTTAAATTTTCGTCTCTTTGAAAATTCTTAACGAGCCTCAACAATGCTCTCTTTCTCTCTCTTTCTCTTTACTGCCCTCTACTTCTCTCGTTCTCTCTTTCCCTCAGTTTCTTTGATCCAGCGAATTTTACTTTACATCCACCCTGCATCATCCTCGGATCGCCATTTCTCTAATATTAATAAAACAGAACCACCTTAATAACGCAGAGCTTTAACCTTGATACTTTTAGAAATCCTCTTAACCGCGTCTTATTGGTGCTTGGAAAAAATTGGGGATTACACCTAGTGCCGGCGTAAGAACTTACAAGTATTACATTGGCTAATTTTGATTTTTGCCTGTTTTCCCCTCGGCGCGGTTTAATTTTACATCACGCTCTTTATGAAAACCACGAATGCGTGCAACGATTCGCTAAATAAATTGAAAATTAGTAGCTACGCCGGTTCTCGTATTTCAGTGGTCGAGACAAGAAATTGCTCGGACGCTTTATTATTTTTATTAATGCATAAATTAGTTTAATTTTCTGCAGTTTCCACTCCCGTCGCTTCCGCGAGATAATTCCTTTTTTGGAGCGAAGTTTCTTTGGAAAAAAAACTGAAAATGAAATGCGAGTCAATCAAGTGATGATGGTGTGGGAGTAGCACGACCGGTCGAAGATCCGCTCTAGCAATCGTTTGATCGTAGACGCGCGCGGTACGAGAGAGAGAGAGAGAGAGAGGGAGAGAGAGCATCGGACGTGAATTTGATAAAACTTTGATCAATTTTTCGAGATTATCGGGGAAGAATCTCGGGGCTGATTTATTCGAGGCAACTCCCCCCCCCCCCCTCTTTTCCCTTGCTAGGCCAGAGGGAGGATAGCTCTGGCTGGATTTTAGAAATTCGCCACTTCCCCGAAAACTGGGCCAAATCGATAGCTGGAGATACGTGGTGAAACTTTGAGCTTAAAGCATGCACTTGCCGGGAAAAGCTCGAATCAATTTGACCTACCGATAAGCCATAATAGCTCTTGGAAAATTTCCCTCAACTTGTTCGCTGCCTAAAGTTGCTCGCTCATGGAATTCGTGACTCCTTATTAGTACGCTTTGAACTTGGTAGAAGATGCGCGAGAAGCGATCAGAATGTAGCTGCTACTTATTTCGTGTAAAGCCTCTTTGCCAGAGAGTTTCTTGCTATTTCCTTTTGCTCTTAGTGATTCGAGACAAGCAAAGGCGCGGGGCGCGGAGTTCCCGGCGAACTTTCGATCCCTACACGTTTGTTCCTTATTTGTTAAAGTACTTTCTTCATTATTATTCAATCTGCTCGCGAGAGAAATCTCCCAGGCAGACATGTTCCTTAACTATCGTCTCTGTCGGGAGGCGCATCTTTGAAATTCTCATCTACTCGTGAAAAATGTTCATGAACCATTTTTGGCAGTGCGCGACCTATAGATCGCGAAAGCTCCAACTTATCGGAAACTTTCCATCTACTCGGTTCTAACGGCTCCTCTTAATTATGCTCAAAAGCTTTCCCGATAATTATAAACTTGGCCCTCGACTTGGGAAAATTAATGTTCGATAAAATCAGCGTACGACTGAGACTGAGCTTGAGGTGTCGTCCCGTAGCTTTCGGGAGTTTCGCCTCGATAAACTCACAGAGAATAAGCTCGCTCTCCCAATGAGTTGAGAATCGCTGTCTCCTGGGATAAGGTCGTGGGAGTTCTGCTATTATGGGAAAAGAAGTTAAAGGGATGGAGGTGGGGAAGGGGTGGGAGAAGAGCACGCGACATCGATCATGTTTTTCCCAAGTATTTCATTGTTGCAGTTGTTGTTTGGGGACTCGCGTAGAGGGCCGTCGAACGGATCACTTTTTTCATCAGTCCACCCCCTTTCAGGCCATTTCACCCCTTCAGACACCCAGACGACGACGTGCTCGAGGGCGCTTCGGTCCCGGGGCAAATGTTTCTTTTCACGAGTGATGAGCAGGTGCTTCAACGCTACGTGTCGTCTTAATAAGCAAAAAGCATCTTTCTCCCCTTCGCACTCCCCCCCTCTTTCTCTCTCTCTTGAAATAAATAATCTCGCACTGCTCTTCTCCTCCCTCCTCTCTCTTTCTCTCTCTCTCTCTCTGTTTCATGATTCTTATTGAAAAAATATTCCCCCCGCCATACGAAAAACTTGTTTAAAGCGCGCAAATGGAGTCTGCTCCACCATAACAGATTGTGTTTGTATTGGAAATCATAATAATTTATCGATGAATACAATTACCGACCGATGGCAGCTCCTGGTCCGCGCTGATGCATTCATTAGGCAAAATCGACCAAGCGATTTGTAGCGTCATTAAATCCGTTTCTCGCGATTCGAAATCGCTGCATGCTGAATCGAAAGCAATCGATACAATAGCTCAAACGACCTGGGGAGCGAGATCACGGAAACTTGCACGTACACCTCCGACTCAATCGGACGGAATGAAAACTGATTAGAATTTGAATGATCTGGCTCGCTCGGAAGTGGTCGATAAAATCGCAAATGAGACGTTTCCTCCTGAACATTTCCTCCTACAATTCACTCTTCGTCCATTCCGGTCAATAAAAAATTCTCCCAAACTGTGTTTATCGTCATCCTCCCTCGGATCTCGTCTTATTTCGTGCGATACTCGAGAAGACTCGTCGTCCTCGTGTCTTCCCCTTATCACCGACAACTTCATATTTCTTTAGGAATTTATCGAAACGACATACAGGAGAGAGCGAATACGAATCGTCGACGATGAAAATAATACTCGTTGCCGATATCGCGGTGCGTGGAGAATTCGGCTGGAGAATGGAAAAATTACACGGCGGAGAGAGTGCGCGAGTGGTTCCGTCCGCGTAAAATCGCCTTTTTCCACTGTGGTCTTTCCAACGCGGTCCGAGTCACGTGATTCTCACACGCGTGGACCTTCTTAAGATAATTATTTCCAAACGCAACGTTATTGCGGAGGAAAACTCTTTCCATTGTATAACTGTCTTCTATAATTTACTTCTTTACTCCTTGCTTAGGGTGAAATTGCTTTAATGCACTTGATTTTCTCTCTCTTTCCCATTTCCTTCCCTGGCTATTTACCGACAACACATCGAAGGATTAAAAGCCACGGAGGAGTCTGAAATCAATAGTGACGGCGAAATAAACATGAGCATTTATAAATATTTACAATTCCGCATGAAAAACTTGAAGCGCAACTTGGCGCTTTGCTTCCATTGCACTTGCAACTACCGAAATAAACATCAGCATTTATAAATATTTACAACGCTTCCTCGGGAGTCCTGAGTAAAACTTGCTATATTATTTCTACTTTACAATAAATCTCTAGTTTACTTTAAAATAAAATAATTTCTAGCCACTCCCCCCTCCCTCCCCTTGTCGTCGAAGAACTTTTTCTCACCCCTTAATGAAATTTTTCACAATCAACGGGCTTACAGGATTATTCAATCGCATGTTTCGTTTTCTCTCATTTTCCTTCCTCCGTTCGGCGCGAACAAATATTTTCTGGAACAACTTCTTTCCCGCCTCTTATAATGTTTCTCGAAAAGTCTTTCGAGATGATTTTTCATTGGTGGATATATTTCTAATAGCTCCCCCCCCCCCCGCTTTTCAACGAGTAACTTTCATCGAATGGATTTTTCTCAACACTTTTTCCGTAACTAAAAACACCGCGAGATTAAGTGGAAAGCTTCTCGTGCTCGGAATTTCCGCAGACTCTACTTCACAATTTCTGCATTGGGAGCAATACTTTCCAGTTATTTCCAGCCGTGGCGATGCTATACTGTTATGGTACGCCATATCGAGCGTAGCAAAAAGGCAGCGCCGATAGAAATGCGATTCAGTGGCAGCGTAGTCCGTATCGAACGATAATCGCGCTCGTGAAACGTCCAGATTTGTAACGTACGCGTCCCGTACATCTAGCGAAACGATGAAAATGTCCACGAAAATAATAAAGCTCGCTTTTATCACGAGTGGTACAATTGAAGAAAGCTACTTGATGCTTCATCGTCACCCTATTCCCATCCGAACATGCATTTTAATCCATTAGCTTCATTTATTTAATGTCCAGGAACGGACTTGGGAGGGAGGGGCCTATAAATAATTTCAAGCGAAACACCCATTTTTATCCATTACCGTCTATTTATTTAGCGCTTTCAACCATACACAGAAAGATCTTTGCATAAATTATACGCACGTCCGTCGTGCATTATTCTACCGGTAGGAATCTATTAATTATTTCCAACCGCGGTTATTATTCAAACATCAGTTTTTATTTAGAATACTGAAACGACTATTTTTTATTTCCCAATAAATACATCAGAATGCTTCTGGACCTATTAATCAGTGGAATTAGTAGTACTAGCGCTGTGTGGTCAGACTGGAATATATTCGTGATTAGTGTAATAGCTTGGTCGACGAACAATAATTGGGGCTTGAATTTAAACGCAAGTTTTCATTTGCGAGGCCCGCATAACTATTATTTATGAGCCAATAAAAGCAACAGGATGGTTTTAGTTCTGTTAATACCTAGCGAAGCGTTGTGTCTACATAGTTTCTTCTTAGGATTTACTCTAAGGGCTTTTGGTTCTCCACTCTCCCTCTCACCCCCTCTCTCTCTCTCTCTCTCTCCTCTTAAATCCACGTAATGCCAGTCCTTTTGTAAAAATTTCATTTTATTATCGCAATATCAACGAATATTAATGCACGCGAACAAGAGTCCTGGACTTTGTTTTTAATTATTGCTACATAAAGCAATAATAATGCCTATTCCATTTATTTGCTGCCCAATGTTCTTTAATAAATAAGTAGAATCTGGATGTTGTTTGTGGAAGGGCAAGTAGTACAAGGACGCTATGGTCAAACGGGGACATTCTATTCGACAGTGGCGTTAGGCAGGGCAATAAACTGGTCATTGTTTGTTTGTCGTGTATAACATTAGCTAGTTATATGGTTACAGAGTGTGCTTTCAAGCTGGCATCGACTTTAGTCCAGCTTGTGGGATACGAGGAATGCTCCCATTCACATACCTAAGGGTATTCCTCGAATTCCAGATACTCTGGTATACTATCGTGCGATGACAAAGGCAAGGGTTATGCGGATTACCGTTGTATCTATTAGTGCACGCGCTACGACTGAAATGATCTTCATTGATACACAACCCCGCTATAATATTGGCCCATTACCGGAGGATGGTACTATGCCAAATTCTACCAACACGGAACAATGCCGATACTACGAAGCAAATTGAAAATGAGAATTTAGCGTGCTTTTGTATCGCCTGCTTTGATTTCAAATCAATTACCGCATCCCCCCTCTCCGGCCCACCCCGCGTATCTTCCTCCGTTCGGAAGCTGGTCCGAGTAATCGAATACTTTTACTACTGCCGATTGTACGCGGAGCTTTATTACTCCTGGTTAATTAGCTCGAGATTATTGTGATTCCTATTTGCAAACCTGCAGTTTTGCCGTCAGAAGCTGCAACCGTTGTGGATCGGTCGTGCGTGATTGTTTTGGAGGTTCGTCTTTCTTGCCAAATACGCGGGAGATCGTTAGTTCGGGATGACCGAGGAAAGTGGCTGAAGCAAGTGTTATTTGGTGTTTCAGGATGTACCCCCCACCTTTCATCGACCCCAGTCCAGACTGGGATACGAGGAGCGACCCCAATCACGCGTGGGGTACGCCTCGGATTCCAGGTGTGCCAGTAGATTGGGATACGATGACACGGGCGGGGGTTACCTGGACCAGAGTGACCCAAGGATGTACTGTACCAGTGGATATTGTATGGGGGATACCATGATGGCCACCACCAGAGGCGTCTGCGGTGAAGAGGTCGAGCTGGACATGCGCAGGCACATCCAGGCCTGCGCCTGCACCTGCAACCACATGGGTTATGGGAATTATATGGACTATCAGGTGAGTCAATGATATCTCTACTGTACATGGTTACATTCGCGCGTCTGCCTATTGTATCTAGGATCTACGGTTCAATGGCATGTCCTGGATATTTACTTAAGACGCGAAAGTTTCTCGTTTGGACGTACAATATAGCAAGTGCGTTAAGTGTTTCGATGCTTTGCTTGGAATTATCCTCCGCCATTGCTTTTTAACAATCACCCCTCTCTTTCTCTCTCTCTCTCTCTCTCTCTCTCTCTCTCTCTCTTTCTATCGGTGTAGGTTAAATTTTTTTCCGCGGGAATCAAGATTGTCAGGAATTATAAGGAGATACAAAAAACCATGGTAGTGCCAAAGTATTTTCCGAAATACGATTATCGACCAGCGTTCTAGATCGGGATCCCTCGTACGTGGGAGGAACACATACACACGCGTACGCACACCCGCACGCACGCACACCCGCACGCACGCACGCACGCGCGCACGGATACTGGCACAAAAGCCGAGCCGCTAAGTAGATAATTTCGTTTTGATAAGAGAAGCATGGCGTGATAATTGCATCCGAGCATCGTAACATTTTCGAAGCAATCTTGACTGTGAGCGGTAACAGGTTGCCTTCGGGCTTTTTAACTTGAAAACGCGAGCAAGTTTGGTCGCTCAAAGTGGCCTGGCCCTGGAGTCGAGTTTTGAGTGCCTTTTCTCGCGGAATTAGCGGGTTTATATCGGTGTTTACCCGCCTCATTGGAGACACGATGGCGTTCAAGGGCTCGACAAGTCGACAGTTTTCGTTTTAATGGTCCGAGAAAAGCTCGCGGGGCTTTTTCTCCAGTATGAGAAAACCGAGCTGCTCCCTCGCCGACTCTTAGTCTACGGAGAGTCTCTGGATGTCGCTGACACTTAAGTGACGTATCGATCGACCATGTCCAAAGTTTGCGAACGATGGCTTTTAAGCCCTTGACTCTGAAACTGGACCCTGAAGACGTGGAAGCTGCGAAACAGTTTCCAAGCAGTAACTCCCGCGTGTTATAAACTGTATTTTCGTATACAAGGTATATCTCTGTGGAATCCTCCCTTCCTTTTCGCGAGACTTAAATTGCTATATAATGTCACGCTTGGCCATTGTTTTCCTTGCAATAAGAGAGCTCGCAAGCTCTCGCTGAGAGATGCCTACCAGGTATTTGTAACTATACTTTGTTACAGGGTGCTCAAGAGTTTCTTGGCTAACGGCTTTGCCTCTCGCCCAGCCTCCTCTTTTTGCCTCTTATAAACGCGAGAAGGCGCGAGCCGGTGCGGTGCGTCCGAATTTCATCCGTACTTGTTGCTAGATAATTGTTCTTTTTCTCCCCGCTCTACGACTCTAAATCAATTATTGTATTCCAATGGAAATTATTCTCGCGTTACACTCTCGGCAGTTGCCCGTGGAATATTGCGTAGAGGTAATTTAAATGTTTCGAACTAAAAACAAAACTTGTTCCATTAAAATATAAATTGTGCTGTCATCGTGGATTAATTTTCATTCACTCTTTTAACATTTTATATTTCGTGAGAATTTTATAATAGAATCTCGTGAAAATCATCTTTCCATTATCATTTTTTAATAGCGCGCATGGGGTAATTGTGCACGAGTGCTCGCGCAATTTATTTTTGCATGGATAACGGAAAATGGTAAAGTTTCGAAGCACTGTCACATTTGTCGCGATAATAAATATTAATTGATAGTGTTTTCTGCGTTGAATTTTATTTGATAATTCTCTCCCCCGTATTCGAGTATCGTTTCGCGAGAATTGCGGGTAATAATTTGGCGAAGCTACAAATATTCTATTTATTTTCCCGATGGAAGCAAGCAGAGAGAGAGGCTGAATTGATTTAATCTTACACGACGTAGCATCTACCTGCAGCCATGCTGCATACGAATACGCGGATATGAATACAGATAGGCCGGGGGGGGGGGGGGTGTAGGTCGTGTCGCGGTTAGCGAAAGGTTCGAATAAATTCGGCACGAATCGCGCGGGACGTTACGCGATTTGCATGAGCGATCGAGAATTTCGTGAATTATCCGTGGAAATTCCGCGGGCAACGTACTCTTGGAACTGTCGTGGCAAATATTGCATTATTCAGGCCCATAGTCCTCTGGCCTACTTTTCCGGGCTGAATCGAATTAAGGGAAATAAGGATCGATCGCCAGATCTCCTTTAGAATTCCCTCGAGATTATACTCAAGCAGTTTTTCAGACGAGCGCCGGTACTAATTATGCGCTGTACTACTTACAAGCCCACAATTCCTAAACTTGGAAATCCTCAAAAGGGAGAGGCGTAGGAACGAGGAGAGAGAGAGAGAGAGTTTTAAATCTCCTGAAATTCTTAAAGGTCTTAAATCATAGAGCGCATAATCAAGCGTAAATTGATTCACGCGAGATTCCCTGCCTGACTTATAACACGGTTGATCTACTTAGAAACGAGAGTTCCTCCTCGGAGTGGCTCGGCAATTTCTCAGACTTCGATAAATAATATTTGCAGCTCGTTAAATTGCAGTCCGGGTAGGCTTAAGCCCTGCAGCCCTACGAAACCGCAAGTACCTTCTATCTCGGTTAGCTCGTGCGGACTGCTATCAGAAGTAATTCATAGCGACTTGAAAAATTCACGAGGCGGTCTCTTCTTACTCTCTATCTCGTTTTCCACCCCATCCACTGAACGCATCCCTCCCTCTTCTCATTCTCGGCTCTCGCCTTTCCGGAGCTAGCATTTCGTCCTTTACGCAGGACTTTGAAGCTCCCGAGAAATCCTTGTATGAAGTTGAACAGTCGTTGGACCCCGCGGGGGCGAATAGAACTAGGGGATGCAGACAGTGAGCGGAGAGTAGGAGCAGGAGCAGGGCCAGGGAAAGGGGGTGTCGTTTCACGTGGGAGGGCCTTACGGCGTTACACTTAAGTCTTTACGATTATGCGATACTCTTGCGCACCCCCGGGAACCCTCGTACACGATGCCACGAGAACCCAACTACATATGTTCGAGCGGGTGTGCGCCCGTATTGGGGATGAAACTTATACGAGCTCATTTTCTTTGAAATCACGAGATTCTCCTCTTCCTCTATGCCACTTCACTTCCTTAGATATCGCTTGGGTTTGATTCACAAATTCTTTTAACTTTTCTTTCCCCGTATAAATATCTTATATATTTTACGGGGCACACGGAATTTCCGGTAACCCAGAACCTCTTGAAAATGTTTCCTCTCTTGTAACGCTGTGATCTTTATAGAAAGCAATCTCGCTCCTCGATTTACTCGCGCTTATTAGCATTTTATTCGAAATTTTTGTCGGTCAATTGTTCGTGCCAATATTAGTTAGAAGTGGTTCCTTTGTTCATTCGTGAAAGTTCAAGTAATTCCTTCTCTCTCTCTTTCTCTCTTTTTATAGCTTATTGTCTTTAGCAATTTTCCATTCCCATTTTGGCAGGGGTAATTCCTAAAAATGGCATCGATAAATTGAGAAGAAATCCAGAAAGCTCATGGAATCGGTGAGCCCTTAAGGGGTATCTCGTGAGGGAGAAAATGAGGGCTACGAGCTGGCTAGGGAACAAAGCACGCGTGTGCGTGTGGAAAACACGTAGGAAGCTTGTCTGGCCCGAGAGTACGGCATAACCATAAAAGCCTAAGTGCAACGTAAGAGTATCGCGAGAAAAATAAATGTTCAATTCCTTCCTTCTTCCTGCTATTTTACGCCCATGCGTTCGTTCTTAACTGAAACACGTAAATCGCTTGATGGCCGATTAAACCAACCGTATTTGTTCAGGTATTTGTCTATCGTAAATTTTCACTGGCGGCTTAATAGAAGCCAGCCTGACGACAGGTATAACTGTAGAATTTAATGGCACTCGTAATTCGCTTTATTGATTAATCCTCCCACGAATTATTAAGCCTTAGGATTCCTGCAAGTGTAGTTTCAAACTCTTTCTACAATAGAAAATTGCTTAATCCTTCCCTCGTACCTTTCGCAATATAATTTCGTCTTAATTATCATCCAATATCTTTCATGGGTTACTTTAATTATAGAGTTTTATAGTTACATTGAAATAGAGTCCCCAGATCATTATTAATCCGAATATTGAAGTAAAAGTGGTAAACAACGAGTGAAGCACGTCCCCCAAATCTTGTTAGTTTGCAAGCTATGCGTTTAAAGTAGAAACGTCATCGTGTAGTCAGCCGTACTCCTCCTCTCTCATTGGAAGTAGTAAGTATTTTCTTTCTTATTTCGATGTTCTTTTCATCGATCACATTTATTTTCTGCATGTGCATTTATCATTGTCTGCCGTGTTTGTTTTCGCTGATTCTATCACGACTCCACAGCCCCGATGATTTTTCTACTGAAAATCTTACTCGAACCTCGATGGTTTATAATTTCCAAAGTCGCGAGTTTAGCAAGAGGTAAAAAATAGATTTCATGAATCATTTTGCCGCCTTAAGAGCTCTAAGTCCTTTGAAAATAAGGTCTTTGGCCACACCGGTTCTATGGCTATTTGGATTTCTTTCTTTGGATTTATCGGTACGATTTCCAGGTCGCATTTACCCCACACCGATCCTTATACTTCCGGCTTCGGGACGTGATAAAAAGGTACTTTTGTGGCGCAGAGAAATCCGGAAAATATTCTATTTACTTGATTTCTGCGTGCGGTTTAGAAAACTCGAAGAAGAATGCGGCCCGCCCTCCCACGTTAATATCGCGAAAGTTTATCATTTTTTACATTACGCGACTGCAGCTTTTAAAAAGGAATATTTTTCACGCGCTGTTTTCTCTCGGAACACGTGTAATGCTAAATGGAAAATGTTTGAAATTAAAATAACGGGGAAAATAGGGAGGAGTATCGCATTGTTTTAATACGCGGTAAAGAAAAAATCTCCATTGACTGTTTCTGTTTACGCAGCATCAATAATTCTCTGATATTCCCGTTGCAGGTGCTAAAGATAATACGAACGTGTTTTACTGTTAATAAAATACGAAAGTATCATTTCGTCGTAGCTGCGCTACTGTATTGTTCACGACTAATTTCCGTGAAATTTTTATATTTTCATGCATTATTCATCTTACGAGGGATTAGCACACCGGATTATAAGATAATTCTTGAATTTGTTTTAGCAAATCTGATACACTATGTGATATTGCGTTATTAATGGCTCCCCGCATCAACAACTGAATTATTACAATCCGATCGAGACCCGGTTAGAAAATTTCGAGTCCCGTGTTTCGAGCAAGCGAGCGAACGAGAGCGCGAGGGAAGATCTTTTTCTTTTTTGACAACTAACGAGCGTCGAGGACGATCTGTATGGTACGCGCGTGTACGGACAAGGTTTATAACAAGGCTGAGAGCAACATGTTAGAAACGGGAAGTTGATGTAGAAAACGTCTGGGAAAATGGAGAAGTGATTTCGCAAGAGCTCTTTAAACGATCGCGGAAAATCGTTCTCGTCGATCGTCGGATGTCTTCATTCGCATTGCCATTTTCGCCACCCCCAACTCACCCCCGCTTCCTCCCATTTACCCTCACTTCCACCCTCCATCCGTGGTAGACGTCTCGTATCGACCTCCTTCATGCGCGGTGCTACCTCCGGTTGAAAGAGCAGATTGTCGCCTAAAAAGCACAGTCTGCCTTGGAGCCGGAAGTAAGTCGCGTCTCATGATAGTCCCGAAAGCTCGTGTGAGTCATTCCGAGCTACCCTCCAAATCAGATCTCTCTTCTCTTCTCTGGAGCTTACTCAGTCAGTTCTTCTCAATTCATTTTTACCTCGTAGGAATTTACTTAAGAGGGTTCTTTTGCTACCTGTGGTTTTTTTTGTTTTCAGTTCTTTTTTCTACTTCTTCTTTTTTTTTTTTTTTTTTTTGTAAATCTCTCTCTAATTTTCTCCAAGAATTTACGAACGTCCGTAAAGCTCCGCAGGATCCTTAACGATGGTGGGGATGGTTGCTTGTAAATTCTTTATCCTTCCGGCGAAGAATGGTGTTACTACTGCTGTGTGAGTGTATACGTGTGTGCATGATTAAATATACTGATCTGCAAATGCTTTGTTATGCTCGTGCATCGAGTGCAGCAAGGATAATGCACATTGCCATACTGCCATAAGCGATATTAGCTGCAGCTGTAGCTTTGGTATTCCGGTAATTAGGAATTTTTAATCAGTACGACCTCCGAACTAGAGATCCCCTACTGGAATCCGCTTTGATTCACTCGATCGAGAATAACGAAAGATCATCGCGAAGAAAATATTTGCCGGTAGCGTGGGCTGTGGTAGTGGTGTATCGATAAATTTACTTTGATCCACTCATTAAATTAATGGCGAAACTTTATTTGAAAAAGTTATTCCATAATGTGGAATTGCCGTACTTGATCAAGATCCGAAGCAAAACTTAACAGAGAAATGTACTGGATTAATTAATTAGATGAACTAATTAGGAGAACTTATTAGACAAATGAGGGAGACACTTACGCGATAAGGATACTGGAAAAATTTATTAGAAAAGTTTATCAGCCGTGGTGCGCGATGGTAAACGTAATAGTCAGGCATTTATTAATAAATTCATGAAAAACTGTCGCGGATCTGATAGTTCCAGTGAATTCCAAAATTTTCCTAATTATCAGTGTCCAATAGCGAGAATGAATCTGAGGATTATCAGTGTCCTTTTCGGTTTGCGGGCGTAACGGGCTGATTCGATAAAAAGAATGAGAAAAAAGGAAAGAGAAAAAAGAAAAACGCTGAATGAAACGTAAAAAAACTGGCCACTCGTGCCGGTGAGTTTTTTCTCGTTGATAAAACTTCGCGGGGCGTAAAAAAATTCTTTTGAAAGGCCCGTTGGTGCAGGAACTTTGGTTGCTGCGCGATGCCCTCGTTTGACCGTCTTCCTTCTCTTTCTCTCTTCAGATTTCTCTCGCTCGCTCCAAGGGAAAAAATTCATTCCGAAATACTGGTACCCGGTTCGGTTGAGCCACTCCCGCAGGGGGGTGCACGGTGGTTGGCACCCCCACACCCGTCGAATTTCCCCGCGTGGCCCGGTTCGAGCAGGGGTTGGATGAAGGGGGGGGGTGGAAAAGGGAGGCTCCGGGTGATTCTGGCACGTTGCCAGTCAGCCAGTTGCAAAAGGACCGGAAGAGCTGGCAAAAAAGGGCAGCAGTACCCGCGTATCTATCATCGTAATACCTGTCAGGTGCGGGTGGGTACCTGGCAAAATGCGAAACTTTCCAAAAACCATTTCGGTCAGGTGTAGGAGAATCCATTTTCGGATGCTGCGGATAAGGGGCTGGAGGGACGGAAAGGAGGTGGGGGTGGCTGCATCACTGCAGTTTGCTGCGCCAAGTAAACTTCACGTGTGTCGTCCTCGCAGGGGTGCATACGTAGTGGATATCATTGACCAATAGCCTGCCAGATGTGTCCTGACGTACCTAATCTTCCTATCTGCATCTCTGTACTGCATTCTGCCAGCTGATTACCAATTCTAAATTATCATGGATTTCTGACAGATTAGCCGCTGAAGGTGCAGCCCCTGAAATTGGGGTGGTCGTTACGAATTTCGGGCGATTCGATGCTATTTCACCCATAGTTACGCCGAACAAGGTCAATTTGAAAATATTTGATTGAAAATCGACTGCTGATGCGCAAAGGAAGAAAATTCAATTTTGACTGGTAGTTTTATTTCTAAAACAATTTTACGTGATTCGCGCGTATTTCCGTACTTTTCTAACGAACACTCCGATGCATTTAACCATTAGTTTAAGCATACGTGAATATACGATGAAATTAATTTTAGTTTTTAAGCGAAATAAATCCAATAAAATATTCAGTCTATCGTGGCGCGCGCGCGTGTGTTGTTGGTTTGAAAACTGCCCCTTTGTTCTGAATTATTAAGTATTATATTCCGCATTTTATTAACAGAGAAATGATAAAATTGCGTTACACAGCGTAAATATTTTAATATTCCAAAGCTTCTTATGTTTAATATTGTATTACAATTTCAATTATTTGAGAAACATTCATTATTACATAAATATGAAAAGTAGAGTAGTCTGGTTGCAGAGGTTTTTTTTCTTTGCCAGTGTCACGAATCACTGAATTTTCATCGATATTTATCCAAAGTCAGGTTCTATTGATTTTCTACGCGTAAACTAAGCCTAAAAGTGTGTAATTTAGCGAAAATCGTAGAATCTCATAGACCTACGTATATACGCAGCTTATGATTAGCAGGTAATCAGCAACGTGTTTACTACCCTTGTAAAGCGAACGAAATCGGGGATGAACGTACGAACAAACGAACAAACGAATAAACGAAAGAACGAACGAACGAATGAAAATGGATAAGTGAATATACGTAAAATTACAGCAGCCATATCCATTATCGAGATAGTTTATTCAAGTTATAGGCTTGCAAGTGGTAATTTGCGTAAGATCATCAAACAATACGGGTGCTATATATAGAATAGTTTTTATTAAAGCTCGCTTCGTTACGTATTTGTGCTGCCGTCGCTGCTACTGGTAGTGGTAGGAGTGACGGCGATGATGGTGGGCTGACTATAAATGGTTTATATCTACTGCAGGGCGCCGTCTCTCTCTTTCTCAAGAGTCCCGGGTGGATCGTCGAAAGTATAGGTATCGGAAGGTGTAGTTTAGCATAGAGTCAAGCTACGATTGGAAACCACGTGCGAGGGTATACTTCTCTTGAAATTAACAGCAGAGCCTAATAAGTTGAAACAAGGCAGCGCGAGCAAATCGGTTCATGTAAACGCGCGCCGCAATGGTTATCTCCCGTATGTGGCACACGTGTAAAGTCAATAAATAGATTATACTAGATATAGCCCAGATGCAGAGCGTGCAATATAATCCGCGAGAATATACACAGGCTGCTTTAAGCATCCTCCTCTCCGTTGCTTTCACAGCACATTTACTTTTAAGTAGTACGAACGATCTTTTGGTCTCCACAGGCGAACAATGCTCCCTGCCTGAATATACTTCGAATACGACTGTAATCTTGGATCGTTCCAATGGTCGACGGAAGAGAGTGGCAAAATGTTGCGAAACAGTCTCCGTGCCGAATTCGGTTCTTGATCGAGAAGAAACCGATCGGCGAATGGGAATCAAACCTGGGGGATGTTTATTGGATTTAATCGTTGTCGCGCTTAGTCAAGCTGCATATCGGTCAATTCGCAGGATTGGTCGAGCTGTGGATGCAACGCGCGCCAAAACCGGATTTATTGAAATTGAATTATGTTCAAGTATTGTAATCGTTCCACTTGTAGGATACGCTTGCATTTCTAGCGAGCCCCATTTAATTTTAAGTGACAGTGATTAAAGGTTCGACGCCGATAAATATAACTATCGACCGTTGGTTTATATCGAGATTAATTTGCACTTTTTTCGAGTTAATCAGCGCGCGTCGATCACTCGTAATTAATTTCATGGTAAATTATAGTCGTCGGTCGCGTGTCAGTGATAATTACCCGTAATTGGCCGGGCGAGTTGAACTTTTTGCTCGTACGGCACAAAATCCAACAGATCGAGTCGGAGCTTCCCGTTATCGCGTTTCCGTCGCGATCGATCACCGGAAGATTTCGTAGAAATGAAATCTTCCTCGCATAAATAAAGGCGGGAGCACCCTCGTCGAGTCGCGCAATTAACTTTGTAAATCCAATTTCTGTAAGCGTTCGTTAAAAAGTGCTCTGAGTGGCTCAATGCCGCGGGATTATAATAACGCCAGAGGTGGCTTTGTACGCGGTGAGTCGAAATTTCTTTAACTCGTTAAACGTAACACGTTAATTTTCATTCCAGAAAAACACTACTTTCCTTTCCTGAAACTTTTTTAAGGTACTCGCGCACGCACGCACGCACGCACGCATGCGTAAGGGGGGAGGGGATGTAAAAACGTAAATGCGCTATGTAAATTTACGCGAAGAAATAATTATGAGAAATTTGTCTCATAGTATGCCCGTGGCCGCCGCACACATGACAAGTTTGCGTATCGTAGCGCTGCTTTATTACAAAATGCAAATGTGACCAGCGCCAGCCACTTTAACTTGCAAAGGGTCCCCGGCACTGGCCGGTGCCTCGGCGCTGGACCTGAAAATGCATCTCGCTCTTTCGAGATCTTTTTTGCGCATTTAAGAGCCCGGCGCAAGCCCGTAAGGAAAAGCCTTCGGTGCCTGAAAGCTCCCCGGCAACCCCCTCGGAGCCGCGCTTGGAGTTTTCAAGCGCGAAAGAAAACATTAGGCTTTATCCGGGTGTCTCATCCACTGTATATCACTCTCACAGGGCCAGCCATTTTGACTTGCAAAGGGCGTCTTTTAGCGAAAGCTCCGAGACCGGACGTGGAAATCCCGCGGCGGGCCTGAAATTTCACCGTTTGCCTCAGCTAGGTGGCTACGTACCTCTACGTACCTACGTAAGCTCGAGTGGAGTTGGCTTACAGGGCGAGCTTTCGCAGGTTTCGCGAGGCATTTCCAAGTTTTGCTCGAAGGGAAACTTATTTATCCGACGTGCGGAACACAGCGGGACCGTAAAATACTTCGACGAACGGGATTCGGACGTTCCATTAGGACGAGCGATTTATATGCACGAAGATCCGAAGCCTCGCGTGTGAGAACCCAATCCTTAAAGTCGATCGCTTCCTCGCTACTACCCTCTATTCATCCAATAGCAGCAACACCACCACCACCACCACCACCAACACCAGTAACATCATCACCACTTGATACTATTTTCCTTATTAAACGACAATGATCCGATTCCCGACTATTTAACGATAAACAATCAAGTTTTATTCCCACCCTCCAGCGATGACACGAGTCGACGCTCGGCGAATATTTTCTGAAGAAAAAATAAGAGGGTGAGAAGGAAGGGAAGAATCGATAAAATTAGTTCTCACGTCGAGAATAGAAATTTTGCCGAGGTTCTCCCTTTCGATTCTCGAGTGAGAGAACACAGCAAACTCCTCGTTTGTTTCTAGGGGTGGGTGTGGATGTTTCTGAAACGCGAATACGTGTGTGTAGGTACATGCGTTTTCCCTGTTTCCATTTCAGTCACTGGCTGTCAGAGAGGCCATCCCTTCCTGGCAAAACGAAATAAACGCATTTCAACGAGTCGCTCTCGTATCTTCTGTTTAGCCTTGGAACGTTTTCTCGTTACACACATGCGTGGGTGAACGCCCACCCGCCTGCCTGCCTGCTTGCGCGTATCATCTTTCTTCGACCCACCTCAGCGTTAGAATTATATTTGAGCAGCAGCCCCTTTGCGCAAACATCCTGTCGAATATAATTTCCCCGTGTTTCTTTAGCCCCCAAAGTACGTGAAATCTCGAAAAACTCGTACCGTTCCGTTACGCTCGCGACGTTCTCCCCGTTACCCAGTGGATAAAGCATTTTTGGTCAGACCCCTCGTGCGAGTGGGGTCTGTTCGTCTTTCTCCCATTAGAAAAATAGACCTTGAAAAACTTGAATGCCCGACATAAATACACGCGTAAATATACGTGGATGCGCGTCGTTGACTCGGAGTTTCTAAAGTAGCGACGAGAGGGTATCGATTAAAATTATTATTATTATTATAGGCACATAGAGTCGGAGAAGAGAAAATTGTATTAGTACGCGCTAAGGAAATGCGATAAAGTCACCCGGTCCATAGAATTTACTTAATGCGTCTTTACGTGGATTGGATGTTCGTCCAATGGATTTAATGCAGGGAAGTTCTCTTCTGGAGCAAAGCAGGTATTTCATGTTTGTTAAAGCTAATGGAACATTCCTTGTATAATTTCATAATAACTACTAGCTAGTCGAATAATCTGAAATTAAGGTTCGCTCGATACCATCGTAGAAATAGTTTGCGTCGAGTGACTCTAACTAGCTGAATTAACATTTAATTCCTAATTTTAAAGTTCGACCTGGAGAATATCATTGGCATTCTGTAGGGGCCGAAGTTATAAAGTTACAAGTGAAACAACACGAGAAGTATTTGCCCTTCGCGAGTCCGGTTTAATGAAATTTTTTAGATTTTCCGGAGAATTTAGTGGAGAGGAGGACGCCTTTGTCCCCGGGCTTCTACGCCAGTGGCGCTCGTAACTCAGAAATATATGCCCGTCTCCGAAGCTGGCCTTCTCTTTCAGCTCGTCAGAGCCCCGTTCTTTCCCGTTCCACCCTACCCCACTCCCCCTTCCACCCTCTTTCACTCCTTTTCACCCTCTTGCGCGACGCGAGTGTCTTCGAGGCGAGGGTTGCGCGCCTTTTGTTCGCACCCCTTCGCTACACGCTCGAAAACCACCTTTCTCTCGACCGCCCCCGCCGTTTTTCACCTTCCCGGGACCACCACCACCACCACCGCCGCCGCCGTCGGGCTAAATATTTAGCTCGAAGGTGAAAAACGCGCGGGCTACCCCGACACGACGCGAAAGGCGAGCGCGACGAGAAAAATGAACCCAAAGCCAAGTCCGACGAAAAATTTTCTCACCGAAAATTGGAATCCTCTCTCTGGAAAGGCAAAAACTCCGACGATTTATCGTTAAACATTGAGAATTTGCCTTTAGATTGCTTCATAATTTTTCAGAGATTGGCCCATTTTTTCAAATTGTCAAGTTGGATTTATTAGCGCGCGTTGCGAGACACGCCCTCCTCGAAATCTTTGTCGAGAGGAGAAGCTCGCGGTTTGTCGCCGCGCGTTTTCAAGGAAATCATCGTTTTCTCCGAGTTCTGTGCCGCATCGCTTGTCCTAAATGCCTTTGATAATTAATTTCGTTGCGATCTTTGCAACTCTCTGCCGGGCGAAAGGAATTTCAGATAGACGCGGCTAAAGGATGTACTTGAAAGAGGACATTTTGCTTCGGTGGTAATGGTCGTGATTCGAGAACGATTGCTTAGTTTCCTGGTGATAAAAGTCAGGGTTGCGGGGGTTAATCGAATTCTTTTAAACCGAACACCGTTACTGTTCATCTGATTGGGGTCGCAACACCGCAATATTCGTGTCTTGTTGTTGCTGCTGCTGCTACTGCTGCTGCAACTGCAGTATCCTTCGGCGAATTACATTCGACCGCTCTTGATATTTTTCCTCTCTCTCTCTCTCTCTCTCGCTCGTCCGTACGTTTTCCTTCTCGCTCGTGCGATCGACCACTAATTGGGTTACTCCTACAAACCACCTAGAAAATATCGTCGCTTGCGAGGAAAACTCCGGTTAAATCCCGAACGAATAAAAAACCAAGTTGACTCCAAGAAATAGAAAGTCGCCTTTCGCGAAATTTCCTGCAGCCACCGCGTCGACGGTTTCTCCGTCTAAATTTTTAATTTTCAGAAAGGATTTTACAGAAATATTTTCTACCGATATCCCGATATCGAGTATAAGCGCAACATCGAAAGAGGAAATAGCTACGAGAGTGGATTAACGATCGAGTGCTCTCCAAATGAGAATTTCAATTTTATAGTCGAGCCCGAGGGAAGTCGGGGGAAAGTTTGAAATCTCATGTAAATGTGGAATTCGCTGGGAAGTTCGCGATTTTCATTGGGAAGATTTCTTTATATCCCATAGCGGGACGGCTTAACCGGCATTCCAGTGAAAGTGGAAAGGAACTGTGGAATTTACTTTGAAGGGTGGGCGAGTGGTCGGGTGGTCGGTTTCATCCTCTCAAACAGTTTTATTCGCAAAGAAACGAAGGGGAAGGAGAAGGGGAAGGGGTGGGTGGTTTACACGTGTTGCTTATTTGGGTCATTTCGCAAGATGTCAAAAGCACACAGGAGAATGAACAAAGGAGCAAACGCCTTGTGCTTTCTCGGTGCATTTGTTCTTTTCCATAAACGCAGCACATTTTTCCTTGTACCGCTTGTCCCCCCTCCCCCCTTCCCTCATTCCTTATATCGGTATTACCCGCTGAAAGGCATTTATCGAATTAAAGCAAAGTGGTAAAAAGGTATGGTGTTATTCTTGAGTCGATGCGAACGTTTTACGCGTGCTTTCGATTATTTCACGAGCGTGCAAAGTCCATTTCGCAATTTACTTGGGCAAGCCGCAATCCCTCCACGCCAATTACGCAGATCAAAGCCATTGCCGGCTCACCACCGCCACTCCCATCCGCTTCCCTTTCTCGCCGCAAAATCCTAAATCGACTCCGCCGATCAACCACCTCCGGTAAGCCAAACCCGTTGAGCTTTCGGTTTTAAAAGTCAACAATCACCTAGTCTCATTCCTATGCATGCGCCGGAATATTGGCGCTTTTATTAAGCTCGCCACTGCCGTGAGCAATCAAAATGACAGACTTCTTTCAGCTCTTTCAAATTTATGAAGGAACCTTCCCGTCCCCTCGCCCCTGCAGATTTTTTCATAGTTTTCGTCGCGTCAGCCCATACACGATTATATTAATCACCCTATTCTTGCTTCTCGTTCCGCGGGCTAAATCTTCACTGGAATAATGAGCCATTCAATGCTAGTCCTCCCATGCTGGCGCGGGGGCCAGTAGTTAAAATTAGTTTTTAATGGAAATTACGATAAACGATATCCGCGCGATGTTATCATGAGAATAGATATTAATAGATAAAGGGCAAACTTTAATTTTTCGCCGGAGCCACGATTTTCGTCCCTAATTGAGTTTGGCGGGATCAGTGGTCATTAATTTCCCGAGCTGTCGTTAATTGGGCCGTTTAAAGAAATATGTATAAACCTCGGCCGGGAACTTTTTGCAAGTTTTTTATCTTAGTTTTTTTTTATCAGGTTTATCTGGAACGATATCGAGGTCGAAAGTGTCGGTGGTGGTGGTGGTGGTGGTGATGGTATATCGTGAAAACGGGTGACAGAAGCTCGAAGCTTTTAAGGACCTGCTCCTTTTAAATTTTCATTTGCATGACACTCGTTCCGTTTTCCAGCGTATTTCGCACCAGTCACGCCTGTGCCTCTTCCACCAGCTTATCCCATTAATCTGGAATTCTCGCAGGGCCGATATATGTTCTCTTTTTTGCCCTCGTGCACCTGTTGCCAGCGAAATCGCCTTACGAGGTCGATCGATCTTGAGAAATCCGTTATTTATTTAAAATCCCTTACGCGATGCTTCAAGTCGTCCTGTGCATCCACTACATTTTTAAATCTATAGCCTTCACTTTTATAACCATTCCTAATTCAACGGTTTATCGATAGCTTTTTATTTAAAAATCCTTCTATTTTTCATCCGGTCCCACATCGAGTTCTTCCCGACTTCTCTTCGGAATTCCTAGCTCGTCTACTATAAGTGGCGATTCGATAGAAATGAAGAATCGGTAGTTTGCTTAAATAAATTACGAACGGAGTCGGTTCATGATACATCAATAATCACATCTGGGGAAGGTGTAGAAATGTATAATGGATATTGGTAATCTTGAGTGTCCTTTTCCATTGCAATGCATCAGCAGTGGCATGATTAGTAATAGTGGTAGTAGTAGTAGTAGTAGTAGTAGTAGTAGTAGCAATAGTAACAATAGTAGTAAAATCAGTAGCAGTAGTAGTAGTAGTAGTAGCAGCAGCAGCAGCAGCGCACAGTAGCAGTAGCAGCATCAACGGTAGTAGAATCCAATGCAAATCAATGAAAGCTTGGAGACAAGCACGAGGCGCAGGGCCTGCGTGGATTATAACTTGCCGCAGTGGTCATAGAATTCTGTGGTCAGACGGAACACAGTATATAATGGCATTATTGAACTGAACAATCTGCAGCTGCTACGTTATCACGCGTTTCTCTGTGCTTCCATGTAAATTATGTATAAGCTGCATTTTCACCTATATTTACATTAATGCGCAAACTCAAGTTAATCAAACTTTAACAATACCCGGTAATTAGAAATCCCTCTTGAAATAAATTGGGTATAAACTGCATTTTCAATGGAACTGGCATTAATAAATGAGTCGATCATTTCATACGCGATCGAATACAGTGATGGAGGAGAGAGGAAAATTAACTCGCGATTAGGAAAAATAAGAGAGAGAGAGAGAGAGAGAGAGAGAGAGGAATCGAAAGATTCGTAAAGGGTGAAGCATTCGTTATAAGTAATTAAGAAAAAAAAAGAGTGGTTAAAGGTGACAGCGTTTAAGATGCAAATGAGGCAAACTGAAATCTAAACTCCCAAAGCTCGAGAGTGGTGTACATACGAGTTTGCGAATTAAAGCTGGTTTTCATTGGACGGGAGGGGAGCGAGTGAGAGACGGAGATAGAGTTTGCGACAAAGGGTTAAACGAGCGTTAGAACTTGTGTTAAACGGTCTGCGGAGAGAGAGCAACAGGATAAAAAGACGGAGTTACAAGAAACGGTCTCAACGGAACCGAACTGCTCCGGGAGATCCGAAAGAGAAAAGGAGAGACCCCGAGGAAGGGTGGTGGGGGCGGTTGAAAGGGGATGAAGAGGGTTAACCGAGAGGTGGCTGCGGGGCGGCCGAGGGGAGAGGAAACAATCAGTGAGAGAAAGAAGCGGCGCATAATTTATTACGCTCAACAACCCGGTCCCGCGGGATGGACAAGGAGAAAAAGGTTGCATGCGATAACATTGAAATTAAAGCCACGGTGATTAAGTGTTACTGCGGTATATACGAGCACGCCGAGCAATAAAAGAGAGAACGTTTCGCTTTTTATCTGCCTAAGGACGACTGCCGCCGCCTGCTACAAAGATTACTTTTATTTCGGCCAACATTTTGCGAGAGAATAAAAATTACAGCAGCGTGCATCTTATATGGCAGTTTCTATCAATTTTGGCATCGAGAACTTTACGATTTTGCTGCTACGAAGCTCCCGGCATCGTAAATTTAACTTATTCGACGAAAACGTGGCAATCAAACGCTTCCTTCTCATCCCCATCTTCCTCCTCCTACTACTTCTTCTTGCCGCGGCTCGCTGGCTGACTATGTCGTGCCTTGTTCCACTTACATACGTTATAGCATTTCCTCCTTCACTTTGCGCTGCCTTGTTGCTAAGTGAAGCAATTGAAAGTTTATGGCTGGTCATATTAAAGCTTAAAGGATATAATAAAACGTTACTGGCTGATATGGGTTGCCCAACTTAAATATGCCGGTTTCTCGTAAAACTGATTTGGGGCAAACCCCCGTGCACCCCCGGTAGAGACCGGGGCATCCCGCGGCAACAATTTGTGTATGTTGCATTTACCGGAATGCGATTGGCAGTGACTCGAGTCGCACTCTGGATTTATCCAATTAGATTAACGGGTTTCGCCGGTAAAGTTGATTCGGCGAAATAAAGTATCTCGCGTGGGCTTCTCGTGCCTCGGAAGGTTCAATTTAGAAATCTGATGAGAATATCCGGAGACAGGGTGGCTGAGTGCCGAGTACGATTTTATCCTATTGATTTCGCGCGCGTCCCACGCGAAAGGAGAGTACGGCCGAGATGGAGGACCTTGACATCAATATCGGGCACAACAGGCACCCCCACTTGAACGATTTTCACCCTCTTCGACCCCCTAACCGCCCACCATCCATGGAACCACGTGACTTTACCGAAGACAACCGAAAGCCCACTCGGTACCGTTCGCGATTCCTCGTAAGTTCTCCTTCGTCTCGCGGCCTGCTAGAAACATCTGGCCTGGATGGCCGGACGTAAGTTACTGGCGTAATATGGTTCCAACCGTGAAATATTCCTCCTTGAATTTCCACCCTGAACCCCCACCTGACGTATATTTAAATAATTACTCATGAAAGTGCTCGCTTCTCATCGCAATTCCTCATGTGATATTCCTAGATCAAGGGGCGTCTGAATATTCACCCCTCTTCCTGGGAGGGGGGTGGGGAGAAAATATTCCTCCCCTCCTATCCTTTCCACGTGGTTTTACCGCTTTTCCTGCTTCATTGTTATTTTTCTTGCATTGAATTTTCACCCAATTCGTCGATGATCGCACTTGGCGAACACTTTGCTAGCGTCAAATTTGATATTTGGGTTTAATGTTACCAGGGGCACAGTTTGCTGGCTGTTTGGATAAGTTTAATCAGCCTGGGAGTTAGTTGAAAAAGCTCCGAGCACTTTAGCCAACGTGATAGAGGGCAATTTAATCGGTTCTCCGATGCGAGAAAAATGATCGTGGCGCGTGTGGCCACGCGGAGAGTAATTGATATTTCATTAAAATTTCATAAAATTTATGGAGAATTAACGCGAGAACACAGGAAATTACAGCGCTCTGATTATTCGTAATCGTTCCTCTAACGTTCCCACCTCATTTCCCGAATCTCTCCGTGACGGAAAATTAGTAACTCGATACTTTGTCGGGTCGCTTTTCTGCCGTCCGCCTATCGCGCAAGAAATGCAATGACAGTTCTTTTAATTTTAGATCGATTCCAGTCCCTTTGAACCACCCCCTCTCTCATTTTCAGTATCCTTGGTTACACCGGAGGTTCGCCGTATAATCGTATCGACACTTTCCACGAATTCCATTTCTATCAAGAGCAGCCAATATCTTCCTTTCATATTGTTTTCTATGTATGTGTATACACGAATCCTCGCAAATTACTATTATTAAAATTCGTCAAATGCTTAGCGTGAAATAAACTTCTTATGTCTAGCTTTGTCGAGGCGATGAGACAGGAAGAACGAACTTTAGGTATCGTGTAAAAAGAGACGAAATTATAGAGCTTCGAGAGACTCGCTGAATGATATCTTACAGAGTTGGAAAAGGTGGAAGAAACATCTCCGTCTGGTAGGGAGTTACCGTGACAGTAATAAAGAGGCGGTTGATTCGATTTTATAGCGCGAAATTATCTTGAAACACCCTCTTCTCTGCTACTGAGAGAATGCTTTTATCAGCTTGTTTAATGTACGAAAACTAATTGCCCCGGACACTTTCGATACTCTGCTACGAGTAATAAAAAGCAAAAGAAGAAGAAGAAGAAACAGCAGCAGCACAGAAGGAAAAGAAGATGGAAAAGAAAGGATAAGAGAAAAGAAACAGAGAGAGAGAGAGAGAGAGGAAAGAATCGCAGTTCTTCCTCTCGTGATTAACATTCCAATAAAAATATCGCTCACAATAAAAGACGAGAGCACCGAACTAAAATGCACGGACACTTTAGATCGCGCATAAAATTGCCATAAATTCCAGAAAATATAACTTCATTAAATTCAATCCTTCGGGTTTATCGATCTCTTGTTGTAAACACTTCCGGTAATGAAATATAGAGGAGAGGGGCGTAGTGGGGGGTTGTTGCGTTTGAATTTCCACGAAATAATATACTCCGTTAGGGGAAGCATTAAGCTGCCAGGGAAGATTTTTGCCAGTAATTTTCTTGCCATCGTTGAAAATAAACGAGGAAAGTTTGATGTTCGGTCTAATGGGAAAACGAAGAAAAAGCCGGGCCCCGCGCAACTCGTATGAAGTTTGTTGAATTAACAATGCCAGCGACGACGTACAAATCCGTACTCATGTAGCTTACATGAGGGCTGGTAACTGCAGTTTCTTCCTGCGGGAGAGCGAGCAAAAGGGATGTTTCTTTCATGCTTTATCATGATATACAGCTGCGAGCAAGAAATTTTCCGGGCGCGCGGCGGACTCGATCCCAGAGCAAAGCAATCGCGATCAGCATGAAAATACGCTGAAACGTATAATTGCCACGGAATAATAATAGCAACAACAATAACGCGTAACCCTCCGGATATTGTTCTCCGCAACGCGCAATTAGAAATTGCGAATTCAACGCACATTAATATTACTGGTGTTATGCATCAATATTACGAGAATGCCAGGTAAATCATGCAGAAATAATGTTGTGAAATTAGTAATTTATCGGAGTTCATTGATTCCGAGAGCTCACTCTGGTTTTGTTACACGATTCAGTTCCGGTTATTACTCACCATCAGTTTCGCGGCTGGATGTTTGAAAATGTGCTTTTTAGGATGTCTGCCTCGGCCGATAAATGCTTGATATTAAATTCCAGGGGCTCTGTGTCACCGTATCAGCCGCAGCGCTCGCCTCGATACGATAACGAAACAAATGAGACGATGATAAAAAACAAGAAAAGCCGCGTCAGATCCGGGTAGAGTCTGCGTGTCAGGGACAATGAGGCTGTGACGGGATTGAAGGGGGGGGGAGAGGATCGAGGCATTTACGAAGGGGGTGTTGCAACGGGGTTGCCAGATGCCAAACCGAAGATGACAAGATCACTTACCACAGGCGTGTGGCATAATTTCCCGCAAAGTTAAGATCCCATTATGGCAGCCAGTCTATGGGAGTGACACGCGTCAACAGTAACTACAAACATTGCCCGAACTATGCACATTGCGTGATTTAGAGGCAACCAATCATCTGGCCGCAATGAAATCTCGCGATCGGCCTGACAGCGAGCAGTTACCAACAGGGAAGCAACGCAACGCAACGCAACGCAACGCAACGCAACGCAACGTAACGTAACGCAACGTAATAGCTAAACCAGATCATGATTACGTGCAGCTCATTAACCAAACACTTGGCAACGGCAACATTGTTTAATCAGTGTCTGGAACCTTGTCAGGGTTTTCCATTAGCATTCACTTTTTACCCCCACCCCCTGCGAAACTAATCGTTACGGCACCGCTAATGAACAGCTCGGAAGTTGGCACGGGACAGACATTTTATATTCGTGAATCTTGCGCTGTCAGCATTACGGACAATTGATAATTTCCGGTTGCTCGTCGAAGGTCCTCCCAGGGTTTTTAGCGACTTCTTTGCAACGCCACGCGCGATGTAACGTTGACGAATAATGTTCTCGTCGCAATAACGCGCCGCTCGGAGCATTTTATAGTTGAGAACGATAAAGTTTTTAATGCCACAGAAATGCCGATCAGAAGCTGCACCAGCTGTTAGAATGATAGGACACGTTTCAGATAAAATGTGGAATTACATATGTTGCGTGTATCCAATCGTTTTTACTTCAGTCGTATATTTCCGCGTGTAAAACAGTTCCGTTAGATATTACCGGAACCAGCCAGCCAGCCAGCCAACCAGCAAACCAACCAGCCTCTTCGGCAGCAGCGGTGTTCGTGGGTCTAAGGAGGCAAACGAGAGTCGAATGGAAATTCGATAATAATTATTGTCCCCCCGCCTCTTTCCACCTTCGCGCGGGGGTTGGGGTCCGTTGAAACCTGCGCCCGCGCTTGTGGCGCCCATAAATTCTAGCCGAACGTTATACGCTACTGCGCTGCGCTTAGATTGGCTAAGGTATACCTACTAGACTAGACGAATGTGCACATTTATCAGTAAAGCCCCCGGGCTCGATGAGAAAAAAAGCGGGAAAATTATTTTCCATTTCCGGATACGTTTATTAATGTAACGAGGCCCCCCTTACCCCCACCACTCCCTTCCGGAGTCTCTTGAAAATGGACGCCGTCGAATCGTCACCGCGTTAACTTTCTTGCCAACCGCGTTGATCGTGGAAACTATTTTTATTATGGCCTCTCCTCGTATTTCCTTTTCTTGCGATCCTTCTAGATTCTCTTTGACCAATTCGTCGGATGCCATAAGTTTTTGAGTTATCGAGGCTCCGATAGAGCGACGTTTAATAGAGTGTAATGACTTCTCGGGGATGGTCAGTATTTAGCGGGGGACAGTGACAATTATTAGTACCCCGCAATTCTCCTCCAACTGGAACAATGCAAGCACCCGAGGAAAAGGACGGCCAGTTTAATAGAGACCTCTTACCGGAAGCAGTGGCGTGCTCACGATTAGTACTAGTCATGGCAATGGCGAGGAAGGGGCGAGGATGCTGAAAGTTAACCGGCGAGGGGGCTGGGGAGAGGAGGGTCAGTTTTATCTGACGCGCAAGTGGAACAATCGACGTTCGGTCAGCCGCGAACTCAGGCGAACGAGAGGCTTTCCGCACACCGCCACAGGAGCAATAAACTTTATTACCCCTCGTTTCTGGACAATTCCCACCCCAAACTACCCCCGAACACTGGGATACGTCAAACGCGTTCATTTTCAAGCGGAGAAATCGCAACTATGATAACGGCGGAACGTTCGGAAAAATCTCGCGTAAATTGTGATCTGCTTACCTGAGGCTGGATTGACAAATATCACGCAAATGTTTCCATCCCTCCTGTCCCAAGAGCTTTAGTTTCTCGCAAAACCCAGCCGCAACACCACTTGTCACGATTTTCCCGCGAATTTCCCTACGTACATGCCAAAATTCCACTCGTATATGAATTTTGATATGTAAATTATACCGGGGTTTTTCGGAATAACGGGCTTAGAGATAATCCTATTAATTATGTTTTCTGCATTTTAAACGATTACTATCGGGTCGAGATTGAATTAATTAAACAGCACCTTCGCACACTTCATTACGCACGTGTGTCGCGGTAACCATGAAAAATAGAAAGCTCGGAGCCGGTGGACATCCGCCCTGGCCGACTGTTAAAAATTGAAACTCGGTCGGTGCTGGGGAGGAAAATCAAGGGGGAGCGCCGGGGACTAATTGATTTTGACGGGGCAAGATTTATGAGGATTTGACGAGATGAGCAGATTCGAGAAAGCGAAAGCGAAGGCGAAAACGTTTTGTTCCTAGCATTATCGCGTTCTTCGTAAATTTCGCGTCAAGCTCTCCCTCCAGCCCATTGAAAAATGATAAAAGTATGTAAATACGATACCCACCGAAGCCAAAACGACGTGCGGAACTTCTTAATACCATAATGATAGAGAGTTTAGGGTGGAAAGGGCGAGAGGGTGAGGAGAAGCGTAAAGAGAGGGAGAGAGGGATGGAGGAGGGTGCGGGTGGAAGTTGATCTGACAGTATTAGGGAGCTTCACGCGTCCCCTATTCACAAAGGACAGGAGCTTTTATGCACTTACGCTTAAAATGCAAGTGCATCAATGAGGCCATAAACTAGTGGGCCTGGAATACAAAGTTTGTGTCATCAAACGTATTGAACAGATGCATCATGAATGTTGATAAGCTCCGGTGGGCGAAGCTCATTCGAGCCAACTGTACGTAAACAAGAGAAGAATCGTAAAAGCCGCTGAACGACCGGTGCTTGCAGCGTTAATTCGTTCGAGGGCTCCGATCCAATTTGCTGCAAGCTCGCGAATACGTTTGCTTTCGCGTGCGCTACTTCCGTTTGTCGACGAAGCTCTATTTCGACGCAGCGACCATTTTCCCGCTTGTTCGCTCGTCGATCGAGATAATTGAACGGAACGCCCGCGCCACCCCCTCGTGACTTATGTCAGCCGTTTCTTACCTTTTTCGAGTTTCGCTGGAGGTGGAGGTGTAGGTCGTGGTGATGGTGGCGGTGGTGGTGGTGGTGGTTCTTCCCTCCTACAGCAACGGGCGACCCTCGGCAGAATTTTTATGAAACTAAAATCTTTCTACCCCCCCCCCCTCCCTCTCCTCCCCTGACCAAGTGTACTGGAAATGAATTTCCATGCTGGAATTCTAATTAATTCGAAGGGAAAAAAGGAAACTGTGCGTGCGGAGAAAGGGCGCGCGAGGATGGTGTCCGCGATTATGGAATTTTCGTATCCTGCGCCTCCACCATTTATCAGGGGGGTACTCCGCAGGATGAGTCGCAGGTTTTGCCGGGAAATTTCGGCTTGTATACAGTGTGTATAATCGATGGTCCCCCGATAAACGTGTAATGCGTGTATAACACGAACGTGTCACTCACCGGATGTAACACTGGCTGAGGGTCCGGGGGGTGGCGGGTAGCCAGGGCGGGAAGGGGAGCGGCGGCACAAAAGCAACCGCGGCGTGTACCGTCGGTGCACCCGGGGATATTGTACCGCAATTTTTCGAGCCTTCCACATCCGGATGGACGCAACTTTTGAAATACCGTCTGCATTTTTTAGCTGTTCATTTAACTTGAAACGCGCGCCCGGAGAAATCGGCCGAGCAACTAAATCTCCTCGTAACCGGGACTTAGTATTCCATAAAAAACATCGAGTAATCAAGCTATGATTATTTATGAATGTAGTGCCGCGCATTTTCGTTTCTATCTCCGGTTCCCGGGAAATTTGGTGCTTTCCATTTTTAACGCGCTACTGATCGAAATAATTGAAGCCCCCGCGCGCAATTATATTTCGAGGCTGACGCTCGTATTCTGGTGTGAAGAGTTGGAGCAGCAGGAGGAAGGAGGGGGGGAGCTAGTTTCACTCACGTTAGTCATTAAATCGACGATTAAATGCCACTCGTTGCGTCGTTATTGTTAGTTTTGTAAGATCGAGCTTTACGGGCGTCATGGTAATGACGAGTGGAAAGAAAGCTTCAACTCGGATGATAAATGAATAATCGGAGATTAATGAATTTAATTCCACTGGCAAGCGCCGGGACAATTGAGATTTTTCTCCGCGAATCGAAGATTTTGAGAGGTTTTCGAGCGAGAGCCGGAAATAAATGGCCTGCCGCGAATGTTCAACAGCGAAACGTGCAGGTTTTCGCCGAAGCATTGCTCGTTTTCCCGTCTTGCGTTTTTATCGTTATGGAGCCTGGGAAACCGGATAAATTACCGGGAATAAATTTTCCTCGGGAAATCAGACGATCCGGGGAATTTCCAACGTCGATATCACCAAGTGCGCCGGAAATTCGCGAGCTACCACCACGCTCGGTACAGTCGAGCGAGAGAATAAACAAACTCCGATTTGAAAGGACCCACTACCACAACCACCACCATCCTAAATCTACAACCGAGTATTCACCTGCAAATCGCGTACGTCGATCTCGCAATTTTCCAAATAGGAACGCGCGTGACCTGTCATAGGTGATCCGATAACAGACGAAATCACCCCTATCGCTTCCGTTGAATTCGTTCGAAAAAAAAAGCTGAACGACAGGACTTTAACCATCATCTTTCATCGAACTTTCGTTTCCAACGTAGAAAAGCGCAAGGGCTTATCCATGCTTCGATGCGCGATACCCGCAGCGACCTACGGGGGAAAATGATAAAATTAGCGGGGACGTCTGACCCGTCACGGACTCGTTCTACTGTGTAAATTCACGGCTTCCCCGCAGTATCGCGCAAGGCGGCTTACAAGAAACTGGAGATCGCGACATCGGGGCTTGTCGATCTGTTTTCCGGAAGTAACTGGAATGACTTTGCACACGCGAGCTTTTTGCGAGATGCTACTACCCCCCTCGAAGCTACTCGGCGAATCAACAAGCAGCAGCAGGATTCCTCGCGGCTTCGTCGGCGATGAATCGACAGTTCCACTTCTTTGCGCCCTCCACCTGATCTTTCCGACCAGCTCCGGAATTTGCCGCGAAATTGCAGCTCGTAATGGAATTTACACGCTGGAGCAGCCACGTAATTCGAAATCGGCGGAGAAACGGGGAAAACGCTCCTCCGGCCTCGCGGGCAAAAAGAGCCAAAAACCCCTGTAGACTTTTAATGCCGAAACGCCCTACGAGATGTTGGCCGAAACGAATGAAATTGCTGCCACGTTTTGCAATACTAAATTCGCCCCCGTCGAATCCACGGTTTTTTTGACGGGAGCTTAAGGGATAACTAGGTTCTCCCATCGAAACTGTGAGCGAACCGGAAAATCAAGTGGCATTTTCGTCGTCCGTTAATGCGAAAAATTATTTCATCCCCCGCGGTCGAAATAAGCGTTTCTATAATTATCGTAGTTTCCGGGGTAGCCGTCGGGATGAAAAGTAAGCGAGAAAAATTACGACCGTACCGTAGAGCTTGTAACAAATGCCGTTATCAATTTCTCCCTTTCCACGCTAAGTTTTCGGCGTGCACTGAAAATTCAGAAATCCTGAATTGGATCCAAAGTGTTTTCGTGGAAATGTTGGGAAACGCGTGTAAAAGTTTGTTGGTTGCAAGTACGCGCGCACACGCACACACGCTCCACGTTAATTTACGCCAAAGGTTGGGTACCTCTAAAAATCCAGGGGAATATCAGTGCTACGCGAACTTTGTCGTTTCGAGATTTATTTCCCGCTGTGTCTTTTATCACCCTGTCGTCCGGATCCTGCGTAATTTTTAAGCTCAAGGAAAACCTTATCAACGAGCCAGATCGCTTTGTAGCGATTCGGGAGGGCGTTTCCCGAACGCTCGAAAAAATTCGGGCGGAATATTTCAAGTGCATTTTCGTTGATTCTATTTTACGTGCGATCTATCTTTTCTGGATTTTCCGGAAGAGAAAAAGTGCGGAGTATGTTTAAATTGCTTGAGAGAGAACCATGCTTCTGGCAAGAAAGAAGTTGAAACTTCTTCGGACTTTTAATGCACAGATGCTGTATTAGACACGAACCGCGGCAAATGTTCAACTAAAGTATATAGGCTGGTTTCCGCAAGAAGGAAAGAGGGGGAAAATTAAAAAAAAAAAAAACAGGATAAAATAATCTATAACCACACGCGTTAAATATCATCTAATAAAAATATCTAGCGGATATTTTTAGTAGCGAGGTGGATACAGCCGAATGCACGTGTCTCAGCGTTATTTTTCTGTTTCATCGACTATTTCGGTAAGAGACCTTTGCTATTGGTATTTTCTCAGTGACTTTTTTTTTGTCAGACTGCATCTATTTAATAGGCTGCGCGGTGCCTATTTGTTCCGGACATCCATGACACGGGCCGAAATTTATTTTTCAATCTGCATCTCTGTTTTAACGATAACGATTTACAAGCCTCAATAGTTGAATGCGATTGGTTTTCAAATCTAGTTACAAATATCCGTCGAGGTGGAAGGGCCGAATTTCAATGGGATGCGAATTAAACGCAACCAGCGTGAATAACGCGATAAAACGATAACACTGCAAGTGGCCCTGCGATGTAACGAAATGTATCAATTTGTCTTCTTTTCTCGCCGGTAGAAACAACACTTTTTTTCAATCTCTTCCATCTCTCCAAACTAACGTTCTAACTGATCGAGTCATTTAAAGTAAATGCAACAATGAAATGTTTCGCACCCGTCGAGTCTCTCCATCTATTAAAAATAGCGCAGTGCAAAACAGGAAAATAGATTTGCAACGACATCGTTTCCAGGGCGGAAACTGTTTAAAAAATGACCGTGAGCATCGTCATTTTCCCGTCGCAGGATCATGAAAGCGTTTCAAGTTTTCAAATTCGTATTTCGCGACGAAATTAAATACGATGAATCGATAATATATTTTAAGGATTTTCATCGGAGCTTCGTATAATTCCACCAAGCCTTTCGTCGGCGCTTTAAATATTTGTTTGTTCCAATTCTTCCCTCATTTTTCGTGCATTCATTTGAAACGTGCGTGTCGCGCTATTTCGATGAATGTAATCCCGACGTCCAAACGATTTTCGATAAACCCGTTTGATTTCAGTCATCTCATTTGGGACCACGCGAGCGTTCAGTTATACCAGCAGTTGTTGTTATGCAATAAAATTTCCAGGGTGATTCGATTCCTCGCCCTACGACTGGCGGAACACTCGTGAAATATGCCGTTGTAAAATTTCAAGGCTTGATCTTTTGTTTAATAGCGTAACTTGATTATGGTCCGCAAGACTGTATGCGCGCATGTGCGCTCAGGTGTTAGATTTTTTATTTACATTTTTATGGGCACAGTTATTTGCAATAATGCTCCGGAGGGTTCTCACGCGGTTTAATTTCCTTCCACAATGATATAGAGTTATCGGGCTTTACTCGAGAGAGATTTGAAATCGATAAGATGATGAGGATTCTACCAGTCCGACTTATGGTACATGCTTACTACTGACGTGTCGCACCTGTACTCAAATATATCGGGAATATCAAACAAGCGTGATACAAAACCTATCCGATTCAAGCTTCCCCCTCGGATTCTTCAAGGAATAAGAAGGTGGAAGGGATATTTCTTTAGAACAATGCGTAATTTATTTCAATTAATTCCAGGGGTATGAGAGAATCGAATATTTTCGTAGAATATTCGTCTACGGCAGCAAACAGTCTAGTGGATTATCGCGACTATTAAGAATTCCTTGATGTTTTCCATCGAATCGATGAGAAGGGGAGGGGAGGTGGCGGGGATAAGCGCAAAATGGAGTTGGAGATTAGAGAACGAGTAAATTTTGCGCAAGCTCGCAAGCTTACGGGATCGAATAGCGTTGGGCAAAGAGGATCTTTGCAACAAAATCGTCTTTAATTCTTGTCGCGTTCGCGCGCTTGCGCGCGCGCGCGCATTCGTTCGGTTCGTCGATGGATTTAATTTTCTCTCAAATTACTTCGCACCTCCAGGAGTGAAATAATGGACGAAGTGGGCGGCCCTGCTTCTTTCCCCGGGCCGCCATTTTTCTTCTCCTTCCTTCCTGCCACCTCCGTAATTTGCTTGCTCTTTCCTCCAACTGGTTCCAATGATGTACCTTCGAATTAAGAGAATCGGCAGCCCCGCGCACCCCCGGAAACGACCGGTGGCTCGAGTAAAAGGGAGAAAAAGGGGGTTGCTGGAGGGTGCAAGAGGGCAAGACTCGAGTTGCAGGAAATCAGATTGCGAACGATTCTTACGAGATGAACTTGGAATAATCGCCTTCCTGAAGGGTCATCATTCTTTTCGAAATAAAGCACCCTCGCGTAAATAATGGTAACTTATTCTTCGTAGGTTTCTCAATACCTGATTTTCAAAGTTATTAAAGTCCTCGAGAAGTTTCCCCCTTTCCCACATTAGTTTCTTTCTCATTATGGTTTTGCTTCGTTATAATCGATAATTCAGTGATCCTACCGATTGATATTGGTTTCTCTCTCTCTCTCTCATTAAACCAAACTGTTGGCTGATTTTGTTGAAAATTTCATACTAAACGGTTCAAGTAGTAAAATCTTGCGAAACATTCACCGCTAAAGGAAATGAAGCGATGATTAAGTCAATTAAAATTTTAATTAAATACACGCACTTGATAAATTGAATTATTACGATATTTTATTGTAAATCTGAAATGAAAGGATGAAATGTGGGGGAAGAAAATCTCTGCTTGTGGCGGATGCCTGATACTTTTTATGGATTTACGGGATGGAAATTAGGTTCTTCGACTGCCTGTAATTCTCGCGTACGTGCCGAGCAAACGTTTTCAGGTAGAATGCATATTCCAATCTCGCGTTTCGATTAATTGTTTCGTTCTCGAGTGCGTTATTCGCATCGTTTTGAATCAATCCGTACATCTGCGGTGGCCCATAATGCATTGGCAATTTCCTGGCATGCTTAAAGCTCCGGAATTGAATGACGTTCCCGACTCGTTAATTTGGAAATCAGGAGATCCAAGAAAAATAACGAACATTCATCGGGCCCACAAAAATCCCACCTCCGTTGATCGATGTTACAAATCGAAACATTTATCATTGAGTGGCTCATTCTTTTCAAGGATCATTTATTAAGAATTTCAGTTACGGATAATTCCATTAATTGGTCCCCTTTCGAGTTTTCAATTTAACCGTACCGCGCGTGAACAATAATTATGTTACGAGGATTTCACACAATTAACAGTAATCTGTTGCATAATCTTTTATCGAGTATTTGCTTTTTAGTTTAAAGTCCGTAGATTTAACCTGCTGTTACGAAAGAGCAATTGATAATCGAATAATCGGAAAACCATTAGTGGAGAAAAGAAAAATCACTTTTTATCCGAAAGATTTTTGCGCGAATTATCAGCCAGATCTAGAGCGGTATCGTCATTATTTTGCGCGGAACATTTTAAGTGGAAAAGGAACGTTTCTAGTCAGACGGTGAAACAGCCCTGCCTTGTGTCGCAGAAATTTTAAACTACTCTCGAATTCAACTGTGGAAAAAGATTGATTTTTCGCGCGACTTTTTCTTTTCGTAAAAAAGTTCCTTCGTTTCCTATCACAAAATTGTGTTAGGGAACGACGAACCGTTAACTTTACTTTTATAATGGCGCAGTGCGTGAGCTTGGTACAGTGTTTTATCATTGACAAGTTATTAGCGTTCGCATACTGCCAGACGAGATTAATGAGCAGTTTCTGCTTAGTTCGAATGAATAAATAGATGCAGCGTCTCTACCGTAATATTCACCCAGCGAGAGTTTATAATAGCATCATCGACTACCAAACGAGCAAACGAACGAGTGTACACAATTAGAAAATTTCTCGAGTTCTCTCTCTCTCTCTCTCTCTCTCTCTGTAAACGTCGAATCTTGACCACGCAGGCTTTACAGTTATATGGAAAATACAGTAAACTTTTCAGGCGATTCGTCGTCGTGCTCCAGTCAACTATTTAAGCTCGTCCATAATTCAGTCTCCCGGTCACTTGTTAAATTGCCCAATTAAATGTGGAAACGAAAGCGAATTAGCATTCAGTGAGAAGTACTTGGCGTTGTGTATTATTTCCCTTGTACGTTTGATAGGCTGCATTTGAAATGCATATTAATTAATCCTATACATTCGGCATTGCAATGTTAACATGAAATTGATAGTCGAATGTTGTACAAGAGGCTAAATGTATAATTTTCTGTTTTCCTCTATTTGACAATTCGAGATGAATAGACGAACCAAGATCGATTGCTCGTGGTCGTGAGTTATCAACTATGAGCAATCTGTTGCCATTTAATTGACACGAACCAGTTAAAGCACAATGCTGTTTCTCGATATTTTGCTTAATTAATCTTACCATCCGAGGGAAGCAGAGATAGAATTTCAGATAAGATCCATCCGCGTATCCGATGGCTCGAGATATTTTGTTTTCAGTGTGCGAAGAAACGGAAGAAATGATTTATTTTCGTGCGTGCACGAGGAATCTTTGTCGTCGCGACGGTGCAACGTCCGTAAGTGGAAATGAACATTTCCTGGAGTTTTAAAAGTGATTTAAAAATAAAATCTACTACACGTGTGTGTCCACTTGAAAAGGTTAGAGTTTTATGAAATAACGCGTGTGTGCTTTACTTTTTTATCCAACTCTCGACTGAAGAGCGCTTTATATTGGACAAGAAATAATCTTTCGTTGGAGTGAAAAAAGTTGGCTGAAAGCACAAAGCGAATTCTTACAACAATATTGGCCTTAATCTTTATTAAATTTTTTCGCGACAACGCTCAACGAACGTTCTTTTAAGCAATGCGGATTCCCGACGAAAATAACGAAGGCGGAAAGAAGTCTGTGGTATTTCTTTTGCGCGAGTTCGCGATGAAATTTTCCGGACGGGGTTCCCTCTCTCTTTTCTTGCTTCTTCCACCCCTACTATCTTTCTACCGGCAGAATTTAAATAAGTGGAACAGTCGACACATCTCCACGGGCGTTTAATCTCGAGCCACCTCAGAATTGACAAATTTCCTTCCGGCCTCATTCGGCCAAATTGGCTGCCCTACTCAGCCAGTTTTTGCGCGGTTGCGGGAAAACTATGTGGGAATTAAATTGCGAAAAGTATGATTAACCCTGCAGAACAGACGCGGGCGTAAGAAGTTTCTTTATTTTTCGAAAAATGCTCGAATGTTTATTACTAGGTTGACATTTCTCCGAATATTCTCAATGAGTTCATTCTCTGGAATTTTTACAATTTACAAGGAACACTCGTAAGTTCGTGTCAGCTATTGATGTTTTTCTCAATGATTGAAGAACATTTCACTTTCGTCAGAGAAAATTCAATCTCGATGACTCTTCTGCATCAGACACCAAGATTTTTTAATTTTTCTATATTAATAATCATCATGCACATGCTTTTATACAAGTATTTTACGCGCTACGCTGAGTAACACTGAAAGTGCAGGTGCGAAGCTTGTAGGTCCTATTACAGTGACTATAAGGTATTCAAATTACCAGCTATTTTGCCTGCTGGTATACGGTAGACTGTCTTACGTGGAGAACAACTCCCCCCTCGAGAATTCTGACGCAGATGAGATGGAGCCCGATTATGACGAGCGCTCAGTCACAGCTGATAAAAGTCTCCTTGAAATTTCTGAAAAATTTCTCTCGCTCTACTTACATCTCGATTCCTCTAGTAAAATACTTTTATTTATAAATCATAACTACAGGATTTTTTAAAAAATCCTCGAAACTAGACGGAAACATTTAGAAGGAGTCAATTTCAGGGTTGAATAAATGAAAAACTTCAGAATTCAGTAGTAATACCATACATACGTGTCAGACAGTATGCAATGTGATTAGAGATAAAGAGTTGAAAAGTGAGTCAGTGCATAATGATTTACAACGATAATACTGATTTTCGAGGGAGTGCTTTCTGTTGTCTTTTGCTTAACTCGTCGCAGCGGAACATGAGCAATCGACTGAACGGACTAAACAGGACCTGAACAGGAGTGACAGGCTTTTGTGTCAAAGGCATGGTGTTCCGTAACTTCATTCAAGGTTCACTGCCATATTATTAACGGATTATCGAATTTGGGTGCCCGACCGACTAAACAAGACTTTGAAAAAATCTAGAGAAACTTAGATCTTAAAATTCGCATACGTCTGACTTGTTTCACGCTGAAACTACTTTTCCTAATACTTCTCAGGTTTTACTTCAATAAGTTGTTCTTATAAAAATCTTCACTGGATGAGCTACGTAAAATGAAGCTACTCGATTTTAGTGAATTCAGAGTTAAATTTATAACGAGTTAAGGCTGATAAATTGAACGAATTAAATTGAATCGAATTAGAGAGAAATTCGGAGATAAGTGAAATGGGGGAAAAAAGAAGTTAAGTATTCCAATTGGAATAATTTAGAAAGTACGCGTACCGTCCTTTGACACGTTGCCCTTCATTATATGTAAAGAAGGTACAGTCACTTTCCACTACATCAGCTTCACGGTTCAACTAGCGTCGTTACGCAATACGTTGGCAAGCCGCATTATTGTACGCTACTCTAAGCACACTCGAGCTTTTCTAGAAAGCTCCGACTGAAAATTCGTGCCATACAGGATATTCCGTATTGGCATACTCTCCTCGAAAAGAGCTTGTTATCGAAATAAAAATAAGTAGAGAATTTTTTAATGACATTTTTGCTTCGCGTTTAATTTTCAAATTGTAAACTCTTAACGCGTAACTAGTTAATGGGATTGTACGATCTGAGCAGAGCACATTCAGTGGAGTATGTTTATCATGGATGATCCCTGATAATAATTCGATAAGTTTAGTTACTCGAGTAGGCGTAACGGCCTGGAAAAACAGAAAGGTTGGAGGGCAAGAAGTGAGAATGAAATAAGGCGGTCACAGGTCGTGGATGGTGCGAGGGTAAGGAGCTAAATGGAAGGGGAGAGATAGGGAGAGAGAAAGGAGAAGGAGACACGGGTAAGAAAATAGACAACAAGCAACGAGTCCTTCTCACCCACGCTGTCTGACACTGCCATTTAATAGATATCCAAAGGATTCCTTGATGAGAGACAGTTTCGTACAGTGATAGATTCGCGCGTGCTAAAATTTTGACTTGCCATTTTTAATACTTCGTCGGACAATTTATTTCCTTAAGCAAATTGATTCTAACCTCTTTCAACAACGCGTAAAAGATAAATGAGAAGGTGCGAAGAAAAATTGAAAGCTCCTCGGTAGAAAAATTAATGTTTCTTCTTGTAATTTTAGTTTGATCCTAATCTCTGATACTTTTCAGTTTTATATTTTTAGTCATCGTGTAAATCCTTTAGATTATGTTTTACGTTTCACCCTGCTACTCGTTCTCTCCTCCTCCTCTCTTTTCTTCGGTAATCTATTTTTTCCATTTTTTTTTTTTTTTTTTTTTTCAGTAGACTATTTTCCAATGAATATCCCGAGATATCTCGATAGGTTTAGCAAGATTATTTGTACCTGAAAAAATATTGAGTTATTCCCACCCCTTTTCCTTTATCATTTCATTTCATTTCAAACGAACAACTCAACGTATCAGATTTACGCGATAGCACCCCGACAGAAAAGCAGTAATAAAGAAGAACGGGTGGCCGTTATTCTGGATAGCACTTAAAAATGCGACCGGTAAGAAATACTCGTGGGTACAGAAGTGTATCTCGGATTCGTAAACGGACACTCCGAAACATCTCAACTCACCCCACTAAAAGATATACGAGCTCAAAGAAGAAGGAAAATGAAAAGTGCAAGAAGTAAAGTAAGGGAAAACGATAAACGCTGCAGAGGAAGAGGGGCGGGGGCAGAGTCCAACATTCGACGTTTCCAAAGAAATTCGTGCCGCTCTGAAATACTTTTTGCTAAAAGAAAATGAATAAATTTATATTAGATTTCGTAACGTCACGTTCTTGTCCCTTTTAGTTCGCTGAATGATTTTCTACCAAAGGTGGTGCGATTTTAGGATAAAAACTAGAGAAACGAGGAACTTATTGAGAAAAATAAAGGTGTGGAATAGCCGAGAACGGGAACGAGAACGAGGAGGAGTAAAAGAGAGGAATGCAGAATAAAATATTCTTTAATAGGTATCCGTAAAAGTGAAAAAAAATAATTGAAGAAGGCTAAAACTAAAAGGCCAGAGGATTTCAAGTGTAATAAGAAGAAGGGAGTAAAATCGTAGAGTAGGAAACTAAAAAGTGTAAGGAAGCTGAAGAACGATAAGGGTAGAAGAAGAAGAGAAAGAGAGAGAGAGAGAGAGTGAAAAGGGGCGGCGGGCGGAGGAGGAGGGGAAGGGAAAGGGTAGGAGGGACAGACAAGGGGGAAAGGAGGAGCAGACAGTAAACAGGAGCTCTAAGTAGTAAAGTGCCCTTTCCCTTGGGCAGTTGCCGGTACCCGCGAGGCTATTTAAGGGTGAGAGGCTCTTAAAGTACGTCGCTTAGTTTCATAACGAAGCAAATGGCACTGGGCGGTTACATAATGCGGCCTGCTTTTAATTCCTTTGTCGTTTTGTTGGAAAAACGCAAGCGAGAGTGGCTTGGCATTTGCTGTGGCCATTCCCCTTCTCCCCTCAGGCTGGTAAACCGTTTGCCAAGAAGCTCGAAATGAGACTCACCCCCGGCCACCCCCCTTTAAGACACGTGCGGGGATGTGCAGAGCTTGCGTCGAATCTTGGAAATGTGGAACAATGGAGGAACCCTGATAGCCAGAGCCTGGGCTCTTTTCTTTTATCGGTATAGCAAGGGTAGCAGCTTCGATTACCAAATGCCTCCATTTAATCCGCCAACCTTTTAACCCCTAAAATTAATGAAGCCCTTATTAAAAGAGGTTGCGAAAACAAAGCGGGGTGCTCGGACGAGAGGGAGGGAGGGGGGAGGATGGTTCCAGGCCGAGGATATATTTATCAAATTATGACTTTTATCGTGACGGAGGAAATAATCGAATTGTCAGAAACTTGAAAGCCAACCCATAAATGATCCTTAAACTTTGATGACGCGGTATCTCGGGAAGATCTCGCGGAGTCCGTTCGATCGAACAAGACAGATGTTGAGATTCCACTTGGAAGAGTGATCGAAGATTATTTAAGCTTTCAAGTGGCCCATCGATAATTGCGTTGGCAGTTTGATGCTTTCTCCAAAGTAAATTTTAATCATATTAACAGGTGCAAGAGCGCCCCCGGGGAATAGCCGTGGCTCCCTGAGGAGGGGGAGAGGGGAGCTGGAAGGAAATGCATTGGAATGCACCGGAAAAGAAATGGTGATGGTAAAACTGCTTTTATCGAAGTTCGGTAGCATCGATTCATAACTATTTCTTCTTGCGCACTTGAACTTTTTCTGCGAAGTTTTACCCCTGTAACGATCAATAACCCGTGCAAAATTCCTCGGACGTTTCCAGCACCGCCCTTCCCTCTGCCACCGAGCTATTAATCACCTTTAATCAAGACCTTTCGTTCTTTCGCAAGTTTTTTCGAGTTTTGATTTTTATATTAAAAAGCCGAGCGTGTGCCCGCTCATTTATTCGCGGTTAAAATGCAGCAGCCCCTAATTGCGCGGCGATGCATAAATATGAAGGCCCCGGGATTAATTCGCGACGGAATCAGTTTTTTTTAAATTTCAAATGCGAATTTCCTTAGGGTCGCGAGCTGCTAACTAGCAACGAGAATCCCGAAGATGGTAGTGGTGGTGGTGGTGGTGGTTGGTGCGCTGTTTCCTATAACAGAGGTTTGGACGACTTCTAAGTTACAAAAGCTTCGATGCAAACTACTACAACAACAACAACAACAACAACAACCGCAAGATACGCAAGATTTGATCGCAAGCGAAGAGCCACCCCCTCGCAAGAGTTTTCACGTAGGATCAGATACGATCGCGAAATTTTTCTACGTAGAAAGAACCGGAATCATTATGAGAGAAGCAGGAGAAGCTCCGGTGAAAGCATGCAAGGGGGTGGCGCCCGTTCATAAGGGGGATGAATATTTTCCAGTTGAATGTCTGGCGCGAGGATCGCGATAAGGTGGAGGAATCGGGGAGGGGATGAGAGCCAGGCAACAGTCCCAGGGAAAATATTCAGGGGTGCCCCTTCCATTTTGTTTACGATTCATTCTTTGCGCTATACGAGGCAATTTGAAAGCGGAGAATAGTCGTGCAGGCGGGTGCGAAACCGCGAAACTTTTGAACTTGGCGTGTCGAGTAAGTCAGTTAGCTGAACGACACTCGACGTTTCATTGTTTGCTCGAGTGCATGCAATCAACACAGCCGGCGCGTTCCCGACGGGACCTTCCGTTTCGAATCACCCGCTGAATTATAAAACTTCGCAAATAGACGTTCCTCCAGCAACAAATTAGCCCTGGAAAATTCAACCTCGTTAATTAGCTGTAATTGACCGTTCGCCCCCTACGAGATTCCCGAGGAACTTTGGAAAATACTTGCTACCTAATTGAATTCTACTCCTCGCTCTCACCCTCATCCCCTTAGCCTATGGGAAAAATCGCGAGCCACCGATACGGACAGGTCTCGATTTGGCGAACGCTATAAATTAAATGCTTCCATATTTAACCTTACAAATTGCTCGTAATCACTTATTGATTTTGCGCTTTGGCCACAGCAGCAGTAGCAGCAGCAGCAGCAGCAGCAGCAGCTTCCACGGGAATTTGCTCGATGCGTTAATAATAGCTCGTTTCATCGGGATTCTGGAAAATTCAATTAATTTTCAGCGGACTCGCTGGATTTTTCAATGAAACGCACGCGCAAGAACAAACGGTGTGACCGACGGTTCAAGACCGTCGGTCGAATATCGCGCGATGGGGTCGCGGGGGTGGCTTTGGGGTTGATGGTGCGGGGGACCGATATTCGCGTTACTCAGTCGCGAGAGTGCCGAGTGCGACTGCACTCGAGCTTCCAAGGGCAGTTGCTGCAGTTTCTCTGGATTTCTCACCCCACCCCCTACCCTCCGACTGACGAGTCAATTAGCCGACGGGGTTGTCGTTGGCCCTTAAAAAGTGAATTCTATTCCACGTGGGAGATGGATTGCTCATTCGCGACTTCCGTAATTGCGTTTCGTCAAAGCAGCCGATATTTCCCGAAGTGAATCGAGTCGAGTCGAGCCGAGTCTAGCCGAGTGGAGTCGAGCCGAATCGCATCATCCCACATTACAGCCGATGAAATTACGACCCCCCCCCCCCCCGATACTCCGGCGAGCCCGAAAAAACGACGAAGGATGCGTCGTTGATGAAACTGGAGAGACACTAACCTTACCTGACGGAACGCGAGGCAGACTTTAATCAAGCCGAAGAATCACGTCGTTTTTTCATCAGGACTGCATCGCACCCCTTTCCCTCTCCTTCTCACCCCTCGCTCGGTAATACTGTAATTTTGGAAAACTCGTCAGGGAATCGCCGTGTTCCTTATGAGCCGACGAGGACCGCCTCCCTCTAGCACCCACTCACTCGCCCCTCCCCAAAATTTTAAATTTTGGAATTCATTTTTGTCAGCGAACCAAGAGGGGGTGAATATCAAGGATAAGATCGAACGTGTCTCGCAGCGAATTCGATGAAATGGATCGAAATGAAATATCGAGGGCGTCGAATCGAGCGGCTGGCTCTACCACCAGCCTGCAGGGCTACCAGGGTTGGAATTGGCGCGGTAGAAATCTCTCGGAGCGCGCCGTGTCGCTTAATGTATATCATCCCCGAATAAACGGGGAATTATCTGACTGGCGTGTGAATAACGTTGCACGAAGATCGAGGAGTCGATAAGCGGTGAGAATTTGCGGCCACTCGGCACACGCGGTTAATGCCACTTGCTGCCTGGAAGGCTCAAAGTGCGAATTGAGCGAACTTGAAAATCGCGGATGAAACCAACCCCCAACATCCCCTTCAACCCTCTTGAAGCCTCGCGCCGTTTCAACTCTACCCCTTCGACCCCTTCGGCCCGTGGCTTTTGCCGCGCGCGAGTCGAGAATGAAAGATGCATAAAACATTATCGGCATTCTGTTAACCCTCACCCTCCTACCCCGTCCTGGTCCCCCTTCCCCACATTGAAAAGCTATCTCCTTTCCTTTCCTCTCCTTTCCCGATGTTATACCCGGAGAACCCGGCGAAAAGGGGTTGGTTATGAAAAATGGTGGAAAATAAATCGCCGCGCGTATCCCGACAGACGAAAAAGATTTCTCTGAATTAAAGTCGAAGTTGCAGAAATGGATTTAGTGTCGTTTAAATGATAAATTTAGCTTTTTAATCCATCTCTTTGTCTACTCTTTGGTCTTTGGCTACTTTCACGGAGCACATTTCCCCCGGTTCGTCTAGTTAAAAGATCGCTAATTATAATGCAGCCGAGTAATAAATACTTTTCATTGATATTTACAATGTTGAACGCCTCCCCCTCCCACGTCTCCCCCGCCCAACTCCTTTCCATCGCCACAGAAAAGGTTAACTGAAATATTTATAATTTTTAATTCCAAAGTCACTGGCCTGTGCTTAAAAGCCTCTAACCACTTTATCGATTCCAGCGGCATTTTAATAGTTTCTCCCAGGCGTTGTAGACAATATTGCAGACAATATTGATTCAAAGTTTCAATTTAGATGCTGAACAAGATGCTCCGAGTCCTTAAAGCTCTGGGAATTAGAGAGGCAGTCTTAAATTATTTAATTCCAATAAGAGGTCTCTCCCTCTTTGAGTGGTTTCTTCCCGGACTTAGTTCCGTTTCTATTTTATTTTTGCTTTTCCTGCGCCGTCCCACGATATTCCTTCATCCTTATCTTTGCGAATGTCAATTACTCGAAACAATCAAGAAGCCAACGGGGATTTAGCGAAAATGACCCGAGGAATTAAATTTAAGTCATAAATAAATGGATACACTTATGGGTGTGTCGAGCTCCGCGTGTTTCTCGATGATACCCTTCGATTTTCTTATTATAATAAATGGAAAAGGTTTCTAATCTGTTCATTGATCCGAAACAATCGAGATCCATGCTAGAATAAACGAACTAAACCTGTTAACTTAATCTGATTATTATTTGCTGATCAGAAGTAAGAGCTTTTATATGATGAAGCCCTAGGAAGCTCGGGATCCAATTTTAAATATTGTTCAATTCCTTATACGAAGTTTCTATGAAGGAATCTTGCAGCAATCTTGGTAAGCCACTCTTAATACTTTTAATCTTCATAATTTGTGTCGAAACTTTTCTTTTCTTCTCTGCCCTTCTCTTCTCTCTCTCTCTCTCTCTCTCTCTCTCTCTCTCTCTCTCTCTCTCTCTCTAAAATGCTTCAGCAATTATTTACAACAATATCCTTCTGGTGCATCATTTGCATTAAAGTGGAGAGACAGCGCTGTTAATTCCATTGCATTCTATTTGTAATAATTTATCAGGCCCGATATTCATTTGGCTCAAACGCAGCTAATGATGCCAGACATTAGAATGCAGTACATTAACTTTATTCGCATTTGCGGTTTAAATAGTTCGCATATTGCTGTCTACTCTATTTTCTGTCGAATAAATTTTAGGCAGCTCATTTACCGTAATTCACTTGCTGAAATATTGTAATCAGCCTCTCTTCGTTAAAAACACGTTATTACGCTTTATCCCTCGCCATCCCCGGCATCCCTGGCACCCCTGGCTCTCTTCTGACCCCCGCTACTCTTTGCGAAATGAATTATTGACCAAGTCCAATTCTTATAAATACCGGCAAATTTCCATCGTGTAGAAATTATTTAGAAATCAGTTGGACCAGATGAGTTCTGTGCAGGTATTGTTTAAATTAATTAGCGCGAAACAAGGGCGCACACCACACCCTTTACCGAAAATAAATTGCACGGTAGCTACAAGCGGAATGAACCCCGGCCGCCGTTGAATTCGCGATTTATCGCATTGAATATAGAAGGAAGGGCACGATAAAAATAGTTTGACCTTTTCGCCTTGAAAATAACTATATATCACCCTTACAATTAGTTTCTTGGCATATGGTTGACCATATAAGGGAATTCTCCACTTCCCGCTAAAAATAATTAAGTCTGAAATACACACGTGGCTTTTCCTGCTCGCGAAAGTTACAGTTCAAGCTTTTTTGCCCAATAAATTCATCCAGCTTTTTTCGAATTAGTGCAGGGGCATGACTTTATTATAATTAATTTTCAGCTTCTTGCGCTGCTTGCCATAAATTATCGTCATTTTTCTTTCGGCCGGCTTAAAGGCTGGCGATAAAATAACGGCGAGCTCGGTAAATTTGCAAGAGTTTTAGGTCAGGTTGTCGCTAATACACTTTTCTTATTTCCCTCACAATCAGTTGATGAGTAAATATCCTTGAATTGGGTCACTGGCTCGCGAGTCGTAAAATCGCTCGAGAAACTCCAGCGGCGGAGACAGGAAAGCGGGGGAGCACATATACACAAAGTAAAAAGGAGATTCGCTAAATCTAATAATAGTTCCTGAAAAATCTCCGAGACTCCATCGGGGAATTTCGCTCGTTCCACCTCTCCGAACGAGTCGCCATAACCGCGAGAGGCGTAAAATTAATATCGCGCCGGTCAAATTCTACGGCTGATTCCCTGCAAGGATTTGCAAGGAGAATTGGCAGGGGGTGCGCTTGAAGCAAGACGTAAGTAGTTAATTGCGCGCTATTCGCGCCGAAACTGAAATCCGATTTGAAGGAAAGAGTAATGGGTGAATTTGTGGCAGTGTCAAATGGTGGAGTTTGGGGTGACCAAGGGATAAAAGTGTCTGGCACATATGGATGCGAGCAAATGAGTGGTTCACGGAGGAGAATGGGCAGGCGAGAGTCCGTCCGTGCCCCCACCCCTGCTCTTACACCTCCTGTCCCTCTGAACCACCAGGGGGTGCGGGGGCGGAAACAAGCAGGGCTAATTTCTCGCTGACGTGGACCGTTAATCGTGGTGGAATTAAGAGAACGAGGAGACAGCCGGAGATAAAGACGAGGAGGAGGTGCTTTTAGGATCTACTCCCTGACACCCCTTTCCACCCCTTGCCCCACCCGCCTCTTCGTTCCCTCTTTGTATTCACGCTCTTTGAATTTACGTCGAGGAGAAATTTATACGAAAACTTGACAATGCCGAGTAGGTTTGCTTCTCTCTTGATCTTCTATCTCATCTTATACGCGCGCGCGCGCGCGTGTGTGTGTGTGTGTGTGCGAGACCCGCTTCCATCAGCCAATCGTGCTCGAGCGTGAGCAACCAGCAAATGTGTGCACACCGCAATTCGACATACTGATTAGCGCGTGCATTGTGTCGATTATGTAGGTACACATCTAATGTGCCCATGTGTGTAACACACGTAAACAAACTAGTTTTACCCATCCTCACCCCTTAGACCTACCCTCGGCCTAGTCGGCTCTCAGTCTTAGAACGCCAGAGATTAAGTATGCGTGTGCGTGTTGCGTGTAAGCGTACTACGTTAATTAGTTGGTGTGTGCACCAACACGAGCGCGCGCATAAATGGACGCGTGACGCTGGCGCGGGGGTGTGTGCGTTTGTGTTTGAGATTTACATACACAAATGGGGTCGCGTGGAGGACGTTACATAAAATCAGGGGCCTGGGGGTGTCACACGTACGTGTAAGTAGGCACGTAACGAGACGAATACAATGAGAAATGACTGCGTGGAGCTTGTGTGAGTTTCCGGGGGTACATGGGGGTGGATACAGTAATACATAAGCGGCAAGAACACGAGAGAGATGCTCCCGGATGGTTCGGCGCAGCTTAAGCCGGACAAATGGGCACGAGGCATGAATTATTGTCGTTGAAGTATTATAGGACTCTCTCTTACCCCTTCTCGTCCTCTTTAACCTCTCGCTCGCTCCCTCCAGGGTGCAGACGCCATTGCCGGAGGTAAACTCTGAGAGATCTACTCCCACCCCTCTCGCAAGCTGCGAGATCGCGTGTAATTTTCATATCCAACCCCATCTTCAGCCATGGAATTTTAATTAAATTAATGGGGGTGAGATTGGGTGGGGGCTCTTTTCATCGGAATTTTTTCCCACGAGTTTCGTTCCTTGTCAATTTTATACAGATTGTATCTTTATTCTCTCTCTCTCTCTCTCTCTCTCCTTCTCTCTTTTTCTCTCGCGAATAATATTAAGCCAATCGCAAACTCTCTTTCGCGTTATCGCACGAAGAATCGGAGAAATATAGATCGATCGTTAGTTTTTGCAGGTTGCACCCCCATTCGCGTTATTGATAGGGGGTCGGTGGTGATTCGCGCATTTCTCGGTGAAATTTTTGAAAATATTAATTAAATCAATAGGCTTTCTCTGCCCTACGGTCGTTGTTCCCTGAACAGCTTTAATGGGAAAGCTCCTCCTCCGTGACTGGCAAAATTATCTTTGTGCATTGCGCAATTATCTGTAACGAGAAACAAACTGAGAGAATTGCGCAGCCCGAATTCCGCGTTGCAACGATACGACTAAAGTTTCGTGGTTCGGATAGTTCGACTGAATAATGGATACGATGCGAGCCGAATCCATTTTGTTATTTCGCTTTAGTTTCTCAGCGTGGAAGTAACTGCAGAGACAATCAATTGGCCGTAATACAGTTGATTGCTTATGAACTCCTTTCCAGGGGGTGGAAATCCTCCATCCTCGCTCTCCCCCGCGTAAACCGTAGGGATGGTTTGATCTTCCTTCTAAATAATTTTACTCTCCCCGCGTTATTTGCTTGCGTCTGAGTTCTACTCAAAGGCGCGAATGAAAGAACGTTGAGGAGATTGCGAAGCAACGATAGAAATCAGGTTTAGGGGTGGAAATTTCTCATCGGTAGTGCCCGAGGAGCCATCAGGAACGAGGTTTTCGATTGTTTCTCGATGGCTCGACGGTGAATCTTTGCGATCCCGAGTCTTAAATCTGAGAGCAAGTAGTGTCGTTATCTCGATAAGTGATTCGACTAGGGCCGCCACTTTAGTAGTAGCGTACTTTAAATGAACAGACTGTAAATGCAGACGTGGATGCACCTGAAGCGAGTAGATATTTAGCCAACTGAAGACGGTGGTGCTTGTCGAGGATGGATCAAAGCAGAGAGCCTTTGCCAGATTTAACACGCTTGCTGGTCCCTTCGTTCCATTAACCTATCTGCAAAATTCCACCCTCCTCCTCCCACCCTTATATCCTCGTCCTCCCGAGCTTCCTTTAACTTGGTCGTTCACCCCTTATCGCGTAACCTCTTATATGCTTATTTATGCACACGCCGCAAGAAAGTAAAACGTTTCTCTCATAAAAATTGAAACCACCCCCTTGCGCCCTTTCACCCCGCGTACTCGCTTCCTCGGAATTCATAAATTTACTGCTAACGGCATTCGTCGATGATTATCACACACGTACAGTGTAATTAATGCAGATATATATTCGCGTGGATAATGATCGCTTATAGCCTATAGCAATACGACTGATGTTCCATAAAGGTCTAGAGTTAGGAATGCGAATAAATCATTTGCGTATTCGGGTGGTGTTCTTCGGACAATATTTATTTAGTTGCATCGTGATGCAACTAATCCTTTGGTTAGTAAATTTCCTCTAGCAGAATGGAAAGTAGTTTGCAGTGGTCCTTGAGTGTTCGGTATGAATTATACTTGAAATTGAGGGAAAAGTTAGCGCACATTGCGAGCTAAAAAAGCAGGAACATACGAAAAGCCGCAAAGAGCTCGAGATTTGTTCTAAAAGGGACCGTAAGTCTCTGTCTAGTTACCTGCGGGTACCGCAGCACCGCGATCGCGAACTTCTTCGAGCAAAAAAGACGATGCTTAAGAGCCAAGAAAGCAGGAGAACCAGTTAAGAAACTAGTAGCGAGAGCCAAGAGAAGAAAGCTGAAAGTCCCTCGTTTAGTCCTGAATGTCTTGAATTAAGGATCTCTCTTCTTCTTCTTCTTCTTCTTCTTACTCTTCTTTTTCTTATTCTCATACTTCTTCTTCTCTTCCACCTCTTTCTCCTTCTCCTTCTCTTCTTCTTCTCACGACTATTACTACTACTACTAGTACTGCTTTTTCTTTTTCTTATTTTTACTCTTTCTAGAACTCTCATTCAAAATTCATTGAAAATTTTTCAGCTTCATAAATTCATATTCGTCCTTCGAACTTATGCATACTTTTCTAAACATATTCCGCCTCGTAAATCATAAATTCTCCATGCCTAGAAATTAGCCTCAAGTTACCGCTATTGCGAATAAAATTTCTCAATCATTTTTCTAAATTCAATGAAAAATATGGTGGGCTTCCAACTTTGTGTCGTAGCACAACGTTATAAGTCTTTAATGGAAGTGCTTTAACCATTTTTTTGTATGACTGCTATAATTGTTTTATAAATGCGTTGCATATAAACTATAAATCTGTCGGGTTTGCAAATTATTCATGAGTTCTTAATTCATTGGAGTTATTAGTCACTTGTTCTGCCCATAAATTATTCGCCTATTTATTAAGAATAAATTCATTTGCTAACTAGTTTCGGTAATTTATTGTATAGTGAAGTTTCTGGCAAAGTTAATAAGAGGCAACCTTCTTTACGACGAATTCCATGAAACGCTCCATGAGTTCCGAGGTGAACCCCGTTCCAGAACTAGTTTAAAGAATTTTTAATTAATGAACCTGCCTCCCGGGGACTGTCGACCCAGGCACGCGATCTTTAATAATTATTTTCGACTTTTCGATTTCTTAATTAGACTTTAGATAAAATCCAGTAAATTATGGATGAATTCAGGGACGATTACCTTAGCTGTGGGAAAAGGGGAAAAATCTGAATGCAAGTTTTCGCGTAGTTTGGCTCATTTTTAATTAGGTCGACTATGACTCTTTAATGACTGGTTTTACGTGAAAAGTATTAAAGGGAAACTATAAAGGAGGTCCAGCGCATAAAATCTTAAAAAATTCCCTGAAAATTGGTAAAAGTAAAGTGCGTTGTATTACTGAATATTAAAATGCTTAACTAAAACCAACCAAGCGGCAACACTGTGAAATTGAAAAGCGTCTCAAGATTCCCCAGATCAAGATCGGCGAATTTTCCAGTGACACTTGGAACAGTCGGAAAAAGTAGCGCGCGAGAAACAGGGCGAATTTTAAAAAATTGTAATTAATTCTAATTTTCAAGGAAGACTGAGCGTGAGCGAAGAGAGAGTGAATGACGGTGGAGTAACTGGATTTCATGTAAATCTCACGGGAGTGAGTTTGTTTTTAACAAGCTCCAATTATGACTCTTTAAAACCTAGTGCGATGGAAAACAATTCCCTAACAGCGACGATCGTCACTGGATTTTCTCGAATTCGCCAGTGTGTCCCCTCGCGACTGATCGCTTACACCGTTTCAACGAGTTCCGCGGATGCTTGCTTGGCAATAAAACGTGGCGATTATGCGTCACGTGTTTTCAAATTCTAAAAATCCGAATTGCCGAACTCCCGAAGGGGGTTGGGCTAAATATTGCTCGACTTTCAATCCGGGTTATCGATCGTGAGATACTAATAAAAGGATCCATCCAGTGACCGTCTTACTCCGTAGTTTTGAGAAATTGCAGAGAGTCGTTTCTCCGGAAAATCTGGGAGCTTAGAAATTTCGATCGTTGGATATCACGAGTCGAGTTTGTTGCTGACTAATACACGCGCAAACTTTCGGCTTCCATTCGGCTACGAAGGGGTCGTGGAAGTTGGCGGCGCTTGAGAAGGGTCGAAGGGAGTTACTGGAAGTCCAAGTCAACGTGAAAACCTTCGAAAGTTCGAAAGTTGAGCAAAGTTCCTCGGAAACGTTTGGAAATGCACACATTATGGGTGCATCGATAGTTTCCAATCGGTTATAATACTCTCTCGACGTCTTGCTGGCTTGATCAATTATATGATCTGTCGAAATCCTAACGATCTGGTTAGGCCCTCCCTGCGGCCCGCCATAAATATGTGCAATTGTTAAATTTGCTACGTCTCCTTGCACGCGAAATCTCCGTTGCATTTCTACGCGATAGCATTTCCCGAAAAAACCAATAAATTCCTGATCGTCCCGATTGACAGAAGTGCCGGAAAGCGTTTGGGATTAAGCGATACCAGAGATTCTAAGGAGAAAAGGCTCGAAATAGTCAGACTGCCTGGGAAGAGATAAGTTCTTATCGGTACAGCGATAATTTCATTCGATTATTATGCACTTTCCCAGCGCGTCTCCTTAAATGATCCAATGGATAATTTGCCAAAATCCTGGCTGAGGCTATCGATATTTCTTCTTCTGGAAAATTATGAGCTTCCAGGCTCTCCCAGGCTTCCTAATGTTCCGTGAGGGTTAATGTGACGAACGATGAATGGAAATGCATTTTCCCCCCAGTGAAAATAACGATTCACCAAGAATATCACTCGCTCGTATTATACAAGTTTTATTGCGCCCTTACATCAAATAAAGATTTGGCCAGTTACTTTTATGTTGCAATTCCATCGGATAATTTAATACGCCCAGATCTTAAGGGGATCATAGCACAGAGTGCAATAATCCCGGCGTAATTAGGATAATTCCAGTGGTTAAATTTAGAGCATCGTTTACGTCAGGCATAAAAGCATTACCAACTAATATTTATCAACGATTCTACAGCTTGTTTTTAATAATAGGGTTCGGCTTGATTCAATTTATTTTGCCCTTCATCCCTTTTCGCCAGTGATTTCGCTCGACAATGTAATAGAGTGATGCAATATTTATTTTTATCTCGATACGTCGACGGCTGTGCCGACAAGCTATAAATTATATCGAGACGACATTATATTGTAACGGACGCTGATAGTTTAATTTAATCGCCACGCGCTTGATGAGCTTTCTGAGATCCCATAATAATCCGTTTATACGTTATAATGTCAGCTTTTCTGCCCTCGATCAATTACGAAAAGTTAACATTTCCATTCCACAGCCTACGAGTCTCCACGTATTTTGTAAATATGTCCAAATTTATATGTGGCATAATTTTATTAATGCAAATATGTATCTACTTAAAATTACATATTTTCATTATGGGAAGAGAGAGAGAGAGAGAGAGAGAGAGAGAAGGTGTGGATGGTGAATACCATATTTTACGCTAATCGCACGTAAAACGGCAAAGTTTTTTCCGTGATCGTAAGAAGAAGTAGAAAAAGTCGTAGGAGATAGCAAAGGTGAATGTAGATCCCTATAAAATTCCCATACAAATAATAAGAATATCCAGTGTGTTGCGTCGACAACATAATTTTCCGAATTTACAAGACTGTGCGGTAGGAAAGGTGGTATCTGGGTTTGGTAAAGAGGGGGTGTGAGATGAAAGGGATGGAACTGTACGAGGGAAGTAAAAGGCAGTTAGGAAGGATTCAGGTTTGTCCACATTTTCTCGGAAGGTTCCGTCCCGACACGGCACTTCTGGAACTTTGTATTTATCCCAGCTTTCTTTATCGCTCTCACAGACACGTAATAAATACACGGAAAGAGCTACCCCCGAATCTCTCAACCGTGTTCTCAGCCTTAAGAAAAGAAAGAAAGAAAAAAAAAAAAGAAAAGATAATACGAAAAAATCATAAAATCCCCAAATATTCCGAGTGGCAGTGTCAATTTCAACGATCGATGTTAAATTTTGTTCATCGTTTATTACAGCGAGACTTGGAATCGGTGGCTCGACGTGATTGACGGGTCGCGTATACCGGAAGTTCATCGTGGCGCGTTATATTTCAGGGACGGAAGGCAGTCGGGATAGTCCAGTCGTATGTTACTGCGATAAAAGTTTCGCTGGCGACACGCGTGAGAAACTCAGTGTAGGGCGTCGCTAGACTTTATGATAGTTGCACCACAAGGGAGGGAGGTGTAAGGGGTGGAAACGCGAGGGATGGAGTTGCATGCAGTAATCGTTGAGGGACTTTAACCAGCCGCATCCTTTTCCTTCCTTCTTTACTGGACGCTTAACGTCCGAGCGTCGAGCTGGACATCGTTACACCAATGATATTTCACTTTGCCAGGGTCCACTTACTTCCGGTAATTGTTGTTCTTAAAAGCCCTTCCCTAAATTTCATGATGAAATTTCTCCTTTCTTTACTGTTCAACCTACAAGCTTGGCTAAAGTTTATTTGCCTTCCTCCCCACCCTGCTAATTGCTCCCCTTAAAAGTCTTGCCCTAAACTAGACAGGGTTTGGTCCCTGAACGCGCAAGCACACTCGGTTCTTTCCTCATTTTCATTCGTCAATCCTGTTTATTATCGTACAGCGGGAATCCATTTTTCCTTGTCAATCTGTCCTTTGATAAATAGCGAGGAGGGGTAACGAGGACGGAATGGCAAGTTTCATTATCGCCGGAAATCTCTTTATCGGAGAAGGTGAGCTTTGATGAATTAAGTATATAAGTGGGTAAAAGCGCAAATTTGAAATAATCCCCGGTCTCTAATTACTCTTAATCTTTCGCTTGATCGACGTCTGACTTGATTGATCCAAGAATCGGCGTTTATCGCGAAGAAATTAACAAGGGTAAAAGCTGCGAAATTAATTTTCAGTATCCATTAAAATCATATTTATTCGCACTGGCCGATAAATTATCAGCCGATTGACCAGAGTCTAATGATTTTGATTGATAGCTGATGAATGATAGATAATAATACCGCCTAGCGATATTATTGGAATTATGCGAAGTTAATGATAAAGTGAATAAACGATGTTATAATAAATGACGCCGGTAATTTAATTAATCATAATTGAATTTCCTCGTTTGAGAGTTACTCGCCTATTTATCAAGTCAGTGCGGAACTAATTTTTGCATTCGTATCCGCTTCTAATAAGGGGATAATTGGGTGAATAATTACCTTAACAGGAGTGGCGAGAGTGGGAGTGGGAGTGGGAGAGGGTGGGGTGAGGAGGACGCGCGGTGGCAACGAACAAGCCGTATATGAAAATATCTGGAAAAAATTCCCACGTTCTTGGCGATCGTTTACGGGTGTACTGGAAAATTGCCATGTTTGTAACAATAATGTCCGAGTTTTCGCCTGAAATTATAATAAACCTTGGTCCATTATCATCGTGAATCTGTGCACGAGCTTTTTGTTTATTCTCGTGCGCGGCAGGATATTTTTTGTCTCGACTGTTCTATTAGCCTTGTATTCAGCAACCTGTTGGAAAGTAAATTGCGGCTTTAAGATTAAACATGCGAATCTCTCCGCGTGAGAATTGCATCGTGGTTTTGGAAAATGTACTGTGTTTGGGAAGATGTTTGAACTGAAACCGGATACTTTGGTAAGGGGTAATTTGCGCGCGCGCGTACGAATTTCCACTTATCGCGCTATCTCTAATTACGAGAACAAGCGATTCTAATGGGGGTGTGATTTTTCTTGCAGACGACGTGCCTAACTGAACTGCCAGACGTGGCGCCGTGTAACGGCACCGTGCGACTTCCACCGCCTTGCGAGGACTCGCCGAGTAGCGGCAGCAGCAGCAAAGACCGAAGGGACGAGAGTCCTCGACGAAGGTGCCGCGTGCTAGCGCCGATTCTCCTCCTGCTGGCGGCACTCCTACTTGGTGGGCTTTGCCTCCCATTGCTACTACAATCCGCCCCTGCCACGCACCAGCAGAGGCTGGACGTGATCAGGAGGATCCTCACTGAAGTGCCTCTGATCGACGGGTAAGTACTTCAACCCCCTCTTCAACTTCTTTTTGCCCCCGTTTTTCCGTTCCTCGTATCCCTTTCGTTTCATTCTTCACCGAGCGGAATAATTTTTTTCGTTTCAAGCGGTACACGCGTGCACGGATCGTATCGCAGTAGTAGAAACTTATAATAACGCGGCAGAATAATTATAGATTGAAAGTAGACAGAGAAAGAGAGATAGAGAGCGATTGATTAATTTTTATTAAATTTACACTTGGCAGGCACAACGATTTGCCCTGGAACGTCAGAAAGTTCGTACACAATCAATTGGGCGAGGTTAACTTGAGCAGCGACCTTGGTAGAGTCGACCCCTGGGCCAGGTCGGACTGGAGCCACACGGATATTCCCAGATTACGCGCTGGTCTCGTCGGTGCACAGGTGAGTTTTTAGAAAGATTACCCTAACCCAGTCCCTCGGAACGATCTCTGAATGGGTTTCTGCAAATCTTGCAAATAATTTCACTCGCGAAGACAAATATCCGCTGGTGCAATATCATTTGGGGGGTGGGGTGAGAAGGGGTACAATCGTACAAATGGCTACTAAAGGCACCAGCACGATTTTACCAATTGTTTCACGGCACCTTACACGGCTACGTCCCTTCCGCCGGCGATTTACGACTTTTTCCGGATAGATAAATATCGGGGGAGGCACATGCACATCGGTCCCGCTCGGTCCGGTCTGTTTCCTTTCAACTGAAAACCTGTTACCTCGATTGCTCGAGCATTAATTGAATTCCTTCGGCGTTTCCGGTTTCGTATATCGCGAAATCAACCTGCCAAAGAGTCCTTTCTACTCTCGAAGCGGAACACGAGGGTGGTTGGTTTCGGGGAAATTTTGGCGATGGAACAATATCGGAGGGGCTGCAATTTTATTTTCGACGGAAACGCGCGAGAATCTCGAACGAGCAGCGACATCTTTTGTGCGCCGTGATGCAAACGCGATCGGAGCGGCCTGTCATGTTTGAGTCCCGAAAACTTTGAGCTGCTGGTCCGGGCAAATCCCAGCAAGTTTTCGGCGAGTCCCATCCACTTCAATTAGTCCAAGTGCGGTTAATTGGATTCAAAGGGAATTAGTTGAACCGCGAAACAGAAATGACCCACCCATCCTCTCCGTTCAAAAGCATTCCTGCGTGCAAAACTTCGTATTTGGACGGATCTTGTCTCTTCCGTCTCCCTCTCTTCTCGCTCTTTCTCACAAATCGCGCTGACTGAAAAATTCCTGGTGACAATTGCTAAACGCGACTGTATCAATTTGCATTATCTCAACTGGCACGATCAATTATCTCGTGGATAATCGTGCGTCGCCCTTGAAAATCTCTCGGGAGATTCTCTCTCGACGACTTTTATTTTGTTGTAAAATGCCTTTTATTAGTAGCTGTTTCCTACGTTCAAAATCTTTCTATGAATATTTAATAATTAGTATCGACGATAAAATTTCCCGATGAATATTTGATCACGAATTTGAACAATGAAACACCCTGATGAATATTGAACAAGTTGGTACAATGAAAGATCGCGGCGAATATTAAAGATGTAATTTGTATAATAAAAAGCATTGTGTATAATATCCACGTAATTAATTTCTGTTTGACGGAAAGAAGTTGTTTGGCCAGTGGAATAGAGCTGGAACGAGAAGGATTTTAAAAATTTACGCGAACGCGTAAATACTGCGTGTGTCGTATACGCTTTCAGTGGTACAGGTCGAGCATTCTCGACCGACAAATTTTATTCCATGTTCATCATAATCATTATCAAGGCAAGTTCTCGAATTCTTATCGAACTTTAAACATTTTCCGCAATTTTCAACTTAACTATTTGGCCCCCAGTCGTAGGAAGATAAACGGAATTTAAGCAATATCATTGTATACGTAATTGAAAACTAAAAGTTGAGCTCAACTAAAACCTTCCTATTAGAACATTCACGCTGGTAAAAGCTGCGACTATCAAATGTTTTTAATTAAAAGCGCTGCAGCACCACTACAGCTTTCCCTTCCGGTACATTCTGCATATCTTCTTGTAACAATATCCTCATTATCCTTTTATTTATACCCCCTTTGAAGTTTTTTCTTTCAGCTACTCATGGGTTTTTAATAAAAATATATTTTACTTGATGTTTGATCTTATTTTTCGAGACACCTAATCCCCCTGTTGAAGCAAACTTTGTTCGAGGGAGAGAGATATGCTAAAATCCTCGAGCAGCGTTGACAAGGATTTGTTAATTATTAAAATGTAACTTGGTCCGAGTAGTACGATACTAAAATAAAGGAAATTATCCGATAGATTGGTACGAGCGAGCATGTATTCAATAAAGGAAATTGTTGAGACTGAAATAGCTTCCTGTTCATCGTCATAGATTTTCTTATCCCTTCTGCCTGCTATCGGTCGTTTCTATCTTTTCCACTCATCGTCTATCCGGACTCATCTCGTATCTCGATACGTTACGATCGGTGAAACGGGTCAACAAGTGAGCACTAACTCTTATCTGGCTCAAGGATCCCGATACACCTCCGGGTTGACAGAATATAGCGATTCGAGACACACTGACAGGCTCTCCCGAAAATATTGTCCCTGTAACCACCGCTCGAGAACCACCCCCCAGAGGACAGGATTTTTTTTCAACGAAGTCCTTTGCTCTCCTAATGACATTTTTTAATCTCCGGATCGCCAGACTTCCCTACTACTTTTTCAATTAGCAGATAGAGCTGGATAAGTTAGCGCGCGACGGCCGCGGGGGTTTTCATCCCTCGAGTGTTCCCCGGTTAAACCTTTAAGTCACCGGAAGTTGTAATTCTTCAGTTCAGGGGATCAACGGATAATCACTTTTCAAGAACACTGAATCGAGAACTCGTGCAGTCAACCGCGCGATATTCTTATTATAATTTTCGAGTGTTACCCCCACTCGCGCGATCTTCTTTCCGTCCACTTTGCGCAACTCGTCTTTTTCCACGGCGCAAAATCCGCGATTCCAAGTGGAAGCGGGTGTGGGATTTCTATGCGCGAATTATTAAGAATGGTTAATTGATTAATTGGCCGATTGTGGTATCGATTTGTTCGTGGAGACTCGACTGAACCGATTCGACCACCCCTCTCATTGTTTATGCCCACCAATCTAACAGGAGTCCCTCTTGGCTCGCGGAGAATATTAATGGTCCTCCGGGCGCGTTCCATGACAGAGCCAAGCCAATTTCGATCTGGATCAATGGCGACACCATAATCAGCTAAGCCCTCGCCAGAGCCATTCAGTTAGGCTCGTACTACTGGCGATCACGGCACTAATACCCCACCCTCCACCCTTCGCCACATCGCATCCCCTTCCAAAAATATCCACTTATTTTACTCCCTTTTCTCCTTTGCTCCTCCTCTCCTCTCCTCTCTCGTTACTTTCTCATCTTCTCGCGACAATGCACTCGTTTCCTTTAATCTTCCCTTTATTCTTCTTTCAACCTTTGCTTTGTGTTCTCCTATTACGCGTTTCCCTCAATTCCCACTCTTTATTCGAATCACTGTTTCAAATTTCTTCTTCTTCTTTCGCTCTCTCTCTCTCCCTCTCTCTCTCTCTCTCTTGCGCGTGACATCTTTATTCTCCCTGCGTTTATTGCATCGAATGCAAAGAATGCACTTACCCGCTCCGACTTAGATTTTATTATTCCCCTATTCTCCGGCACATTCTTTAAATTCTTCCTTCTTATATTCTTTTCTGTTCTTGTATCTTCCCACCTTTCCACCTTTACCGCTTTGATATCTCTGCGACAATATATTCGTTTTTTATAAGCTTCTTTTCTTCTTCGCTGTTTTCTTTATTCATGTTTTACACCCCCCCCCCCCCGGTCTCATTGATACTCGATACTCGATTCAGTTGACATTGCGAACCATGTTAAATTCTTTTACCGCGTTCCTACTTTTGGATCTTTCTTTCAAGATTTCTTTTTACCTCTCACCAGAGCTATTATTTTCTCGCTTTTACTTTTCTCTCGACGTGTGCTCGCGTGGCACTTGATATAGCTTTCCTCGGATTATTTTTCTCGAGCCATCCGCGATAATTCAAATATTTTCCTTGATACTAGACGGTTTATTTTCTATAATCCTTATTCATCCATCATTCATTCATCTTCAATATTCCCTCCTCCACCAGTTCATTTCTTTCGTATAATCATTCACTTGGAGGTAATCTTTCTCTTTTCCTTTCCTTCAACGGCACATCGTCTATTTTTCTATCGGCGTTATTACTTCTTTCTGGTTGCTTTTCTTCAATTATTTCTTGACGAAGTGCAATAGAGAAAGCTGATTCCGGTGCTCTCCGGTCTTTCAATTCTTGAGCTTTTTGAATCGGTCTTCGAGTCCGTTGTGTTGTCGACTAAAACCCGATTCTTCTATCCTTTCTATCCTGAGCCACCTCCTCGCTGTTCCTATGGGGGTTGCGCGGACTCTCACCTGCGAGATTAGCCGAAGAGATTAGATCAGCGCTTCCCGTGGGAAACTCCGAAGAAACTTCGACATTGCCACCCCCGGTTCTCGCGCTCACCGTGCCAGGTCAGGCACATTCGCTGATCGCCGAGTTTTCCGATCGTATGCTGCGCAAAATAGACACTCCAGGAATAATAGATTTTCCAGCGAGCTGCAGGAGGTTGGGGCCTGCGCCAGAACTTCCATCCCCCCCCCCCCCCTCCTCCACTCTCCGTTGCCCGAACGGCCCTCCGATTTCTTCCCCGATCGCTCTTATATTAAATTCCTCTCAACTTTCAAAGTTCCCTCAACGAGGAAGAGTGAGTGCATTTTAGCCACTTTACCTCCGCTATGTTGTGTACACATTGTTTTTCAACCATTTCTTTGGCCCCTTTCTTCGAGAATTATTTTTAAGGTAAATTCACTTTTCGCTATCTCAACTTTTTCTTCATTTATGCAACACTGGTAGTTGCTGCATTGTTTCTGACTTAAGTCACTTCGTCAGTTCTTCTGGATTTCTTCTTGGACTCAACTGTACTTGTTAAAACTTGGACATTTCCCCTTATATCCTGCGAGATCTATACGAATGCTCGTGTGTGCGTGTGTGTATGTACACGGGTGGAACAACCCTTGTCAATCCTTTTCGATCCGAACGTAGTTGCGGACTAGGCTTTTTTACCCTCCCCCTCCCTCCCCACTACAAACAAGTAGAGCGTGACTATCCATGCAAATTCAATAATATCAACTCATTAATAATACTATTCACGATTATGGAGATTGCATTTCCTGGCATTGTCGAAGAAATAAAATGTTGCTTCGATAAACATTAAATCAGCTTGAAGCGAAAAGTGCTATTTTACTTTGTTTCTACAATGGCCGAAACGCGCTTGTGCGTTGGGCCCAAAAGAGGATGGATATCACGGGAGAATAATGCAGAGAGGTAGTAATTAATGGCCTAAATAAACAGACGCGGATAGAATTCAGAAGCGATCGCGGTGGACCTTGGATAGCTACTTGTATTAATGCTCCTCGGGCAACGAGTAGTAATTAAATAATGTTAGAGCCACATTAAGCGTGTTCCACACTTTGCAAAATTCCACCAAGCAAATAGAATACATTTACTCATCAAACTGCTCATATTTGTCAAAATCATTAAAAATCTGTAACATTAACTGATAACATTGGTAATAATATCAATTTGTATAGCCACCTGAACCTTCCACAATTATTCATTTAACAAATAAATTCGCAGATAACATTTACGTATAATATCACGATTAATTAGAAATTATTAAACATCAATGGATCCTCATTTACGCACACAAATTTTGCCAGTGGCTTCATTTTGCTTATGCAATTCACATAATTGTCAAGGAGTTTTTGCGGGATCTGTTTAAGATTTTAATATGCACGCGTTTCTATATACATCATATTTATGAATATATACTGATAGCAGAGTCACAAATGAAGCAACCAGGTTAATAGTAATCTATAGTTTACTTGCATAATGCAAGTTATTATTATGCATACAAATGATAGTCATAACTGACGCTGCCCTAGAAGCCCCTAGAGAGGAAGTTCACGACGCATCAGAATGTTAATTTACTCATAACTTCTGACAAAGTCAATGCACACTTTAGTGGCAGCTTTTGAAAATCTCTCGAGACAAAGTGAACTTGAATTTTCTTAAATTGCTTCGTTCCCTCAATACGTTTATCGTCCGTCGAAAATTTGGTATGTACCCTGCGGGACCAAATTTCCAGTTTCATCATAGAACGACCAATTAACAACAGAGTGCACACAGAAACACTTGCAAAAGGGCTAAAACATAATTATTTTTGCACGAATCATCGCATTTCTTGTCGATTCGAGGTAAATGACCATAATTACGATCGAGAGCAAAATAGACAATTAAGTGAGTCGTCAAAAAGATGGTTTTATCAATTTAATTAGCAGAGAATTAAAAATGTAGATAATTATTGGTCGTATCGCATAAACCATAAGAGAATTATTTATTTGAGTTATTGCACAGAGAATTATGGCATGTAGATCAATATTATAAATTTCAATAGTACAGGCCTGTAATATTGGCAATAAAGTAAGTAGTATGTATCGGTAACATCGCGTACAAGTATCTGTACGGTATAATTCAATAATATTAATTACACAACACACACGCATCAAGTGGTACGAGTCAATCATAAGCAAACTTTACCATAAACGTTTAATGGATTCAATATAAATTTCAGCAAGCTCCTTCGATCTCGGAGTTTTTACGAAGGAAAGTATCTCGAAAACGATAATATCGTTTTTATCGTATCAAAAGTTTCCGATCAAAGATTTTTCCCCGCTTCAAATACTCGCGCACGGATAAAGCTAACATTTTCAGTTTTTTGCTCTTTCCTACAGGAGTACCGGCGAAATCGTGTCGGGTGTTTTGGACGAAAGCCCACGTTATTCGAATGGGGGAAAACCTCGTAGTTTTCGAGTATTTCGCGGATAGAAACGGCGGAGAGTAAGCGACGAGGCATTGCGTAATTATCAGTTTGATAATCGAAAAGCGAATTTGCACCGCGAGGCACTCGACCCATTGACACCGACGAAGTCGTTAGTCGACCGATCCCAGAAGTCCAAATAGCGGCGGTGGGGCGCAAACTTGTCGAAGTTTCGAATGCAGCGCGATCCGAGCTGAATACGTAATGAGTACGTGGTCTCTTGGCTTTCGCCCATTATACGGACCGGTCCATTATAACTAATCGTTCGGAATGCTTTGGCGACTACCCCGGCCGTGGAACCGTTTCCGGAAACGCAGCGAACGGCCTGAAAATCCGCGATTAACCCCCGTTACAAAAACGTCGATAATTCGCGCCCCCGACAAAATCCAAATTCTCCGCGAAAGCTCGGTCCTTGCGCGAAACGCAATTAAATCGGACCACCGCTGGTCGCGGTACCTTTTTTACAATTCCCACCCCTCTCGCGCGTTTACCAATCGCGGAACCCTCTCGGTGTAAAATTTGACAATTTAATTTCTTCCAATTGCCAGGGAGATAGCACCACTTGGTCCGTCCAAGTTACCCCGGCAATAATTCGTTTTTAATAATCTTCGGAATGATCGCTGTTGAACCAAGGGGGTGCCGAGGGGTGAGAGGACTCTATTTGGAGGAACATACATATAGCAGGCAATTTCCAGCAGTCGATATCGAATTACAACCGCGTCCGCGTGAGCTAAACGCAGCTAGAGGAAATATATCGGGCGCTATTTGCTCGAAGCGACTGACTGGTCCAATAGCGATCGGCCAATATTCCTTAATTACCATACCTCGTTACCGAAATGTTAACAAGACTGGCCAGTGTCCCGAAGATGCCGGCGACACACGTTGGCACAGTGTTTCGCCTAACCTCTAATTTCGTTTCTCACGCCGCAACTCCATTAGCCGGGGGTAAATGAGCGCCTCGATTCACAGCGTGGACGCGCGCGCGTACACACACACACACGTACGTACGCACATTGAGAAATTCACCGTGGGATTCCCGGCACTTCTGATTCGCGCTCGGCTGATCGATCGGCCGTTCGTTCGTTCGTTCGTTCGTTCGTTCGTCCCGTTTGATTTCGCGGGCCTCGTCAATCGGAACGGCTGCCTCGAGATTCAATAAAGTTGCGCCGAATCGTTGGAAGGTGTCGATATGCCAATCACGCCTCGAAATTACTGAAACGTTGCTGATAGAACGCTGTTCGCAGCTGTACCGCCGCCATTCTCCATCTCTGCGTGGCCACTTGATTTCTCCCTCCGGCACCCCTCACCCCCCAACCACCCCCGAAACTAATTAAGAAATGGTGGCCCGCCACCCGGAATGACGCGTTTCTGACAGCGGAGTATTCAAAAAAATTTCACTCAACCCCTTGGAGAGTCTCGCGGAAGAGCCTTGGTCTTCGAAGGGGTTGTAGGGGGAGGGTGGCGCGGATGTCCGGACGACCGAACACTTCGACGTTTCTCGACACTTTTCTCGGTGGTCGCTACCGTTTGTTCGTAAAGACGATCGCGCGCTCGTTAACCCGGAGGGTAGTGTGCGATTTGGGGGTGTCTCATTGGGGCTGCCTGCGGAATAATTCGATTGGCGGGGGACGGACGGATGAGGACAGGCACGCTCGATTGTATAATTACAGTGTCAGTCCCGATTAATAACATTCAATTCAGCGAAGGTTCTTGCGACTCGACGGGGCTCGCGCGGAAAATCAGCATTGAAGATCAAAAGTTTTGTAGTTCGACGACAAAGTCTGGCAGTAGTGGCAGGTGTCGATATGTCAATCACTCTTCGAGATTACCAGGGTTTGGTTTACATCGGGCTGTTGCCGCTAGTGGTACTAGTGCCGGTCCACCCCCGCATTTATGCAGCAGAGAACCCTGCCGGGGGTTGACCACTGACAGCGAGGGATGGCACATGCCACGCACACGCTGATTTACGTCTTCTATTTATTATACGAGCCCTCTGGATGTTATTTACCCGCCAGAGAGCCCTGCTCTTCCGAGAAAAACGACGAGAGTCTCGTTCAATGCAAAGATAACACCTGTAAGCGTGTAAAGTGCAAAAATCTCCCCCTAATACTTTATATCCGCGGGCTCGCTCTCGTCTCCCCATTGCTAATTAAATCCAAGAGAAAAGCTCGTTAGTCTCTTCTGGTTAATTAGTAAGAAAATATTGTTGTTGTTATTGTTCTTGTTCGTTATTGTTGCTGCTACTGTAACAGTAGCGCACTGTGTAATTTTTGCTCCAAACACGGCAAATATGAATAGATCGACGATTAGGTTACCGTGCGGCGGCGGTAGTCTGAGAGATAAATGTTTGTTAAAAAACAAAGAAAAAAGTAGAGACAGAGAGAGAGAGAGAGAGAGAGAGAGAGAGAGAGAGAGAGAGAGAGAGAGAGAGAGAGAGAGAGAGAGAAATTCGTCCCTGCGATAAAATTCGGAGAGAGGAAAGAGGAAGGACAAAGCGAGTCCCGTTGATTTTTTTCCGACGGTAGAGCGACGACCGTTTCGAGAATACGAGGTAAATGCATGAGCTGCCAGTAGAAATGGACGGATTGCACTGGCAGTGGTTCACGCGGTGCATCATAAGCTGGCGGCTCTTCTCGCTAGCTCACGTGATCAAAGCTCTCCGATAATGGCTGATGGGAAGAGCATGTGGGTTTTCGTTATACAGAGCGAGCGAACTACAGTGATCTCGAAAACTGATTGACGTATCGACATCTGCCAGTACTTTCAGCCAACTTTGCAGTCACCCCCGAGGAATGGAAGACTCTTGAAATAATTAGGGCTGACTCCGACTCTGACTCGAACTACTTCCATCGATTTTATTATTTATTTTTTTCGATGGGACTGCCTCGCGCCCGGGAAAAATCACCCTCGGACCACCCCCGGACAAGTCTATTTTCGTGGGGGAAAAGAAAGTTTTCAGCTCATTTCCTTATCTTCCTCCGGCTCTTCCTCCACCGTTCCGTCGCGTTCGGTTGAACATTCGTCGTCGGCGGCGGCGGCGGTAGATACTTTCTCGATTTTTCACCTGGAGCTTTCTGCCTCTTCGGTTCTCGCTGCTAATAAAGCACTCCGATTGACAAAGCTCGATTCGCCAGCCGCCGAGTAATTTAGTGTGGAAGCCCCGGCGATTTTCGAGAAAACTGCGAAACTTTTTTAGTCTTCTTTATCGGCCGGTGAATTTATCGAAGTGGCCTCTCCCCGTTTCTCCTTCTAAAAGCGTGCGCGCGCGCTTCGGCAGCCGCTACTAATAACGAGAAGTGTGTTTTATTGCGCACTGTTCATGAGAACTATTGATTATCCGGGCTTCCTGCCAAAAGCTTAATTTCCGGCGCCACAACAAGATGACTTACACTGATTGGCTTTTGAGTCAGCCGTATGTAACGAGCTCCCCGTGTGAGAGTCGTAATCGATATAAATATAGAAATGTAGTGGTGCAGTGGCTATCAGGCCCGGCCTGGCAAACCGGTCCTTCTTGTAATTTTCAAATTACAACTTTTCGGGGACCTCTCGCCCTCTGCCTCCTTCTCCCGCGCGAGTTTCACCCCCGAGATTCTTCGGCTAATTATTTCAGTGCGACATGGTTTAATAACAAAATTACAGTAAGCTACGACGAGGGATGAAAGTTTGTCAGCGAGCTTAGAAATTTATGGACTTCTAGCTTGCGCAAAAGACAGCAATATAGTGTGTGTGCGTGTAATTAGAAATCGGTTGACTGCGCGAATTAATTATTTCGTTCGTCCGTAAAATCAATAGGCATTTTTCTTTCGTCCGGTTTGTTCCAGAGCGATAAATGTTTCAGGCCGCGATGAAAACAAAGCTCCGGGAGCTTTTCGGCTTGTTTACTGACAAAACCGAGCCAAATCTTTGTTGAGAGTAGCCAGACCCAGCCGAGAAATATCTTCGCCGTTTGGTGCCAAGGTTCGCGCCGGTGAAATAAATTTTTTTTCAACTCCCTATTTGCTTAGTGGAACGCGCGATTTTTCAATCCATTCCTCCACTTCACCTCCCCCTCCCCCTCCGTCCGAGAATGTAGCGAATTTGCAGGAATCGGAATAGTTGAAGATTGAAATAGTTTAATGTAATCGGATTATTCGAATATCTCGAAGCTTCGATGAAAATAGTTACGAGAGAAGTTTAAGTTTGGGATAAGGAACGGCCAATACTTTTCTTCAATTTGCATTATTCAGTATATTGATTTACCGTTGCCTCGGCGAAAATGACACTAAATACATTATTTAGCGAGGAAAGAGAAACCTTTTAAATAAACAGGGTAATATCGCTGCGCTTCGAGCAAATATTGTTTTCGAAATATGAATGCGAGTAAGTAATGGATTTATCATTCAACTGCTCCACGTAACTTCTAAAATAAACACGTTAAACATATTTTATTTACCAAGTAGTTATTAATCACTGGCTCGAGAGGGAAGAAAAATATTTTCTCGTATTCTATAACAAATGTGGTTGCATGTTATGATAATTAGAATTAAATAAGGGAGAAATAAAGTACTTATAAAAATTACAGATTTCACAAACAAGGGGAACAATGCGCGCTTGATTGTAATTTTCACTGGTAGTTCCGTGTATGCTGTACAAGCTACATGAGTTTTACTCTTCCATTGCAATTCTACAATTAGGATGCGCGCGCGTGTGTATGCGTGCGTAGTTTATCGCGGTACAGGAAAAGCGAAGGGTCCATTCTAGTTGTTTGTCTTCTTCGATGGTGGTTCAGGATGCGCAAATACCCCTAAAGGGTCGGTCAGCTCTAAAAAGAAGTTACAGTATTGAGCCCGGTTTCTGTTTTCCCTCCACCATTCGAGAAGCTCCCTCTTTTCATTCCTCGTTCCAGCCCCCTAACTCTCTCTCTCTCTCTCTCTCACTCTCATTCTTTTACCCCGTTCCTCTCTCGATCTGTTCGTATATCTCTCTAACTCGTCAGTTCTTCTTTGGTCCCCGCAAGCTCTGCTGCAATCTTCGCTGCAAGCTCTATCTCTTGGATATGCTCTACGAAATGGGTACTTGCCACATTCGTGGATTCTACTACTCGAGTCTACTATATCGAGCACCCATACCACTCTTCTTACTTCTTCCGGTGCTCTAGTATTTAAATCGAGACCATGTCGTATATCGCGTGCGTGGAAACATCCCGCTGACAGATCCTGGGAAATAAGCCGTGCTTGTACTTTTACCGAAAAATATCGCGTCACTCGCGTGGGAATATTTGAAAAACTTGGAGCAGGAGAGGAGGGAGGAGGGAAATCGTGGGGTTCTTTAAAAATTCATGTGATTTTAGAATAGCGTGTTAATAATAAAGAAAAGATAATTTCCTTTCCCAGATAGTTTCTCTTATCTATTATTTCCTGAGACGAGGGTGGCTTTTCATGCTCCGTTGTGCAATGGTTTCCATGACACTCGCTGCGACTGCTAGAAATTGCATCGATTGTCTAATTAAAAGTGGCAAGTGCTTACGGTATTAGTTGCGTTGGTGGTGGTGGTGGTCGTAGTAGCGGTAGTCCGTTGCGCATGTGCAAATTACAAACGCGCCGATATTCTTAGAGAGAAACGTGTATGGCAAACGGATTCATCTGTACTGCAAGCTCCTTTTTTCTCGGTCCGTTTCTCTATCTGTTTTTTATCTCAAGCTCTTTCCTTCGTTCGGACAGCCATGACTCCGTTGATAAATTGACGAAACGTTTTTGCCCCCGCTAGTCTGGTCTGGTCGGCTTTGAATTTACTCGGAATGAAAAGAGAGAGGGACACATCGGGAAAACTACCCAGATAGGAGTTAGCTCGAACTTTGCAATATGCAATAAAGTCGAAATAAAAGTCAACAACTTTTCTCCCCGGTGTGTTTTATTTGTTAAACGTGAGGGCTTCTCAGTCGGTTTTAAAAGCGATAGCATTAATCAAAGTTAACTACTGAAATCCAATAGTCTCAGCAGCACACGGGACGCAACAATTTTTAATAAAATTATCCCGCCCGGGGCTCTCTCGCCTACTTCGCTTTAACAAGCAAATGCATTTTAATGTATTCGCTTATCCACTTTCTATTTGCGCTCTTACGTATTTTGCATTGTGCTGAATCGAAAAATTACGAATTCCTATCGTGCGAGCTTTCTTTGCAAATTTGGCACTCTGCACCGCGCGTCTCCGCGAGAAGATTTAGCCGGGAGTGGAAAATTTTGCAAAGAAATATTTCTGCAAAAGGGACGACGGGGCGGATGCCGCGCGGCAAAGGGGAAAAGGAAGTCGTGGAAGGTAATGCACGGCGGCGAGGGATGAGGTGGGGGGCGGTGGTCGAATGAAATGCAAATGAAACTCAAAGAAACAAAAGACAAGGGCATAAACGCGCGTGGAATGCGGCGAAAACGCGATTTGAAATTCCAATCAGACTGTGAAAGAGCCTCGAAGGCTTCGGGAACTCGTGGAAATCTTTAGGCTGGACTCTCTAAGAATGAAGAAGGGGCGAGGTGGATGGAGGGAGGGGGACTGTTCGTAATTCGATTATCGACACGCAATCTCGACTAGAGGGTCTTCCATTGTCATCAGGCGGAACGTAGGACCTCGGGATGGGTGAAATTCAATTTTTTACTTCCTCCGAAGAATCTTGAGGGTTCGGTAAATATTAAAATTCGATAAAAAGCCACTCTCTCTCTACGTCGTTGCACTTTTCTGCGTCCCTTGTTTGCAAATTCAATTGTTCGATACGTAAATTGGTACTTTGGGGATTCAGATATTCGCCTGCCTGCCTGCCCACCCGCCTTCTTGAAAATAAGGAACGTGATTATTGGTTCGTCTATCTTGCCCCGAGATTGAACTTGAGATGTTTGACCAAGAATTTCAATATGACAAAGCCATATCAATTACTTGAGTGAAGAATCGCGAGTGGAGATGCTATTTACCTGCAATTTCCAACGCGTTCCTCCTCCATCTTGCACTAAAACGATCCATAGATCTGTGGCGCGTGATTGTTAACTATTAATTCACATTTAAAGGGCGGCTTAATATTAAGACGAACCACTGAAATATTTATGTGACGCGGTGGCTGTGCAAAAGAACCACTTGTATCGATATAAGTATTTTTTATAGGTGAAATAAATGTTTTTATGAAGAGCAACGATCACGAAACAGAGTCGGTATCTTTCGTCGTCCCTTCAAGTTTCGTTCGGGGAAACACGGGAAAAGTAACCTGACCGCGAAAAGCTCGTAGAAACTTGGAATGACTCGACCCCGATAAAAGATAATCAGCGATTCGAAAGCTCTCACAAACCAACGAAAGCACACTTGTTTATTCCGAATTTCTCGTAAAAGCTTCTCCTCGCAAACAAATAATTTTCCTGAAACTGGCTGCGATATAGGAACAACAATGCTGTAAATTACAATTGTTAGCAGTTTGCGCAACGGAACGAAATAAAATGGATTAATGCGGTAAGTGTTTAATTGGATAATTAATAATTAGCAAAATTTTCAGAGATATTCTTATCATCTTGCCTTTGTAAAAATTGCAATTAAAATATTCTGGTACCGTGAAATAATTTCAAACTGTTGCAAAGAGAGCCGCGTGCTGGAGTCTCGTGCTGGCTAGCACAACTCGACTATTAATCGTCACCATAAGCTGCTAAATTTCTGGCGCAGATCGATTCGATCCTTTTTAAGCTGGCTGCTTTTGATTATCGATCCTTTGTCGAGGGGATGCAGAAGGACTCTATGTTTTGAACCAAACACGTGACCCGAGACGTCAGTATTATCTGTTTTCCTTCTGGAAGAACGCACGTCCCTTTCCGCTTGGATAACTTTATCTCCCGTTCGCTTATTAACTGGGATTCTCGCTACACAGGCAAATACCCTACCGCTCACCCCCCGTCCCCGCAGTGCTGCCTCTGCGAAAGGCGTTGAGTTCACTCGAGTGTCGTAGTCGAGTTCGTTCAATCAATTGGCAACGTTAAATTGTTAATGCCTGGCCAGAGAAATGCTTGATCTAGACCATCGCTACCTTTCCACCTACGCTTTCCAACTATCTTGCTCTGATCCCCTTAGATTTTTTATAATCCAAATCAATCGCGAAGCCTGCGAAACTCTCCAATTAGCCGAACGTTGCTTCACAATACTACTACTACTACTACTACTACTGCTACTATTATCGCTAATCATTAACACAGAGTCTCTCATATTATATACGTCGAATTATTTGCGCAGTGATAATGTCTAGGGTGAATGCGTTACGTTTTCCGCAAAATAGTCCGTGCCTTTTCCATTTGATTGAGGGGTCTTTGAAAAGTTTCGTTGGACTCCTTTTTTCAAAAGAAACTAATTGAGCTTGGCAAAGTGAAAAGGACAGTACTAATGTACTTACGCGTTATTCTCGAAATTAAATATTTGCACGATAATCGAATCTCTGGCTGATTCGTGGAAACTTGAAAAAGTGAGTTTTCAGAATCCAAGGGCAAATCCAATTCCGGCGGCTATCGCAAAATGAAAAAAGCAGCCAAATGGAAATTTTGGAAGCCCGCCGGGAGCAACATTTACAAGATCTATTAGCAACATTTTACATTTTTCGCCGTTAAGCTAGCTAGAAAACTCCGAAATGGAATGTCAGAGTCGGTCCAGAGCTTGCAGGGTAAAGTAGAAAAAGAGATAGGGATTATCGTTGGACGGACTTCAAAGGAACGAGAGCTGACTGTTAAAAAATTTTAAAATTTTTGACCGCTCTAAGTGCCAAGTAGAAACATCGTTAACAAATAGTGTACGTCAGCGAAGCGGCGTCGATTGTTCGAAGATTTCATGCTCAATTTTCTTTCGATTTTTCATATAATTCGAATAAGTGAGATACACGTATGGATGATTTTATTCTAGTTCAAGCAGTAAGCGAGGGTAGCAGCAGAGGTTGCAGTGAGCGTCGGACGGTAGTTGGCTAACGGAGTAACGATATTTTTTCGTGAAATCCGTCCGTCGATAGATTTACGCAATTAGTATAATGACTTTGACGTAGTTGCGCGAGAATCGGAGATACCAATCGCGTTCTGCTCAGTTCTAAAAGAGAGAGAGAGAGAGAGAGAGAGTCGATATTCAATATTTGCAGCAGCTAGAAACTCGATGGTAATTAGACCGTTGGTGTAATCTTGATGCAACGGGCTCGCCCGACCAAAACCCTCCGAAAATTTCTGGCCTGCATTTCCGGCTTGAGCCGGGCTATGCGAACATCCGGGCAAAAAGCTCGGGGTCAGAGCAAAAGGAGAAAAAAAACGCTGGCGCGAAGGGAGGAAGCTGGAATAAAATGGAGCCCGACATGATTTACGTCGGTTTTCTAACCGACGCTATCCGTCTTCCGTCACGCTATTCGCCATTCGTGCCGGCCTAAAATTTTTAGCGCCCACATAAAATAATAGTCCTAATGAACTGATTTATCTAAAAGCTCCGAGAAAACCGAATCCAACGCGAGGTAATGGGTTGACGACAAAAAAATTCAAAATTCTCGCAATAAATTTAATAATAACAATTGCATAGACACACGCGCGCGCGTATACTTACATTATTTTATGCAAATACTTGTGAAATTGTTGTATATATAATGGAATGCGAATAACTAGTGTAATTTGCAAGTGCAGATACACTTGATACTGTAAGCATTGTTTGGTTAATGAAATTATTGCGCGTATGTGTACACAATATGCGATACTTTATAGATACTTTCAAGAAGTATTAGTGCGTTTGAAAATAAATTTCCTCTAATTCGCGTACTAAAATTAATGAGCGATAGCATGAAATTCTCGCGATATTCTCTACTTGCCTCCAAATAGTTGCTTTGCATCAGGCTTTCCCTAAACCAGTAGAACAGGTCTAGCTTTTTTCGGACCATTCATTTTCCACGCATCGACGTTTTACGTAATAAATGCCAGCCTTTATTATGTAGTAGAGCCATTCACACACGCCTACGCGCACGTATAGTGGAATCTCTATTTTCCAGATCTCAGATAATTCATAGTTTTCTTACTGCGGTAGAATGAGCGGAATGCTAAAAAACGTATTAAAGAGGAATTTTAGTGGAGGGATAAAAATTTGTAGAATATTCGCATTTGCATAAATTTTCATAATCTAACACAGTGCTTTGTATTCCGGTAACCCGATCATTCGTCCTTTTCTATTTGACTGTAAGCTCATGCAGCGGGGGAAGGGGAGCAGGAGCAGGAGCAGGAGCGGCGGCAGCAGATTCCGATTATCCGATCATTCGTCCTTAGTGGGGGTGGGAGCAGTTTCCTAGAAAACCGAGGCCCGTGACTATTCGGAATATCGGAGGTTACCCGAGCCTTTCCGAGGCCTATTTAGTCTGTTCGGTACGTTTGAGCTTTGACACGCGTTACGCACACATACCGGGAAACGCGAGTGATTTAGTGCGTAATTAATTAATTATCCGATTCGTTCCTTCCTTCGTTAATCCAGTTAATTGACTCTCAGTGGAATTGAACTGCAAACGCGAGGAGTCCGCAATAAGAAAAAAGCTCGGATAGAAATTCGAGGTACTGTAATATTTCTTCTTGTCACGCGGCTATCGCAATTTCCTCTTAAACATCCATCGGATATTTTAGCTGTAACTCGTTATCGAACTGCTCGGAGACTAATACGAGAGAATCGATTTTTTCGAATTTCTTCATTTTCCTTCGTTTCAAAATTCGCGTTAAATTTCATTTAATTAAAATCACATTGGCTCGTGAAGAGCTCAATTATCTTAATATCGTCGATATAATTATTATTAATCCGTTCGTTCCATATCGTAAATGGAGAAAATGGAGAAATTAATAATCAGGATAAAAATATCTGCGGAGGAGAGAGAAAGAGAGAGAGATTTTACATATTAATTTTATTAATTTCATTACACCACATTCACCGTGCGTAGTTTTCTTTCTGGAGGAGCGTTAGCTTTTTTTTCGTCCTTACGAGAGGCAGCTTCGCTTGAGCTTTGGTACGTGTTTGTGTGGGTTGACATGCGTGCGTTGGTAGCTTCGAAACCCCCAAGGTCCTGCGGCATTTTCACTCAAGGGGAGAGCGCGTGCTTCTGATTACAATTCGGCGCAATGTGCGTACAAACCAGTGATGTCACAAACAGTACCGGTGCATCTACAAAAAACAGAGAGAAGATTGTGGAGAAGCTTAACGCGATAAAGCAATCCTGAGTAATGCAATAATGATGAATTAATGCAGTCAGTCGTATAATAATAATATAATTAAATATATATATATATATATACATCGAATTACAAGCTTTTTTATTTTATCATTCACCAATCCTCGAATTTCTAGAGGTATTTTCAAATAAATTTCTTTTGATTTTCACATCACGTCCAACTACATCCTAGAGAGGAGTATCGTTGAAGTATTTCGATACCTGCGCAATATTTATGCAACTCGTTATAGCGATGTCAGCTGATAAGACATAAATCGAAGGTTACGCCGGTAAACACAGCGCGCAGTTAATAATTAATCAACCAACGCTGGATTGTATTAACTTTATTAAAAGCTCAGGATCATTCAGGCTTAATTCCTGCAAAACGCATAAATCAATAGTGATTTAGTGACTTACTCGAACACTTTATCAGTGCAGGCGAATGATATTACACAAAGTACGTGACTCTAACTGACATTAAGCTCAGGATCAAGGATTTAAGCTATGCACATCAAAGGATTTGCAAATTAATTTGCATTGAATCGAATAATTCATTTATTGATTTGTATAGTCGATTTTCCTGAATCACGTTAAATCCCGAATCCGAGGGTGGCCTCGTATTTTTCCACGCCAAGGTCAAAGTCGTGGATCGACTCTCGCAACCATCGTAATATCCACGAGCAAAATTACACGAATGTGTTCCGTCAATAATTCGTAATCCGAAAGCAGGTAAACAAAAGAACAAAAAAAAAATACACGTACACACTGATATTTTAGGGAGCTGGTCGTACGATGCGTTTGGTCTGCTCGATTTTGTTCTCCTCTACTTACAATTTATTTTAATGGAGATTTGCTGATTTTTCCACGGTAATTTTTTTTCCTGACGATGCAATTAGGTGGGAACCCACTTTTTCGACAGCTCTTTTGTAAGCTTAAAAAAGCTCTCGGGATACAGTAAATAAATCATACGAATTTCACAGGAGACGAGACTGTAAGAAGAATTTATGATTAAATTTCGTACGTGTGGGCTAATTCGCATTGCGCTAATACGTGTGTACGCGTTAAAGCTAATTTGCTAATTTAGGAACAAAACACGTGCCCGAGGTGGAAGGCGAAGGAGGGTGGAAGAGGGTTGGATGGAGATGACGGTGAACGGTCTCGAATCTCATTTCCAGCCATTTTCTTTGGGGATGATATTTTTATTCCATTCGCGCGATGCGATTGTTAAACTGTGTTATAGCAATTTTCACGGTGAATTGACTGGTTAATGAGCCGTAAAGTGTCACCGTGGGGAAAGTAAGTGGTTCGTGAACACTGCAACTGTTTTTTGGATAATGTACTAATCGTCAGGCACGGCACAGGTGGAGTGAAAGCGAGAAAGCTCCCGACACCCCCTTACCGTGAGATTCTCTCAAGTGCGAACCAATTCGTTTTGTACCGGTCGAACGGCATTAAACCACTCTTAATTTATACTTGCATGCTAATTTAAGCAATTTTCTATCTAAATGTAAATTCGCCGTGTCAAACGTCCTCCCGCAACCACCCTTGCATGATAATTTAAGCAATTAGTTTCTTTCGAGCTTTTTTCAAAGCTCTTAAAAACACATATCTATGTCCGCGTGTTCATCAAGCTCCCCCGTATATTTTTCAAAAGCTCTTACCTTGCTTCTTGTATTTCATTAACTAGCACGTTCAATTTGCACTCGAACGTGTTTGCTCTCTTTAATAAATGCAACTTTTTTCCAAATGAAAAAATCTGATCGCTAACGAGCTGACTATCTCCTGACGCGGAATTTCACGGGTATTTAATAGCCCGCGATATATCGTGTAGCGAAATATTTAGAAGTAGTTTCTAATGGTATTTCCTTTGATGCCGCTGTATCGCGGAAATGAAAAACAGAGCAGCGTTCTTGTTTCCCTCGAGTTGCTCTCTTCAGCGTGATAACGTGCATGAGAAAAAACAGCGTTTCGCGATCCAAAGCAAGATTTTATCGTTAAATGATTAATTCATTCTGATTTTGTTCGGATTCCCTGATTCGTACGTTCCCATAATTTATTTAAACAGTTTATTTATCAGTACCGCGACGTTGCACATCTACCGTGAACATTATTCTCCAGTTTTTTTTTTTTTTTTTCAGAGAATTCTCTCGCTGATACGCACGGAATAAATCGAACTGATAAAGGGCTACCGGTGTTAACACTATTATTTTATCGTATCCAGCAGTGATCCCCTTTCGCGATAGAGCGACGGGGCTATAGAGTTTCACGGGAATCTAAGATGGACATTGCGATGTATTTTCTTGTAAGTGTTTCGGTACTTTACGGTTACGGCCATGTTACGGCGCCGTAAACGACACGTAACTACGCCCATGCAACGTGAAAAACGTGTACGTGCACTTGAAAAATTTACGGCAGGACAATTCCTCAAATTCCGATCGATATCTTAATCAACTGTGAATGCCGGAAGAAATGGCTGGTTTTATCATTTCGCTGGAATATACATGCAATGAGAAACAGGGCAGGATTCTATCGGTGCCTCTTCTCTCAAATATGCTTTGCCAGCAAAATAATCCGCGAGAACAATTGATGAATTTACCGCGTGATCGCTCGTTTCCAGCTGTGAGCGGTCTGTCGGCATTGATGGAATTTTCATAAAAATATCGTTCGCTCTCTTCTTTTTTACAGTTTTGGTCCGCCTACGTTCCCTGCGGAGCTGCTCAGTTAAACGCGGTTCAACTTTCCTTGGAACAAATCGACGTGATTCGTCGACTCGCCGAAATGAATGCTCAACATTTAACTTTGGTTACCTCCGTCAAAGGTGAGTCTCTTCCACACCTTTTAGCTTTCTGCCGTACTCTCCTCTCCCCTTGCCAGATGCACTTGCGCGAATTACCGAAAAAAAAAAAAAAAAAAAAAGAGGGCGTTCTCGTTAAAGTATTCGTCTTTTATACAAATAATAATCAGTAACATCAAAAATATCCCTCCAGTATTGAATTACGCTCTGTAAAATAATCACTTTTAAATTGGAGTATAATTATTACTTTCACTCTACATACCCAGCTCCGCCCAGGCCCGTTTAATCCTATTGAAATAAAAAATTTAGGAATTACACCGAGTACCACGCAACGGCATATATAATTGTAATTACTGTGTAATTACAGAGCTGCTATACTCCCAATTCGTTTTCAGACACACCAGTTTGCATAATTGTACTATTGTAAAATCATCGTCGCCCGTTACTCGCAGTAGATATCCGATCAGCCGGTCAGTTAAATTTGGAAAAAACTTTGTGCCCTTGGCACCGAAAGTAAGGGAAAGGTATCGAGATTACCAGGAATATGTGGCTAATTGCGTCTGGCATGGGGTGCACTGAGGGAGAAGGGGGTAGGGAATGGTAGATATGCGCGTGCGACACACTATCTTTTAGATTAAATCCATAATAGTAAAACTTCTAGCTGTTCTTACTGCGATAAATCGCTTATAAGGATCCTAGCTTTACGATCCTGACATTATCGTAAAGCAAGGATCCCTGTGTTACCGATTTAGTATTTGTTGGAGTAGCCCACCACGTGGGATCGAGTGAAAATAAAAAATACATTCGATGTCTCGCTAGGAAGAAGTGGTGGAAAATGAGCAGACACATATTCGTGAGGTAGAAGAAAAAGGTGCATTAAGAATGGGGAGGGAATGGATAGCGCAGCAACAAGATAGAGGGGCAGGGGGGAGAGAATAGGAGAGATAGGAGTAGAGGAGGCGGGTGAAAAGGAGAAAGGGAGTGAAAATATCGCGAGAAATATTTAGTAGTAAGCAGAGTCTATCGGGAGCTAGCAAATGTGAAAAATTTAACTAGATAGTGCTGAGAACTACGCGTTTCTCTCATAGCGAACCTAAATTCCCTTGGATTTATGCCATGGATTTTTTAACGATTGTTTTGCCAACGGATAATCAGGTTTTTAATTGAAACCCTCTATTATTTCTGCTGCAGAATTGATTAAGAAATCTAGCGTAGATTTTTAATAGGGAATACGAGAATTCATTTATTTGCGTTGTCGCGCGCGTGTTCGTACGCATGCATAAAAAAGGTCGCGAATATCGGAGATTTGACCCTATTAAAATTTTTGGGTTCCCACGATTACGAAGAAACTAGTCACCTCGTAGAGATATTTCGCATATTCAACTATCCGCTGCATCATTGAAATATACTAAATCAGTGTAATTTCGAGTGTGAGGACTCGACGATTTAATTAAAGAAAATTTAAAACATTTTTCTCGCGTAGAATGTTAATTGGGGACAGGGGAATGAAATTGACGAAAGTAATGGTAAGAGGGAGTGTTAGGAGGAGGAGGAGGAGGAGGAGGAGGAGGAGGAGGAGGAGTGGTGGTTTTCAGGCCGATAGTTGAATTTCGAGGTTGATTTCGAAGCGTCGAATCAAACATTTCGGAGTTGCGATTTTCGAGAGATCGCACTCGGATGAATGGCTCGTATCAGGCGGCTCATTTTGCAGGTGCAATCGTTAGTGCAACTTGTTCCAACGGTAATTAGATTGTTAGAAACGCGTACCAGCTGCTAGTAACAATGGCGGAGCGTCGGCAACCTTGTCAGGAAGTTTGCTGCCAGGAAACTCCCCTGGACAAAAGGGGTTGGCATTAATTGCTCGATTTCTCGCTGCCACTGTCTATAGACGCTATAAAGACCAATGTAATTATTGGTTTTAACATTATTCTCCTTCTCCATTCTCTCCTTCCTCTTCCTCTCTCAATAACCCCTTGCTCGTCTTTTTACTCTCCCCTCCTTCCTTACGTCGAGATCTTACCGACTGTGGACAAAAATACGAGCTTATCGGCTGCAGTAAAATCGATGGTGACATTTCTCGATAAAGGGCCACTTTGCGATAATGTTACTCCAACCCTTATTTTTATATCAATTAAGACATATTGATCGAGTCGCGCACAGGTGTGTTCGGTAAACTTCTATCGACGGTAGAAATGGTAGGAGTTCCAGAAGTGTGTGCGGTTGCAGAGAGAAATTTGACAAAAATATTAATCAGCATGTATTGCATAGATATGAACGTTTAACGTTCAATCGTAAGACACACACGGAAGAAACGGTGAAATCGTGCAAATGAATTAAGCAAACATGGTTGAATTTTGGAAAATTTGCATATATCGCACTGCGACTCTTAATTGGTATCGCAATCAGGGGTTTCTTGGAAAGGGGGTAGAAAATAGAAAGGGTGTTTCCGTAGCAAGAAATGCAGCTATTAAAAGGAGTCCATTGGATAAAATCAAATGTGTCGCACTTTCGCGGGGAGACATTTAAGGTACTCGGCTAATTAGCGATATAACGCTAACTACGTTCCGGCCATATTCGCTAGGTTAAATAGAAATCGGATTCGAAAAGAAGTTCAACTCATTATCGCAGCAGTACAATTTCACGAAGGTATCATATCGATTGCTATAAACCGATACTCGTTTTATCCAAGAACTCCTTAGTAGCCTTCGCGTTTCTTGTAATAAGAAATACATATTTTCCAAACGAGAGTGAGAGAGAGAGAGAGAGAGAGAGGAGAGATTGCAGTTATGCCAGACCGTTCTTCCAAAGTCATAAGTTGAATTTCTATCACAATTTCTTTCTCTGGAATTGGGTAATTTATGTAAATCGAGCGAGATTTGGATTTCGAGAAAAAAGCCGAGCAAGGGTCACGGCTGGGTGCATAATGGGATCGAGGAGCATCAAATGCATCGTCCTAATGAAAGTTAACGCGCTCGGCTAATTAGCGTCGTAACGCCGACGGCAATTCGGCCATTTTCGCGATACGCACGAGTGGCTTAGCAAAACAACGCCGGTCGAATAGCGCGCGCAGGCAAGCGTGGCAGAGCCGGTGCAGCGGGAGGCAGCATCCCCTAGTAAAACTTTTCGCGACAAGTAACTCGCTGCAGAAAGCTGTCAGCTATTTTCATAAGCTCCAGAAACTCCGCCAAGGAGGAAACCGAAACGAGGTCGCGGAAGGAAGAAGGTGGGAAAGGTGGGACTTGTAGTTTATGCCAGGAAACGAGATAAAAGATCCCAGGGAATGTGATAAAGATGGAGAGTGTCGGATAGACGAGGACGGGATAGGCTCGAGAGAATGGGGAATATAATAAAGATGATAAACTAAACGTGGAGAGGCACGTGTTACGGTAAACAGGTAATTGATAAAGATAGGGTGGATTCATTCGCCTTGACGGTTCAGCGAGGTGGGAGGGAGGGAGACTGGAAAAACTTGCGAAGGAAACCTGAACCGATGCTCTCAAACTGATAGGAGTTGTTGTTTCGCGTATAAAGTTCTCCATCCCCCGGTAAGATCCCTCGTTGGAGGGGAGGGAGGGAACGAAAGGAATGGAGGAACGAAGCTCGCAAGCCACTACGGGGGTAGCTCTGGGGAAACTTGGGGGTGTCCCGGCGATATTCGGAACTCTCCAACGCAGGAATCGGCGTAACCTGCGGCAGCCGATTTCACCGGAGTACAAATAGCAACAAGTCTCGCGAACTGTAGAAGTGCGAAAAATGCCGGGAGAAATTTGATTAGCGAGAGAGTTCGCGAGGGAGAAGGGGCAAGAGTGACATTTCGTGAAAGTTAGAAAATCACGTACTACTGTATTCTCGCTCTCTTGCCGTAGCAGTGGCCCTTCCGCGACGGAAGAGACAGAAATATAAAATCCAATGTGCAGGGTTGAGTGAAGGGATGGAAATGAAAAAGGAAATTTAATAAGGATAGGAAGTCAAATAGGAAGGGAAAAATTGATGCGAGCAAATAAAAACGAGGAGGCGAATATAATAAAAGCAGAGAAATGCGGAAAGAGGAAAGAAGGTAGTAGGGAGGCTCGAGAACGGAAAGGAATATCGGAAAATAAGGGAGGTTTTCTTGGGTAGGAAAACAAGCGGTCGAAGAGCGATAGGGAAAAGAAAAGTGAACGGGAGAGAGAGAGAGAGAGAGAGAGAGTGAGAGAAAGATAAAGAAAGCGGGTCACTGTTCCGTGAGCTTCGGTCGAAGGCAAAGATGCAGTGAATTTTAAAGCAGAAACCATATTGGTTCCGATATATTTTCCGCGCGTCATAACAAATTCTTGGGAAAGACTTAGCACGACCGTCTCTGATAGGCCGTAAATGACTAGCGCACTTTTCTCGAGCTTATCGATTTGTTGACGGAAACTCTGCCAGTTTTCCACCACTCTCATTCGCCTCGAAACTTCAACTATTACACCACAGAGATAAATAAAAACTGGATAGAAGATCTTTAGCAAAGAATTTTTACAGGTTCGTTAGGGGGGTGGCTTTTTTCTCTCCCTCTTGATCATAATTTAGATGCACCAGTTTCTCTGGAGAGAAGGAGGATTAGGTCGAGGACGAGAGAGAGAGAGAGAGAGAGAAAAAGCGATGGCGCGCATTGACAAAAGAATCGAAAGAAAAACATTGTAATAAAGAGTGAGACACGTGGTACGTGTCTCGATAGACCGTGTAGGGTGGAATGCGGAGGGGTTGGGATGTCCTGCAAGAAGTAATGCAATGCAATGTAAAGGAGGGAATGCAAAATGTAATGTTATGTGTCCTGTGCAGGTCTCATTGAGGCGCACCGGGACGGGAAAATCGCTAGTCTGATCGGAGTGGAAGGTGGTCACTCCCTCGGGAACTCCTTGGGGGTTCTCAGGACATTTTATGGCTTGGGGGCGCGATATCTTACCTTGACACACGCCTGTGACACCTCCTGGTGAGTACGCTACCCTAAATTATGATTATTGTGGAAATCCTACGAAATTATTAACACACACGTATGTATCGGTAAGATTTGTGTTGTTGCCCTTCCATTTGATCTCGATCGCGTGCGTCCAAGGACGACGCGGAGCAGCACCAATAGACATTGACGCGTAACGAGATGAGTTTGCGCCACGGAAAGTAAAAATCGCGCGAGGTTACGTCCGAAGGGGGATGATATCGCGAGAGGGGTAAATGGCGAACTTGAAAAATGACTTAGCCGAGGGCTCTGACAATTTGGGAAATTCGTCGAAGAAGCATTCGGAGAGCGGTAAGGATCCTTTTCTCGGTAGTTTCGCAGAATCCTTTATCCAGCGAGCAAGTCCCGACTCTCTGAAATCAGCTCCGCTTCGAGTGAGATCCTTCCGTGAAGTTTCCGCGGTTGGCCGGCAACCGACAACCGGCAACCGACAACCAACAACCGGCAACCGGCGGCAAGTCCTTAGAAATGTGGAAACGTATTGATACCGGCTTGCCAGTTTCTGCTGAAACTTGTGTACTTCCTCGGGGATAAACTTGCGTGTTCCTCAAGCAACTCGTTCGTGTACCGCTGGCTATTAACATTTCCCGTATCCTCTTCGATATATCCAGATAAACGATCCCCGGTTGAGATTGAAGGAACCACCGTTGTTCGAGCTTGCGCGACTCGCTGGATTTATCATTCGCCTTAGTCGAGGCATCGCGCGCCGGATGATTTCACGCCACTCGACTTTATCCCCGCGTTCCCCGCAGTACGGTTTATTGTTGCAAAGGACGTGTTTAATAAACAAGAATGGAGAGTCCAAGTTTTACGAGGCGAGCAACGTGCGGGGAATCAGCCAATTCTCGAGTTGAAAAGTGCGGGGCGACGAATAATGTCGAAACGTGGCGGTAAAGTGAGTTCCTGGAGGACATCAATCCTTACGCGGAGCTTTATGCGTCCCTCGACACCGGGCGTCGTACGGTTGTAAATAAAGTCCTGCTTTATGCGGCTCCTCACTCTCTGGGACTCTGTTACTCCAGATCGCATTACCATGGTAACGTATCGCATCAGCATCCGAATTACCTCGAAGTACCACTTTTGCCTTGTCACCGCACCCAGGGACTCTGGAATCATTAGCAGATTCGAACTCCGCGATTCCTTCCTCCGACTACTCCCCCTCCTACTCCTCCTCCTCCACCCCTCGAATCTTCCAGGGATCACTAACTAGCCTCGCTCCTTCCTCCGTGAACCACGCGTCTCGCAATGTTATTTCGTGGATGATTTTCTTAACGTTCGGTGAATGGCGTCGTGATTTTACACCCTGTCATTTTCCTCTCTCTCTTTCTCTCTCTCTCTCTCTCTCTCTCGATTTAGGAGATAATAAACTAAACTTATGTTTATCGGTTTTGGTCGAACGAGTATGAGGAACAAAGATTTCGTTCTTAATGGCAAGAGACTCGTGAGAAAATTGAGGCGTCGAGTACCGAAACGACGGGACTTTCGATATAGTCCGACCAAACTCGGTCATTTCTACTGGAATTGTGAAAAAATCGTTTATCGGGCTCTCTCCGTGGGGGATCGCTTTATTTTCTTTCGACCGCACTCGTGATTTGGGTAGTGCAAGGGAAGAAGAGCATAATGCGCGATAAACAAACGCGGGAAAATCTCGAGAAAATTAATACCGGCGCCTATCGCCTAAATCATCGGGAATACCGAGCGTGGAAAGTTTTGCGTTTTCCGCGCAATTTATTCGCGTGCATTACGCGGGCAGGTCGGTGGTAGTGGTGGAGGAGGGGCGTGGTGGTGAGGTGGGGGGGGGGGGGACGCGCGGAAAAAGAGAGAGAGAGAGAGAAATATATACTGGACAGCGAAAGATTTGCTCGGCAGGAACGAGAGAACGTGCTCTTATTTACAGCGGTACAAAGCGCGCACGCCGGTCTCGCAAGCTTGCAAGCTCCGGGGACGCATAAAGCTCGGAAAGGATTGAAAAGCAGAGGAGGCTCGAACCGGGTCATGTCCGCCATTGTCGTATAACACTTCGGCCTTAAACCACCGGCTCCGAGTTAGCTCCCCGCCAGTAATTTATTTCCGGATGGGACCGGAAACCCGTGTCGTTTCGGCCCGAAACTTTTCGACGAATAAATCCTCAAGGTGGATCCCCAAAGGAGCCATGCGACCCCAAACAAAACACGAACGTTCCACGTAGGTTAGCTAAATTCAATTTTAATAATATCCCTGGAACCGCTGAGCCCCCTTCCCCCCCTCTTTCTTTCTCTCTTGCTCCCTTCGGTTCTTCCATGTAGTCACGAGACATTATTTCCCCCCGTAAGTAGTTATTTATAGAGCCATTTTATCAAACTACATGTTTATATCGGAGTACACGAGCCTCCCCCACCCCCCTCCCCTCCAACAAGATACATATTTGAATGCCAGCACTAATGCCCATCATGACTGTTCAGTAGAAAATATCAAGCATTCGGGTCGCGTTAATTTTTCAGGAAAAAATTGCAATTCGATGTTTCAATGCTTTTACCGTTCGCGGAAGGTAATAATGAAATACTCGTTTCATTTGGTTGCTAATCGAACGAAAAGGATTTGCAATGTTTGATTTAGTTCTGAAACAATAAATAATATAACAAAGAACAAAGAAATTTCTCCGTTTACGGCACTTGATTTATTCAGTTTCGAGTGCGTTCGATGCACTTGAAACTTTAACGTCAATGCGTATACCTACGGATGAAATCAACTTGAATTCCAGGATTAAGCGCGTTAATACATTTGCTAGACTGTAAAAGTTTTAATCAAATAAAGCTGCGTGCTGCATGCAAATCGAGTAGCACAAAGTCCGCTCGGAAAGAGTGGTAGTGGTAGTATTTGAACAATCGCGCGTAGTAATAAAAAATTGTCTATATCTTTTTATTTCTTTGATCCGGCTGTTATATAAGTGTTGTACTGTACGCGAAATAATCAGCGGGATTTCATAAAATTTTCCACGGGAGATAAATAACGCGGCTAGATTGCGTGTCCTGTACGTTTTGAAACGTTCGTTTGAAAAAGCGGAATAAATAATCGAAGTTTCGCCTAAATCGTTTCGCTCGTTTACGTCACAATTCTCAACTTGTAAATGTTTTACTCTCGTTATTTGAAAATTTAACATTGACTAAAAAAAAAAAAAAGAAGAGAAATTGGCCAGTTAAAAATCAATTATGGACGAGGCAATGCTTCAGCGATTCTAATGTTCTCCACCCAATGTTAATGAATAAATTTTTAAGGAAGACGCAGTGGTAGTGGTAGTAGTGGAAATAGAAGAAACCTCTTTTATTATTTAAGGGTTATATTTTAACTTTGGCTATTTCGGGTTTCCATTTCCGTGGCGTGGGTAGGGAATCGGACGTTTATTCGGGCAATATCGGGATTGCATTCGAACGTGTGCTCCAGGCCTAATGTCCTCTCGCCCCTCCCTGTCTTCCCAGCCTCGGACAAGCTCTCTCACGGGAAACTGTGATTGCTGACGCGATTGAATTTCCCGCGACAGGCTCGCGTCTCGGTTTGTCGACTGGAAACCAAAGCGGGATCGAAAGATTATCAGCTTTCCTATCGCGATTAAATTCTATTTTTCCATAGGATATCCAATCGTGGGGAAAAAAAAAGAAAAAAACTTTCGATCGAAGATTCGATTCGGCTCGTTCCCTATTATCGTCGAATTATCGTCGTCCATTAGAAATGATCGAAATTTCTCTCACGGAACTCGTAAGGAATCTCGCGGAAAACAGCAATGTGCTTCGCAATTTAGTTACTAATAAACATTTTCTTGGCAGGGCAGTCTGTTCTGTTGGAGAGACGAACAACACCCAGGACAACACGCCGGGTCTCAGCGAATTCGGCAAGGTCAGTTGTGAAAATCATTTTAACCATTTTTCTGTTTCCTCGTGGAGGGAACTCGTATGAATTTTCGCGTGTACGGAAGAAGCCTCTTTATAAATGGAACTGGAAGATTTAACTTAACTGGACGAGCTGTCCTTTGGAACGATCGATCCTGCTAAATTTGTATCCGCGCGACTGCGTTTCTGCCGCATAATAAAAAAGCAACGAGCGAGCAGGGGGTCGACGACGACGGGGGTGGTGCGCGCGGAAAACGGAACGTAAATCAAATAAACCATCTCTGCCTCGCTTTCATTTTTCCATGTATATATGCTACTTTTTTTTCTATTTATCGCTAAATGTTATCATGCGCGTGCAATATTAAAAAAAGGAATAATGAGATCATCAACGTACCTGCACAAAACTGGAGTATTATCGAGTTCTTACGAAAGCTAAGTATTTCCTTCAGCGATTCAACCTCGATTCCCTCGATTCAGCGTACGAAGCGTGTAAGAGAAGGAATGTTGCTCCTCAAATTGCCATTAATTTGCGTCTGCTTAATATAAAGGGTCAATATTTACGTAACATCAGTGGAGTGACTTTTGGAAGAATGCGTCATTTCGGGTCGGCGAAATTCGTAATAAGTTTACATTGCATTTCTAGTGAGATAAAAGTACTACAAAGAGGCGAGGCAGTTCTACACGACAGAGAGAGAGAGAAAGAAAGAGAGAGAGAGGAAGTTGTAACGGCAAATCAAATAAGCTATCTCTGTTCCCGCCCTCTGTTGTGTATGCATTTCATCTCCCACAGTCACCCGCCACCCTCCTCTGTTCTTCGCGCATTCTTCCGTAAACCGAGGAAACTGCATAGTACGTTGCAGTTATTTTAATGCAATCACGAAAATTCATTAATAGACGAGTCACCGCAACGTGACAACGATTATTAATTGATTTCATTATAAATCCCATTGTCATTCGAATGCTGGATTTACATTTTACGCGCGGTGCTCGAAATCGTTTTAATCCTTGATTCGTACTACTTAAAAAACAAGTATCCGAAAGGGCGGGTGTCCCAAGGGGGCGAGAAGCGGAACGCAAATCGAATAAGCTATCTCGGCAACTATCCTCTGTTATGTGCATGCATTTCATCGTCGTATGGTCTCTCCCCGGTGTCCTTTTCGCGCCCGTGAACGTGCAGGAAACCGCATAGCTGTGCATATCGTGGTTGTCCAAGCACGCCGGTGACTTTATTGAAGCATGCCCGTGCAAAACTGTTATTGCGCCGCCACTGCAACTGCAACTGCAGGAGGACCGTGGCCAGACATTTCGCTTTGAAATTTCACTAATCCGGATTTCTATCCGTACTGTCCGGCCGTCTATCATCCACCTATGCCGTATTCCATCGGTCGTTACGGCTAATCTCACAATTTCTACACGTCTGTCTATTTATTTACTTTTCTACTTATCCAATAAATTCATCCACGCACACTGACCCTTTCTTCTGACACGCCTCCTCGAGTACACGAAGTTCTTAACAATTGTCAGAATTTTCAGAATTCTAAAGTGTATTCGTGTGTGTAAATGTGTGTGTGCGCGCGATTTGAAATGTGACACGGGTTCTTAGTCATCGAGAGAATCCTCCGCGAGGTTAAGTCTTGTAATTACTTTTGAAGGTCTCGTTAATCTCGTGTTTTTGATAAAGGTGGAAAAGTTTTTGCACGATTAATAATAATAAGTAGACGCGCGCAGAAAGGTAGGGAGATTTGGAATGTATATAAATTTCGAGAAGCAGAAGCTGTAGGTGGAAATATGGGTCTAGCTGAGTTAGCCCATAAGAATAACAAGACTGCGTGGAAGGCAAAGAAAAGGGCTAAAATATTTGAACCCTGTGCAGTGCACCTGTACTTGCAGCACGCCGAGTGAAATCATCCGGAACATTTTGCCAGAGATACCCATTCCTATTTATGGAGAAACGTTTCGTACGAAAATTACGCGGTTCGCGGAAACGAGCTCGCCCGGTTTTAGCGGATAATTCCCGTTCCACCTCACCCCCCCCACCTCCTTTTTTTAGCAAACCGCTCCCCTCCCTTACTCCGTTTGGGTTATGGACCGAATTCAATTCTTACTCGTCCATTGCACTCCGGAGATACATTAAATATGCAGGCGAATTTATGCCAGAGTGTTTTGTGTAATTTCAGCAATAATTCCGCCATTTTCAATTGAATCTCGCGTACACTGTAAGCTCTTTGTAAATTAAAACTGTTTTTATCTCGCTTTCCGTATTTTTCATCCCACTTTCGCATGGCAAATTATTTTCCACTAGACTCGTTTTCTTCTCCTCGTCCGGTTATTTATAACTAAATATTGTTTCGCATGGTTTTTGTGAAAATTTGAGGATAATTTTACTATTTTTTTTTCTCTTTTCTTTTCACCCATTGAATTCCGCGACTGTAAATTTGACGCAAATTGAAGCCGCTTCATTCCACGTTTCATTTTTCGCACATTTTTTATTTTGTAATCCTGTTTCTCGCCGGAACTTTTGCAAAGTGGGTCACCGCCGAATTCAACTTCGATCATTAAAACCCTGACATTTTTTCAAGCCCCTTTTCCTGCTAATTTACAGCTTTCTAGCTTCTTCCGTTGACCAAACTTCGATTTCTTATTTTAAGCCATTGATAAATTCGCGGTGGTACACTGCCTTTTGACACGGAAGATATTTCCCTGTATTCGAACAGTCGGAGAAACGAGTAAAATAATTTCAGCGAAAAATGCATATTATTCATTGATTTATACTACCGCACTTACCGCCAAGTGGAAGATTTGCATTACTAAATTTTGTAAACAGCCTCCCGCTATATTCTCTTTCATTTTGATTTACAATGCTATTTTACATGCATTTCTATTTCGAAAAAGTCCCCCCAAGTGTTATGCAAAAATTCATGTAAATTTACTTCGATTTGTATCAGTAAAACTTTCGCGTGCAACGTAGGTGCGGGCCACGTATGAAAGTTGTAAATACGATGGATGACGAGTTGGAGAATTTCACTGTACGAGAAGCAATTTCTGTTTTCCTTCCCAGCGCAATCTTGCGGCGAAAGTTCTAAGAGGAAAAGCCGTGATAGGAAAAAGCACGAGAGTTTCCGTGAAATAAACTGGAAGGAGAGATAGCTCCTCGCGAAATCGGGGGTCGCTGAAATTTTAATCCGAAATGTCTGTTAGCATTGCCAAGAGCCGGGCAATAACAATTTACGGTGACGTTTCAATAAAGGTAGAGCGTAGGAAGCATAGAGTTTTACTAGTAGATAACACCCGTGGTTTCCGCCTAGCAGGATAAATAACGGCAGGTTGACTTTACGAATTGATTGAAAAAATTTCATTTGGAGATCTCATAGTTAGCCTCTGTCAAATCTTTTATTGCTTATTCGTAACCCGGAGAAACCAGTTATGAAATGTACAAATTTCAATTATTGCTGCACAGTTGATGTATATACACAAACACACACACACAGACACGCGCAGAGATGCGTGTAAATGACTCTTGTCGCTATTACCAATAAATACAATAGAATTTATTTGTAAACCACGACAAAAAAATCTGTTCGCTTAATTATCGCGTGCGCAAAAAATTCCCGTTTTACCGACGAACCTCGAAAGTGAGAAAATACAATTAAGCAAGAAATTTCAGCTTCAAACACGGAGCTTCCACGCTACAGGATTCACGCGTAACTATTAAACCATATGAATTCCAGTGACGCGCGAGCAAATACGCGGTTTCCCCGAAAACGAAGGAAGCATAATAAAGCATAATTATGCGTAAAATTGGAGGTCTTGCGCGATGGCGGCGACGTTCCCTAAGATGGATGGCAAGTTTTCGCTTCGAAAGCTCCGCTTCGACCGGTTCGACCGTCGCTTCGTGGCTTTTGCGAGAATGAGTGATCCATCGGTTTGGAATACTCGGAATTTTATTTATTTTCCTAAGGCCGGAAGAAATAGGCAGAATTCTACTGAAAACTCTACACTCCCGCGCGAAAAGCGTTCCAAAGCTGTTGTCAGCATCCAACGCTCGGACGGAATGTGTAAAATGACATTAACTGTTCTAAATTGCTCAGTCCGCGACCGAAATACGGATTAATCAAGTTTTTGTATCCTAATGGGGGCAGGGTACCCCATCTCACCAAGGGGGCACAACCAATGAGAGTGGTTGTGATTACTGGCATTGCAAATTAAAAGTTGCAAGGCTCGTCCCGCCGGTAGCAACGCAGGATAATTCAATTAGCGAGCAGGTCATTTCTTTAAAAGACAGTAGCCGGGTTATTAGTATTATTAGTATTATTTATATTTGCATCGCGTCCCCTCTCGTGACTCTAATTTCACTATCGCGTAAACTTTCATTGCGCCGAGGCAGCAGATTAAAAATTTGCGGCGGCGGCGGGCTTTGATTGTGGCAACAGGGACTCCTCGAAATGGCAAATCGTTATCGAGCTTTCCGAACGATCACTGCTTGCATAATTAAACACGCGAGACGCTCGATTCAGAAGTTCCTATCCGCCAGCCCCTTTTCCAGAGCTTTGATATTTCGAACAGCTCATTAACATTTCTCGTTTCTCGACTGCTATTAAACGCACTGTTACGAACAATGAAGAGACTTTAATTTTCTTTAATGCATTTAATCGGTGCAACTAAATCCATTGAATTCTCACGACAGATTCGCGAACTCTCAGAAATTAATTGATATCGCTGAAACATCTGTGAGTGTGTGCGCGCGTGCGTGCGCTGTAATCATTTAGTTGCATTACTCAGTTCGCCTGACTTAACGACGAGTCGTACCACTTAACCGTATCTGATTCAATCGTGGACGTGATCCAGATGACTTGAATTCATAATTCGTCTTTCCGAAGCTTCCGTCTCTACTCGATGCTATCGAGCTTTTTGGTATTAACTATCGAGGAAACTTGGAATCTAGGAAAAATTGCTTTGTTCGAGGTCATTGGACTTTTCCTTAAAGACTTTAAGCGAGTCTATTGTACGAAGTTGGAGAGAAATGATTTTCTTCGGGAGCTTTCGTAGTTACTAGTTTGTTTATCGAAAAAAGCACGAGTTGGCAGGTCGATAAAATCGTGCGTGTCGAGAAAAGCGAATGGCAGGCGGACTCTCGTTAAGGGTGCGCTTGAAAAACGCGGCCATTGTGCTCCCACTTCGCGTCTCTAGCTTTCTCTTCTCCTCCTTCTCTTCCATTTCCCCTCACACATCCCCCGCATCCCTCCTCTCATTCTCATTCGCGTCGATGCGCCGCTTACAATGCTGCTTTTTTCTCGTTTTTCGCAAAATAGCAGAGACGCTTGCTTACGCCGCCGACTAATGTTCACTGGCCAACCCTCCCTTCCACTTCAACCCCTTTTCTTCACTCTAATCCTCTACACACCCCTTTTTGTTTCTCTTTTCTCCTCGCCTTCTATTTCTTTTTCCGTCTTCCACTATTTTTACCCTTTCTCTCACTTTCTATCTACCTATCTATCTATCTATCTATCTTTCTTTCTCATTTTCTTTTTCTATTTTGCCGATCTCTTCTTTCTTTACTATTTTCTTCTTTTTTGCTTTTTCTTACTTCTTTCAACTTACCCTGACTGTTTCTCACCGTTTCCTCCCCCTTCAAATCACTTTACACTTTGCACTTTCTTCTCTTCCACCTCTTATTCGTATATTCCAGCATGGATATGTAATTTTCCTTCGAGTAATCCAGACATGTAGCGAGTATCGAGGTACTGCTGGGATTTATCATTTAACATACGGCGATATTAATTTTTCTCAGTGGAAAATTAATAATATATAATAATTTAATCGTCGCGCTCAACATTTTATCGCGCGTCGACAAAATGCCGTCGAACTTGACGCTCGAGCTGGTCACTTGTCGTTTGATGAAACGGAACGTTACGTAATAGGACAGTATTGGGGTATGAGACGTGAATCCAGGAATTCAGGAAGGATCCGTGATTGCTCGAATGGCGATTGAAACGGAGGTTTTGCATTCTACAGTCAGTGCTTCGAGAACTAAACAGGCTGACGTTGTGAAATGTGAAATGAATAATAAAATCAATAAAGTCTATAAATACACTCCAGAAGTAAAGTCAGCGAACGTGTAAAACAAAATTCGTACAAAAGAAGTTTTACAACAATAAGTCTATTACACGAACGAACGAAAAAACAGAGTAATAAATAAATGGTAAAAGTCATTGGGGGGATGGAGAATACGGGAGGAGGAGAAGGAGGAGATGGAGAAGAGCGTAGTTTTGCGAAATTGAAAGGGATATAAATGAAAGGATTTGAGAAAAGTTACGTGATTGCTGGAATGGCAATTGAAGCGGAGCTTTTGCATTCTGTAGGCAGTGGTTCGTGAGCTAAACAGGCTGGGCATGCTGGTGGACCTGTCGCACGTCTCGACGAGGACGATGAGGGCAGCGCTGCAAACGACGAGAGCTCCGGTGATTTTCTCTCACAGCGCGGCCAGGGCGCTCTGCAATTCTACCAGGAACGTGCCGGACGACGTGCTCAGAAATCTGGTGAGTCCTAAATTTGCTTCAACCCCTAACTGTTCTTTCCCAATAACTGCGAAAATCGCGATATGGAAATCCAATCGCGAACAAGACCAAATTGCAAGCCTCTACACTACCATCCAGGACCATTTTCGCTGGATTTTTAGTAGATTTAAATATCCGCCTCTGGGAGGTTACTGATTACTTCTTGATTACACAATTCCCGCCGAACTGATCCTCTAAAAATTCATTTCTCGTGGTTTCTACAATGTAACTCGACAATCTAAATTTCGAGGGATTACAATTTGTGATTTCAACGAATAAATTTAACACATTTTTGTCAATTCAATACGCGATGTTTGCCTTTTGTAATTTCATTAACTACAGTATCCTCCTCTTGCCTCCTGCATTTCGAGGTCATTTTGCCTGGCATTATTTTATTACCGCCGAACCAAAAGTAATCTGTTGTTGCGCTCTTTTAGCACACCCCCTTTAACTACTAATGAAAAATTATATTTGTGGCAAGAAGTTCATTAGGTAGAAGCTTGCAATTTTTGTTTCTAAGCACAAACTTGCATTAAGTCCTTATGAATTCTCATTTCGCATTCGGGCTTCCATTCGAAAAGCTCCGACCAAAGAACAGTGTGTTGGACGCGTCGAGAGTTCAATTAGCAAATTGGCTAGTGCAAAGAAAGTATATGAAAAAGGGAGAAAAGCGCGAATAGGAGATGTCGTGGAAAAAGATAGGGTCTCGCGAGGGTAAAACTAGGAGAGAATGCAAGCGGCACCTTCAAGATTCTTGTCGTATAAAATTACTTGAAGAAATCAGCAAAATCCAATGCCAAACTCGCACCGTTTCAATCTTCGTATTACACTTTGGTTTTCGCGTTAACCGTACAATTAGAAAATGAACGTAGGCGAAAAAGACCCGTGAAAAAAGTTACGATCTGAGAAAATAAAAGTTGAGTAAAGTACAGCTTGAAACATCCGTTAGATTTCAACAAAGTTATTTTTATCTGGTCCTTTTACTCGTATCGTTCATCCAACCCTTATATTATCATTGTGAACTTTAATATTCTTATTCGCCCGTATTACCGAATCACTTGACTCACTGTTCTAATCGATGACTCGTACTACTGATTCTACTCGCTCAATCGTTTTTACCTATACCCCTGAGCGACTCGTACCTAAAAATGTTTTGTTTTTAGTTAATAACGAAGAGCGCATATTTATTCTGTGAAATTATATAAGAAAATGGGCTAAATTTAAATTCAAAGCCAAGCTCAGACTGCTTCAATCTTTAGATTAAACTTCGGTTTCCACGCTCTGGATTCAATTAGAAAATGAGTCCGAATAAAAAAGCAGTGAGAACAGATCTCGTGAAAAAGGAGAGAACCAAGGGAAGTAAGAGTCAGAGGCTCGCCGAGGGTAGTTTAATATATTAATTTACCAAATAGATGGTTTTCGGAAGTGAAATATTTTATTAAAGTCGATAGGAGCGTATAATGAAATCCGTGTATTTAAAGTTGAGGGGAACAAGTAAAACGGATAAATAAATGAGAGCAGTGAAACCTAAAGATAGAACTTGATACGGAATTAGTCAATACTTGCGAACACTCGGAAATGTCGGTAGTTCGGTGGTGTGAAGAATAATTTTTGTGATTCGGGACTCTTGTAGGCGTCTCGTATTATCAAAGAAACCGAGCAATTTGCATTGGCATATTTTTCGAGTGAACCGTCGTTGAGTTTAATTAGGCAAATGTTTCTCGAGTGAAAATGATAGAAAAAATATGGAGATTCGCGTGAACAGGCTGGTAGGATGCAAAAGGGCTTAAAAGAGCGGAGGGTTGAGATAAAATATGAGAGTGCATGAAAATGCATCGATGCATTTCTGCGGTGCAGCTTTGGAGTCAATGTTGAAAAGCTCGCAAGTTCAAATGCAGGTAAAGGAATGCCAAATGCACGTCTAGATTTTCCCTAAAGCGTAAAAGCTCGTCGTAATATCACTTTAAGCTTATACACAGTGTATAAGTGTAAGTCCGAAATGTGTTCGTAAAGAGTTTTCTGCGCGAAAACGCTGTACGCCGTATGCCTGTAGACAAGGAGAACCCTCGCAAAAGATATTTCTTATTGTGCTTGCTAATACCGAAAACCGGGCTAAGAAAATAAAGGAGAATAAAGTTCATTACTAATGTGTGATTCAGTTTTCTCCGAAATTAATATTAGCATTTTCAGTTAGAGTCGCTTCCCTTAGATTTTCATTCAGGACCTTAGCTTAAAATTGCACCAAAATTTTGCGCGGGCTACCATTTCAGATTTCATTTCAGATTTTATGTAAAATTTCAATTACATAGAAAAGTTTCTTCTATTCGCGTCTTAATTAATAGCTTTGCTCAGTCCCTTTTGGAATTGAACTTTAAATTTCCTACGTTTCACTTTACATAGGAATGTAGAGTGACAACCCTCTTTTTATCTTAATTATTAATTAACCCCCCCCCTCCTTATAGAAAATACTTTCACTCGGCGTTATCGATCTCCATCGAATTATCATCGTGATGACATTGACTTCCAGATCTTGCAAGTGCAAGCGCATCGGGTGCCATCGTAAAACTGCGCAGATTTTCAGGGTAGTTCGATGCAAATCTAAGGGACCGAGCGAAAGGGGTTGATAGGATTGAGCATGAATTGATAAAAAGGTCGCGTTTTATTTGTCCTAATAACTCGGTTGGACGAAACGTGTTAAAGAGGGTAAGATAAGGGTTGATCGTTAAGAGGGTAAAATCGGCATAGAGATTTCACGAGTTATAGCTGCATTGAAGGGTGGTGGGTGATGGTAGTGGTGGTGGTGGTGGTGGTGGTCAGGGTGTGTGCAGCTGCAACGAATGCATTCGTACCGCACGAGTTGCCGCGGTGCGTCCGGTAGATGTAGGGAGGACCGGATGTGGCAAATGTAAAGCGGCGGCCGCGAAAGTTTCGACCTACCCCACAGTCACGCCGAGATTATTCGGTTTTGGGTCAGCGGGCATGTAGCTAGAAAACCCACGGAACGCGATTGCAGCTGGAAAAAGCTGGTCAAGACGAACGAGATGTGCGCCCACACGTGCATGGAATTTCCTCCAACCGCCCCCCCCCCCCCCACACACACCGTTTCTTCTCTTTGCAAAGTTGCTGCTTCCATTATGGGATACACTTACATTAATAATACCAGACTTCGTAAGAAATAGCGCTTTTTTCAACCATTAATTTATTACGGGCGTTTCTTAATTTTTATTAAAATGCAAATGCGCGAAGGACACTGCTGCGTTGCAATAAATTAATTTACATTTGTTTGGAATTAAGGTTTTCATTTCTCTGCTGACTAATTTATATTCATGAATTGTGAAATGAAATGAAATAGAAATTGGTGGAAATAGAGGAGGTAATAAAGAGTCGAAAGTAAAATAAATTTGATTAGTATCGTAAAAGCTAACTGTCAGGAAGTTAATGCACGCGATGAAAATGATTTTACTTCGTTTTTTTCCATGGGCCAATTTAATGAAACACAGTCTCGTTTAATCAGTCAACTCTCACAATGACGGTAGCTGCGCGCGCCTTTTACATCGGCGGAAAGTTACACGTGTACACGCATCCCACTAATGGAACCCGTAATCTTCGACAATTCGCATAATTCACATAATTCACACCCCGTATAATTCGTCAAGATCGTCTAAAAGGGATCTTCTTCGTCATGAACTAATATTAAATTCTGTCGGAGAGCGAACAATTTCTAAAGAAATTTCAATAAGCTTAGTAGTTTCAGCTTTAATAATCTAGTCTACCGTTTAGGGAGAAAATAGACAATAGCAGCTGTGCATTGCACCAAAGCACCTGAAAATGCATTCGAAAAACGCACACTCGAAAGTGATCTTATAACCTTTAACTTGTTTCGGATCTGCTGCTTCTCAAGGTACTATACCGCGAGCAAACTATATAGTTTTAATTTTCCTCGATATTTTTTGCGTGGTTCTTTAATAGATTATTATTTAAGAAATTATTAAAACAATTGAATCTATTAGTTTTTAATTGTGTTATATTTTCTCGTGAAATAATAGAGATTAAAAATTGAATTACGTCGAGAATGATATTGAAATTATTCATGTCTTTACTACGGGATTTTGTAATTTCATAAAGTCAAAAGCGCGAGCGAGTCTTGAGAAGCAATTTGGTATAATCGAGTTGAAAGTTTAGTCTAGGTTCCTCTTTCAATACTGTATGCATAATCCCTTAATTATGTCGATGCTTCGGCAACGAATTATCTTGCTCTCTCCCCTTCACCTTTCTCTCGTATCACTCTCTCTCTCTCTCTCTACCTTTCTATCCTCCCATCCTCCTCCTCTCTTCCAGTTTGATAGGAAGACTTACCTCTATAATTTATTATTAACCGTACTGCACCGACTGTCCCAATTAACGTCACCTACTTCGTAATTTAAGTCGGGTCAGATATTCGATTTGTCAGCTATATTGTCCCCTGGTTATTACCTTCATCGATATTTTGAAATGTATATCAGTAAGAAACAAAAAAAGAAGCAAAATAAAAGAGAAAAATGTGAAAATAAGTAAAAGTAAATCCTTGTATCATGATAAAAATTTGCAAGTTCATGTCTGACTCGAAATAAACTTTACTACTCAATTCTACGTTTCGTTGCACGTATACGCGTGGATTTATGAAACTAGAGTATATTTGAGAGAGTCATTGATTCATTATTTCAGTGGTATATCGCAAGCATGAAATTTTATAAATTCATCCTTAAGAGCTTGTGTGTTTGAAATTGTCTATTTCTGTTTTCCACCCACGCCTCAGCTTTCCGCAACCATCATATTTTAATCTAACAACCCCAGTCTCTGCCGAGAAATGCTTTAAACTTGTTTACACAAACATAAACTCATATTCAAGTATTCACGGTTTGCAGAATGTTACCGCGTAATCGACTTTTTTAAACTACGGATATTAAATTTTTTAACTCAATTTCAGTTCCGATTAATGCTGTGCCTAATACACGCAACTGCTTACTTTATACACGAGAAACATAAAGCAATTTGCTGAGATTATTATCTTCATTGCAATTAAGCTCGCTTGTTTTATGAATTTATCATATTCACAATTTGATCGCGCTTCGGTCAACATCTTAAGTGTTGGCTGTTTCTTTTCATTGCTTTTATCACTGCCGGAGTAACCTGTTTATTTAGTTCCGCAGCTCGTATGAAAATAAAATGCGGCGCTTTTAAATCGAAATAAATTTGAGAAATCTGTGTAGAGGTGGACGTTGTAACTCACAGCACGAACCCGCGTTTAATCCGGAAACTTTATCGCCTCGAATATTCCATTCCGAAGAAGAGTCTACGAATAAAATTCGGAGAAATCATAAAACTGGCACGGCTGTGCTGCTGCTGCTGCCGTTGCTAGTGCCACGAAGAATACATGGCTTTATGCCGGTGGAGATCTAACGTTGAAGCTGAAATTCTGATACACGTGCTTTGTAAATCGTGTTCAGCCTCGTAATTTTTCCACGGTAAACGTTGCCGCGCGAAGCATTCATTCATCGGGCCTTTCACAATTTTTCGAATGCACTCGGAACATATCAATGCTTTCTAATTGGGCAACGTTCGTTCATTTCTGGAATTTTCTGGTGACAACGCGATCAATTTTACGATACCAGCCATTTTTGACCATTCGCAGTTACCTGTTTCTAAAACTCTCTTTAATTAAATTTCATTCGAGAGACTTGGAAATCTCTGATACAAGTGTTTTAACTAAATTTTTCGACTGTGCATACATGCATACGTGGGAGGAACAGAGAGAGAGAGAGAGAGAGAGAGAGAGAGAGAGAGAGAGAGAGAGCTTACTTTTATTATAAAAGGAATCCAATTTTTCTATAGAATGAACTATAAATTCAAGTGCATTTAATTTTACTTCGAAGCGATCGAAGCCGAGCGAAGCGAAGCGAGGCGAGGCGAGGCGTGAATGCTCCAAGTTAATAAAATCGCATGAAATGGCAAATGAATTTATTTTGAAATTATGCTCGGCTCGTTCAATTCATTTGGATTTCCAGATAGTTAAAACCAAATCAGACACGAGGCAGACAAGTTTGGGCATTGTCTCCAGCAGATTGGCTCATTGAACGGTTTTCGATGGACTCCTAGATAAAGATAGGAAACTCGCGAGTTAGATTGTCCCATTCAGGATTCCCGTCGGAGATAAAGACTCGGTTCACGCTGGGAAGATCGTTCGGGTTTTCCTCTGAATTTGGCACTGATCGGACTAGCAAAACGTCACCGGGACGTTATCTCTCGCAAAATCGGAAGAATTACGTTCCAACGTCCAACGTGAGATTAAAAAAATGTTTCATCGCCCCCAGTCTGTTCTTTGTTTCGACCAGCGCCACTTTCTACGCGCGATATTTCGACGAACCATTATTTCGTCGCGCTTATAACAGGGCTTAACTACTTTCATTCGATGTTTCTCTTGGCCGGTCTTTCGCTTAATCCATTTAAAAATCGAACTCGGACTTGATTCACTCAATTCGCGTGTACCGTGGTCTTTTATTGTTACGAAAATAGCGTCGGGGATCGAAATGGAGGAGTTTAATCTCTGAAACTCCTGACAAGCAATTCAGGATGGTAATTTAAAAAATGCAACTTTTGTTCCTTCCGCCTGACGAGCAATGGCTTCTCCGAGCCAAGTCTACGCTTGTATTTATCTTTTATCGTACGATTATCCACAGTCTCTGTGTATCGTCAACTATCGACTGAGTCAATTGAACGAAAACAATAGTCAACAATCTGCTGAATGCCTGACCCGAATTAAACTATAAACTACGAAGTGGATCAGGCTAATTAGTAAAGCCAGAGCCTAGATGTACATTATCCAGCCACGAGTACAATTTATCGACTAGTTATATCATTCATCCCTGAATTCTAATTACTCCGCTATGCTCGATTCTATTCAACGCCTAAATTTCGATTCATAACTATTGACTAAAGTCTCGCACTATTAATTGGTTTCGATTGGATTTAACAGCGAATGACGATGGTGTTCCATGAGATTCTTCTTAATGAGAAATTCATGAGAGAAAGGAGGAATTTGTTATTCGCGGAAAGAAAGTTCTTGAATTAAAGTACGAAGATTACGAGACGAGCGAGTCGGATAATGACGATAAGAAAGTGGAAATCGACGAATATAGTCAGACAGGGGTGTTTCTGCTAAAAATCACTCCGAGGCTTCTTTGGGGTTGCTTTCGAGGGTGTCAAGGGGTCGCTCATCGAATTTCAATGTGCGTTCCCAACCAATTTTACAGTTGAACAGTTGGTTCTCCGCTATGCTCCGTTATGTATACATATACATACACAAGTTGTCGCAACTTTTTTAATATTCGACGTCGACCCTCCCCCCTCTCTCTAAGCTCGGATTAAAACGGGAGAATCGTGAAAACGCGCCCTGACTATTGTCCCTTGGAACTACAACGCTGCTGCAAGTTGCGTAATAGATGAGCAGTTGAGCAGAGAATTATTACGAATGCAACCCCCTCCCCCCCCCCCCCTCTCCCTCACTCGTTTTCCTCTGCTCGACGTAGTTCGAAATTTCATTCGCAGCTGAAGTTGAAGGTTTGATTGTTACATGAGAATTAAGCTGCAAACATTTCCGAAGAAAAGCAGTGAAACGCAACTTATTTACGGCATATTTTATATCCAGTGTTTTAATCAAATCTGCACCAGGAAGCTTGAAATTTTATGGGGGAAAAAACAGCCAATATAAACTGTCATTCTTGAATAAACCCTAATGAGAAAATCTAAATCAATTATTTTAACGATCAGTTTCTCACTCTCGAAGAGTCAAATGATTAACTTTAACTTATATTTAACTTATTATCGCGGTAAACTTCTTATACTTTCACTCGAAATGTCCACTCTCGAGCATTTATTCTTAGATAAAAAGAACAGAGTGTAGTGTAGTACTTCCAAAGGCATGCTAATGCAACATAAGCATGCTTTTTCTTGAGCGTACAATAATTTTTATGTAATATCATATATATATATATATATAAATGGCATTGAATATTCATTTACTTTATTAAGTGAAAAATAACAATGTGCTCAGACATTATTATTCTTCGTTAGAAAACCCAATAGTCTGGGGGTATAATGAAACAAAATATAGAATATCCCATTGATTATATTACCATGTAAATTTACACAAACCAGTGACAACAAGAAGTAATAGTTTTCACCAAGTCCATTATCACATTCAGTAGAAAATGCTAGTATAGCCAGACAAATTTATCTTTTCTACGAAACTGAGAGACTAGAATTTATTATGCTGAACAATATGGGGTTGTCCTGTTACAATTACGTGTCGTAGTTTATATCCGCGAGACTCATCGCACTTATCCTCAGACAAATCATAATAAACGCCTGAGAGGATATGAGTGACGTGTGTGTGGGTGCATCTGTTGCAGGCAAAAAACGGTGGAGTTGCGATGGTTCCCTTTTATACGTACTTTATAACCTGCAACAACACCGCTACTATAAAGGACGTCATTGGTGAGTACTGCCTGCCTCTTAAAAATAACTGGCAATTACTATTAGTTCATGATTCTCTGGAAATTTGTCAAATCTTTTGTTTATTCGATTAATATCCGAAAAAAATGACTTCAAATAAATTCAAGGTAATTTGTTCGAATTACCGATTATACAATAAAGAAATAAGAAAAAACAAAAAAACAAAAAAAAAAGAAACTAATTGAAGATATCATCGGGATACGATTTATCGATTGAGTATTCTTGGGGGTTCTTTTAAAAGAGAGGGAATCTGAGAAATTCTGGCAGTCTTATTAAGTTGCCATCCCGTTTTCAGCGCACATCAATCACATACGAAAGGTGGCGGGGATCGATCATGTTGGAATAGGAGCTGGCTTCGATGGAATAAATTTGTAATTATCATTTAATATTAAATAGCCATTTTCGAGATAAATAACACACACACACACACACACAGATATACACGATATAATCCTATTGCAAATTTCTAAACTTTTCAAAAGTACTACACATAGGATTAAACAATAATTAGTTTACACACACACGCGCACGCACACGCACACACATCCAATAGAATTAATTTATACTTTATCAAAGTTCTGTTTGCGTGTATTTGGGAATAACTAATTAATATTTCCACACGAAGAACAAGCGAATCGATAGGTTAGACTTAGTATTTGCCGAGAGCACAATCTTCAGGAGTCCTGAAAAATTTATTTAGTTCTGCCTCTTTCGCAGCACTCCAACCGGTCTGGAAGACGTTTCGAGGTATCCGCAATTATTGGCAACGCTGCTAGAAGATCCTGCGTGGACGGAAGAGGATATAAAGAAACTTGCCGGCCTCAATTTGCTGAGGGTATTTGCCAAAGTCGAGCAGGTACGAAATTAGCTTGCTTTCAATCAAGCCCGCTTTTTACGCCTCCTTAAAATACTTGAAGGCGGAAACCTTGATTACTTTTACTTTTTTTTTCTTTTCATATTTTTCCTCCTCTTTCTCCTCTTCTTCTTCTTCTTCTTATCATTGCCTCAGTGTATATTCTCTTTCGTTAATATCGAATTTTTCATTCAACGAGCTCGCGTATTTTTATTATTCATTCGAGCAGCTGTTACAACTTTGTTACTTTTTGATGCAACGAATAGGTACGAGATGAGTGGCATCGAGCGGCAGTGTTGCCAGTAGAAAAGATCAGCCCACCAGACAACTCAGCTTGCGTGTACGGGGCATCTTGATTGGCTTTCCTAACGCCAGGACTCGAGGACTTTGCACGCACGATTAGGATTCTATACTTCGGCAGCTTTTCGGCACTCCTGATCCGGTATCCTCGCACCATTTGATACTTCGGCATCTTCTTCAAAGTCTTGTAAACATTCAAGCTCCTAGCGTCCTCCAACGCTCACCAGGAATCATCGAGAATCACCTCAACCGGACCTGTGATTTCTCCTGCGGAACCGTGATCGATTCTCGACGGTTTTTTAGCGGCCATCGATTCCTAACCGAGGAAATCAAGAAAATAAGGAAAACAATTGATGGTGGAGTAATCGTACACTACGCTACTCGATACAGAAGTCCAATAAAAAATACGCACGAAGCGAGAAGACGCAAAATTCTATATTCTTATTTAATGGTTTTTCCTTGCTTGGGAAATGTAATTTCGAAGAAAGGACGAAAAGTGCACGCAAGACGATTCTGGATTAAACAAATGAGGTATCATTCAATTTTAATCTTTCTCGCATTTTTCTCTTCACTGCGTTTCTCGAAGGAAAATGTTGCGCGTAATCGGAGTTTGCGCACTAACGAGAAATTTCGTCCTTGCTTCAAAATCGACGATCGATCTTAGAAATTTGCGCGAGGACCCTTGTGATATTGCACAGGATGAGCTTCCTAAGCTTTTATAGCTTTTTTTAAGTTGTCTAACGGAACTTCCTCCTCACTTCTAGACAACTCAATTTCGCTCCCAAACGTGTCCCGTGCCGAGATTTCTGCTCAATTATGGAATTTCACCATAAAGTCCTGACAATATCGCTGGATCTCTATCAAGCTCCTGTACACATTTCTCTTTTTTATGATATAATTTTTTTAGCTAGAACGTGAAATATATTAAGCGATATTGCGATTAGAAGCGAAATTGGCTAAAATCTCGAATCGAAAAATAATAAATGAAAAAAAATGGTAGAATCGCCCCTCCTGCAACCCCTTAAAGTTGGATATCGCGTCATTGTTACATCCTACGTGTATTCGACTTTCGATATTTCATTTAACAATTTAACTGAAAAACTTTTGCTTTTCTCAATCTATTTAGTTGAAAATTTATATTCAATTTATAATCTTCATTACTTTTATTTTTTCTTTTTCCCAAGTAATCTTTTTCCACGTATCCCAGCACTTTTCGCGGTTGCTTTTCATACGTAAATTATACAACTCTTTTCCCTGTGGAAAATCTCTCACGGCGCAAGGAGATACAGGAAACTTTTATGAAACACAACTTTTACGAGCTCATAAATGTAACTTGTGTCTCCTTCTAATGCAGTAGTAAGGAAAATGATTCTTAGACAAAAGTATTAGACTTGGGGCATGAGTAAAATGTCTACAGGAAAAGTCTGGTCGAATGGTTCGGTGAACGGACAGCATTCGAAACTTCTAGATAGCGAATGTAGGCGAATGGTCAATCAAAAAAAGTTTTTTAAACAAAAGATTTGCTTAATAAATCAAGTCAAACATAATATTTAAAAGTTTTATATGACAAATTTCGTACCAACGTTAAATCAAAAACTACATCAAAAGTTATAGGAGAGTTATCCTAAAGAAGGTAACTGCATAAAATCCTTTACAAACTCAAAACTCTTTGTCCAGAAGTCATTATTCCTGCTTCGCAATATGAAAATAGAAAAAAGACAAAGTACACGAAGCCAATTTCAAAAAAATTTCTACATTTTTCCACTTCATATTTAATTTGAGCAAAATCCTGAAAGTATTATTAAAGGGTCCTCGCATTCGGTAAAAGAAAATCTTCCAGAGAGGAAGCCTGACAATCGACATGGCCGAAAAGCATTTTCTTACAATATACTGATGTATGAAAAAGTCTGTATGGAAGTAAAATTAAATTTTTTATTAGCGGATTGCAGATTAAAGAGTTTATCTGCACTTATCGAAAAATCCATTTCGATCATATATTTCCCACGCAGAACTTCCAGATAGAATTTTTTCATATTTTATATAATGCACTTTTATAACAATGAGACATTAGAAAGCATACAGTATAAGAGTACAATTATCAATATGTATAAAACATAACAAAATTTTTGCTTTTCTTTGCAAATTCATAGATCTCACAGATTCACAGCATACAAATGAAGAATAATTTTAGTAAAAAAAAATATATACGTATATTAAAAACATGAAAAAATCATTGGAGCGTTATTCTGTCACTTGATTATGTCTCATTATTAAAAAGAAGCACCGTATATAAAAAATACATCAGTTCATACGGAAACTGTCAGCTCTAGTGCTGCGAAAACACAATTAGGCTAATTAGCCTTCAGTCATTTTGCATTTTGTTGAAAGAGAGTACATGTTCATTTTTACAATAATCAAATTTCCTAATTTTACCAACTAATTAGTTCAAATGTATGAATACAAAATATAAATGTTTCTCTCCTATACATGTATATTTCAGTATATGGAAACATAAATCTGTTTAATTTATAATGAAATTATATGAACAATATGAACTGAAGCATGTACTATTTCTTTCGGACAAAATGTTAATGGACAGATTTACGAATTTATTAAGAGTGCATTACATGAATTGATTCCTTATTCCGCCCTCCCCCCTTCTCCTCCTTTGATAAGAAACTACAACGGTAAGTGAAACAACACACACGCGGTGATTGAAACAACACACCCGGTAAGTGGTACAACATTTTTCTTTATTTTATTCTTTATTTATTGACTTTTTCAAGTCTGTAACTTTTGGATGAGAAAGCATACACACAAGCCTAGCTATCGACTGCTTCACTGAAGTTAATCTTTAGTGAATTTTTTACCTTTCGGATTATGAAACTACGCAATCACTAAAATCGAAGAATGTTTTTTAAGTGAAATTGTACTTTCTGAGTGAACAGAATTTACAGGCACAACTTAAGAAATAGATTTAATGTGCAAGAATTTTCCTATTATTTATTCTGCCGCGTGATTCTCATTTATTTAGTTCGTGATCTGTTTTATTATTGCATTAAACAGTCGTTTCTTAACTATTAATTACATTTACGAGTCTTACACGTAATCGATGAACCGCTCACCGACATTTTATCACTGCCAAACTACACAAGCGTAACCACAGACAAATAGACCCTTCACAATCCCGCATTATCTGCCAAAGCCCTTTTTAAAAAATCTTAGCTTAGTACATAGTGATAATGTTTAGTTTATAATTCCAATCGTTGCCAAACACGATGAAATCGCGTCATATTGGAAAATATTTCTACATATCTAGGAACAATACCGTACAAAACAGAGTCGCAAAATTGTTATTTCTCGACTCACCATTGATTATTCTGCTGAGAAAGAATCTATTAAATATAATTACGCGAGTTACTCTACTTCCCTCTCTTTCTTCTCCCGGACTTAAGATTATAGGGACTATAATTTACAAAATTCTGTGAATATAGTAGCGTACTGTGAGGAAAAATTCTTTCTCGGTAGAGAACCAGCAACGTACCGCCGAAATTTGGCTGGAAAGATCGTCAAAAAACCTGGGAACAGAAGTTCAATTTCTATCAAGAACCTGTACATACATACCATCATACTCGCATGCAGCTTATTCAGTATAAAATTCTTACTTTCATCAATGACGAATGAGATTTATAGATGAAAAGTGACACGCGTGTAATTTATTACGAAGATCTTCCCTTTTCATCGTATCATGTTGCATGATAATAAGATTAGGTAAGATTCCTTCGTAAATTAACGTGATACAATATGCTTCATGTCCTTCGATTTAATAAAATGGAGGAGGTTTATAAAATTTACACGCAGAAAGTATTTTGTACACTGTTTTCTAGACAAACAGTTGGCAAGAATTTTCCTTTGACTTCGTAAATTCGGAGATCGCCAGTGAAGTTTTCTCTCGAAGTAAAAATATGATCGTACTTTAAACAAGATTTCTATTGTTAGATCAGGTTAGACGAATTTAGTAGCAATAACAACTGATAACCGCCAAATAGTGTATTAAGTAACATAAATGACCAAAAATGAATATATTTGTAATTCGTAATTTGTAATTTATAAAATATAACTATAATTGACTAAGTCTAAGCATGACATCAATGCATTGTTGCTCAATGTCAGTCAAAGAAATTGATTTCTTTCGAAAAATAGCTAGGAATTAGAGTTGATTAATAGTTAAGAATTGCAGAGCACTCATTTTGGTTTAACCAGAAAATTAGTCTGGACAGGATTTTTCCTTCGAGTGAAAATCTAGCGATGGACCTCGAAGCTGCACAAAATACAAGAACAAAATACGGAAAACATAAATTGGCGAGAGACATTAGATAATCATTACAGAATTTCGTGAAAGGGATAAATGGAAGGATACAAGTAGTAAAGCACCATTTCTGATCAGACACAAGAAAAGGAGAATGTTTTAGAGCCTTTCGAGAAAAGTTTCAAACTATGTAACTTTCCACTTCTATGAATATTTTCTAACTCTGCACGAGGTACTCATTAGAGATACATGTAGTATATATAAATTTATCGATAAAATCATATTTAGCGTTCTTTTGATAAATCAGTATCTTAGCATGCGCGTTATAAATGAAGCTTTCAAAATTAAAGACAAAATATAAGATTTTTAACTGGAAGAAAATTGAAATAAATTCAATTAATCCATTTCTGGTCTCTTAAAAATTAGAAAATGTTAGTTACCTTCGACTAGAAATAAAGATCTTATTAAAAAAGCACGAAAAGCTTCGGTCTAACGACATTGCACTGTTTTCACTTTCGTCTAGTTTAGTACGCTAGTCTCTTTCGAAATCAAAAACTGTAGCGAAAGTCTAACTATAGATCTTAATGGTTCTCTCGAAAGGCTCAAATATTTTCACAAGAATCTCACGTGTTCATTTTTTAAGAATTAAAAGGTAAGATCCAGCGTGTAGCTATAAGTTCTTTTCTAAATCAACATAAAAGTAAAGCACGTCAGGAAATATTAAAAACATGAAGAAAAAAGAATCTTTATATGATAAACCTTAACGTATACAGGATGTTACACAACTTAGATCCATCCTTGAAACCAAGTATTTCGAAAATTAGACTTCGGATCGAAAAGTAACAAAAGATTTCTCGATTCAGTTTGGCCAGATTTATTAGTGGTTCTAAGGACGGGCCTGAGTGGCTCAACGCCTCCTGTATATAAGTATATTATAAATATATATATAAAATAAAAAATAAATAAATATATATATATATATATATATATATATATATAATACCAAATACGATAACGAGACACACGCAACTGCCTAGAAACTTAGATTAATAAGATTATTACTGACTATAGTATATGTAATTAATGACATGTCCAAACGCACAAAAGACAAGTTTGGCAAGATAATGACAAAGGCAAATGTACATAAATGTCAATGTGTGTAAATAAGAAGAGACGAAGGCGTCAAAAATTGGTCAGAAATCAAATCTGGAGTGTTTGGCTGTAATCGTGCTTTTTCTACTTAAACGCAGAAAATTAAGATCTAAAAAATAATCTTCGATATTAATATTAAAACGTTTTGATTTGAGCTTTTCCTGAAATAATTACTGCTTTTGAATTATATGATTATCATTAACATTAATTAAATATGTCGAAGGGTTTTAAAATTGTAATGTTTTCGTGTGCTAAAAATGAAGCTTAAGTTATTGAGTTTTATCTAATTAAAAATGTTTAAGTGTAAAATTAAAAAGTATTTTGTATAGAATTTAAAACTTATATTAATCTATATACTTCATTATCAGAGAAGTTGCTTAAATTAACCAAAAAATTATAATAAATTTATAAGATTCTATAAGAATTATATTATTATATTTAAGAACACATTTATGTGTGTTAGTTTATCATATATTTGTTAATTCGTTAATAAATACTAAACGCATATATTAATTGTTATATAAAACGAGTTACACGTGAAAAAAGTATAGATACGTAAGAGAATTACTTGATTGCAGAGTGTTTAATTATTAATTATTAATTAGAGGCTGGTTTTATATCAAAAACTGTTTTTATCAATATTAGATTGAATTTATTAATTACTAATGAAGGATTTCAAGTATATTGTATTATTAAAATTACTGTTATTAGAATATAAAATATTTATCATAATTTTGCGAGAAAGTATAGCTTAAATACAGAAACATGGAGAACATTTTTACCGACGATCCTTCGACATATTTATAAGGAAGCTCCCAGGAAAAACATGAATTGCAATAATCAGACACTTTATATTACTTGTTTCAAGTAATTTAATCTAAAAATATATCAGAGACATTAGAAATGAGGAGAAGAAGAACGAGAATTATGAGAATCTAGAAATTAGAAGAATTTAATTAATACATCAATGAGATTCCAAGAATTTATAAAATGAAGGCAGCTACATCTTAAAAGAAGAAAAAAAATAAGAAAATTAGAAGAATTAAGGGAGCATGTAAAGAGAAAAAATATGAGAATTAAAATGATATAGAAAGTTTTAATAAATTAAAATATTAACACTACGAATGAGAGATACTATTGACACCTACTATCATAAGAAACTTAGTATATTATACGTATATGACATACACAAACATACATTCTGACACATAGCACACATCCATTCTACCGAAAATAATTATACATATTAAACTATGAAAGAAAGAGAGAGTGAGAGTGAGAGAGAGAGAGAGAGAGAGAAAGATATAATTATATAATTATGATTATATAATTACATATTTACAATATAATATATATTATATATAGCAGAATGTATCGAAGGGTGGAAAGTTATGTCCTTAAGCCCTAGGATAAAGATGGTGCAATTATTAGTAAAAAAAAGAAAAGTATAATATATATAAATATATAATATATTATATATTTATAATACTTAATACAATAATTATAATTATATAATTATATAAAAGCGTGCGTAGTTACATTTCTTTCTATAAAATTAGGCATTAATGTACTTACGGACGTGTAAACATAAATGAGAGACTAAGTCCCCTTGCTATATAACATATGAAAAATTATATATATACATACATACACATACACACACACGTGTGTGTGTGTGTATGCGCGCATGCGGGAGTGTGTATCAAATTTGTATGCGTGAAAGGGAAAGTTTCCGAATAGTGCAAATGAATCTACTGAATTTAGGAGCGAGGAGATTGTTTAAAGAAATTTTTTAAACAAAAGCCAACACGATTTTTACCGAGTTCTTCTCAAGGAGTGTTCGGCGAACTTAGGAAAATACTTAGAGGCGATGCGATGCGTTATTTAAAGAAAAATTTTAGTTAGAAGAGGTAAACTTTAGCAACTGTATAAATAAATAAGTTTAAGGATTTTTGGTTCGTTTGATGTTAGTGAATTCGTGAAGACGTTGAGTCGATCATCGTGCATATTCGTGGCAGGGACGTGGGCTGCTCAAGACGGTATTTTGCATAAGCGATTCTCAGTGCAAAATCAATTAGCACTTTATCAGAGTACAATGCTTTCCGAACGATTTGATTGAAAAATATGCTTTGATACCTATGGACTGATCAGAGTCTATTATTGTTTAAAGTTCTCCCTTGTACGATATAAAGAATTTTTATAATTTCTAGGGAGCTCTCTCTCAAGTCGATTTTAATACGAGTGTCTTTCGTCTCTTTTAAGAAACAATCGGTTTTTGTCCGCCATTCCGATGAATGCTCCAATTTTAGTGCCAATGCTTCCTAGGAATTAATAAAGACATTCATCGCAGTGAGATAATATGCAAAACGCCGAGTGAGAATTTTAAGCGATGACGATGTCGACGGCGATGGATTTATCTGTGTTAATCTAGACGACATTGCTGGAACAATGATTTGTACGCCTTCTATGAAGGACCCTAGAGTACATTATGTTACCTAATACTCGTAAGCACACACACTATTATCTAATAAATATTATTTACAAAAACCAATCGACGCGAGGATGGCCCAGTAGTCTAATTCCCTTCAACGAAATCATCTTTCCAACTTCAATTATTGCGAGTATCGTTGCTCGCCGTATTTTTTCATTACTGTGCTTACGATTTCATATCCTGTCCAATTTTTATAAAAACTAAGAAAAAAAAGAAATGTACATTTTTTCTGCCGATGGCAAAGCAGTTTTCTGCTAACTTAATCATCCTTGTTCAGAAGCACGAATTTTTTCAGTTTTTAATCAGAAATTTCATCCTACGTGGACTACCTGTTACAGTCTTTTTTTGTCGTTCTTTCTTTTTGGTAGATTTTTACGGTAGATTATTTATAGAAATCGCGTGGAGTAGGTAAAGAGGACCTAACACACAGACTGTTTACATTTTTAATATAATTTCCCTTCAGACCCCTGTCAATTATTTAAAGTTGGCTCCGTGGTTTCCGTAAAATATGCATAAGGTTGAGGTAGAAAGGTAAACGAATGTTCTGCACGAAGACACCAGTGTCAGTTTGATAAAACGTCTAATAAGAATTAATAGTTCCCTTAGCTTCGGAATCCCCGGGGATATGTGAGAAAGCTTTTAGAGCTTTTATTAACTCTTCGAGGAAGATATTCGACGGTCCATTCGGAGATAGCTCGTCGTATTAATTGGAATCTTATAAGAGATTTTCCAAGGTCCCCGATAAGACGAACGATTGAAAATGTGAATTATTGTTAAATAATAAATAATTATTGTTAAATAAGCTCTCGAAGAGTCCTCGTCAATTGGCATCGAATTGCTGAATTTTATATAGATTTGGTTGTCCGAAGTGCATTTTCTAATCGGGCTCGGCGAGTTTTCGAATAAAGCGAAACTTTGGAATGGGATCGCTTCGAATGATTTGGGAATAGGTGGAATAAGTTATTTATCGTAGGATTTGTTAGAGCATTTACTCCGAAAATTGCAGTAGCTTGTTTTATATGCGAGAAGTAAGTTTTGCGGAAAGTACATAAGAAAGTTCCGAACGATCGAGTTTCATCTTGGAGTTTGCTCGTTTGACGAAACTCGAAAAATGTGTGGAAAATGGATTCTTCAGGGGGTCTCGACGAATGACGGGGATTTCTCGGATTCTTGCGCGAATATGAAAAGCTTTCGAGAGTTTCGCGAACTTCCGTGAATACAGTTAGATTCATTTGCTGATAAATCACGCGCCAGCTACGAAGGTGGCAAACAAAATTGTACAAATGAGGTCAAGACTTGAAAGAAGTTTCGGCTTCTTCTTCCATTTTTGTATTGTCAGTGTTGATCACGCGATACTTGAAATTGAAAGCTCGTGCAAGAGTTTTCGCCGTTTGCGAGAACTTTGTACATTATTTCAAATTAGTGAGTCTTTCCTCGTTCTTCTTTTCGGAAATCTAACGATCGTTTCAAAATTAAGATTTTGATGCGATGCTCTGTAAACTAAGAAAAATCCATATCACACTTCCCGAAAGTCGGTTTTAGCTGCAGAATCAACGCTTGATAAAGAGTATTCCATCGCGTTCGTGGGATAATTTACCGACCTCTTGCGATGATTTAACAACTAAAAAACTAGCACGAGGATGTACCTTCTTCTAGAAAGGAAAATTTCTCGCGTACGATTGCACGCAATTAAAACAAGTTTAAACAAGATTATCTTCGATCTTTTTCTAAATATCAAGATTCGCGTATTCGTTTAATCAACTTTGTCTTATTCCTCCATTTACGATCCTCTAATTGCACAATCAATCTTTGTAACACTATCCCCGCCGTACATTTCCGAATGTAGAAAGCTAAAATTTACAAACACGTACACGCAAACTCATAAATGGAAGAGTCTCTGTTATACCATCGATCAGCATTTGTCTACCCCTCTCCGTTGTCCATGCTTTTAATTAATTATTAAATTGCAAATTTAATTAATGCAGTGAGCGAGGTTTTGGGACATAATGTATTAAAGCAACTTCCTAATGAACAACAATACGTCGAAATGCGTTTATTATTGAAATTCGTTAAATTTGTAGAAAACGGAAGATGCTGTGATACCCACACCGCACGTACTGTCCGCAATAATCGTCAGTAGGGTGTCGGAGCATTTCACTGGACTTTGAAAAGTGGAGAGAGATGATGGAAATTCCACTTGAAGTAAGACACGGCGTTTCGGGGCGGGAGGGAGGGGCTGCGTCGAGGGGAAGCAACAGTTTAAGGGGTGGTCATGGTCCCTCGCGATTGGTTCTTATATTTAGCCTCGAAGGGAACAAGACTATGGAAGAGCGAAAGAATTTTATTAGAAAAGCAGATGTTGCTCACTCAACTGTTTCCGGCGAGTGCAAGCGGAGGAGAAAAAGCGCGCGATATAACACATCGATCTGCATTTGCGTTTGCGCAGTGACCGCGAGCTTTTCTGCGTGCCAGGCACTCGGTATAGGCAAACCATAACCGGGATAGAGGGACCAACAGGTGATGCTGGAGTCGAGACACTCCCTAGAGCGCCACACGGTTCCAGCATCTCTCCCGAGTCTCCTCGAATCCTGCGAGTCCTGCGAGTCCTTCGAGCTCTCCGCCGGTCACCACCACCACACACAGTTTTTCCCACTAACTTACACTTGCCACATTATCATCCCCCACGCTCCCTCCGCTCGAATGCACATCCATTTTCTTCGGTCTACGTTTATTCTACAGTCAACACCCCGTTATCCTGTTATCCTTACGAGAAAGTTCATTAATAATTTGTGCTAATCGCTGCTCTCGTGTGATTGAGCTGGGAATTTTCACGTACAATTTTTCCCTCCTAGCTCTGTGGGGAGATTCCTGGAAGCCAACTTCTGTGGAAATTGTCAATTAAATTGTCTCTTAAAAGAACTCTCGAGAAAATAAGTGCGAACAAGGGTGGATTGTTTTCGAAGGACTTGCGTGCGAGATCGTATAGAGTTCTAGACGAGTTTACTATTCCCAGTTTTCCTTCGCGTATTAAGATGAAGTCGCTTCTTCGGGCAGCCCGTGAAACTCCAGTGTCTGATCGCTATCTTTTAGCAGTTCGTGGAAATTCTGTTTTGATATGAGGCACTTGAAAAAATTGGATTGAACATGGTCCGTCCCCCGTTCGCGACCTGTCTTACGACCGAAATGCTCCCGGCGTAATTGAATGATTGTGAGTTATTTCTCAATATTTAAATTAAGATGGAGTTCTTCGTTAATGATCTGTAATGTTCGTTTGTTCATTGAAACCGAGTATGGCTCCTTGTGTTTTACCCCATTATTTGGAGTGGAGTTTCATTCTTCTGGTGGAAATAAGGTTTAGCAATAACAATGGGAGTGGAGTCCTAAATGTGATATGCATAGAAAGGAACTTTACTTAAAAGTTTTCTTCGTTAAGTTTCCCTTGTGTATAAGCTTCCCTTTAAATCTAAAACTTTTTCAATTTACCAATGAAAACGATCATCGAAAAGGTTGCGTTAACATTTTTATGTTTTTTTTATATTTGCTGCGCGAGAATTAAAAGAAAAAGTTAACAAATGTTCAATTGAAATGTCAATTAAAACGTGCCTGACAATTAAATGAAAATAATATTTAACGAGAGATATTCAGCATTTTTCATGTTGAAATTAGTGAACTTGAATTATTTAATGAAAACAACGAATTTCCTTTAACTAAAGTTGTATCATTTGTTCCGATTGAACGCGATACTCTTCTCTGTGCGTAATGAAATTACAAAACAAAGAGAAAAAAGGTTGCTCCATCGATTAGAAATTTAAAAGCTCCAACTTCAAATGAAAACGGAAATGTAATTAATATCGTAATGAATGCGAGTTAATGATTTCAAAATAATGAATTCTAAACAATAATTAACGAAGAATTGCATCCACGTTATTTACATAATTAGTCATTGCTAATTATAGTCCAATATAGTTTAATCTACAAATATACGAGATCCAAAGGATTTAGAAGAGAAAATTTTCTTTCAAAACAAGTGAACATCCGTCAGAGTTGAAAGGGAAAGAGGAAGCGAGAGGCTTCTCTCGAATTTTGTGCAAAATCAAATTGTAAATGAAAATTGAAAGCAGTAGCTTTATTGATCGTGTCCCGCTTTTAAACTGTAAAATAAAAGGGCAGTTTCACAGGATTAGAGAAATCGAGTACAGAGAAAGAAATGATAACGATGCCAAGTTTAAACACTCAATCCTTGTTAATTCTAATATGACAATCATTTTAGCAGAGGCTCTGAGTTCACGAGTTCTCTAGCTAAAATGTTATTAAAGGACAATTGAATGTACAAAGCGTTTAATATTTAAAAAATGCTTGAAAATCAGTGTGGTGTAAGATGGTAAAAATATTAGTTGGTAAAAGCAAATAAATATTTGCAGTTTAGTCGAATAAAGGATCGCAAAGACTTTCAGTAGAAATGAAACGTATTAGTCAGACACTTGAGACTTGTGTAAATTGGAGATGATTTATTAAAATAATGGAAAGGAAGAGTTTGCTAAATAAACTTAAATAAACTGAACGATTGTAAAGTAGAATAATTCGCGTCTAAATAATAACGAGAACGATACGGCCGAGGAGTGGAAAAATTAGAAGAACGAGAGAAGCTTGAGGAGTTTCTTGTAAGCTATTTCATGTTTATAAGTTTCTTGGTCTTGCGTTGGCTGTATGAACCACGTGTTTCCATGAAAATAAAGCTGAAAGCTCAATTGGCAAGTGCAATCGGCAGTGAATTCGTGGCTACTATGAGAGGATTAAATTTTTTTTCGTTTACTTGCTGCAAACTCCATCAGTTTATTCCATTCACTTGTTGACTTTTCTTAGTCCGTTTACTTCTGAAACTTACGAATAACATTCGCGTAAAATACACGAGTGAAACTTGTAATTAAAATTGATTCGTAACATTGTTTATCATTCTCCCTCTCCCTCTCTCTCTCTCTCTCTCTCTCTCTCTCTCTCTCTCTCTCTTTCTCTTTCTCTCAAAGATTTAAGAATTTTATATAAATTAAACTGATCACGATTAAAAATTTATTTGCTTTTTCGTAGATACGTATCAATTATCATTTAATTAGTGATTATTGTTCATTTATTTTCTTCCTATAAACATTCTCAATTAGAACATGATAATATTGTCAGAATGATTCAATCATAAAAATAGAGCTAGCAGACTCATGTGACTCTAAAAATAATTACGATTCCTCGTGAAGAATTCTCATTGTCTGGAATACACCGAGCAATCGATAACCTCCGTTTCTCTTAAGTTTTCTTCTTCCACTGACTACTTTTCATTTATTTTCTAATAGTTAGTAAACAATTAAATAATCTGCAGACTCAATTATCACTTCGAAAACATCATCACGTTTTTCTCATTAAATCCGACTATTCGGTTTAGTGTAAATTATATTTATTCAGCAGTACATCTATATAAATAATGTAAGTGACGTTTGCATAATATTCCATTCGTATGCATTTGAAAGCTTTAAAAGAGTGTTCGACAGTGCGTGAAAATATTTCTTTGCAGCTTTAATGATACTGGGTAACCGATAGCTTAAAAGCCAATAGTTTTTTCTCACCTAAATTACTTATCAAGATCCTCTAGATCTTAGGCAGTATTTTTAATTAAATCTCAAAAAATAATCTGAGATCCTATTGTGTTTGTTAGATAGTGTAAAAGTAAGATAAACTTGATTATAAATTCTTATCAAGATCTTGATTCTCTTCTTAGATAGCCTGGGAGGGGAGAGGGTAGGAGATCATGCTATCAGTTACCTAGATCCTTTGCATGAACCGCTTATATATCTATAGATACCTACTTTTTAAAGCTATCTGCTTAGATTTTTCACTGAGATATTTCCATCAAGTATTTCTCCCAGTCTTTTGCCTAGAATTAAAAATTTTTATCTCGACCTGACCCTTTACCAAATTTCCAGCTTAGAGCTTTTAGCTGAAAGTTATTTTGCTCCACTGTATGACATAAATGCAATGGTCTGGTAACTAGAAGCTACAGTAGCCTGGCCTATATAAACCACGAAACTATTATTTATTCATTGCGATATTGCTTTCAACTTGTCTTGAACTACATAGTTCTAGAGGAATTTTAATAATTTGCTGTTGACTGGCCAATACGCCCTATCGGTTTTCCCCATGAATATAACTAGTGAACCGCAAATAGGCTAGTACACATTTCGAAATGTGCATTATCTTCCGTTCTGCTTGAGTAGCCTTGATCTAAATGTAGCTGCAACAGAGAATCTGGATTTGCCCGACAAAAATAATTCGGTTAATCTCTATTAAATTAGCCTGGCACTCGGTTTAGACTAACAATCGGCTGAAATCTCTCTAAAAGTAACTATGCGCAATAAATTCTAATTCCCATCTAACTCAATTCAGCTTTTAGAGTTGCATACTTGTCTTTGCGCATTAACGAAATTAATTTGCCTCGTGAAATCTGAGCAAATAGAACGATTTGAAGAAAAGAGGAACTTTCAATTATACACGACATTTGTACCACACGCAAAACATTGATTAGGACAATGCATATGTAAAGAGGGTGCTACGTGTTCGAACTATCGCAGCAGCAGCACGAATACATCGAAGGAAATTAATTTCCACCCTTGCACGAACAAGTAACAGATATCTTTCTAACGTATCCAATTACTTAAATTAAATATCGGGTACCTAATAGATTCATTAAAATTCCATCCTGTTTTTATCAGTTTTCCTTTATTTTCAATCGCGCATTCCTACCAGTACGCATGAAGAATTCGGGGCGAAGAAGGAAGGGTGGTATTCATTTTCTAGGAAAGATATTAAAGTCTGCAGAAATTCGATAGTGGGGCTAGTGTGGAAGTTAGCATAATTTTCGTGTGAAATTTAGATGACACGCTAATACGGTACGCTAGAGGATTATCGAGGTTGCAAGAATTTGCATATTGAGCAACAATAGCTCAGCAGCTGCTTTGCTGGTTTATGCGAAATTCTTACGATTGGCTCATTAACGCGTGTGTTGAATTCTGATCCATACCATGTTTCTACATTGTGATTAACATTATCGATACTCGACACTCGCAGTCGCGCTCAAAAACAAACTTGCGAGTCCACGTTATTGCAACTCAACAAATTTCCCTTGCGAAATGGATCCATTCCAGGAAAAATGTAGAAGACGCGCATTTGCATTATTTTATGCAGATATCGATATTTTCACATGGGAATTTCATGTTACAATTGAAACCTCGTTAATTCGCTCGATCGACAAGCCAAAGAAGCATTCATTTCCTAGAAATCGTGTATATCCCCGAGTTTCCGTATTCTCGAGAACGCTCTTTTTTTCTATTTGTAGTTATAATTAAAATCTTTCTGGAGGGTAGAGGTCCGGTATTAGATTTTACCCTGAAATCCTAAAGATGTATTTTTGGCTTATTTTCGCTAAAGAGGGTAGTTGTTAGGGTGCGAAACATTGCTTCTATTGTTGGTCGGTTTAAAACAATTTTCCATCTATCTCTCGTACCCCCATGATTACACCCCCATCGAGTTCAGTAGAAAAGTGGTCGCAGCCTGCTTGTGCCAGGCCAAGTAGAAGAACACTGGCATTAATTCAGAGATATCGATCCGGTTACTAATGATTTTAATACGTTGTACGGACGGCGAAGATTTAAAAGTTGCACGTGGAATTTCTTCGAAAAAGCTCATTAATTTTTCAGCTAAAGCAGCTTCCTTCGTAGTTGCTTTGTTTCTCGGAGAAAATTCTTTATCGGCTGAAACGAGTTATATCGTGTGAATGGATGTTGTATTAATGTGTAAACTAAGGCACGCTCCTCTAAATTAATTAAGAATCCTGTTGTTATCTAGACTTTCAGCGTGAAATATCAAAGGGGTAGTAGTAGCGCTTGGAAAAGCTCGCGAGCGAAACTTGACATGCCTCGGGCGTGGAGAATTATCAAGTTCGGAGCCACGAAGAAGCTTTCGAGATCGATGCAAGACACGAGCTTGCAGCCTCGCATTGAAATAAGAGCGAACAAAGAACCGAGAGTCTCTGATGCGAACTAATACCAAAACAGGAGATTCACCACTGTACAAAAATAAAGGAACGCGTGAATAGTGGGCGGCGCCAAATCAGTATCCAAATGCATTAAAGGGGGTTCCTGATGGGAATGTACTAAAAAAATATCAGAGAAAAATCATTATCTCTCAGCCACCAAAAGCTTCATCCAGACTTAGAAGTTATTTCCAGTGAACTTTTCTCCGGGACTTTCCCCATTGAAATTCTTTTGGTAGAGCTTTTGCTCATAACATTTTAGTAGCTCGAAATTGTAACTTTTGACTTTTAAGTAGTACGTTTGTCGAATACTTTTGCTTCTGGCTTTTATGCGTGGCTTCTTTAACCCCCCGGCACGACTACTTATGGTTTTCAATTAGGGTTTTAATATTGCATCCGAGTATTACATTTGCATGAAACCTTTATTCGTGGATTTTAGCGTTATCTTTGCTCGCCCCCTCTCTCTCTCTCTCTCTCTCTCTCTCTCTCTCTCTCTCTCTTTCTCTACTTATCAGTGTAAATGTAAATTTAACGCTTTTTTTTCTCATTATTCGAGCTCGTAACAAACAGTATCTTCCCATCGAGATTTTTCTCTTTCCTTTTGGCTTTTATGTAGATACACGTAAACGAAATATAGCTGAAGAAAGCCAAGGAATAAAAGTTAGTAGGTACAGTAGATTCTCGTAAAAAAAGAAAACGTGCAGGAAGACACTGAAAGGATCAGAATATAGTAGATTCAAAAATGCGCGGGTGTGTGCACGTAGCCCCACACATTGTTGCAATACAAAGAGAACACGCAGACACAGAAAGCGGGAGCAGATAATTCTTGTATAGGAGGGAATCTCAGGTATTGAAAATGTATCCGTGTGTACGTAAAACTCCAATGCAACGAGCGGAACTGCATTGTATTGCTTGTTGAATGCAGATACTGGGAAGGGTTGGGACAGAAGAACGGACCAGAGAGAAGAAACGAATTTTTTTCGGAGCTTGAGTATTTTTAGATTATGCACAAGCCACAGCTTTGATATTAGTCGTTAAATTTCCATTTTTTTCTTCTACGCGAATAGTTTATTAACGATTAAAAATATATATGTATATACCAAAAGGCGATTCTTTCTTTTTTCTTCCTTCTTTTCCTAGTTTTACGTTTTACCCGATATCTAGGTAAAACTGAGCGCTCAAAAAATGAATATTTCTTGAAATCCTGAAATTGCCAGAAAATTCTCTTAAATTCATAGAGTTCCAAGGCTTTAAAACTGAAACTGGAAAGCCATTTATCTTAAAAGCTTCGTTTTGACGTGCATTAGGTATTTCATTTCAGAGCAAGAGTATACTTTTCCTCGGACAGTAAATTATAGTGGAAAATAAAATGCATTTTGAGTGACTCGAGACTGGAGAAAAGCTTTCTAGATAAGATCGTTATAATGACCTTGACACTCTTCGAGCAGATAGTGGAACGAATTAATGATTACGTTAAATGTATATATGACGTTCGTTAAGGCGGGACGTACTAATGATTTTCTCAATAGTATATACGAAGCTTAAAAGCTCTCGCGATACCACCGGCTGTTAAAATTACTCGTTCAAGCTACAAGCCACTTTAATCTGGTTGATTAATTTTTCAGTTAAGAAACGCTTTTTATTAATGCCAGTGCAAAAACGAAAATGCAAATCGGTATATTCCTAAGGGAGCGGCTGAAAATTTTTTCGAATAAGTAGGTCAACTGCACGGCGAAATATTATTCAGCGGTGTCAATTGTCGAGGTATTGATTTTTATTTGCAATATTATCAATAATCAAGTACAAAGGCGATGAAACGAACGAGACACTCGCATGGTTCCACTCTCGAATTATTAAAAATTGCTGAGAGAACTCGAAAGTGTTTTCTGTGGATGTCGTTAGGATTAAGAATTGAATAAAGAGTCTCTCAGTCAGGATTGGGTTGGGGAGGAAGGGAGGGAGGGAGGGAGGGAGAAGAACTTGAATAAAATATGTTGGATCGCTTGGAATTTTAGGGGTGCAGGATGCCTCAGGGAAGCGTTCACTGGCAAGGCACGCAGAGAAGAGCCTGTGGCCCAGGTGCACATTGGAACGTTCAGGTTTGTTTGCCTAGAAACTTATCAGCTCACAAACACGCACACACACACACACACACACATACACATACATGCAAGAACTCCAGTTCTCCATATTCTCCTCTCCGAGAGCAATCTCCCCTGTCTAAGGACTTTGAAACAGTTTCATTAGAAGCTGAAGCTCTCCCACTAATCGATACTTTACCACCCCCGCCGATCAACCCTCGACTCTCTTCATTACTTTTTCTCTTATTTATTATATTTTGAACTTGCCTGGAATATCATAGCGATAAGGACACAGCTAGAGAAAGAACCAACAACACCCTTAGAGAGCACACATAAAACTAGTGAAATCTTCATAAGGAGTAACACTGAAAATTAGATTATAGAGAATAGAAAGTCTAATTTTTGCACTTTTAACATTTCTTTGTAATAAGATTCCTTTTCATAGTTCTTCTCTTATAGCTTTTCCTTTTAGTACTTTAGCACTAGATCTTCCGGCTATGATCCTCCCCTAAGGATAACACTACGTAGGTCTACTTTTTATCAGAATTTATCGTCACAGTTGAAGAATCGAACAAACTTTTTACCGATACCAGAGTTTTCTTTCCTTCTTTTTTCTTCTTGTATTATTTCTTCGTTTCTATAATTGCAATTTGGCACCACAGTATCTTACTTCTTGTCTATTCTCATTGCGTTTTTTCTATTAGACCATATACAAAGCGCACAAGATGGAGAGATGGTTGAATTATTAATTCTCCCATGGCCGTAGCTTGCACATAGATAATTAGTAGGACATTAACGTTGAATCAGCTGTGAAGGAAACTCTCGGTGTCTGACGTCCGATATCGCTCATGAGCAGGGACAGCGAGGGGCAAACTCGAGTTATAAATGGTTAACAGGAGTAATTAAATCGAACAGGTGGTGAGGGGAAAGGTGACAACGCGATGCTTGTGGCATGCCTGCAAAGCTCTCGGCATCGGGCTGCTGCTAATGCTTTTAGGAGCTTGCATGGCGACAATTGGTGAGTAGATTTTCGCTACACCTTCCGCTAGCAAAACTGACAGGAAGCGTTTCTACGGAACTTCCGGTACATTCCCGAATCATCGCGCGCACCCCTACCCTACCCTCCCCTCTCCACTCCACCTCCTTTTCCGTTTTTCACCCGGCTATAACTCCCGGTAATCTTCCCCCTTGGTTCACCGATGAGAAGCTTTTGCAGTTACTTTGAAAATTCTCCAGTGAACGAGTTTCATTTCAAGCAAAGAACTCTCGATGAGCTTTAAGGACATTTCAGGATTCCTCGGTTTAATTTTCTACAATTTCACTAATTTGAATGCATTCTCTTAATTATTGAGTTTACCAAGACAGCAAGCATGATGGCTTAATGAAATATCTCTAACAATACGAATAATACAGAGTTTACTGAAATTGCATGTTAAGTAAATTACGCGCTGGCATATACGACACACGATACAAAATTTTCCGATTTTAATGCAAAATTATTATTGAGCACAGAACTCTTTCTTGCGTAGCCAGACTCGTTTCTCTTCATACTGCATCAGATCTTTCATCAGTCCTACATAGAGTATAATGAATTACTGGTAGAACCTTGAAACGCAAATTTCATTGGAAGTAATGATAAGCTAGACTGTGTGGTTGTTGAATTAATCATTCTTGTAAATAGGTTATTACGCGGATCAATTATCCGTGGCACAGGAAGTCAGGGGTAACCTCACGGTAAAAGTAAAGAACGAGTCACGTGGGTTTCACTTGAACAACCTTAGTTACGCTGGGCCAATAGTCATGGGTGTTGGAGGTAATTGAATATGAAATTATTATAATACCATAATTAACATAGTGCAGCATTATTATTTACTATGGCGTCCCGCGCGATCTTTTATCTGAGAGCGACCATTGGACACAGCCAACTTTCAATTGGTTTTCAAACTCGAGATCTGAAATCTTCGAGTGCCACTTAAAACTTTATCCGCTCGATAAGAAAAGGGAGTATTTTTATCTCGCTTCGGTCTTTTTTTTTTTATTAGAGCAGAAAAGAAACGTGTCCAGATATAGTCCGGGTTATTCGTGGGATATAGAACGATAGCTAATCTTGATTCTATTAATTAAATAAATAGGATTGATTCGCTAATTATATATAGTAAGTGAGTAAAACCGAGGATCTCTATTGTTTATTTAAGTTTGTCTCTACTAAGAATAAATTAATAGTGATTAAAGAGCGGCACGATCTCTTTTGAATTAATCAATTTGTTTAATAATGAATCTTATTCCGAGCCAATTTTCTTAATGCTAATTTACAGCTTATGCCTTATCAAGTATTTGCAAGTTAAACTTGTAAACTGCAATCCAATTTCCGTTTGGTGATTAAAGTGAAAGCAAAATCCTTGGGAAACCGAATACAGCAAGATGAGATGGAACGTAACGATAGGAAATAGTACAGTTATATATAGTGCCTATTTGGTAGACTGATAAACTTCGATTTTTAAGAATTTTGCTTTCTTAGGAATATTTGCAATATAATTTGTCCTCGAGGCTCATTTTTTATGTTCAATTCGATTATTCATGCATTTTATAATTATATATAGAAATCTACCAATAAGATACTAACAGATTCATAGACTGTAGTGATGAAAAGATATAGCCTTTTTTTTTAGACAAAAATGAGGATTTTTCAAGATAAAAAATATTAAAATTAAAAATAAATAACCCTTTAAAGTTTGCGCATTGTATAATGCAATGAAGCAAGAGAAAAAAAAAATAAAAAGCTTTGCCCCCAGAGAGATTTGAACTCTCGACCCCTGGTTTACAAGACCAGTGCTCTAACCCCTGAGCTATGGAGGCTTACGTTTAGCACAGTTTATAAATTCTTAGATGAACTTAATACATTCTTCGACTCATTTGAGACGAATATTATAAATTTAACTAAAGTAATAATGTTTATTTTATTAAGCATAGAGTTAATTAACTATATCGGCAAAGGCAATAGAATTTTTTAAGATCAGATTTTCTATCTACCTGACTGCAGCTAATAGAAATCTAAGAAAAGTTGTGTTCAAATGCAAATGTAAAACACTTTTACAATAGTTTATAAATTATTAAAAAGAGAAAATAATAAACATTCAACAAAATATTAATGAACAAAGAAGCAATTGGATTTCACTTTTTAATTAAGCGCGTTTACAGCACAGGTGTGGCATTATTTGTTTTTCAAGTAATTAGCAGCTTTGCTAATTCTCAGCTCGGAAACTTCAAAGGGCCGCTAGACTTTACGAACTTATTATACTACGCGTGTACTTTACATTATTTCTTTCAACAAATAGAGGCTGTGTCTAGACTTATTTTCTCTTGAAACACGTATATAAGTGATAGTAAATTAAATCAGTAAAGAAAAAGGATCGAATCTTTTATCATGAAATTCGCAGGCTTCATCGTGGTCGCTGCCTGCGTGATGACCTTCGAAGCCCGCGACAGCGCGGCGAAAGTCGTCCCGGCTCGTTTTCGCTTTAACCAAGCGTCGACCTTGAAGAATCCAAAGAGCCAGCGAAGTCGAAGGTCGACATCCAGCCAAACAACGAAGTGGGACCAGCAAGTTGGTCTCTTCAGGGTAAACCGGAGTCCAAGTCCCAGTACCCACGAAGTATCCAGAAAACAATTGACCGCCGAGTTCATGCAGTTCTCGAAGGAGTTGCACCAAAAGAGTACGGCTCATTCGATGAAGAAGAGCCCGAGTGCCCCCACGCTCATAGACAAGAGGTCGCCGCGTAAAAAAGCCCCGAAGTATGCAGGTTGTGCTCTTCTGAATCCAGAGTTGTTGCAGAGACACGCGCTTTCCGTCGATAATCCTGGATACAGCCCTCATCAGGTAGGAAATTAGGATTAATCGAACGAGAGAGTCCCTTTCGGAGTCTTTTAGAGTCCTTCGCTATTTAGCCTAAGATTGTTTATGGAATTTCTTAAAATGTGTAGTACACACAGTGTTGCTTGGGTCTTTTCGACCCTCCGACAGGTCAGCAGGGAGAGCCTGGAGCAACAGAAAATGGGCGGTAGTCAAGTATCCATGGCAATGGACCTGCACATACCCAACAAGGGTCCCATCACACTGAAAGTAAAAGATAGGTCCGACACAGCTAGGAGACATCAGTTATTGAGACAAACGAAGGTGGAAGATGTCGAAGAAATCGAAGAAGCCCGAAGGCCCGTCGTTAGTCACGTCTATTCTCCCAAACTACCAGGTAATTTGAAACAAGTTCAGGTAATTCGAGGGAATACCTGAAATCGGGAGATTCGTCAAGTTTCAAAGGTTCCACGGTCTGTTTCAATGGCTTCTAGTTTACATTTTATTCTTCTCCATCGTTGAAATTTGAATATCCAGAGAATGTCAAGAAGAGCATTGCAGAAACAGCGCGATGAGATTCAATTAAGATAACGATCGCTCCCCGAAGACGAATAATCGAGAATAATTGTTTCGTATCGTAGAGACGAGCGAGGATTCTCTCCTCGTTAAGTTTTCACGCTGCTTTTTTGTAGGAGCTTACAGTCGATACCCGGACGACTTTGTGCCGAGGAAACGAAACTCGATCGATCTCAGGTTATTGGAGGAATTGGGGGCAATCCCTAAGGACCCTACGAAGACTTCCCCGCGAGATTTCCGTAAGATCTCGTCACCTAATTTCCGGAAAATGTCCTTTGACCGCATCGGGCCTGAGAGAAGATCCGAGAAGACAATGGGCAATAGAAAAGCCAGCTTAGAATTTAGGAAAAGCCCAGATTTTCGTAGAGGAGACTACAGGTTAATACATTTTAGCATTTCTTGAGATACATCTCGCCAATGTTGGCGACAAACGACGCGTTCCTTAAAAATTGCCGCATCGTTGATTGTCCTTCCAGAAAGCTGTCGGTGGATAGGTTTAGTATGGACTGTGGGAGGTGCACTCTGGATGAGATAGAGATGAGATCGAGGACTAGTAGTGGAGAGAATTTGAGGAGACACCGACATCCGAAGTTGCATCACTCAAGGTCAGATGACAACAGGAGGAGGTCCTTTGACAGACACCGAAGGGATTCGCAGTCCAGCAGGTATTCCCTGAACACTCAGGCTGTAATGGAGACTCAAGTGCCAGATTACGAGCAGAAATACTTCACGACAACTTCGTTGGACACCGAGGAAAGTCGAGCTGACAATTCGGATGACAGCCATGTGGTGGATATTGACGAACCAACGGCAACTGCCCTATCGTCGGAAGCTCCGACGGAAGCTGACGCACTTCTGGAGGAACCGGAACTTGAAAATCTGACAGAGATCGATGTCGAAAGCTCGGGAGATGACCTGGATGAAAAGGAGGAAAATAATACGAGTGAAACCTTGAAGGACTTGTCAACTTCGAAGGATACCTTGAAGAATACCGAAAGTGGGCCAGAATTTGAAGTTACGGAAAGAACCAGTCTTAAAGACGATATAGTGTTAGACATCGCCGAGGATGATGTTTGAATTGCTATTTAAGCGCTATTGGAGAAGATGAGAACTTAAATCAAAAGAAAAATATATAGATTTTTTTAAAAACATTACAATGATCTGGAAACTCGACAGTGCGAAGCTTTGAGATAGGAAGAGCTAATATAGAGAGAACGGATCATCTAAAATGATCCGATATAATTAGATTTGCAATAATGAATAGGTAATTCAAGTACAAGTAGGAATAGACGCAGGACTTTGTAGATGCATTTATCGCATCAGGATTGCTAAAGCTATCTGATTTTGAAATAATGGACTATGAAAATATATCCCTAAAGTAAGAGAGACAGAACTTTAAAAAGTTTTCGAACTTTCCATTGTCATATATTTTGCTATTTTTTTCCATCGAATTTCTGGATTATAATTAGTGTTATGCTACAAGCTCAAGTCTACTAGTACGACGTACATAGATCAATTTAAAGACAAAACCTTTGAATTGCGTTTTGTAATGAGACAATCATTTCTCTGCAAAAAAGATATTGTCAGTTTCGGCAGATGCGCTGACAAATGAACTTAATGAATAAGACAATCAGTAATTGGTTACTAAGCTGATTACTAAATTGGGAAATCCCAAGGAGATCCTAAAAATCTTCTCATTTTAATAAAAATTAATTATTGTAGTATACTACTAAAAATTCACGTGTTCTTGAAGATAGAAATTTCTATTAAAAATAAATCTATATAAAGATATAATCAAACCACTTGACGATGATAGAACGATCTACTTACTTACAATTGTGTGTATAACTTATACAAAGTTTTATTGAAATACTGTTTCATTTTTGATCCCTTTAAACCATGTGTTCCGATTGATCGATATCAATCAAGTCGATCTTTGCTTGAAGTGAAACAAGATTTGATGAAAACGAATTTGTAGATGAGAAATTCGTTCATTTAGAATTTCATTGTTCACGTTTATTATTTATTCGCTTCTTCATTACAAAATTTATAAAATACATAAACATTTTATAGAGGATAACGGAATGGTTAAAATCGATAGAATCTCATTTCTAGAATACGTCAAATTAAACTAAATAATAGCACTTTTTAACATTCTGAATAACTGAATATCTTCGCGATACAATCACGATATTGTTATGTATTTTAGAGTAACTTTTTTGTTTATTGCTGCCAGGTTGACAATCATTTCAATGCAGGTAATAATGGCCATTTAAGGATAAATTATTGGCGCGTTGAAGATTTAAAATATATCGGCTATAAAATGTAATGCTAGAGGCAATTGTTTATACTCGTCCTATAATGTTGTTGACGCATATATTTCATACTTGAACTTTGATGAAATGTGCGGCCTATGCGGTAATTGAATATTCTAGAATACGTAATGAAATAATAATAAAATAATAATATAATTAGGATGAAAAATATAAAAGAAACAAAAAAACACAGAATCGGCAAAATTAGAAAAGAAGAAACCAAATCGTATACGAAAGCTAATAAGATCTCTCAAAATTGTTCGTACGTATCTCGTTAAAAAGAATCGTTTGAAAAATTAATTAATAATGATATAAATACATTTTTGCGGTATAGTGTAACACGATTAATTTTAATCTAGCTCAAAGTATAACTATAACTATTTTTGTACCCTGTAAAGTAAGAAGATGATGAAACCTACAGAAGCAATCAGTTAAAATTTGTGTATTTCTCTTTCAATACCGATGATTAATTTTAATGATAAAAATAAAGAAATTAAATAACATTGGCCCATTTATAATATATAAAGTTGTTGCTCTATTAAGAAATATTTACACACACAACTCGATCGAATAGTATTAAAATACTAATTGCTCATACATTTATCATTTTATACTTCTATCTAAAAATAATATATAGTTAAACATACTGAGATTGCATCCTCTTTGAGAAAATCATAATGTAATTAGATAATTCAGTTCAATGTTCACGCGCATGCGGAATTTAAATGTAAAATTAATTAAACAAAGAAAACATAATCGAACTGTGATCGTACTGTTATAAATCAACAATCTGTAAAGTTACTTCTCATTATACTTTCATTGTCACACTAATTATTTGTACTTGTAAATATACGTACCTGTAAAATATATAAATAGATATGTATCATCCATATTAGTTAAGAGAAATTATATGTTTAGATCATTTTCAGCTGCGTTATGGAATGCAAAATCATATATATATAACAACTTCATTAATTTTTAGGTAACTGTATTGGTCTATGGTATTATTATTTTTAATATATCTGCACTTATATTTATTAAGTGCGGTGTTGTTGTTTTTTGGTGATGGAATCTTTTTTATATCGTTTTATTTAATTATAGTAGATATATTGTTGAATTCAAAATACTAACAAACTAAGGCAATAAGAATGCAATACGGAACAGAGGAAGTTTACTAATACGAGGTTCTACAAAATTTTGTCAATTTTTCACTTAATGTTACATATTTACTGATGCATCATAGTTTTTCAATCTTTAAATTCTAGTTTTTGTTTGTTTTTTTGGTTTTTAAGTAATATAAAATATTACTTCTGCCTTCATTACACAATGAAAATTCTTATTTGTACCAGTTCTTGTAAAGCTCCTTCTTCTTATGTATTGTTATGTTGAAGATTTATATGGAAAAGTTTCTAATTATTTATAATTAAATTCATTTTCAGGGTATCTCTTATAACACTGCGAATTTTGTCAGGGAAAATGTTGTAGTTTAAGAAATATGGATAAGGAAACGTTTGTTTGACGTTTAACGTCAAATGTCTACGTAGCAAGCAAATGAAATTAATTAAACATCATTGTAAACTCTTCGATTTACTGTAATCTTTGCATGCTGTCTGTTGTGACATATCACACAATACAAAATTATGGGTATTAATTTAATAGCTAATTAAAAATCAATAACTTTCCCTATGAAAACCCCAACACTTTCCTTCCAACTTAATATGATTTGCTTCTATTATGTGTGTATATATTTAACTTCACTTATTCCATGCAATCTTTTGTAACACATTATACCACAAAGATATAAAAATTCATACATAGCAACAATTTATATGACAAGCGGGGTAACCTTAAATAATTTCATACAATACACATAGTTATTAATTCTTCAATGTAACAACAGTTAAAAATAATCGAGCCTTCTTTGCAAATCAATCAATCAATAATTAAGAGATGGAGTAACAAATAAAAGTGGTGGATAATATTTTCAAATTGCTTAAACTCTATATTTGCTTTTTCAAATAGAAACAAAAATAGAGTATATATTTTTCTTTCGCTATATATATACATAACATAACGATCATACTTCATGGGTAGTGAAAAACTGATGCATTAATGTTTAATTATTTCTGATTAATTATACAAGTTTGCTTATACATATATATATATATATATGTATATATATATATATAATATCATACGGCGTACACTTAGCGCAATCAAGTTTTTGTAATCCCTATATTGAGGTCTTAGCTCTTTTGTCATTAAATAGTTTCAAGAACGCGTATTATATGATAATTGAGAGTTATACCTTTGCACTTTTATTTGCATTAGCTACCATCGTTTTTCTACACTTATTTTAAAGGCTATTGTTGACAATGAGTATAACTTAAGAATACGGCCAAATTGATGATCTAAAAACAGACTTATAAAAAATGATTACTTATAATTAACGTGCTTATAAGATGTGTTCACATGTGATTCACATGAGCATTCTTGGCGTTATATATAAGCAGTTTTCATTCTAAATTCATTATAAATTTCACACTTCAAAATTTGGATCAGCTAAAGCTTTAGATCAAGGAAACTCTATATAAATGACTCAATTTCAAAAATTATTTCTCCCAAATGCACCCCTTACAAGATTGATCCCAATTCTTTTAATCGACATCTTGGGCTTCCTCGTACGAATTGCTTAGGATTCATTCAAATATTAGCGAATTCCACTTTTGGAATGCGTTATGAGCCATTGAAGCGTTATGTCAATATTGTCTTTTTCTTTGCATGAAATGCTATAGCAGCAAATTTCTCGGTCTTGAATAGCAGAGAGATTCCTAGAATTAAGTCAAGACCTATTAGTAACATAATAATGGAAGGCGTCTCATAAATATCAGACAATAACTAGTTGAAATCTCACATTCGCTCTATGAGACCATTTTCATCCAGAGCATGTGGTAGATCCCTCTTATTACCCAGTACAAGCACTGGTATTCCTGCTAATTGTGGCTTATCTAATAAACTGTGGAGTTCATTTCGGCTTGCTTCAATTTTTTCTGAGTCAGCGGCATCTACCATATACACTATCGCATTAACACCTCTGCAATATCTTTCCCACATCGATCGAAACCTTGGTTGTCCACCAATATCCCAAACTTTTATAGTGACATTGCCTTTTGTTATCTTCCGCATATTGAATCCGACTGTAGGTATCATGTCTTCGCTAAATTGCCCAGACTAGATGGATAGAAGAAAAATTCATCGATTAATACGTAGCATCATTCTCCCAAATATCCTAAATCCTAAAGCTGTTCTTCTTCAATTGCTTCAATGCTAAGATCCAAATGCCCTAAAGCTGTTCGCCAATCGTGTCATCATTAATAATACAATTCTGGCAAAGTATCGACAATAAGAAACATAAGAAAACAATGAGTCATCTAAACCAGCAACTTGATATGTAAAGCAGAATCATATTCTCATCCAGGTAGAAACATTAGCATGAACGGAGTATAAGATCTAACCAAACCGACACAGATAAAGTATTGATAACTCTGTGCTCGCCTTGCACACTTTATCAGTGCACAGTACGTACGATTCCCTCACATTATCTCTCGCGGAACACAAAAATCAACCGATTAATAAACAAACTTCCGTACCGCTATGACATTAACAAACGTTGTCTTTCCACTGTATTGGAGTCCCACGAGTGTCAATTCCATTTCCTCTTTCCAAAAAAGGGACTTGAACCAGTCTAGGATTCGATTGATTAGGGCCAACATCCTGGAGCCGGTGGTTCCAGTGGGGGAGACGAGGATAATTCCTTTTATAGTTCGTTACTCACGAACTTTGACATGTAGTCATTCGCGCACAGGTTTTATGTCAGGGCGACGTCAGAGCTGGTCAGAGTATTCACTAATTCGCTGCCAGCAAAGGTGTGTACCGCGCTAGTCAGTGGCCAGAAGATGACTAAAGCCTTGACCGATTCTTCCTGCTTCCTATTTCTTCTCGTTTAGCGCATTCCTCAAATTACTCAGAAATTTATCTCCGGAAAGAACGGTATCTCACCCATTAGCCGCTCTTATCGCTTTTTATCCCATCGCAAACAAGCACTTTTGACAGTTCGGCCATTGACGCGCGGACAAAGCAGAAGACGCATCACGACCGGGGTTCTCATCCGCCGCATGCACTTTTAATGCACTTTTAATGCACTTTGCTTGCATGGCAAAATCTATACAGGCTCGATTGTTTCTTCGCGTTATTCACGCTCGTTGGTAACATCTCTATTGTCACGTTGCCAGTTAACACCAGCCACACTCTTTGTTCTCTTCTTCTCTTCCATTGTCGCGCACTTCCGTTTCGGAGAAAATGCCCAGCAGTGGTTCTCTCGTAATCTTACCGCCGCTCTTGAATGCATTTTCTTCGGACTGAATTGATTTGGCATTTTTTCGCTGATATCGCGCTTTTTTTGCCTCATTTTTTCTCGTTTGAGAGTCGACTCATTTTTCTTTTTTTTTTTCAAGGGAATCCTCTTTCCCTTTGCTGGAGGTTTAATTTGGTGGTTTCGTTTTGTATGCGATTCGTTCAAAGAGAACAGGGAGAATAATCATTAGAATTTATAGGATCACAGATGTTTTCCGCGATTCTTCATTATGCGCTTGTGCTTTAATTACTCAGGTTCTGCTGTGACAACTCAGCGAATATAGCAGGAGGCGCTCACATGGAATTTATCCGACTCTGTCTCAGTTCTCAATTTTGTTTAATTGTTTTATCAAGTTTGAACGTATATTATTTATTTTTTCCAAAACTGATTGCCCTAATTCTCTATTTATCTTTCTCTCTCTCTCTCTCTCTCTCTATCTAAAATTATCACACGGTTCTAATTACCCATCTTTCCTTCGATTTATCAAAATATTTATGATTACAAGTTGCATCTTTTATTTTTTAAGTTTAGAGTCCGACATTTCAACTATGACGCGATCGTTGTACATCGTATGATTCACCTTGTATCTCTTCAGTATCTTCGATAATTAATTATGAAACTTATATGAAGCAGAGGCTCCCATTTTCCTGAAACGTATCGAAAGTTCCGCTTTATCTATCTTCTGCCCCACAAAATTCTTCATTATTACCTCTTTATCTCATCCCACACTTATGCTGCTGGATGAAAATACTCGGAAGTTATTTAAATTCGATAAATTTAGACTGATATCTATGTATAGCTGCGTTCTCGAAACATGTGTGTAAAAGTGTTATCTAAATCATAGAAATAATACTCCGATGAAATAGAATCCGAGCTACTCGATTTATTTTCAGGCAAGATCTTGAGGTGAAAAGTGAAAGTAATTTATTTTAGCCGGTGAGCGCATATACATTTTGCGGTAGGCATTTTGAACGGAGAGTAGTAAGGAGAAAATTAAGATGAAGGGTCTTTTAAATTGTAAGGCCAAGCCGGAGCGATTAAATCTGTATGCATGGTTCAATTTTCAATAGCTGCTTTTGTGTGCAATAGAACACTAATGCGTTCTATACGCATGCATATATGTGTAACAGAAACTAATATCCAACAGTGGTTCTCACTGGAAACTTGGAAATGTTTGTGCAAAATAGCAGTTGTCTTTTATTCCTTGTACTCTGGAAAGATTAAATAACACAAATATTATCATGCACTTTTACACGATTTATACTTCGCTATTTGCTTACGCCCACAAAATGACGTCATTGGCAAGCTAACAGCATTAGCAACCATAATTTTTCTCAGGAATCCACGTATAGAATTGAATTGTACAAACGATGCAATTTCACTAAAGAATACACCGATTTTGATCTGCGACCAGACGTTTCAAGGAATGGAAAAACAGAGAGAGAGAGAGAGAGAGAGAGAAAGCCATAAAGTAATAATCATTTATTTTCTTCTCTCTCAGCCACCACGTTTTATTAACAGGCTAATGATATTCAGATAAATTAGTAAACAGCTTTTTATTTTTCGCAAAAATACATCATGTGGCACGTATTAACCAATTGTAGATTAAATTTAGCTACAAAAAACAAGATGATATAAAAGTACGTTGTTATGCAGTTCTCCTTTCGATGTGGAATAAGAAAACGGTCGAACCTCAGATTCGATTTGGCAGCGTACAGATCTTATCGGATCCTCCGTGGACCGAGAGACTTGCAACAAAATAACTTCAAGTTCTTGTGGCCAGTTTGAAGGATCCTATGCTCCTACCCCATTACTTTTCTACGTATACATGATTATACCTTAATGCAGCGTTACAGCCTAATTTCTTCAACATTATCGCAATATGCGTTATTAGAGACTATTCAGTGACATTCGAAAGGAAGAAATGACGAACGAATTAGTGTTCTTATAAAAACAAACTAAGATGCATCATTCACTTTCAGATCTCAACCCTTCTAGGGTCTAGTGTTCCTTAAAAACTTATGTACATAGCCGCAACTATAAAACATTTCTCCCCAGTATGCACTTTTTACAAATATTTATATATATATCCATATATATATATATATATAAATATATATATATATATATAATTCTAATTATTTATATATACATACATATATATGTATATACACACATACACCTATGTACATACATATGTATCTATATATACAATCGTATAAATTAACATTGCGTGATATTACAGTTCGAATCTGTTTTATTTAAACTTGAAGGTGCGATGTCTGGCACGATGGCTGTTATACCGCGATTTTTACGATAGTAAAAAACTAAACCTACCTATATACAGAGTGCACGAGATGTGCAAAGCGAACGAAACGCAAATACATTTTCATCGGTACGCGAGACCTCCCCTCTGCCCCTCGTTTCTCCCCGGATTGGGTTTTCGATCGGAGTATCGCGATTTCTTTATTAATTGAACTAACAATGATAGAGAATGGCCGATTCCCGCGTATCTTTCACAATCTTAGCATTTCCCGGGATGGAGAACACTCGATCGGTCTATCGGTCGATCGGTGCGAGCAGGAAAATCCTCACCCTTTTGCCCAGCCATACTTTCACGGATTAGCTACGTCACGGGACTTCCTAAATGGAGTGCGATAATACTTTCGTGAGACTTTCGACAGAGTTTTCACCTTTGACCGGTCATTTGCAGATTCCAGTATTCACAGGGATAGCGTGAGATAAGTAGAATGTGAGCAGCTCTTCTGATCACGTTTCGTTGTTGAATTTCGATAAAGATCCGAGCGGGCTAATATGTACTTGGTACTATAATACGGAAAAGAAAGTCGGAGATCGATGATTGCGCGAGTATCAATGATTCGAGATCCGGAGTTTTACTTGTCGACGGGTCATCGCGCTTGGACCTGGAGGTTTTCTGCAAGGCACACCCTTCCGCGCGCAATCTTCGCGTTTTCTGCGATTGTTTAACGCGATCTCCGCTCTCGTGACCGCTACATCATCATCATCATCATCATCATCATCATCATCATCACCACCACCACCACCACTACCATCACCATCTCATCAACCCTCGTCACTCACAACAATTTGACTTCACTTTGCTTTGGCAGTCGAAACGAAAATCCCGTTTCCTTCGCTCTGCGCGTTCTCGCGATTTTACGAGCGATACTCTCGCCGCCGGTTTTAACACTACGCATGTTATTTATGTACAAGGATGGATTTTTGTGTGTGCGTGCGTACATGCGTGTGCATACTTTGTGCGTGCGTGAATGCATTCGAGCGTGCACGCACACTCTCGCAACTTGTCTAGTAATTACGCGTGGGTGCGTTCACGCACAGTAACACGCACGCACGCACGCACGCACGTAACGTGCACACACGCAACACACACATACCGTAAGTGCGCTCGGCGCGTACGTGTACTTATTGGCAATCGAAATCGTTATTGGTCGTCGACCTACTTTGCTGCTGGTTAAGTTCTCTCGCAACTGGGATGATTGATTTGTTATTAACAAATTACCGTAACCACAACCTCGTTGATCCTACACTTTTGTCCCCATCCACTCTTTCTCTTCCTCTCTCTGTGTCTACCTATCCATTTCTCGCTACCAATCTACCTACGTCCTAAAAATTCACTTGAAGTAACTCAACGATAAAACATTCGATATCGATTTTATATCTCAATTGATCTATGACTACAGAGGCTCTAATTTGTAGATCGGCTTTGAAGTTCATTGTCATCACCTTTTGTTGCAGTAAATTCAATTTTAGTTCTATAGAGGTAGAGAGAGAGAGAGAGAGAGAATAAACTGTTAATAGATGAAATTTTGTATTTACAAGATTTTGCTCTGATTGTTCGCGTTTCACACAATTGGTATTTGCAATTAATTTTTGTCTCTGGTTCCCGGTATTTCTCTAGCGGTGGGGCTTCTTCCCTCCTCGCATCCCGCAAAATGTGTTCGTTGTCTCTTAAAAGTGGGGACCTTCGTGGATTTTCACCTGATTGCGCCACTTTTCGCGAATGCTCTCCTTTCCAGTATAGCGAATGGTATTTTCTCGATTCCCTAGCTACGGCCGAAATGCAAAAATGTATTTGAGAATTACGCAACAATAACAGACGGTGTCATTGTTACATAATTTTCGCCGAGACTCCGTTGGCGTTATTGCTCTTACGTAATTCCTTGATTTTATGTAACCCTCCAATATTACACGTGGGCATAGGTGGTGCTAAAGTATTTTAGCGAATATCACCCCGATCGCCGTTACCAAAACGGTGGGAAAGGTCGAGCGAGATTCCCCCGAGGGAAATCGCTGAAACCAGCGAGGGACGCTCCGGGGAAGACCCTCCCCCATCTTACGTAAGAAAATCCGCGGAATTTTACCGCGTATGGATTTGACGGTTCTATATATAAAAGGGCATAAATTATTCTTGGAGCGGCGCGGACCCGAGTCCCCTCGATTGGTTCAATCGATGACCAATGAGTCACGCCACGAGCTTCTACCCCCGCGTCAAAAAGTTCCGCTCGATCCCCCAGCGTTCCGTTTCGTCGCGTCCCCAAGAATTTGGCAATTTTCAGAGTTCCAGCAGGAACCGTCTAACGTAGCAGCTCGCGGACATTTCCGGTGTTCGTTTCCGGTGTTTCCGGCTGGAGGCACGTCGATGGAGACGGTTGGCGGGTCTCCCGGAGTCGTTTCGTCCTCGTATATCCTGGTCGTGCCTCCCGCGCGCTACGTTTTACACCCACGCTTGTATACGATACATATATATGGTAAATCTAGCTGGAACCGTCGTCGAGGTAGTCGCGCGTCCTCTACACTGCGGATGGATGCGTAGGCCTTGAGGAACTTTTCGGGACCGTGTCGAGTGACTTAGACTTTGAGCAAAACTTGTACAGTGGTGTAAAGTTCGAACACGCGAGTAGCTGGCTGGGCAGGACTTGGAGAGCCCTCTCCCCAGCTGGAAGATCATCCTCGCGAGGACATATCAAAATGGAACTCCCAAGATCCTAATACCGGGGAAGGGGACGGGAACGGGGACTTCCACTTTGAGAGTACGAGAGGAGCATTCAAACGAGCGGGGAATCCCGGCTGAATCAGTTCGGAATGAAGGACGCTCAAGGATACGGTCCTAATGGTGATTGACGAGCAAATAAGAAGGAGCGGAAAAAGTTGGCCGAGGAGCACACAAAAGACTATAAAAGAGGATTAAAAAACGCTGAGAGCAAACTCGCGGAGGCTCATCCCAGGATATTCAAGCAGGATGACCTCAGCGACTATGAAATTTTTATAGGTTCCCAAAGATCCCGGGGGAGGGGAGAAGGTGAGAAAGGTAGAGAAAAGAAAAGAGAAGGGTAGGAAGGACCGTAAAAAGGAGCACGAGGACACGGAGAAGCCATAAGGGACGCACTTGGCCATTCGATTGAACTTGAAAGACTTCGGAACTGCCAGGATCTCTCGGCTAAGGACGTCACCATGGAATTTTCCGAGAAAAAGAACAAGTCCCTTGGTAAATGTCGTCACAACAAGGCCTCGACGGAAATAACCAGCAACCTCAACGACGTTTCCGTCGCACCGACAAGTCACTCAATCGTCGCGTAGGGTTTTCGCAGGTTCAGCTCGCTCGCCGCGAGGCTCTCGCCCTTGATGTAATAATCCGCGGCGTCCCTTCTCCTCGCACCGTTCGCGTTTCCGTTGACGACGGAGCTCTGCTCGTCCTTGCTGCTGGCTCCGTTGGCCACCACTCCGTTCTTCTCTTTGCTGGTGCCGTTCGCCAAGCCGTTTTGCGCCAACCTCCGGACCTTCTTCTGCTGGTAGTTCTGCTGGTAGAACTCGTTGAACAGGAAGAAGAACATGACGGCGTGTAAACCGATCCACCAGACGAACGCCTTCGGGTAGTTGCAGTCGATGAAGAGTAACTGGAACGCGTGGATCATGATGGCGATGAATTGCAGCATCTGGAAGGCGGTCAGGTATTTCTTCCACCAGAGGTACGGCTGGACCCTGGGTCCAAGGGCGGCCAAAAGGTAGTAGGTGTACATGACGATGTGGACGAACGTGTTCAGGAGACCGAAGAAGGTGGAGTGGCCGCCTGCAACGAGGAAAAAACTCTGTTGATTAGCCCAGAACGACTGGTAGCAGCCACGACTGGCGCGAGAGTCGCTGCAAGAAGAAGACCCTCTCGCGACCATCACGCGACGAGACTCACCCGGTGTGAACTTGACGCCGAACCACACGGACATGGGCATACAACCGTGGTGGATCACATGCAGAGTCGACACGTGATTATTCTTCTTGCGCAGGACGAAGAAGATCTGCAAATGGTAATGGGCTCTTTAATTGCACTGCGAATTCTCTCGCGGACCTTAGCGGTCAAGGTCGAGCTACTGCTAACGGACGATGCAAGTGGCACTTGCCCGTCTCTCTCTCTCTCTTTCTCTCTCTCTCTATCTGCACGTGGCTACTTACCGTGTCCATGAACTCGGTGAACTTGGAGAAGTAGTACCACCAAGAGGCGTGGACCATCTGTGATTTTCAAAAATTCGATTAGCTTTGCGAGTTCCTTTGCGAGCCTAGACTTTTAAGAAGTCCCAAGATCTCATTTTCAATACCGCGAGTTAATTTCGCGACGATCACAAAGGTTCTGACTAATAATTGAATTTCTTCCAAACGAATTCTCATCTATCTCTTTACGAAACATCGATCGAACTTCTTGTTTGACTGTTTATATTCTTTTGCGAAAACATTTCATCTATCATCCTGAGGAGAAGTTAACTCCAACCGTAAAAGTTTCTCTAAGCTAATTTCCACAAGAAGCGGTAAAAATTAATTTGCAAGTATCTTGAGGACTTCATTTTTGGTTTAAGGCTACTTGTTTCGTGTCGGGTTTTGGTATCAAGTGAGTGTCGATAATTATTTTGTGAGTAACTGTCAGTAGAGAATTGTAGGTGCGTCTGTGTAAGTGCGGTGATCAAGGAATATGTGTTTGAATCAAAATATACAACTGTACGATCGTGCAAATAAATTATCAAATGTTCATGAAGAACCTCCAAAGAGTAAAGCATCGGGGCTTTACGGTTACGCGGAGAGATAGAGAAATAATAATGCAAATTTATAAATGAGAATACAGTTGTATATTTATAAAAGTGGTGGTGGTGGTGGTGGTGGTGGTGGCGATGGTAGTAGGTTTGTGTAGAGGCAGGCTTACTCTACGTGTTATTGTTTAAAGATATTTCTGGTATTCTGCAGCGTGTTAAGTGGTGTTAATTGCATTAGGCGAGTATCTATCTACGTGTTAGCTAGTGTTCTAGCGATTTCCAAAATACTCGTGGATATCTACTACTGGGTATTCGAAGCCGGAGCGTGAGAGAAAGGAGAGTCCTCGAGAAGAAGAAGAGAGAGAATGAGAATATCTTGTTCGTGTGAGAATGTGTTTAAAAATGTGAATAAATAATTCATGGCTTGAAGTGTAACGAAATACATACTGTCCCTCTTGGTTCCTCTCTTTGTAAAGACATAGAACAAAGATTGGAGAGTGTATTAAAAAAAAAACTTGTCTCATAAGGTGCAGAAATTCGTGTAATTCTCGGTGTGTGGGTAAAGTAACCATGTCGCGAATAAAGAATTTATCGCGTGCCCCGTAAGAGGAAAAGGAAAAGAGAACAAGCAAAGAGAAAATGGGGTCTTCGGTACTTGGCAAATCTCAGGAAAGCCCTTTAAGGAGAATCTAATAGCCAATCACACAGTTCGATCTTTCGTCAATCCTTTTAGTAAGGTCCTCAAGAGCCTGTGGCTGGCCCTTAAGGATCTCTCCGGTCCTCCAGCAGTGGAGCTAACTCTCAGAATAGCTTGGATCAAGCTATTTTGAGCGCATCCACTGACCGAGTGATCGGGTTAACACGACGGAAAATGTCGAAACTAATTAGACGGATGGGAAGATCTCAAGAGTGCGAATCAGGCAAATTTCTTCAAGGTCTCGGCTCTTTGAACACACGTGTTTGAAGGTCATGCACGCGAACTGGAAGACGCACTCCAGGCGGCAGAGAATATGTTGAAGGTATCTGGGTCTAGTGTTAATTTAGTGCGTTAATGGGAGACACCCACCCTTAGTACTTGGGGCCGATCGCTGTAGTCTACGGGTTGGCACCTTAGAGAATAGTCCCCGGTCAGCCATCCGGACATTCCTATCTGCAACCACAACCGCCCAAAGGCCATTCGCTAATCAGTGGAAAGGCGAAACAGATTCGTGACTTGAGGCAATCGCTTGAACTTTGAATACATTCTGATCTCTAGCCCGATCTCTCGATCTTTCTCTGCCCTAGCAGATTTGGGCGAACGAAATCAGGTAGAAAGGATAGAGAGGCTCGTGTTAATCGAAAGGGAGATACAGAATGACTTGATCTACGAAGCGATTGATACTTTGATGATAGTTCTGAGGAAGCGCGCAGGTAGCCTCAGCTCCAGGTTGATCTGCAGGTTTTTCAAATGTTAGTAAGATTCGTACAGCTACTTATCAAAGTTTTAGAACACAAATCATACAGGCGAGACCCCCCCTCCCCCTCCCTCTCATCCGTTGCTACGAGAGGAGTACAGTTTTCCCCCGAAGAAAGAACACCGGCGATGATCACCCTCGACAACACCCTGACACTCCCGCGCGAGCAATTCACTTCTGGAGCACGCCCCGAGTGGGGGAGGGTTCTTTATTCGGGCGAAAACTGTATCGTCCATAAAGTTCAAAATAGAAATGAGAGACAGCTTGTATCTCAAGATACAAGGAAGCGAGAACGAGCAGTGAGAGATACGGAGACGTGGTGATACACGAGATAGATGCAAAAGTAAACTCGCAAGCATACAAGCATCTACGCTAAACCGTTCCGAACAATCCTCATCCCTTATCGTTCCGCTACAAGAAGATGACTGGCAGATGCATTGATGCACTTTATATGCAGCTCCAAATCCACTGTCCAAGGTGATGATGCATTTTTCTGTCTGGGGAACGGTAATTCTCGTAAAAAATCGTTGTCCTCGGTGCAGTTTTTGCTGCACCTATCTGTCTCGGTCTAGGGGTGGTCCACCTGTAGGGTCGCGAATCGAATTACTCACCCTGATGGCGGTCGGGCTGTTCGAATAATCCACCGGTTGGCAGCGGAAACTATAGTGGCCCCACCAGCCGCCCATCAAGCACTGTATTTCCAAAAGAAGTTTTATTTGTTCTCGCACACACACGCGCTACAATCCCAAGCTCAAAATTCCACGGACCTTCTCTTACTGTTTCGCTTCTTTTTATTCGTCGCTGTTCCAGCGACGAGATTTTTATCAAGAGCAAACTCTTTCTCTTCCTCGACAAACTTCCTCGAGACTCTTAATTATCTCAAAAATCGAATTTGAGCTTGAGACTGTATCGCCTTGATATCAGGGACGATTGCGTATACGTAAATTAGGGGGCGGGGATCTTGAACGAGATTGATTTATGGCACTTGACTCTTTGTAGAGGAACATCGGTTAATTCGCAAAGTCTCGACTCGGTAAATTAAACGACGTTCGGTAAATCATGGTAGGACTGAGGCTAAAATAAAGGGGAAGGGGGTGGCTAGGGATAATTTCATAGAAATAATTAGAACAACGCATATTAGATATTTCTGTAAAAGTTGGTTGTACGGTAAAATCTAAGTTTTTCCACTTTTTTCCTTTTTTCCCCATCGAGACTCTAGAAGCGAGTGATTTACCTCGTAAAACAGCCACGCCGAGAAGATAACTTGAAAGAGGTTATAGGCTATCAGGACGTTTTTCAGTTGAAACGGCTTTCGGTTTTCCATCACTTTGGGACCCAGAACCTTAACGATGTAGACATAGCCCAAGCAGATGAATAACGTTGGGAAGGGTGACTTCATCAGTAGCCAATTCGTCGTTCTCGTATCTGCAAATTAATTTTTTCCTTTAGATTCGTTTCCTCTCTAAAAATCTCTCAAGGATGGAAAGTACAGGAATGCCAAAATAACACCCTATACGAAATACAGTGTAAAAAGTGAGTCAGTGGTTAATGCGTGGTTAACTCGATCAAGAAGCGGGATGGGGGGAGGGCCCTTTCGAGAATAGAGCATTTGTAGTCTAGTCTGACCTATCTCAACCGATTTCAACAGTAACCTCTGCCGTCTAATCGTGTTTCTGCGGAAAAACACGGTTCTTTCCTCGTATCTGTCAATTGGTGTCCCAGCGTGACGCAGCATGACAAAATATTTTCTTGCTTCTTAAAATCGTTTCAACGTCCCCACTTGAAAACGCTGAAATGTAAATGTCTGCTCTGTCTGCTCCGTCTGCCGGGACCCGAAGCTCGTCTCTGGAATAATTTAGCTGTGGGCCAGCGGCAGTTGATCTCGACCACTCCGGATAAAAATGTTCAGGATCAATGGACAGTTGCTACTACAGGGTTTTTAACGAGCGGCGGCGCGATAAAAATCCTAGTAAAATTTGCATTCGGCGATAATAAATACCTCGATAGAAATGATTCTACTAAATAAGGGGAAATACTCGCGCACGTGCACGCGCAACACTGTTTCTTTATACAGTCAGGACCCTCATGTTTCTTAAGCAGCTACATAATTGCGAATAATTATTTATAATACAATGCGTTCGAGGAAATATCACCATTACTGTTCGCTGAAAGATTTAATTTTACGCGAAGGATCAGTCAGGTCCGCTAAATACCTGATTCGGACGATGAATCGTGAAAAGGAGTCTCGAGCGAAATTAAATTCTGCCCGATCATGCTGACTGGAAGCTACACAGGAGCGTGTCTCGACATCTTCGCTATCAGCCTATTTTTGCCTTTTCTCCATAGTCGCTCACGTCCTTCGAAGGTTCACTCAACTCGCGAACCTTGCCAGGGGGACCCTTCCTTGTGCCCCCGCCAACCCCTCCCTCATAACAATCGGTAAGAGCAAAGAGCAAAGAGAAAAAATCAAGTCCGATAAAATTAGCATTCCGAACCATGAGAGAAGACCTGGCGAGAGACAGGAGGCAGCGAGGAATTTCGAAATCGATCTGTTTGCGATATTTATCCCGTACTTTGCCGCGTGTCCTTCGAAGGATCTTGGAGGAGCGCTGACTTCTCTGACAGAGTTCGCGGCGAGTGCGGGGAATTTCAAGAATGGCCAGGGGAGTTTGCTCGCTTTCATTAAAAGTCGGTGAAAGAAATGTCGCGGACGAATTTTGTTATAGGACGGCGGAAAGGGGGGGGGGAGGGGATGGTTGTAAGAAAGATCCGGTATTGATTTTTCCACGAGAGAACATTGTTCTTCGCGTCCTTCGAGGGTTCACTCAACCTACGCTGTGCCTTGGCAAGGATTTCGAGTGATTGCGAACCTTTATTATTTCAGTCTGGCTCTCGAAGCAGGTTTTCGAAGCAGGTTGCTCGCCCAAGGAAATGATCGCCGCGCTCCTTTTTCCGCGGCAGTTTCGACTCCTCGATCGAAGGCGGAACTTCATCCCCCGAAATTTTACCAACGTGCGACACGGAAAATTCCAAAAGGAGAGAAAAACGAGAAAAATCATTGCTTTTCACCCGGAGGAAATTTAGGGGGGTTGGCGTAGCTGGTTCCTCCCTTCCGCTGCCACTTCTGGTCCGGAGAGGGTGAGAACCCTCGCACGTTTCGCGCGTATCCCTGTGGTCGCTTCCTGTACGCGGCAGTCCAGGTAGAGTTTGCCGCGAAAACGAATTTGGCGTTGGCGTCGCACGTGTTTTCCAAACAGGCTCGCGCCAGGCGACTTTCTCGGGGCCGAATCTGTGTCGGCTGTGATTAAATTTAATGAAGTTGGCAAAATTGGTGGGACGAGAGGTGGGGGCTCGGGAAAACTGGAGGGAAACCGGGAAATCGTGTTCTCCAGTTGTGTGTGCGCGCGCGCGCTCACCTGCCGTCCCGAAGACCCAATTGGGTGTTCGCTACACGCGAGAGTTCAATTTTTTCCGAGGCGACGTCGTTTACGTAACGAGGCACGAAAAGAAAGGACACGTTGTCATTAGAGCGAACGAACATTGTGACGAAAGTTCCTCGCTCGAATATGATTAGGCTCGCTTTTTCTAGTCGCGATTAATCGTCGGATTTCGCGCGAATTTTTCTCGGAGCTTCTTCTCGAATTTCTCTCTTGACGATCATCGGGGACCCCCACCCCTCCCTCCCTCAGCCTCACCCTCTCCCTTTCTCCGCGCCACCCACCGCGTGGGAGTCCGAGCATGCCAGATTTGCAGAACCTACCAGGACACGCTCCTGAATTGCGCAATTCTCCTATGAAATTGTTTATTGAGGCGAATTCCGCGGCGGAGCAATAATTTATTCGTCGACTCCTCGATTCGGGAATTAATGGGATTTTTTTTCTCCATTTCGTCGAGCCAATAGACGAGGCTCTCGATTCATGCCAGCAGTTTGCTGGAAGGTTTACCTTGACTGCTAGTTGGAAATCGCATGAATAATTGGAGAAAGAATGGCGATTCTTGTTTGTCCACCCTGTCCGTTGCCGCCACCGCCACCGCCGCCGTCGCCAGTTTTTTTTTCTTATCTCGTTTTTGCCGATAAGACGCGAACGATAAGAATTAGCTTTATCGTCGACGACTTCGACGTCGGTGAAACGATTTTCCTCGAGTTCAGCGAGGACGGGTCAGTTTCGGTACCCCGACCGCCGCCCCCCATCCTCGCTTTGCCCTTTCTCGAGTATTCCGGCCATTTTCCTTCAATTTCGCTCGGCGCTCGGCGCTCGACACAGCCGGCAACGCGTTCACCTTCGCTCAATTTTTTGCCGCCTCTCTTTTTCACGCTCCGCTATTGAGTGTACACTCGTTCCACTTTACGAAGCTGTGCAATTACGAAATTGTCGAAGGCTAGCGGCGTCACCCCCCCCCCCTCCCCTCCCCCCGTAATCGACGGGACTTTGGTCGTCTTTACTTTTAATTGGCCCCACGTGCCATAGGCTTTCTCATGTTTCCTCTCTCTCTCTCTCTCTCTCTCTTTCTCTACGTTCTTTCGTTCTTCTTCCATTGATTTTCGATATTCCTCAAGGGACAGAACGGAGAAACCCTCTCAATAAGAATCTTAGAGTGGCCAGTTTCTAATCAGTCCGGTTTCGTTTTCCTGATAAAACCACTTGCCCCCGATTCGCACACACGGACACAGACGCGCGCGAGTGTACATATTTATATAGGCGAAAATGGTATTTGAGATTTTGCGCGAAAGGCGCGAGTGTTCCGCTGGCTACTCAGCGATTCGTCGGTTCTCCAACCCGCGGGATATCGCGCACGCATCACCCGATAAATTTATTCAGCTATTCGTCTATTCATCTATTCATTCCAGAGTCGCGAGCGGTGCACCTGAACGAATTAACCTTGACAGCGATTACTCAATGGCTAATTGTAAGATTCGCAGCTGGAATAAAGCGACGTCATCAGGAAGGAGAGAAGCGAGCAGCGAAAATCGGGCGAACGGACGGGTAGAATTTTTCCAGGAATTTCAACGACGGAACTTTCTTCGGAGGACTTTTGGCTTCTTTCGGGTAACTCTAACGAGAATGATTTTCCTTTCCAGAAACGCCGCGATTACCGCGAAGGTTCTGATTTGAGCGCCTCGCGTCGGTGCTCGCCTGGAAAGTAAGCGGATTCGATAGTGACGTAAGGTTTTTCTTCTGATTTGTACTCGTTAAATTTGCAGTTAGACCATTACAGTGGGGGACACGGCAATTAAGTAAACTCGGATTGTTTGCAAATTCCCAGACTAATTCCGCACGCAGATTTTATATAATCGGCTGCACTCCTTCCGTCAAACTGGAGTTTACTTGAATGAATTATGTAAAAAAAATGGCCAGCCATGCATGATGCATGTAATGACGTACGTATTTGGGTTAAGCATTAATCGAGCGAATTACGAGGTAGCGCCGATTCCTCGGAGCTGTTCCACGCGAGGACGAGTTTTTCTCTCGACCAACGGAGGATTCCGCGACTTGGACAACCAGCGGACAAACGCGTTCGACCACTCTCGACACACCCCGCCGACCACCCTCTCTTTCTCGAATCGAAATCACGACGAAACTGACTTTGTCGTCGCGATTTGTCTCGGATCGGATTTTTTTCTGTTTTTTTTTTTTAGACTATTCGACCAAGCTCTTCCCCACTCCTGCGCTCTCCATCCCCCCGCCGCTTCCTTCGCCCTCGTCGAACTTTGAACTCCGCAACTATGCGGAGTAGCTCCCGCGAAAAATCTGGGGGAAAAGAAAAATTCTTTTCTTTCCCGCGGCTGCGCGCCAACTCCGCAAAAATTCCCCCGAGTCGAGATTGTTCGGGGGAATGCAGTAATTAGCTCGATTGCGTAATATTTAACCGGTGTAATTTCGTACTGGCGAGAGAAGTGGAACGTCGAATAAGATCGAGAAAGGTAGAGCTGTGTGCTCGTACCTGCTCGCTCGCGCTACGAAAACCGATCGGATTTTGCAATTGAAAGAAATCGCGCTGACTTAAAACCCCCGAAAAATTCACAGCTTTCCAGCGCGCCCGCGCATGAGAGACAGAGAGAGAGAGAGAGTTGGAACAGTTTCAACGCGAACGATCCCGCGATGTTTTTGAAGAAAAATAGCGCAAGACCACAAAAACTCGACGTCCGTACAAAAATCTAACTCCCTCCCCCCTGTCCCATTAGATTTCTCTGCTATAAAACGAGGTGTAAATTGCCCCACGTTGATAGACGCGACTTGTCCGGGAACCATAAACGAGCGTAGCGGAAGGTCCACGTGTCTATTCTTAAACGAAAGCCGTCCCGAAATAAATCTATGCTAGTGTTCTTGTCCGCTGATCTACCACCAGGATGTTTGAGTTATTCCTATAGGGTCTTTTCCTCCACGTACTTCCAACATGTAGATCGCGATATCTCGGGGATAAACGAGAGGGTGTGTGCGTGGTATACTGGAATATCGTCGTTCGCCATAGATCCATATGGTCGAGGGCTACTCACCGGCATGCTTGTCCAGGATCTCGTGGAACCGGTCCACGTACTGCATTACAATCGACATTTTGCCAGAGGTTGTTGCTCAAGGTCGGATTCGCTTAGAAGCCGGACCGAAGCCTTCGACGGACGATTCGGCACTTTTCACCTGAAACAAAGAGAACGCATTGCGTGGTTAAGCGAGACCTCCTGATTGCTTTCTCGAAGACTGTCAATTTCGAGCAATGCGACGAGTCGCGGAATAGCCGAGGCTCGTGTTCTTTATCGCCGCTAAAATATTCGCATAGCGCGTAGCGCGAGATACCCTTTCTCCGAGAGCAAGATCTCGAGTTATTCGAGAGCGAGCGTAACGGTAGTAGTAACAGGAGCAATAGCGGCGGCAATAGCGGCGATAGCACCGGTGGTAATGGTAGCTGTGGTAGCGGTGCAATTGCACTTGCCCGGAATTGGCGCGATCCATCGCGATTAGAGTCTCGTTCGATTATTGGATTGGGCTAACTCTTTGCCAATGATTTACTACTTAGGAATGAAGTTTCCCTGTGTGCTTAGGATCAACTATTCGCGCGCGTTTGATTATTTCGCATGAATTATCCTATTTCTATTTACTGACGCATCAGAGAAAATATTCGCCGGCTAGCTAGCCTTTTCAATAGAGCCGTACACGGAGATTCCTGAATAATTATTTGAGCAAACCTTGCGTGGAGAATTAACACGTTGCATCGGCATTTTTCACTTCCGTACGCGATGTATTAACTTCCTTTTGAGGGAAACCGATGCAAATCGGCGCTAAAATATGCCGAGGTAAGAATAGTAGGCTATTGACACAAGAGTTATATGCTAATCGTTCCACGAATTTTGCCAAATAATCCATCATTGGCTCTATTCATCGTTTATCGTCCGATTTATTGATTCGCGAGAGACGCATGCTTTGCATACTGATGAACTGCGACAAAAGCAATCGCTCTGCTCGCTTCTTTCGTCCGAAATATTGTGACATTTGTCGCAAAACTCGGAGGGAGAAAGGGTTTCTCGAGCACTCGACGAATTATCAATAATCGATCGTTAGGCTCGAACTACACGTAATTCGATTTAACGTTAATGCGACTGATCAATTTGACACAAGAAATCGGAGGATCTGGGAGAGAATCAGTTCAGGTTGCATAATTAAATAATCGAGCACCGTGGTTGCTGGTGGAGCTTTTGCATAATTCAGCAAAGTTTGGCTGGATTTCTTGCAGCGCACTTTTTAAACAAGAAAAGGAATGACATTCAGGAATGCAATTGTTAAGTAATACGCCCCCGTTACACGTTGGTGTGTTGTCAATACCCTATCCTGTTACGTGCCATTGTCCAGTGATAATTGGCAATGTCGAGAGCAGCTCTCGTTAAAAAACGCTCGAAGGTCATTCCCCGGCAAACCAATGGCATTACGGATTTAAGAGCAACTAACTCGGTTTCTAACTTCCCCTCCCCCTGGCCAAGGACACGCGCGGTACAAAGAAAACAATTCTTTCGCCCCCCTCCCCCCGTGGATTAGCGAAATTGCGATTAGGGGGTAAGTGGGATAACGAAGGAAGGATAATAAGGACTCCTCGGTGCCATCGAAAATTTTTCAAACTTTTTTAGACCGAGTACCGCGCGCATCCTGGACGGCACAATTGCAAGAATAATCGCGGTGGCGCGTTTCCATCGTAATTGTAACGTTGCGAATGTAAAATGGAGGCCGTAGTAACGTATGTACATGTACGTCCACGTAAATACGTGGACGTGCATACAAGAGTAAAGGGAAATTACAGGAATCGCACGGGAGACAGAGAAGGTTTATGCCCACAGACGGTAGCTTCTCTCGTATAATAATTATTGCCGTGTGCTATACACGCTTGGGTACTCTCGTAACTGGAGGCTCGACCATGAATCGAAACGGCCTTGAACCATTATGGCGTCCACGTTTTTTCTGCCACCTACGTCGACGTCGAAATTTCTCCGACGCCTTGGTCAAGCCTCCAGTGTGACCCCCTTATTCCAAGCCAAATAGAATTAATGGCAAAAAGGAAAAAAAAACACACAATAAAGAGAGAAAGAGAACCCAGTGTCGATACGACGAAACGAATTAGAATCAGAATCAGACTCTAAGGATAATTCGAGAAAGCGTTCGCGGCAAAGATTCGGTGGCGACTGTTTTGACGGGAGCCGAGTTGATTTTCGTGATAAAAATTCCGGTCGATTCCCCTGAATGCGTAGAATTTTCCTGAAACGCACGTTCCCTTCGTGGAGTATATTGCAATACCGTGGAAATATTTCCAGTTGGATTGACGCAAGGTCTAATCACATTTGAGCATAATCGTGGACCAGAACGGTCACAGCGAGTACACGCATGTGCCATTATATTTATCTTTATCCGGTCGATTCGATAATCGAGGGAAACACGCATTTCGACTCGAGCTCTCCGTTCCAGCTGCCACGATAAATGCTGATTTTCCGAAGATTATAAAATAAGATTATCACAAATGAGGGAGTATTAAGGAGTGTGTAGCTACGGTACAAGGAAAGCGTCGACTGGCCGGAAACGTCACTTTCCACAGGTATTATCTCAAATTGCGCAATTGGACATTGATCGTTTTACCGCGGGACCTAGCCTTCCTATCATGCCTCCTGCCCATTCTTTCCTCCCGCCCTCGCCAAAGGATTACAATTTTTACCGGAGCGGAATAGCGCCAGGTCTACATCGTCCGGGAACCACCGAGAGGATGCTGTTAGATCTCCGCGACATTAGAAATCATCGATCCATCGATCAATCGCGCGACTTGGCGCAACTTTTCTTTCCGACTATCTTTGATCATCCGGACGTCTCTGATCGGGTGATCGGTGTATCGAGAACCGCTTCCCCGGAATGGCATTCCCCGATGAGATCACCGATGTTCCATCGTGAAGTTTGCTGGCGCGCGCGCGCGCGCGTGTACAAGCAACCACGTTGCGATCGTTCGACCCACCCGCGAGGTTCCCCCAGGCGTTTGCCAACCCGTTGGGTTTCGCTTTCGATGCAACTGGCCGCTTCTGAATTGCTTCAAGGCCACGGGAGCCTCGACGAGTGTCGCGTCGTTATCGGCGCCGCGTCCTTGACGCTCGGGGGCTTCCTCGAGGTGCTCGATTTTCTCCGGAAGCGACTCCCTCGGAATTCGCAGCGCCGAATTACGACGGTGCCGACGGTCTCGTGGAAGTTCCCCACGTTCCCGTGGCTCTGTCGATTTCCAAAGAGGAACCGGAGCGTGTCAATGGGTCAGGGGAGCAACAGCGTCGTAGCAGCCGTACCCGTAGCAGCAGCAGCAGCAGCAGCAGCAGCAGCAGCAGTAGCAGTAGCAACGGGTCGATCAGCGATTTGCGCGTTTCACGCTTGCAAAACGCTCGAAAACGCGCCGAGCAAGCGAAACAGGGATTCTATGCCTTGCGAAAATCGTATACATTATACGGATCGTATCGTGCCGCTTGCAGAAAACGGGCCACGCGCGCTGCTAATTGCGAAAGCGACGGGCGAGCCAGCAACGAGCGACAGTCCCCAGAAGAGCATCGCTCGACTATCGGAGGAATCTCGAATCCACCAGTGCTTTGATCCAATCTACTCGCACTTGTGCCCCAGCCCCGTCGATTTCACGTCGAAGGAAAAAAAATCATCGATCGAACGAGAAACGAGTGTCTACCCCGATGAGTAAAATGAAGAGGGAGAGGGGAGAGAGGAGGGGAGGGTCGTCGAATTTTTCGTCGAGTAACGCGAGATAGCTCTCCGGAGAAGCGAGATGACGGCTCGCCGCCGGATTAGCGTCTGATTCAAAGTTTGGACTTGGCCCAGGTCGTGATTCACTTCCTGGTGAATGACGAGAGTACACCCGAGAGCGCGGCGAGTCTCGCGAGAAACGAGACACTTGAGCTAAGCGAGTGGTAGCCGCGAGTAGCTGCCAGTGCCGTAAGTATAATTATCGGGCCGCGTCCTTGGGACCTAGTGACGGAGATAATTCACACCTATGGCACCGGCGTGCGCGTGTATCGCCCGCGAACGCACGACGCCGCGCGTTCTCGAGGCACAAGATTTTCGCAGGCGTGCTGCGAACTCTCTTAAGAGTTCGGATGCACTTCCGGGGAGAATCGGCAAATTTCTCATTTCCCCATCGGACTCATCCGCGGGTCCGAAGGTAGCCAATTGGAGGGGAGGGACGTTTCAGCGAGAAGAAAAGGTCGGGACCGAGCTCGCGATCTTTCTCTCGCGAGTCGGCGGTCTGACCCGAGGGGTGAGGAGGGGAGGGCAAGTTCTCGAAGAATAGGTGCAGCAGGCTCGACTAAAGTGATCTCAATTAGCCGGCGCGTTACGGTCACGTGTTCGTTGAACCGAGAAACTCGCCAGCTGCCACGAGTGGCTGCGCAAGATCCACCCTCGCCCTTGAGAGAAAAAGTCGCGGATGCCTCCACAAGGATTTCCCGCGTCAAATCCAAAGGATGTCTCGCGTGGAATCGAGCGAATTGGCTATGGGCGGTCGTGAGAGCGAACTCCGAAATACCGCGGTGCGACGGGGGAGGGGAGGCGCGACGGGAGACGAAGATGAAAACGGAGACTACGATGACGATGACGACGACGACGACGACGGTTCAACGGGAGCCAGGAAAATACGAATGTGGCTCACGCCGAGTATGCCGGCTGAAAGTGCAAGTGTAACTATTACACGACGCAACCGACCGGCGCTCTTAAGTAATAGCGAGTCCCCGCTTGAGTAACGCAAAAGGAGAAAGATGGCGAGGTGGAAGAAAGCGGGAACGGTCGGCAGCAATAGCCCCCCGGCCCCACGTGAATTTCGGCGAACCGACAAAAACGTCGTCCACGCCACGGGAGGAACCCGCCGCTCCCTCGTGATTTGATCGTTGGATCAAAGGGACCGCGACCCACGGGATAATTAGGACCGAAATTTCCCGTTGGATTATATCCACGTCGGCCGAGCACACTAATTAGGGGAATGCGCCCGGGATAGCTCGAAGGTTTGTCAATGGCTTAATAGACCAGAACCAACATGGCGAATAGAGCGGAGAGCGAAGACAACTCGTGCGCGCGCGGGCGCGTCTTGAGCAACCGCGAACATGAACAAATATGCCGAGCGAGGGACGGAACCGTCGAAAATCCGCCTGGAATCGTTGTTTCGGCTAAATTAGCGAAGAGACTAATGGCGCTCGCTCGGATGACTGAATGTTAACGCGCGTTGAAGAAAAAAAGGCTATTAAGTAACGCGCGCGAGAGGAGAAAGATGGAAGAAAGTTAGCGAGTGGCCGGAGGATGGAGAATGAAATTCGAGGGAGATGAAGAGAAAGGGAGATTGCGAAAGTATTTATTGGCCGCTGGATAGGAGGTTTATCGAAAGGACCCGGAGCAGGGGGATACTTTTTCTAGGAGAAATTATGAAATTTTACGAGACTCGCCAGCTGCCGCACGGCAGCGGCGTTCGGTAGAAATGTCCATGATAAAATGGACTTTTACTCCTTTATGGCCCTCCCCCCCCGAAACCGGAGGGAGGGTTCCTGTATCGATAAGTCACCGTGAAACTCGATTCACATAATTTCCCAAGCTTTTTCCCACGCGCTCAGTATTTCCATTCGCTCAGTTTCCCAATTTTAACAGAGCTCTCGCGAGTTTTCGCGGCGGACGCCGCCACTTTTGACGGATTCCAGTAACGAGGTTGATTCACTGGAAGGAAAGGAGCCTGGAAAGCGCTCAAGGTCCCTCCCTCGAAGGAGAACTTTCGACACCCACCAGGAGTCTCACGGAGTTGCATTATCGATGGTCTTTCAGCGTGGATGAACGTTCGGGGGAGGAAGGGACGATAAACGATTCCCACGCGGGAACTCGATGCATCGTATTATGAAAATGGGACGCGTGCGCAGGATCGAGGACGAGTTCGTCGGATCCTTCAGGATCCTTCCGGAATTCGAGAAAAAGTCACTGAAACGTTCGGCCGAGTGGATCGTGCCAGTAGCGTTGGTCCAGGGTTCATTATTCTCGGTAGGATCGCGATTTCTCAAATACAAACAACTCCTCGGTAGGCGTGTCTCTTCCTTTCTCCTTTTCTCGCGTTCTTCCTCGCATTTTCTCGATGCTCTCTCTCCCTCCCTCCCGCTGCCGTTCCCCGATCCTCTCCCAGTTGAATGTAGTTACTCAAGCGCTCGTCTAGCTATTACCGATCGTCATAAGAGTTCGTGACTTCTCCGTGCTTACCAGGATCATCTTGGAGAGGGCCACAACCCGCCATTATTCCTGATTAAATCGCGTAGGCCTCGCCGGGGAAGGAAAAGCGGAGCCTCCGGCGTCCACGCGGAAATCGCGGGCGATCTCCCGCGCAAACGATTTCTGCATCTCCACCGAGCGCCGTCGGCGCAGCGAACATCGCGAACAGGTCTCTCCCCGAGCGGGAAAGCGCGTTTCGACGAGGAACGTGTTCCAGTTTCGCGGATTCCCATAAATCGGCGCGATTTCCTGGAAAATGGGACGTCGCGGAAGTTTCTCGGTTGTTCGCGGTGAGGATCGATGAGGATCTTGGAGGCTACGGGCCAGCTCCTACCTGACCTTTCTCCCGCGGAGTTCTCGGTAAGGGGCGAGGAGGACCGAGATCACTCGGTGCCGGTCGTGACACAGAAAAAGCGAGGTCTGAGCGGTCTGCGCGGATTATGTCGACGTCCTCGGCGAGGGGTGCGCGCCAGGGGTTTTCGCTTTTTTCTTACGCAATCAGCGGCCGACGTAATACGCGAGTGCGTTTGCACTTTCTGTCGCCTCTTCCGTCGAGACTTCGCTCGGGCTCGGGCTCGGTCTCCGGCCCCGTTCGTTCTTGGCTCTCCGGCTCTCCGGCTCTCCGGCTCTCCGACTCTCGCGCGAGAAACAACTTTTTCTTTCTACCAGAAGTAGCCTTAACGTTTAACGCGGCTTCGCCGATACGCGCGTGCGTAATCTCGATAGGAAGTACTCGTCGACACCATTTCCCGTTTTGACGCAAAGTTCCCGCGAAAGCTCGCCAGGGTTATGCTAAGGTTGTACTACTGGAGAATTTTCGTACTCTCGGCCCTCCCCCCTCGTCGCGCTCCCGATTCAACGCGGGAACAATCTTATCGATGCCGCCGTTCGCTTTATCGTTGATTCTATTTCACGACTAATTAATCCCGTTAAGTGCACCGAGCGGAAGAGCTTTTCCATTTTTCCAATTGGACACTCGCACGTGATCGGCTGCTGCTACCGACTGACTGCCAAACAGATGCGAGAATGTTACCGATCGTCGTGGGTCGGATCGAAAATGTCGCGAACGTGATGCTAGCGCGATTTAAAGCGAGACGTGTCTTCGGGTCGCGATAACGATTCGGATTGATTAGCACGCCGATGAAAATATCCGGGAGGCAAAAAATGCGATTAGCATCGTTTCATGACTTTTCGTCGAATCCCCGGACCACGTATTGTTGTACGTGTAATTCAGAGGGGAAAATTCCATGGAAAATCGATATTCGAACATTCCGAAAACTCGTCCTGCAATTTTCCATTGATTTTCAGCGAGCAATCTCTTCTGTTTCTTTCTCTCTCTCTCTCTCTCTCTCTCTCTCTCTCTCTCTCTCTCTTTCTATCTATCTCTTTCTAAAGACTTTCGAATACCACTTTTGGACGATTTCCAATTTTAGCGTAACGTTCTCACAACGTGCACAGCAACACGTAGCCATAATTACCAGCCACCCACACTCCCAATGAAATTCGCGAATCGAGGAAAATAATAATAAAACTTGGTGAAATGTTGATTTCTTTTTGATTTCGCATCTTTAAATTTTGGCGAGCTCGATAGTTGATTGATAGCGGATAGATTCGGCAAAGTGGCCTACTGGTGTTTACCGAGTAAATTGTTTGATTAACGCGTGGCACACATGCTAATCATTCCCTATCGTGTGTGTGTCAATCGCTCAGATAAAAGAATACTAAAAAGATCATAGTTTCTCGTTATTTACTGGCCGCAATAAAAGTCCCACTAGCGCTAATGGGAATTCAGCCATGAAAAACAAAGTTGCCGCTAGGCTCTCGCGGTTTTCCCGAACTTAGCGATCTCGCGAGAAAACCAGCGCTCTCGATATATTTCCGATAGTTTCGCGCGGTGATTCGAACGCTAAATTCGAAAGTGGAATCACACGAGGATCGGGCGATAAGATAGCGCTGATATCGAATTTCGCGGTAGTTCGCGAATTTTTTCAACTCGCGGAATTTGCAGGTTCTTCAAGTTCCACGACCGCCGTCGCGTGTATCGCAGGTTCGTCGTGGCTCTGGAAACGGGGAAATTCATGAGAAGAGACAGGGGGGGTGGAGCGGGACGAGGTCACTTCGCGCGAGTCAAGTCGAGAGAAACGTCCGCGAGTATTTTCATTCGTGAACAGGCACGAGCCCAGAGGAATTATCGAGGTGCCCACCCCCTCCTCTCTCCCCCTCGCGAGATCGTTAAACGGTTTCCTATCGCTCCCCCATTTTTTTTTTGCAGCGCCACTCGACGATTACACTCATTAACTTGAATGAGTGGAATTTTAATTCAGCACCAGGCGATAATCTTCTCGGACGTGCTCGGAGGCACAGTTTCCTCAATCGGTTTATTAGAAACTTAACCTAATAACGTAACGAATTCTCCGGAGAAAGATAGAGAGGGGAGGGAGGGTGCGACGCAAGGCGGTGATCGCTCGCATAATATTTCGAGGAGTACGGAGAAAATGACGGCAGCTCTTCAAGCCAAGTAAAACTGATAAAACCAGCACCGGTCACTGGGTGTAAAACTCATCGAAACCGGAAAATCGCGCTTATCTTTAGCGGTAAATACAGAAGCGATAAAGTGGTAAGAAAGATGGCGGCGGTAACGACGACGAGGACGACGAGGACGAGGACGAGGACGAGGACGAGGACGAGGACGAGGACGAGGACGAGGACGAGGACGAGACGACGATGGATCGCGGAAAGACTTTTTCCTCGAGAAAAACAACGTATCCGGGTTATCGCATAATTTTCACGAGTTTTCAGTGAGTGGTGCGCGGTTCTCCACCCTTGGATTCCCCGCTGGAGAATTTCTGGATTTCTGGAATGCGCCAGTCGAGGGCAGCACCCTCCCGCTGGGGGAGGGTTAATTTTTCCTCGAGCGATTTCGGAGAATCCGAAGAATTTTCCGGGGCAAGAACTGGGAACGGCGAAGAAACACGTTCGATTGAGCGGCGAGGGTCCACGAACCAGCATCCAACCTGCTCCTGAGCTACAGCGGGGAAAGTGCATAGCTGCGTGAAGTTGCAACTCTCCGAGAGCTGCTGTAACACACTAATGGCAACTCGAGAGTACAGAAGGAGGGAGAGAATCCTCTTATATAATCCGGCATATTAAACTCTCGTACTAACAACACTCAACCCGTGGCGCGAAATCCTGCCAAATGTTCGACAAAGTCCGCGCAAAGACACGTGCCAAAATTCCCCTCTCCCTCCCTCCCTTCCTCCCTCTCTGTTCTATCCCGCGCAATCGGAAAAATTTGCAGGAAAACTCACCAATGGCAAGACTTCCTGAATCGCTCGGAAACACTTTGATTTTCCGAAGGAACGCTGGAAGTAGGTGACGAGTTGACTAATCGATATAAATGCATCGAGTGTTTTTGCGGCAACGGCAAATGTTGACGACATATTCATCAGCCGCAGCTTGTTGAAATTCACGCGAGGTTAATTTCGCCTGAGTGTTTACGCGCTAAAATGACAATTGCGGGGCTCAGGAATGTTTCCTGCTTGTCGGAAAATCGATTAGAACTTTGCCGTATTGGCAGGAAATCGAGAATGTTAATTCTCTGAGAGCTAATCGTTGATTGGTAACAATCGATTGGCAATTAGTTGCTCGTTGAACGTGGTCGAAGAATTCTTGTCCAAAAAGACATCACTGAAGTAACACGCGAAGAATATACGCACGCACGAACGCACGTACGCATCCGTTGACGTTTCGGGAAGCTCCGAAGTCTCTTCCCCCTCTGGCGAAGGACAGTCTTGACGGACTTGATATTTCTCTGGCTTTTAATTAATATGACCAAGGAATTCTAAGGAAGTACATAGAGCCTCGCTCAGAAAGTCCGACAGGAGTTTTCGATTAAAATGAACGGCATGTTCCCAGAAGCAATGCAAAGTCTAAATACTTGAAAAGCCAAATAAAACAGTAACGTCACGCAATCTAATAATAGCAATGGCAAAGTCTAAATATTTAAGAATCAAATAAAAGTGAGATGTCACGTAATCTAATGCTAATTCCAGAGGACTCCGAGGTAACTCTCATCTAGCTGAAAAGCGCCGCGATCCAGGAAAAGCACGAGGAATTCCTAGATCTTCGTCTTGTCCCTCTTACTTCGCATCGTGCTCTTAACGACGCTGTCAGATTTCAGGGGAAAAATTCATCAATTTTAAGCAATTTCATCGATACTCTCTCGACCAAGGTATACGTTGCGTGTGTACGAGTACTTGAGGAGGTGGGAGCGAGGAGGGACGGTGGAGGACTTATTTGACGAATGGTTCAAACGTATTTGTCTTGCAATTTAATTTGTTGAATTTAACTTGTTGATTTGACTTTTGGCCCGAGGGATTTTAATGGATTTGCAAGATTTTTCGATTAAAATGAGTAGCAGATTTTGAGGAAGTGGATGAGAGGAACGTTGCATATTCTATAGCTTTTCCGAAGGGCATCGCTCTTCGACTACTGAATCGCGAAGTAGAAAGGATCTGTGACCTTCGGGGTCGCCATTTATATCAGTACACGAGCGCACGCGGGCACACGCGCGCACATATGTACACACGTGCAGAGATCTCATTACCACTTCCTTAATCGTGAGCGTGTAGATGAAGTTTCTGGAAAGTCAGCGGCACATCCTGTTGAGAAGAAAAATCATTGTCTACCGCTGGCACAACATCCTACCCCCCCACCCTCCCCGTCCCCGCTAACCATCATCCAACGACCCCTCGTCAAACTTGATCTCGGGCTTTTCTGCTCTTTTTTCATGAGTTTTCTTACATTTTTTCCCCGGAGCTATAATTAATATTAATAGCCACATCGCGCGGTAAAGTACACGCGGGACTCGCGCATCGAGACATGGGAAAATGATTTTGCGGCGATTGCAAGAAAAAGATCGGGCATAATTTATAGCCTGTCCGGATGATTCTAGAAATGATTTATCCCGTGGCCTGTCGTTATTCCCCGACGATTTAATTTCGTTTGTTGTACAGCGCGCGGCGGTGACGGCGGCGGCGGCGGCGGTGGCGGCGTCGGCGCCGTTATTGAGTGATTATCGAGAAAAAGTACTCGGACCAAGCCTGAAAAACTGCTGGCGGGAGTGAAAAAATCGTCTGGTAATGTAGGCGTGACGTAATTTAAAGTACGTGTGGAATGAACTTTTTTTGCATTATCAATAGCATCAATAATACCATTTGACGCAGAGAAACTTTTTATCCGGCATTATCGGGAAATTACACGTTGTTAATGTAAAGCGAATAAAGCCGGAGTGATTTAAGAGAACCGTCGCGCAAGTCTATCGCTCCGATCGAGGAATCCATGAAGAAAAAACTGCTTTATAAGCACATTCTGCCTCGCTTTGCATCGGATTAATTCGCAGGTTTCTCTCGGCCGCCAATGAGAAACACTTTGGAGCAAGATCAGCAGGGGAGTGACAACTTTCAGCGATTTCCATAAATCTCCCGCGCATGGTGTGCGAGCTCCTGGCGGAGTTGGACGATGAGTATCGATTTACCGATCTGCCAATTTTCACAAGAGTCCACGGAAGATGTCAAGAGAGGAATCGGATCACGGGTGCTTTTGGGTGGTAGGGGTCCGAGGGTAGTCGCACGAGGGGAAACGGGGAAATTTTTAGCCATTAGTTTAAATGGCAGTGAAGGATCGTGCGTGGCGAGGGGCTACGGGCGCGGGCGACCGTAGGGGGAAGGGGGGAAGACCGTTTACGATTGCGTTTCTCGTGCGTTTTACGCTACGATAGCCAGTTGTTGGCTCATTGATGTTTCCATTGCGCAACGCGATTGTTACCGAGCAAAAAGGTTGCCGCGCGACTAGAAAACACAAAATACCAAACGATCAAGCCAATCGACCCAGTCTCATTCCTATTCCACGCTTCCCGCCGTTTGCATCGTCGGATTTCTTTACTACCCCCTCCAGCTACCCCTCGATCATCGTCGAAACCGAGGAATGCTTCAAGTTTCTAAATTGTCATCGAGTGAACCAGTTCGCTTTCCCGAGCAGCCTAATGATCGTTAGGAAGAATTAGCTTGATTGCTGCTCGAGCAACGGACTCGGTAGGGTTAGAGGAGTGAGCGAGGGAGGGGGATGTAACGCGACCGGTCCTTCCGTGGATCCTTTAACGATCTCCATGCTGGACTCTACGTGGCGCCATTGATCCAGAGGGGAGGGGGAGGACCGGCAGGCAATTCTATCGAGAGTTGGTCGAGTTCGGATTCAGGTAGGCTAAAACGCGAAACGCATTGAGAAACGACGACTCAAGGCTTCCTTTGGAATATCAGGATGGCCTAACGACTATAAATACGTCCATTAAACACTCCCACAGACTGTCGCGAACGCGTGGAACGTGAATCGAAATTAAATTGGTGGCTCACGTGCTCGGTGATTCACTGAAAGGAAAAGGAGAAAAGGAAACCGACCAACGGATGGACGGACGGACGGCCTGATGGACGGATGGATGGATGGATGGATGGATGGATGGATGGAGCATCAGCTCCGATTAGGTAGCGGCGCAAGTTCATTGCTGCAGTCGATTAATTGTGGTAAACGATCGCGATGCATCGTCGATCATCGTGCACGATCATCGCCGTCGCCCCCTCTCGAAAATTTGACCACGTTCGTCCTGGTACCCAGAGGCAAGAGCCGCTTGGACGGCTTCCAGACACGCTGAGTATTTTCTACTTGGCTTCGTCGATGCCCACTTGGAATCCCCTTTAGCAGAGTCATTCCAGAATCTGACAATTTCACCCCCGCACCCCCTACCTTGAGAACCGGCAAACTTCCCTTAATTCGAGAGCGAGCGACTCGCCGCAAAATTTTTCGTTAGATTTATCCAAAAAGAAAAAAGAAAAAAAAAAACAGTCTCTGATCGCGCCGGGCTATTTCTCAGCGAAATCCCATCGCTCGGGCGTTTTACAGCGAGTCCGGGGGAACACTTTTTGTACAGGAGGAGGGACGCAACCCCTCGCGACGTTCGCTGAGAAATTGCCGATCGCGAGGCTGAAAAGTAATTCACAGTAGGAGAATGGAGCAAGTGTGTCGTGTGTATACGTACCCTGAGGAAACGAACAAAACCCGTCGGTCCGCGGGAAACTGGAGCACACTAAAAGAACCTCACTAAAACCTTGAGATTTGAATGAACTCCGAGGAAGGAGCCGAGGTAAACAACTCGGGATCGGATAGCCGAGGAGAGCGTTGCACGCGCGTTGAGTCGCGAGAGGAAATTTGATGGGCGAGTGAATTTTCTCACACTCGACTCGATTCCCTCTGGGATTTCGGAAGGGGTGGGGTGGGCGGGGCGGAACGGGGTGTTTTAGCAAAAATCGGGCTGGATGAGTCTCGGCGAAGGAAAAGCAAGGAGGAATGAAGATGGCGCGCGTCCGAACGTACTGCCGTCGTGCCAACTCGCGGACTGACAAGCGTTAGGCCGGTCCATTGCTTTTAACCGAGCCGCCATATTGGTACCGTCGCATCCCTCCCACCTGTGGACGGGCTGTGTGTGCACTTTCCCTGCGCCTGTGTAAGTGAAAAAGGCCTCCGCCGCTTTGCCTCACCTGCCTTGCCTTCGCGCTCGCCCGTGTAAGGAGCAACAAGAGCTTCTTTTTTTTCGAACGACGCGCGCCATCCTGACGTAGACGCGACCCTTGCCCCCCGCTCGTCCCGTTCCGTCTCTCTCCCCGTCCTGGCAAAAACGCTTTTCTCACTCTCGCGAGTGCCGGAGGACGCGCATTAGACGATATCCCGCCCCGAAGACAGTGGAAAATTTCTTCCAACTACGCGAATCTCCTTAGAGTCCCGTTAACCCTCCCCTCTCGACCTACCCCCGCGGCGAATCGTCGCTTTTCTCAAACCCCGAACGGAACTGCGGACCTTGTTTGCTGGAGATTCTCGACGCTTCCCTGACACCACTATTTTCGCTTTTCACGACTTTTCTCTCTTCTATCTTCTTCCTCTTCCTCTTCTTCTTCTACTTCTTATTTTGACTGCTCGCTTTTTAACCTCTTTTGTCATCCCCTCTCTTCTTCCGGTACTACCCTTGTTGTTTCTCGTTGGAAACGATGAACCTTTTTCGACAGAGAAAAATTTGATGGTTCCTCTTCCGGGGCTTGCTCCCACTTCCGGTACCGGTCAATCTCTCCGGGTTTTTGGCGGGGTGTTTTACTGCGCGTTGCCAATTCGTTGGTGGGAGGAGACTCCTTCGTGGATGTTCGTTTGCAAGACGCTTGGAAAGTAATACCAGGCTCTTTTTGTTGATATTTTTAATAATTAATTGGATCGACGTGTTCGATTGGCATTTCGGAGGAACACGAGCGCGGACAATGTCGCCGAGGAGGACGAAGAGGAGCTTCGATGCTGATAAGTTGAATTATTGTTTCACTGCATTTTGTTTATTTAAGATTCGATTAATATTAACGTGCAGTGATAAATCGTTTGACGTGAGCTAACTGATTTATTGAGTTTCGGTTCGTACAATTTGGTACTGATGCGATCAATACGAATTTTGTATGTATTTGCATAAATTACGAGAACGATGATCTATGATAAAGTAGTGGTCCTTACACCTCAGCCTCGTATTACTTTTCTGGGGAATTTCCACGGTTTTAGAAGCTACCGCGACGATTAGTTAAAATTATTCGAAACCGGACATCGAATATTATAATCACTTCCTCGTGCAATAAATTTAATCGTTATAACAATGATAATCCCCATTAATCCTCAATAGGATAAATGGATTTAACGCTCATGACAAATCTCAAACGTTTTAATCGAAATTAACATCGGCAAATCAAAGATTATGGCGGGTCAGACATTTTAAACGATTGCTCAAATAATTCCTGCTTTGAGCATTAAACAATTAATCGAGCAGAGCATTATGTATGACCAGAACACAGAGCGTGTATTTTCATTAAATTCAAAGTTTTATTCAACTTCGACGGGTCAGGAAGTTGACGCGTTTACAAAAATTTACAATAAGGAAATCGGGTATATTTTAATTCGAATAAAAATAATTCTAATTCAGTTCGCAGGTATTTAATGGCAACGTCCCGATTCTTAAGCGAGACGTTTAGCCATTATCGTCAAGCTTTAAAAAATAATCGAATTCCACTGACGTAATTTTTTCAATCGAAATACAACTGATCTACATTGATTCATTTTAATACAGGAAAAATCCCATACTATTCTTATTTCCACTGACTCGAGTGGATTTCTATAGTTCGTCTCACTCTCCGAATTATCGTCTCTCACCGAGTACTTCAGAATTTTTAAATTTTTATAGATTTTTCGGATCTCTACCACCTCCTTTGGATGTTCGAGGCTCGTAATTGGCTGGCTAATCGTTTTATAATACAGGATACAGGATCACTGGGTGATCATGAAACTTTATTCTTTAAATGCGGAACCTCGAGATTTCACACAATTGCATATTCTTATCAGCGCATCGTTCATAATTCACCCACTTCGTGAATATTCGAGCGTCTCTTCGATTATTTAACGCCTATGTAACTCGACCGTCAGCCGCGTCTTACACAATAGAAAATAAAAACAAAAAACAGCATTTGATTTTGCGCTCATTCCCATAAAGCGCATTGCTCTTTGCTCAATCTGGCAAAATGTTTAATTCCAAAGGATCCTACGTTCCAGACTCGCAAGAGTCCACCAGTGTCATAACACTTTGATGAATGAAAGAGAAGAGACACTTCGGAGGGAAATAGAGAGACACTTCGTATCGCGAATTAGACGAACGCGTAACCGGAGAAAAAGAATGAAATTTATGAATTGCAACGTGACGAGAAGAAGAAAAGAAGGTAGGGATAAGTTTTTAATGAATTTTCTTTATAAAATATGATAATACAGTGTGCTCGTAGAAATTACCACGATCCAAATGAATAAAGGAGAGTTGCATAAGAGAACTCGCTCGGAATGCTTAATGCAAAGTGCGTCAGGGAATCTCGGAAAAAAGTCAGATCGTGTTTACCGATTAAAATATAGTTTAAAAAAGCGCATAAACAAACTAAGTCCAAATTAATGAGTTATTTATCGACAGATATTATGTAAGGGGGGGAAACCCTCTGATTATTTTCTGTCTGATTCGAAGTCATCGTCATCGTGGAAGGAATCTTGGATATCCTCCGACAAAAAAAAAACCAGCTTACAATTTGTGCAAATTAAAAAATCATGGAGAATTATCGGAAAGAGGAGGGGAGAAGGAGGGAGTGATTCCCGCTTCATGAAAAAACTTTACCACGAGGAAACGCTATGATTTTTCCAAACCCGTAGTATCGCCGTAAGAGGAGACTTGAACGCTAGGGAAAACAGGCGAGCTTGCAGCTTCCGAGTAAGCTCGCCGATATGCTTGGCCAGTTGCGATTGTTATTCACGCGCAGCGTTCCATGTAAATTTTTTCTCTTGTTCCACTGCGTTCGCGTCCAGATGCACTCGCTTTGGATTCCACGCGAGTTCTCCGTTACTGATCCAACATGAAATTACGTCGATTGTATCGACTCACCACTTCCAGTAGTTCGCGTTCCCCCGCCCTCCCCACACCCATCAAGATTTATTGGACAAATCCTTATGAAAATTTCATAAAAATCATCAGAGTTCTCGGAGAGAGAAAAAAATCAAGGAAGTTCCCTCGGGAATCGAATTTTTCCAAGGTTATGGTGGGGTGTCATCGTCTACGTGGTCCCATGAAGTTTTACAGGTATGAAGTTTTCTAGCGAGGGGAGGGGGGGGGGGAGGATCTTGCAAAATCGAGATCGAAATCAGACAGAGGTCGCATCTGCGATGCTCTTCTCGTTGGTTTTATTCTGCTAATTAGAATAGTAGATCGAACGGTCTCTCCTCTCTCTCTCTCTCTTTCTTTCTCTAAGTCCGAGCAGCCTTGAACTTTCATTTACGGTCAGTCTGAATATTCCTACGCTCCCATTCTTCACGGTAGATTCGTTAATGTATGTATTTGGGATAACGCCAGGATTCATAATGGCAAGGTGCCTTACTTGCCGGGGATTGCATGGAGCAACCGAGTTTCACGATTCCGAACGCGAGTTCTGTCGAAATTTCGCAAAAAACCACGAATCGCGGCAAATCCGTCTTCGTGGTGGTAGTGCGAGTCCTGGGTGAAATTACGCGTCCCGGGCAGAAATCACATCCGATGCCAAACTCGGTGCTACTCCGATCGTCCGTTCCCCCTGCCAAGGTCGCCTTCCCCGGAGGAGAGGCACTTTTCATCCCCCGGAGAGTTCGGGACATCGAGAAATTCTCGTGGCCCTTCCACTGGATGTCCAAGTCGAAAATCGAGGTCCAACGAACGCAAATCGCTTACGCGCTACTTGACTTTTCCGCACCTCGGCTCCCCTTGAACTTTCGTTGCGAATTCAGATTTTTACGCGTCATGTTAGGTGCGTACGTAATTCCACGGCGGACTAGCCTCTTTTTATTCATGCGCGGAGCTACCGTGACACACACACACACATGCACACATGCAAAGCCGTTGCCCCAACTAATTCTTTCGCTTGTACGTGTGTCTACGGTATTGTGGAAGAATACCATACGGGTGATATGGAAAATCAGGAAAACTCACTGGAAAATTCAAGGATCCTTGATCGTGAACACTTTGAAAAATTTCTCTCGAAACGATCGTGAGAGTGTCGGCTTCCTGGGGGAGGGTATGAGAAAGGATTTTCACGGATGGGCTTGATTAGGAAAATTCCGAAAAGTTTCACTAACGGTACTGTCGTCGATAATTGGTTGAGCCTATGGCGAACGCGATTAGTCCATCGATTCGGTAACGTGGATTAGAAAAGTTGAAATTAAAGAAAAATGTCGCAAAAGTTCTTCCTGGCCGGAAACCAAGTTTTCTTAATAAATAGCTTTATGGCAGTTCTCCCGAGGAGATATTAATTACCAGGGGTTTTTTAAGCGCAAAATTAGGTTAGGAGAGCGTGTTATTAGTATCGGTTAATTAAGTGTCCGTGGAAAAATATTGAAATTGAAGAATGGATTATGTAATCTCTTGTAACTTTCATGAGAATATCAGAATGTCAAGTGATATGATTTTCATTTGTATTGTTTTTGCTTTGACGTAAAACTTCCTATCCCTGGAAAAACTACGTAAAAAATTCTCAAGTCCATTTTTCACAGATTTGTTTACATGTCTGGCTAATTATATTATTCAATTATTAATCGATTCTTCGCGCTTTTGTTCGCCATTTCTTTTTATAGTTTCACTTCTCTTGGGACCACCCTACCGCGTGGGGAAGTTGAAAGGTGAATTTCAATCGTCCAATCGCGAGGTCTGATTTTCCATTGTCTGTTTTTTCTTTTTTTTTTTTTTTTTTTTGTCATTCGAATTTTCATTTCGTCGCTGAGATTTCCTAATCTCCCGGAGTCTCCGGTGAATTTGTCATTCCCCTTCCTTCCCCGTAAAATTTTCTCATCGTGTAGCTTCATTCACAGCCTTGAAACGCTCAACCCAATTTCTTGTCATGGACTCCGGTTCCTCGAACTTTCGAGAACCAATTGATCTGGCATTTTTGGAACATCGAGCACCATTAACGCCATCGTAGGATCAACGCGTGGGATTCTTCGAGAGGATCACTCGCTTCTCCCCTAAAATCGACTGACTTTCGAGCGTCGACTCGATCACATTTCGTATTCGATTCAGCGATTTTCGAAACACTGTGTTTTCAGTGATAAAACTTTAAATGTCACTCGCGGGGGATCTGTCTCTCGCACCTGATTTACTTCTGGTCCTTCAGCGCTACATTTTTTGCAATATTTCATTTGCATAAGAAAGTAAAGACACGCTTCCTCCAGTGCATGATTGATTAGCTCAAGAATTTTGAAGGCCCAAAAAACCTGCGCGTCGTTAAATTTATTCCCAACGAAGGTTAAACATTGAGAGTGAACAAAAGTAAATTTTGTTCTCTCCCTTTTGTTTCTCATCGATCTTTAATTATTAAATCTGCGAGCGGAAGGAAGAAAAAAGCTTTTAACCAAGAAATCATCTCTTGGGGTATAGGCAGGCGAGTTTTAAATCACTTTTTACTCGACATCGGGATTGCGACCCCGCTCTCAAAGATAATTCTCCAGTGCCGGCGACGCCTTTAATAGAGTTTATTGACACCTGGCTATTTTGTATTCTAATCGGTATAGCGAAATATCAGTCGATGTTAAGAAAATCATTTTTTACTCGACTGCCGTGTATGAGCATCGCTACGCAGTCGCATCCATAATTCATGGACCGGCAAATAGGCGGCTGCCGTTTTACAAACGTGTGTCTCGAATGTCGAGAAATTTACGTTTTACGTCTGTTTGTTGACACAACTCGGGTTCCACGGATTAGAATGGAGGTAGACGCGAGGAAACACCAGCGGTAGTAGCCATCCGAATTTTTCAGCAATCTCTTTGCACGGGGAGCGAATGTTCCTTTTAAACTCGAAACTCTCCGATAAAATTTCAATTGCGTAAGCAAGATCGACGCCTGAAGTTGAACAAACCGACTAGAACATTTCTAGAATTAGACTGCGTTTAATCAAGGGGAATTACAAGGAACTAGAGAAATACCCAGCGTTCAGCGTTAAGCGTAACCGGAAATGCAAATGCTTATTCATTAAGCCGCGCTTATACTTCTACCCAATTATTTCCACATTTATCAATGATCATTGAAATTAAAATCGATGATTGATTTGAAGCGTAAAAACAGAGAATCGATTGTTAGAAATGTGATTTCAAGAAAGCTATGATTAAAATCTAGTAATTCCCTGTAGACAGAGACGTTCGTGAGGTGAAGGTGTTGCATTGCTGTCGTAATCCTTTTGGTGAATCATCTGTTACGTGGAGACATTATTATTGAAAGCGAAGACAATGGGTATGCTCGATTAGTGAGAAAAAATTTGGATAGCTGACAGTGTGTGAGTAATATAAAAATTTGTCCACGCGTCATCACAGTGACTATTATTTAGTTTGGTCGCGCAAGATCGATTGGCTCAATGCGATAATTATTAGAAATTTCGTGGCCATTGGTACTTTGTACCTACGATGATTCTGATATTCACCAGATCGGTGTGTGTGCCTGATTCTGCATACGTACAGTCATGCGTGGAAACAACAAGGATGCAAGGGAAATCCACGTGCAAGAGCTTGTGATAGAATTGAAAAAAAATTTACGTGCGTAAACGTGATGTAATAACTAAGGACAAACAAAACTAAACCAAAAAAATTAATGCAAATAGCGTTCGAGAAATGCAAGGTAATGTTGAAAGAAATCAATTTCAATTCAATTGATTTTTGAAATTTGATTGTCACCTTGACTAGAATGGATTTTGCGATGCTAGATTTATTATTTAATCGGGTGATTAAAACTCCGGGTATTGGAAAATGGGGTTAACAGTGATTTTCGCGTGTTCTCGTATTTGATTTCTCTTCGTTTAAATCCAAACTGCGATAAGTCGAAGGGAAAAAAGTCAGAGTCGTCGTAGAGACCTCTCATTTGCTTCCGCAAATTTGACTAAGCGCGATCGAAATTTTTAATGACCACGTGACGTCCGGTTGAAAAACAGTCGTAGAAACTCAAAAAATCGTCGTAGAGACTACGATCAAGACTACTCGCGTCTAATGTGGGCTAACACTGAAAAATGTATAATTTTAGCACAGAATTTTTTAACTTTTTCAATCTCTCGTTTCATAGCCGACAGAAAAACTTAATTTTAAAGAAGGATAAGATTTGCAAATTTTTACGCTCGCTGACTATTGTTGAAACGACTAATTCCATTTTGTAAAAAAATGTATGAGGAGAGACCGCTCATTTTTATGTACACAATAGGCGGAAGTTAGCATCAGTTCTGTCGATATAACCAAGTGAAGTAGCTAATGTTCAACGATCACTGCAGTAAAGGTCAAATATGTTAATATTTAATGATTTTTCTCAAACAATTCACCTTCTCTTTATTCTTTCAGCATACAATTGGTCTGCGTTACGTTAAAAGCTAATTAAAACCTCTGGATGCACCGAAGGTATTTTCTTAGCTCACGGAAGGTGTTCTGGATGAAGGGTGCTCTTCGGAAATTTGCATAATTTATACTATAATGTTCGACTTGACGTATTTTCCATAGAGGTCATTGTTTCGCGAGGCTTGCTATTAATGCTCCAATTGTCAGTCTTGCATCATCCTTGCCCAATCCTTGCAGAATCCTTGCGAGCTCGAAGTTTAATGGCGATACTCGAAGATCTTTGATCTCCTAAACGGAAGTGAACCGTTCGAATAAGCCTCGGTAGTTCCTTAGGGGACATCTCGAGGTCAGCGCGAAAGACACGCGGCATGATTCGTCTGCGGATTAGCATCAACCGTGAATCCAGAGGATCGTCACGAATGCGATCATCGTCATCAACGATTCCGGGAAAGTACACGAGCACTCGGCATGGTGGTCTTTTAAAGTCCGAGGACACACAGAGATTTCCGATCTCCGTGCAGGATATCTAAACGACAAAATCATTTGCATAGACGTTGGTTGTTGGCTTAGCCTTCTCGATCCTGCGCGAATCTTTTTACCTCTCTCCTCTTCGACAAAAAGAGGACTAGAATCCTAGATTCGCATTTCTGTTTTTCCCCCTTTTGCGAAAGAAAATTAATGGAATCTCTTGGGAAGAAGAAAAAAAAGACGGTATCCTGTTCAGTCTCTCGTTTCTACTCTTTTTCTATAAGAAGAGAGAGAGAGAAGAAGAAGAAGAAGAAGAAGAAGAAGAAGAAGAAGAAGAAGAAGAAGAAGAAGAAAAAATGGAGGAGGAGAGGCATCCGGTCTGGTTTCGCATCTCTCGTTCCCCGGTGTGAACTACTAGAAACGTCGATTATCTCTTGCCGATCTATTCGACGATAAAAATATCTAAGTCTGCAGTGTAAAAGAAATTTTGGAAACTTTCAAGGCTCGGAAGATTCCCAATTCGTGGAGGTAGATCTTGGGGGAGGGGAGGGGGAAAGTCATTTGCATAAATGGCGGAGTCGAGCTCCCCTAATCTTTTGAAACCTATGGATCCTTTTGCTCGAATCCTGCGGGATTGGAATAAAGTTCTATCTCTGCTTCCTATGGTTTATGATTTTTCTATCGAAAAGATCTGGAATCTAGTCTAGGCTCCTGTTTATCTTTTCATCTTTCGCATCCATTACAAAACTGATTATATTCCTAACTCATTCAACTTTACGCTTTCTCTTACTGATTTACGCGCCAGGCCAAAAATCGATTAGATAATTTTTGCTGTTTTGCGTGAGGAATTTAGTGGAACTTAAGTAACTGGCGAAACTCCAAATGGTCCCGGGCGAGTAAAAACATATTTGCCACGAAAATAGAAAAATAAAAACAGCTCATGTTTCTTAATTGGATTTACAGTACCTTTGACAGAAAATGGTCTTAAACGAGTTTATCTTAATTCCAAACGAAATTGGTCAAATAAATTCAAGTCTTAATCGAATTGCTTGAAATTCTTATATTCAAACCCGTTATCTCTCTGGAGTAAAATGGATTCGATATCTTATTATATTCGTTTCCCTCGAGTTTCTTAATAAAAACTTATTATTCCGTACAGTTTCGTACCACCATTGATTAAAAATCAATTTCGAGTTATCGGTATGGCTCGGCTGTAATAAAAGTTCTTGTTTCATCAAAAACTAGCAGACCGTTTACTCTTCAAATTATGTAAATTCTTAAATTAGATTGTGCCTACTCCTAATTAGAATTCACAAAAATCTGTAAAAATATTCACACCGGGATCCTTACTGAACTATGCTTTTAACGATACTAATTTATCTCTCGCACTCCAAATTTAATGCTCGATAAAAAATTCAGTTTTTTTCCTTTTTTTTTTTTTTAATAATTGATAGAAAAACATATCCTTGCATTCCAGGATCAAGGAGAATATTGCTGAAAAAATTTTAGCATTCATCGGCAGATTTTGTTGCTCGCCACGTTCTTCGATGTGCCTCTCAATCGTCGGGTAATGGCACGGAGACGAAATTTTTTTTGGAGCAATGCAATTCCTGTTAAAAATAATAAGTTGCAGGACGGGGTTCCTTTATCATTTTTCGAGTAGGCATAAGATCATGGTGTGAGAAGGGAAGGGAGTTGTTGGCCAATGGCGTTGGAGTGTTTCCTTAACAGTCGAAAACAAAGGATTTTCAATACTGTAAGGTCATACCTGCCGGCGAGTAATCAGTTTGATACGACATGGCGTGCGAGGAGCACGGGCGTTATTGCTCCGCGAGGATCGAGATATTTTCCGGCTTCTTCCGTCCTGAGTAGTCGCGAGTGTGTGCGTGTATCCGTGCGTTTGCCTATTGGCACATCGATAGTGAAACAAAGTGATTATTCATTTATCGCGGGAAATCGTGGAAAATTTATGAAAATTAAATTCTCCTTGCGTCCTGTATATCGCGTAGGCATACCGGATACCTTTGTCGGTTCGGCAAAAAAAAGAATTATTTATACGAGTGCCTAGGGTAATAAGCGCGAAAATTAGTTTCTTTTAACATGATTTCAGTAGCTTTTTTTTTTATCGTTTCGTTATTCGTCGAGCGTAAAGTGAGTGTATAAAGTGACTGGAAATCTCCTTTACACGAACTGGCGGAAAAGAGGACAGTTGGCGAAATACATAGAGCTCTAGCCCCCGTGCGGGGGAAATTTCGCTGCATCGGTAAGTTTCGATTTTCCATATTTTACAAATACTTGGAAACGCTCCTCTCCGCCAACTTTTATCTTCCTTTTGTTATTTTTTTAACAGATCACGAAACGATTCCAGTCGTCCGACAGAAGAAAATAGCTGCATCGCTAAGTTCAATTTTCCATGATATTTTCCGAATTTTCATAAACGATCGATATTTTCTTCAATATTCTTATTTCTAGTATCTTCATTTTTATAAATATTATTAAGTGTAAATTAATTATACATGTAAATCAGCATAGCATTCTTTTTAGTTCCTGTTATTCAATCGCAATTTTATATTATTGCTGGTGCAATTTCTTATTTGAATAAATTCCTGAATAATGGTACATTTTAAATAATGCTTAATGTTATAAGAGTTATGTTTTATTAATAACTTCAATACAAACGTACAACTTTTAATATGTGAAATAAACCTGTTAGAGTGCATAGAGTAAATAAGCTTCAGAAGAAAGTAAATAAATTGTAACATAATGGCATTTGTAGAAATACGTACAGCAATTATAAATATAAATAACCTGGCCTCTTCCCTGATTTCTTCCATGATCTTACAATTATTTTATTAACGCTGAATCGCTGTGAACGACCTCTTAAAATGCACGTAAGGTTTGATTTTTTTAAAACAAAGTTATTAATACTGGATAATATATAAATTGACCAAAGAAAAGTGCATCTCTTAATCATTCTTTTTACACGTATTCTTTTTATAGGAGAAGAGACATCTATATGACACAAGTATCACAGTTATTTATATTTTGATCTTTTGTCGGGCAAATTATCGATAATAATTATCTTATCTGAATAATTAATTACGTAAAAGAAAAACAGTAAAAAGTAAATAATTGTTTATAGTTTTTATTATCTAACTAATTAGCAACATTTAAAAAAGGTAAACATTACGTTGCAAAAATATAGTGAGTGCAGAGATAAAAGATGGAAGATTCAGTAAAAAGAAACGTTTAATTAAATATCTTTTTTATTATTTTATGAAGCAATTCAGATTATTTTTACTTATGAAATTACCAGCTTGCAATTGATGACAATTGTCGGAATAACGCGAGTGAAATATGAATGTGTGTGTCAGAGGAAGTAATTAATATGAAAAATTGCGATAAATTAAGGAAGAAGGGAGATAGGGAGGAAGGGAGAGACAGATAGAGAGATAGAGAGAGAGAGAGAGAAAGAGGGGAACGCATAAAATCTTAAAAGAAATGTCGATTAATAGCATTGAGAATGGCGTGTTTCCTACTAAATGTCTCCCATGCTATTTCAGTATAATATTCGAGGTCGTTTCGTGGGATTATGAACGTGGGCGTCACATCTTCTCATAATTAATTATTATTATATTCATATTAGCAAGATGAGGCTTCGCCGTGAGAAATTTCCCGCTTTAGAATTTATTTGGCCATTTAATCGCGAACAGTTTTGCAGCTCAAGTTCCTTTCGGGAATTTTCCTAGTTAATTCGAATTATGGGCGATGACATAATTTCACGGTGAAACGAATTGAAATAACAAAACGACGCACGGGAACTTTCTGACTGATAAACTCGCGGTGAGAAAATTTGCGGAAAAATACGAGCAAAATGGAAAACTACATATCCGTTGATATGGATGAGAAACGTTTTACATTGTCCATTGGCAGTTCCGGTTTAAATGGACAAGCGCCCAGAAATACGAGTCTCCCTTTGTGATTTTTCAAATTAATTTAAAAGCTACCATCGCTAATTTAGTGCTATAAAATCACCGCGATTGATCGATACTTCTGTCAAACGATCGCAATGTTCATTCGATCAGTCTTCCCTCGCGTTCTTACTCTCGTTTCTTGTAACGTAAAAAAAACGAAATCCTCCAGACAGACGCTTTACGTAATTCCCGACATTAGATCATTTCCCACTTTCAGCTGATGGCTGATTCTCACTTTTAATAATTGTCGCGACGGAATGCAAGCAGAGTGCATCAACAGTATTATCGGTGCACGGTTTTCATCCTTCTCGTGTGCACAAAGGGGAATGGGAGGGGGGGGGAGAAGAGAAGATACGATTTTTGGTTCACCGGAAGTGGGAAACGCTTGGTTAAAGTTTAAGGACGCAAAATTTATGTTAAAGAAGCATTCGTTTCACTGAATTTTTTTAACTCCGATCGATCGAAGGTTGGCTATGCGTATTATTTATAAGCCTCCTGACGTCTCCTTGGTGGTTATTAACTTGACCGGATGATCTCGGAGGGAGAGGAGGCAGGAGAGAGGATTTCGGTACTGTGGGAAGATCCTCTCGTTAATTTGTATTTTTTGCGCGAAAATGAAAAATTGCCTGGGTCCAAAGTAGATTGGAAGGAGCGAGTGATTGGAAGTTACGTAACTTATCGCGAAATTCACGATTGATCGAAATTGACCAAAGTAGATCGGACAGTCAGGCAAGCATGCAAGTAGGTAGGCAGTCAGGCTTACGGAGGATCTCGGCCTTGGCCTACTAGTTTACCTACATATTCTACTCCGTGTACGTGTGACATGTTAGCGTCACAAAATCGAGCGTGCGACGATAAGTTGCACAAGAGAAGATACGTGCTCGCGATAGCTCCCTGCCCGATTTCATAGATTCTTACACACACCATTCACCCTCCTCACGTACTCGGAATACACTGTAAGAATCACTGGAATGCCTGCACTCGATAATTTTTTTTTTTTGTTTTTACTTTACATTTTGCTACCGCGAGCCTGTCTCTCCTCTGCTAGATCTCGCACAGCTCGTAAATTTCCTCCGATCTTATTTTCTCTTACTCTCGCCTGCGATTCAAATGGAAGTTGTGGATTTTTTCAATTGATTGGATAAAGTGCAATCTCGTGGATCTTACGATGTGCGTGTGTACACGCGTTTTTGGCTCTCATTGATTTATTTGTGGTCCGTATTTTCCGCAGATGCCGGAGAACCGACGAAAAGCATATATTCCGGCAAAAATTTATCGCGTCTTGGGCGGATTAACTGGAAACTTGGAGAACTCTCGAAAAATGGCAAAAAGTGAGAAAAAATGGCAAAACTATGTAGAAACTCTCTCGGAAGCTTCTAGAAGCAAACTTTCAAATTTTGGCCCTTGCAGTGTTGTACACTTTTAACAGGAGAATAACTCGGTTATGGAATATTCAGCATGTAGAATTGCTCCTAAACATGTGTTTGATAATTTCATTCTGAATTTCATTAAAATAGATAAGACGGTTGAACAGTTCATTTGTTAGACCCAATTTCTTTAAATCGGTGACAATGAGGAATGAAAAATGAGCTGAAAAATTTAGACAAAGACGATTACGAAATTGAAACTTAATCAATCGGTTACATAATAATATCGCTTGCCAAGTTCTGAAAGTATTTCGATTAATTCATCGGGAACCGGTTTTTCGCTAGGTTCGTCGTGGTTCTTTCATCAATTCAGTTGCATCATTCGCGAATTCAGGAACCGGAAATAAGAACTCGGACCTCGTTCGAGGTGTCAGACGCACAAGACAGTAAATGATCTCTATATTGAAAAAAAAGGAACGCTCGCAGGCACACTGACGATAAATCAATAATAATCGATCAGTTAATTAGCGATAGTAACTTGAGGAATGCAGTCATTCCTATAAGAAATAAGAAGAAAGAGAAAAACGAAAAGAGATGTAGAAATAAATAACGTTTGCTTGAAAGTTTGTGGATTAAAATATTTGAGAGAAATATGTTAAATAGAAAGTTTTCGAGTATGGTTCGAACATTGTTTTCGTGAAAGGAACATTTTCAGGCCAGGAATTTTTCGTGGTAGCATAATGCGAATGATTTAAAGAGACAAATGAGAATTTTCGGGATTTGTCGTGACGCGATAAGAAATGATTTACACTGGAATTAGAGTTCGGGGTTGCAACGAGTGCAAATAATGCAATGATGTACTTTAATGCAACCCGAGTTCACTTTTGTATTTGCAAAACGGTTCGTCGGATTGCTCAATTCCTTAATAACGCGAAGACGATTTTACGGGAAAATAGAATTGCGTTAATTAGCGAACGATTCAAAAAAAAAAAAAAAAAAAAAAAAAGACAGAATACCCTGGCCAAAGGTATTCTAATACACCGAGGGGAAAACTGATTTTTCCAATCGCGTGAAAATGTACCCTCCTCTCCTTTTCTAATTTAAGCCAATTATTCCCTCAAATCAGATTTCCGCGCAAAGTAAATCGTTCGCGGAAAGTAGAACCAACGGTACAAATGCAAAATGGTATCGTGCAGTTTGGCAGGACAGAAATGTTGGAGCAAACTCTATCGGGTCTCGCGAAGAGATCTTTCGCCTATGATAAATGTTTTTTCGCGGCGCAATTCGCGAGTGAAAAATTTGCAACATTTCGAGGCACTTTGACGTAATATTTGCTTGCAACGCGAAGGAGCGTCTCGGTTACGACTGGTACGAGTTGGGGTGAAGGAAAAAGAGAGAGAGAGATAGAGAGAGAGAAGGAAAAAAAAAGAAAGAAGCAAAGGAAGAAGGAAAGAAAGAAAAAGAGTGAAGAAGAAAGAGAGAGCGTGCAAGAAAGAAGAGGGAGGGAGAAAAGGAGAAAGAGAAAGAACGAGAATCCGCGGCCTCCGACGAAGCGGAGGAAAGGAGAGGAATTCTCATCGGCATTGCCGAGGCTATGGAATAGGCCATCGTCGATAGCGGAGAAAGTTTCGGCGTTTAAGCGAATTACATGGCGACAAAATGATTGCTTAGTTCTCCTTTCCTCCTTTTTGCTTCTTCATTCTTTTCTCCCTTCCTCTTTCTCCCATAGCTATCCGTCACCCTCGTTGTTGGAAGGCAGTATTGACTCTGAGGAAAGATGCTGCTGCTGCTGCTGCTGATGATGATATACCCAATTCTCTTTCTCTCATTATGGCATTTCTATCCTCTAAGCGCAAAATGATTTTCTAGCGATACGAACTATTCCTAATGTATCCATTCGGAATCTCGTATTTTCGCAATATCTCCTTCCGTTAAAGCCGAAATGGAATAAACGCGTATCACTTAGCGGGATAATGAATTTGGAAGAAAACTCAATGAAGATTTAATCTCGCGTGCTCGATTCCGTTTTTTTGTCATTATTGCTTTTATTCGCGATTAAATGATACTCGTGGCGTATATTTAGAGTGGCGGCACTATGAATTAAGGATTGCAAAACGTGAAATTATAGAATGTAGTAGTGTAAAAGGATAAACGAAGATAGCAGAGAAGTACGAGAGAGATGGATCGAAGGTTCGAGGGAACGGGGAAAGGGAGGAGGAGAGAGAGGAAAAGATATTTTGCCAAAGATTCGTTCCTCGATAAAATGATAAAATTACAGTGGAAATCGTTCGATCGGTTACCGTTTTTTTTTTTTTTTTGTTTTATCTTTTTACCTAAGGAACTAGAAGTACTCGCACTGAGAGAGTATATCATATATTGGCTTATTCTCTTATGTAAGTGGTATTGACTCGGAATAAATTTTTTAATAATTTTTCCTCTTTTTCCTCATTGGCTCTCCTCGGGTTTCCTCGAGTTTCCTCGGTGAAATTACCAATTTATTTTCGCGAATGCGATTTCGTTAATGCACGCGCGATAGTTTCGAGTGCGGTACATATGAATTCATTTGGGATTAATTGAATTCGACATATACTCGACTTATTTTCGAGCAGTCGAAGCTCGTAGACGGGTACCGCAAATACGTCGAAGGCCTCGGCATGGAGAAATGTCTGCACCGACACGATCGGAATATAAAAACAATCGCACCTACACGCGCTATCAGCCAAACGCATACACACGGATAAAGAGAAACGCGCGCGCGCGCGCAAGTCCTCAGGATTTGTACTTGTTAGCGGGACGAATCGAACTTTTTTCATCGTCTGTCAATTATTTTCTATTCGCAATTACCCGGACAATAAAAAAAGGATTATCAACCAATATGAAAAGTCCTTCGTAAATCACGTTTTCACAATTAGCTTCTCGATTTATTCATGAAACGTGTTGCCAGATGGTGTTGCAATCGCTATTAGTCGAGATAATTGTTTTCTGCAATTTCAGGCAATTTAGAGCTCTTTTTTCACGTGGGATACCAGCAGCTTTTGCTCCTCGAGTATCTCGTTATGTTTTTTCGTTGCGCGCATTGGCCCTTGAGGACCTAATCCTTTCAGGCGACAACCGCGGACGGCCAGAAAGTAATGGGATGATTGCACGAGGAAATTATAGATGAGAAAACTTGGATAAAATGAATGGGGCACGATTGGGGAACGAGACTTGAAATTTTCCAAGGGAATAGGACACTCGCGCGGAGAAGAGAGAAAGAGAGAGAGAGAGAGAGAGAGAGAAGGATGCTATAATAAATTAATACAGCCTTGGCCACTAAAGTATTAAAGATAATCTCTCAAGCAGGTACATTAAAGTTAACGAGGAAGTCAACTTGAAAAAAGAAGCTGCTGATAAATGTGGAGTAATGAGAATTTAAAGGTGATACACGCTTCCTCGAGAGTAGCTCTGAAATTCTCGAAAAAAAATCTTCAAAAATGATACCCGCGCGCGTTGGCCAATGCTGCGTTAATTGACGTCGTCGTCCATTAATCGTTGTTTCGATAAATTGAGACTAGGGTCACGCGGGTTAATATTGTTGATAGAATAATTATTTAATGAGCGAGTAGAACGGCACGATGTGCGAAAATAGCAGAGCGATAAAAATTTTACAGTACCACACTGGCCATTGGGAACTTGGCAAAAAGCGCGATTCATTCATAAGATCCGTAAGACCGGAAGTGCGAGCATGTAAATGTCATACAAGTTAATGATGTTTGGCTGATTTTTTCCGCTTGACTTGGAGTTATTCAAGAATAATTACAGCATCGTTGTTGATGGCTGAAACTGCAACTGCGTATTCCAATCGAACGCGATTCCGTCGTTAATTGCGCCTGTTTTTTCGCCAATCGCCTTAAATCATCGTGCTCGTCAAGCGAATCGCATTTCCGATCTCGCACGTTGCTCAGACTTCTTTTTTTTTGCGGTGTCGGGGCGGGGGTGGCACGGCCAGATGGAATGCCGACACCTGGCTGGATGGAGATTGTTATCTGGCGGTCGCTTACGCGTTACGCCGATTATCCTTTTATTATTTATTCCCGGATTATCGAGGGTTATGAAAAAAGTTCACGCGCAACACAGAAAACGTGAGACTCGAGTAGCGGCGGTGACACGTTTCGCGGATTCCGGCGATAAGGGGCGTAGGTTTTGCCGCGATACTCGAGCGATTGATAAAAAATGTCGCAGAATCGAGCGCGAAACCGAACGATTACTCTCGTATTTGCTCGTCGAGTTTGCTCCAACTCGAAATTTTCCGCTTCCCCATTGAATTTTCTCGAGTCTCTCTCCTTCCCCCCCACCTTCCCGTTGCCGTCGCATTTCTTTTATCATCCCGTCGTTTCATTCGCGTCGAATCATTTCACACCGGTATTTCTTCGCGCGCCTGACGCAACGTCTAAATTCAATTACAATCGTTAATCGGCGCGATTTTTCTCATTTTCCGATCGATAGAATCGATCGGGACGTATCGATCGTAGCAGCGCGCGTTTGCTTCCTTCGCGTCCTAGAGGCTCTCCGCTCGTTTGCCCCACAGGTTTTCTCTCACTTTTCCTATGCATTCTTCTCTAGCCTCTCCCGTTCAATTTTGATGTTGCATTGATCCACGGTGAATTATTCAGTTGTACTCCGCTTGTATATTAACTCATCGCGTTGCTCGTTACATAATGATCGTCGGCACAACGAAATTGCGATGTTCTTGAAATTGATGGGCTGGTCATGGTGGTGGGGGGAGGGAGAGGTATCGGGTATCGATATTTCGGCTAGCTCGCGTCGCTATTTTGCCATTCCATTACTTTCTAGTCCTCGAACGTAGTATCGGCATTTTTCTGAAATTTCAACGGGGAGCGGACTGGAAAATAATTCATTTTCCAGTCCAATCATCGCGCTGGTATCGTTATAGCAGAATCGTGTCAGCGTTTTGGTGTCGACTGCTACCGGCGTTGCTCTATATAGATACGACTATTTCTCATGGCTCTGCTGAACGATGCTCGTACATAAATGTCATAAACGTTCATGGTCTGTATAAAATCTGGAGCATTTCGATCGATTATTTCGTTTTGTTCTAATCTAAGAAACTGGAACGAATCTCAGGCCCAATAGCCGTCGCTGACGGTGCCCCTAACCGTTACTGGAATATCTTGCTTAAGTGCACGTAGTCGTTTCACAATTCGTATCGAATGGCCAGGCCAACAGTTTTGGATTTCGGACATGTGTACCCGTAAAAAGTGTCGAAATGCTTCTATTATCCGTGAAATTGGTCAACTGGGCAACGACGCCTTTCTAGTTTTCTTCCAGGAATCTGCTCTCCGCGATTTTCTTGACTTTCCCGCCACGATTTTCCCAATTTACCAAATTCCTCCGATCATCGCTCCTGGAGTCCCCTTCATCATTAGCGGCAAGCGCCTCTTAATCCCTTATTAATGTCCTCCCGGAGTTGACAGAAGCAATTAAAACCCGTTAAAATTTCCGTCCTCGACATTCTCGACTTTCGCAATATTTGGGGGAGTTTCTAGTATAAATCCGCGTTCGCGCGCGCGCACGCGTATGTGTGTGCACGTGTGTGTGTGTGTGAGTGGTACTTGCTTAACATTTATAATAATTTAGCTGACATGATGATTGGCTGCGGTGGTCCAAACACAATGAAAATATGTATGCTTGCGTAATAAATGAGTATCGTGGCCGAAAATAAAGTCTGAAAAATTTGTGCAAGCCGCCGCGGACCGGCAAAGTCGCTGCTCGATCTTTTGAACTGGAATAATGAAACTTCCGGCTTGTATTTAGATTGGACCACACGGGTGTTAAAAGACGCCTCGTTAATTTGTCATTAACAATTGTAATGTTCACTGGCCCACTTCCTAAGGAATCGTCATTTTGTATTATTTATTAGGACATCGTCGTGCTGGAAATCGGCTGGATCGGTACAAATGGCGAGCGTCAAACAATAGCCAGGTACGTCTCGCGTATGTCTAACTCTCACACAACGATGCAAAGACATTGTTGCACTTTTTGCTCGACAAAATCGCAGGTGTAAATCGCAGTCGCTCTACTCAAGGCTATAGCAGAGAGATCGTTCGCGTCGTCGTCGTCGTCGTCGCCGGCGTCGTCGTCATCGTCGTCATCGTCGTCATCGTCGGTTTCTTCACCGTCCCCATCATCGTCATCTTTGTCGACCTTATCGTTAACTATTAAAATCAACTCGCGTCTACTTTTCAAGAGTCTCCGACGTGGAAAAACAAGCAGAGATCGTTTGCTCGCTCACAATTTTATTGGCCGAGATATAAAATCTTTTATTAGCGAGAAATCAATTTTTTAGAAGGTTGGACGAGGAATCGTTTTAAATCAAACGGGGAAATAATTGATCGGTATAGGTAATTTCGCGGCGGGCATCGCGACTTTACGACGGTGGCAAAAAAGAAAAAGAAAGAAAAATGGGCGAGATTAAGGAAGGGGTATAAATATCCAGTAAATATTTATGGATTAAGATAAAACCTCGGGGCTCTTGGACTCTTCTAGAGAAGAAAGAGGAGGAGGAGGAGGAGGAGGAGGAGAAGAGCAATCTCCTCTGAGAGTATTTGCGGGTGGAGGCGCGGGTCGCGAGAATAGTTTGCTAATGCGACTGTACGCGATCTAGCCAAACCTCGGTACAGTCGTGGGAGGAAGTGGTCGGCGTCTCGCGATCAGCTGATCATAGAATCTTCACTCACCGGATGCTCCGTGCCGGTAAGGTAGATTTCTTCTGGCCTCTCCCTCTCTCACGGATCGTGGGGCGCCGGTAGGAAAAATCGCCTGGAGCTGGCGATTTTCGGATTTTCTTCGCTGTTGCGTTTTCCGCCGCGGTCCTCCGCTACTCCGATGCATGCGGGCGAGGAGTGCAGGGTGTGAGGTCGCAGCGGGTTCTTCCGGTTAAATATAATTCTCGGGCGAGGCGAACTCCGAACGAGCGTGTCTCAAAGCGTCCCGATGCCTCCTCGACTACACGACGCCCAGCGTTAAACGCGCACGTGCCAAACCCTCTTGCCTCCCCCGCACTCTCCTTAACCCGGAAAAACGCGAGGAACACCACCCAGAGCGCGCGCGGGCATTTCCGGAACTTTGTCAGAGGAGATGCAGATCATTGATCGCTTCTTTTTCCTTCGGAATTTTCATCCTCTGTCATCTCGCCGAATTCTCGCGGACGATCGTCTAATTATGCAATGATCGCCGGCCAAAAACCTCCGTTCGATTTTACTGGAAAATCGTTCTCGCTCGGTGATCCCCCGATACGGCGTTCTTGCACTGTGATCTCTTCTCCAGCGGTGGTCTCACGCTACTCCATTTATTCTCGACTAATAAGATGTAGATCATCGAAGATTTCCTCCCTACGAATCTACGATTTCAATATTTCAGCGTTGCCATTTTACGGGCCTCGCAATCGCGTTTGTCAGGCTGAGTTTCTCGCGTAGCTTTTCGATAATTTTCCTCTTTATCGGTATCGTATATATCTATATATATATAAATGGGTTCTCGTTAAAATTGCAAAAGAACTGTTAACTTTGAGAAACCGCGAGCAAACCTATCGCGATGTATCAAGATAATTAATCGCTTGTAGTGACGCTACTCACCGGAACCTAAAACAAAAATAAAATAATTTCATAGGATTGATGTAAGAGAGGATGTTGATTAATTCGATATGGGACGCCATTAATTATTTCGTGTGGAGAGAATACTTGCGGACCAGTAGTTATCAATTATGATCACTTAGATTTATAGAGCGCAGGTAGGCAACACCCGTGATATTTCGTTAATTTGGGTTGCTGACTGAATGAGAGTTAAAAAATAAGGATTCTTCCAGAAGGATTCGTAAATGGAACCGCTACGAGTTAGCTTGTGTGCGTATGTGTGCGCGTACTGATAGTTCAAAGACATTCGAATTTTCCAGGTGTTTACAATAGTACACTATAGTCTTTGCTCACCTTACCTTCTTATTACGTTTAGATTCAAGTGCTCTCTCCTTAAATTTCTCATTTATTCATTAATTTATCTGAAATTACTTTCCGTGCGCTATAACTTATTTGATGTTTTACGCTAAATACCTTGGGCTGGTAATAATACAGAAATATGATTATCAATTATGAAATTTTAGCATAATTGCACAATAAAATAAATAGTATGTAAGCTTGCATATCTCATTGAACAAAGAAACCACATGATAGCAAGACCTTATCACGTGTATGTGATTTAAGCACATAATCTTGATAAATACATAATAGGGAGCACTTTGAGAAAATTTCAGATAAATTAAAAAAAAGATGTCTAGGTGTGCTACTCGGTTTATAAATAGTTTTTTCTTAACACTAAAGAACATTCAATTTTTGTATTAATTTTCATAATCATGCACATAAGCAAAGTACTATTAATAATAACATTTTTTTTTATGATATATCAAAGACTCTTTAGTGATTTGTACTATTGCGATTAATTTCATTTATTTTGCAAGGAAATCTTATAATTTCTAATGGTTTAAATTAATTTATAATTGAAATTCTACATACTTTAAAATGGACTTGACACTTCAATTTGCCCTTCAGCCATAAACATACAGAATTTAAGGACCAACGACCTTTTTCTATTCACAAACTTCCACTTTAATATTACAATCACAACGATAATTATACTAAGTGATGCAATAAATAATCATAACTCATAAATTATTAAAATCTCACTGTTATAAAATCTTGTAATTTTTTTTTTTTCTTTAACGATATTTAATGATTTCACTAATTTAACCAATCATCTTTGGACTTGTAATAACCGTTAATACAGATTAATGTTACTTGTCATAATGAATGTATTCATTGCTTGGTGAATTTGATTTTAGAGATTAAATAGCGCGTGGAGAGAGAGATGGAGAGAGATCAAAGATTCACAGACATTAAAATTTTTTTAATTTCTAGTTACCGCGGACCAGCACGAATTTGATGATTGTTCTTAACACTCACGCGGTATACTGATCGACTGTATTATAGACTCAAATACAAGCTTTACCAGGAAACCTGGCTGGTTTGATAACGAAACTCTACGGTAGCAAACATTTCATTGGTGCGACATTTTACACTAAGAAGCCTTATCTAAATTATAAAAATTATCTTCTACATTGCGCGAAACATTTGAGCTTTACTTCTATTTTAAAGTGGAAGGTTTCAGTAGAAAAAGGTCCTTGAAAATATTTCTGATTAATTTGCAATAGTGTAAGAATGTTAATTGGTTACATAATTTGCAAATGTTAAAGTATACAGCATTATCAATTAACATCTTTTAGCGGTAAGGCCGCCTCATTGATTAATTGAGAATAAAAAAAAGTATAATAGCTTATATTTTATTAATATTATTTAAGAGTCGCCCGCGAGTATAAGAAATTAATGTTTAAGAATTTTATTTTGATTTCATGCAAGCTGTTAAGAGATTTACTTAAGACTAATTAATTCTAATTTCATCACGCGTTTGATTAGTTTATCATTTAGTTTTTCACAACTTATCATTTTTATTAGAATTAAAACATTCGATGATTCAACATCTCTAATCTAATCTAATTTTGCAAGTGAACTTAGATTGAGTTTATAAGATAGATTTTATTTTTGCAATCAATTCAGCTGTATAATTTGATAAAATTTCATTTGAAAGAAAGAAAAGATTATTTAGGGCAACTAGTGATGTAATTCTAAGAGTGTATTCACTTACTTCTGATTCACGTATTGGTGATAAGTAGTTGTCGCATTGTAATAGTAGTATACAGCTGTTATCAAGGTTACAGAATACATTAAATAAAGTAATGGGGAGAATTAGTACTTAGTCTGTCTGGGAAAGCTAAAGATGCTAAAGATTTTCAAGTATTAGAAGACATACCTTTTATTTTACCTAATTTTCTATTTATTCATCCAAGGGGAATTAAATTTAATCTATCATATTTATACTCATCTTGTTTATTTTTCTCATTTTTGCAATAAGTTTCAATTTAACTAATCAATTAACTTATAACAAAAGGTAATCCTTCCTCGCGATGATGATATCTCCATTCAGTCTTTCCTCCATTCTCTTTATTCTCATAGAATTTTTTCAAATTATGTACAAAAATATAATGAGAATCGATAATCCTTAAAGAATTTATAACATTAGGTACATGGAGATGTTTGATGTTCCTTTCTCCCTGTCTCGTCGTATGTTTCATGTGAATCTTTAGATTTTTTTTTTATAATTAAATTAGTAAATGACATCACACATATATGCTCTCGGTGTATGCAGAAATTATTAAGTTTGTGCATTTGTTTGTGATGTGTGTGCATATACTTAGTGCATTCTACGAAAGTACATGTAAAAAATGATTTTCCAGAAATGGGATGTTTGATTTTTCAATGACTTTTTTATTGCCGATATTTGCAAAAGATTTTCATGGAGTTCTTGGAAAATAAATATAAAATTCACCTCTGGCTTCCGTTCATGTAAAAAGTGATAACTGTTGTACGCAATTCTTAATTCTTCTCTATGCATCAGTAGCATACACATTCTTTTGAGCTAGCACAGGCAATTAGCTTAAAAATTCTATGAAAAGTGCAAAATATTTGAGAAAAATTGCTCTGTAGCTCATTTGACTGTCAAAGTACGCGAAATGGCAGCTTCTAAGAAAGCAAAGATGCACGATTGAACGCTTAAGAAAATCTTTAAAGAATCTTCGCTGGCTTATCGTTAAATCTATATTGCACAGATTTCTTTAATAATAAATGAAACTACAAAAAAGTGTCATTTGGCTTATTAGAAAAAACACTAGAATAACAAGATCTCGTTTTTCCAACATTCTCACTCCTTACCTTATAGAATTACTAATAGAACTTGCCATTCTCTTATTCACGATCATTGATATAAATGCACAAAACAAATAAGCACAGCTCGCACTTGATCTCTTCGATCGATAAATAGATCTTTGAAGTGAACACAGAAATTAATGATTGGAAAATTACTTGTATATAAAATTAGTATATTCACTTTTAATTAAGTAAAATATTTCACATACAATAAGATTAAATAAACATTAGTGGTTTTAATTAGAAATGAGAGAAACAATCTTAATGATAAATGCACAACAATTTATAAGTTAACAAGGTAAGAAGTTGAATGGGGTAGGAGCAGACTATACAAATGACACTTTTATAAAACGTGCTTTCCTCTTCGAAAAGTGGAAATTTTCTGTCGACGTGCCTCAAGATCGTCTAGGATTTATTGTCCTTACAAAGAGACAAGATTCGTGTAAAGACAAATATATAGAAAAACGCAGCACAATATATCTTGCAAGACTTTAACAGGTGCGACATCGCTTTGCTTGCTATTTTAAAATTATCTTCCATAACACATAATACATAACGTGTATCGTAATTATATTCAGAGGGACAAAACAATGCAATAAGTATCATCGATTAAACAATATTCTTATTTTCTGCACAGTCTATACAACATCTTAATCAACAAGAGATGTACTTTCAATCGATATCGTTTTGCTTCGACTGCAGCTTTTCACTCGGAAAAATTTTTCTTTTCATATTCCTATGTACACGTAGTACAAAAATGAAAAATGAACAGTCTTAAGTAGCTAATTATTTGTGCATGTGAGAGGCTCTCGTATTGTGAACGGAGAAGTGTGTAAGACTCACAACGTACGGAAGGATCGAATCATGGAAATTCTTTTCTTCTTCGTACAAAACAATCGAAAACTGTATAGATAATCGTCTTATAATTAAATTCCTGACTGAGATAATAATGATTAGACTTTTCTTTTAGAAATTCGGTGAAACGATCTAAATAGTTAACGAATAGCTACACTTATCGAAATTGATTGATATCGACAGTGATATTTCTCGATTTAGACTCTTAAAGATTTATTAAACACAATCTTGTGCAGCGTCAAACTATTAAAATCGCAACCTTTACTTTAATTTGCTATAGTTTATTATTATACTGACATTTGTCAGAAAAGAGGATTTGCATTTGAATTTACGAAGTTATCGTTGTTTTCATGTAATTTCGATTGATCGATGATCCATAAGAATGACTGTTCAATAGATCTTTAAGATGGCCAAAGGAAAAGAGAGAAAACAAAAATACAAAAAAGAAAAACAGTCGAAAGTCAATGTACTCGATTTATGAAAATGTAGTAGGGCCCTAACATAATATCGATAAATCTTCTGAGGCTCAACAATTGGCTTCTCACAAATAGAGAATCACAAATTCCAACGTGTACTTTTTCATGAAAAGTTATGAAAACCTTGCGTGTGTATCATCTTTATAATGTATATTCGTACCTCCCTAATAATAATAAGGACATCTTGTAAAGTGTGATATAAATTTATCGCAGTTTCATTCCTCTAAAGTATAGACCCATTCCCGTTGTAAAAATAGATTAGGTTCAGTTCAGTTTATACAATGGGATACTTTGTCATGAAAATTTTATTACCTTCGAGTCATAAATAAAACGTTAATCAAAATAGAAAGCGTACAAATATTTGCGTTCTTTTATAGTCCCAAGACATTTTCCCTTTCCCTACGAACGTACACATGGAGTCATTTACATTCGACTTGTTTTGATTATTTATACAAATTGCATGAGAGACAACAAATTTTCATCGTGAGAGCAGGAAAATTCTTCTGGCCTAAACAGCCAATTCATCTCTAAACCCGCAACGTGTATCTGCTCCCGTTGATCGAAAGGAATGTGATCAAAAGCTCTCGGATTTTCGTGTCTCCGCCAGATTCGCGGCGTGTCTCGCAAAATGACAAACGCTTATGTCTACTACGAACACCAAAGCTTTGAACACAATCGGGGCGATAGAGATAAAGAGTTAAACGACGATCGGGGAAGTTCCAACGTGCCCCGGGCCAAGAAATGCCACGTAATCGCGTGCAACAATCGCTAAATCACTCGGAAACACACGTAAACTTTTATACAATCGTACAACAGGCATACGTAACTGCACGCGCGCGCGCACACATACTTAAAGAAATACATGCACGTCGATTAAAGGCATGTTAGGGCTTTCTTTCTTCCTATACAGCTCTTCTATACAAGTTTCTAGAAAGGGTCGAGCAGCATTCTTCCTTGTGCGCGTTTACTCGTTCGCTCGTTCTTCTTAGCTGAATTCTTAGCTCCAAGATCCGCCAAAGTCGTCGACGAGCCACCATTCGCCTGGAGACGACGCAAAACTAATGAGCCTCGTCGAATCTCATGATTATTCTCTAGATACATCCCTCTTTCCCTCCCTCCCTCACACACACACTTTCTCTCTCTCTCTCTCTCCCTCCCTCTCATTCTCGGATACTTGACTTAGCTAGCTAACTATTAAGTTCATCTCGTCGACGACTCTTTGTACATAATAAAACAGATCTTACAGACTATCTTATATAATCTATCCCGTTATGCCATAATGTTGCGTATCGCAGAGCAGCCTTCGGTATCATCATTATCATCATCATCGTCAGCAGCAGGACCAAGACAAAGCTGTCTCCAGAGAACAGTGCCCTCCCCCAATGACTTCGAAAAGCCGTGTACACGGAATGTACAGAGCGTGCAGAATGAAGTACGAAGAACCTGATTTCGATTAATCGCGTCGTCGACTGGCGTCCTCGTCCGCGCAATGGATTCGATTAAGTTTTTGGTCAGCCACGAGTTTTTTGGCTATCAGCTTTGACCCCGATGGGTCAAGATCACGGTGCAGATCAATTTGGTTCCCGTGACGAGTTCCGGATCGATCGCCGTTGTACTCAGGTTGATCCAGCTTGGAGGGCCGGCCGGCTGCTTCTGCGATCGGAATGAGTTACGTGGAGAAGAGCAGCCTGGTTTCGATGATTTGGATGACACTTGGAGAGGAAGGTCCTTGGCAGGGGCTGCACATACGCGGGGTGAGAGACGAGCGAGTTTAAGATTCCCAGCCTCCCAGAGGCTTCAACAGTCTAAGCTAGCTTCTTCTCCGTGTTGTTGTTCGCCACGTAGCCGTTGTTCGTGCCATTGCTGTAGCAACTGTTGTACTCTTTGTTGTAAATCGTCGCGTACGACGAGACTCCGTTCTGCTTGGTGTGCGTGTCGTCCAGAACTGCCATGCAGAACCCGTTCGTCCCGTTCTTCTCGCTCTTCCTTCCGGGCTTGCCCGACTTGGAGGTGTACTTGGTCTTGTAAAAGTCGGAGAACAATCCGAGGAACAACACTCCGTGCAAGCCGATCCAGATCATGAAGCTGCGAGGGTAATCGCACTCCGTGAATAGCAACTGGAACTGGTGCGTCATGATCAACACGAATTGGACCTGTAAAGCAAACGATCCTCATCAGTATCTGACTGGTTTCTGCCGAAGCTCTCTATTCCACTATCTCTCTCTCTCTCTTTCTCTCTCTACGTTCGTTCACTTCGTATTTAATAAGCAGACTTGAATTTCAAAGTCCAAACGCGTATTCTGATAAATGACTGATAAGGGTCTAAGATTACTTCGACGAGGTGCTCACGAGCTACATTTTAGCAGATACCGATACAGCATGATGTAACTGAGTAAATTTTAGCATTATGGGATCATGCTTCCAGACATTTACGAGTGGGAAATGCCCAGGAACAGACATACGGCCAATCTTGCCCGCGACGTTTGCTTTCAATGGAAAACACTCGTCCGCCCGATTATTTAGAAACATCACTCTCTATTCTAAAATAACTCGACGCGCTTAGCGTTGCAAAATCTTCGATCAATCGTCGTCGGCCGTAAAAACCCGATGAAATTCCACTGCTGCTGAACCGTAGAAAGTGGCTACTCGTGCAGCAGCGGGACTAGGAGGCGAGTGCTAATTGAAAATACGAAGACTCGAAAGTGGTCTTTACCATTTGGAAGGTGGTTAAATACTTCTTCCACCAGATGTACTTTTGGTACTGGGGTCCCATGGCGGCTACCATGTAATAAAAGTACATAATGATGTGAACGAAGGTGTTCAGTAATGCGAAGAACGTGCTGTGGCCTCCAGGCGCGAATTTCATTCCCATCCAGACGGAAAAGGGCATCACGCCATGATGAATCACGTGCAATGTGGAGACGTGTTGGTTCTTCTTCCTCAGGATAAAAAAGAGCTGGAAAGTATGCGTTGGTGTTAGTAAAACGGCAAACCCAAAGTCAGTCTTTGCGCGCGCGTGCGTGCGTGCGTGTGTTTGTGTGTGTGTGTGTGTGCGTGCGTGCGTATATATGTCGGAAAGTGGGTCAGACAACAGTTACAGCGTTAATTCGGTGCGCGGTTAAAATTTCGATTCGCCATCGAATTTCGTCGGGTCAAAGTCAGGTTTGCGTACGAACTTGAAAAAATGCGTACACAGCTGATCCGGTCCTATGCCGATGCCGATGACTCAGCTGTACTCGCCGCTAGAAAAGAATGCGCGTATTCTCTCGTAGCCGTAACCGAGAACGCGATTCCATGCCACGGGGTCTCATCGATGAGGAAACCATCGGAAATTTAATAGCCGTTAATCTTGCGAGTCCAACGGTCTCAATACCGATTTAATAAATATTTATTGGATAGGTGAAAGTGTGTGTGCGTGCATGCCCCCGCTTAATTTATGCCTAATCTCTCATCCGGCAAATCTTGCAAGACTCTCCCCGAATGTTGGTTTTTCCCCATAGAAACTCGCGATTCAGCAGAAAATTAGGAATACCAGGATTGTTCGTTTTATCATTGACACATTGCTCCGAATTTTGGTCCAGGGCTCGCGGATTCCAGTGTTGGGAAAATGGGTCATTGAAGAAGAGGGTGAGAGGGAGAAGTTCGAAGGGAGTGAAGTGGGTTGAGTAAGAGGGATTATCGGATACTTACCGTATCAAAGAATTCGGTGAACTTGCTGAAGTAATACCACCAACACGTGTTCGCCATTCTCAGTGCCATTGGGCTGGTGGAATAATCGACCGGCTGACACCGGAAGCTGTATCCTCTCGCCCATCCGCTCATCAAGTACTGGAAAGAAAAAAGTGAGAAATCGGTGAATCGGTGACTTCGCGCGTAATGTTAAAGTTAAAGTTCTCGAGCGAACAAAGACACCGTGTTATCTCGAGGCCTTCCCTTGTTCCAAAAGAGAGATGAGATAGCCTCTTGATACTCGTTAAAAATGCAAATTCACGCCACGTTACCCCTGCCCGTTGCGTGAGAATCACTCGGAGATAACGAGAACGCGATAGGAACACGACACCGCAATTACATACGGCGTCCCGCCGGCTAATTATTGGAATAATTCGATGTTAGAGACTCTAACGAGTGCTGGAATAATATTAGGCATCGCACTTTGAAAGTCGCGACTCGAGAGAATCCAATGAGATCTCGAGGTGAACCACTGTCATCGCACTTTATGAAAAATTCATCGAGTTTTTCTCTCCCTACCTCGCGTTGCATCAAATCCGCTCCAATTATTTTAATTACCGATAGAATTCGTCTCGCGACTTTTTATCGAGCCGGTATATCGTTAGGGATAGAATTTTCCGTCGATCCGCTCGTGCGTTTTTTTTTTCTTCCAGAAAACAGAATCGAACAGCGAAGGGGTGGAGAGGATCGATCGTGCGTTGAAGCAATTTGGCGCTAAAACCACGTTCTCTCGTGAAATGGAAAGGCACGAGCGAAGTTGGATGAAAGAATGGGACCGCGATCGGAAGAGCGTGGTGGCGATGGTGGTGGTGGTGGTGGTAGATTTACCGCGTACTCGTGAAGATTCGAGTGCACAAAGCGCGTGGGCGGCCACTAACGAGAGTATACTAATGTTAACTTGAAGATGATGATCGAGTCGTGTCAAGGTCAGTGGCGAGATCCAGCAATGCCGGGCTTACAATATTTGCACTGCAATATTCATGAGCGATCTGTCAGGGATCCGCGAGAAGCTCTCTCGAGAAGAGGGGTGACGCCTATCTCTCCACGGTCCAAAATTAGCCGGATCAATTTTTAATTGACTAAAATCGAGCGGACAAATTGACGGGCGAAACTATGGAACTCCACGGAGCAAATTCACAATTGCACTCGATACGCACAGGTCAGGTTCTAAAACTTATCGAGCGTTATCGCGGATAACGACGAATTCGCCAGTTTTGCCACCTCGCCCCCTCGCCCACGCATAATCGATTTGTTCCGCCAACCTGTAAAAAATATGCGTGCACTTGCATTTTTCATGTTACACGTGCAACGATGAAAATGTTAATGCCACAGGGCCGATGGAGAATGACCTGATTAGCAAATGAAATGAAGCATTGTGCACTCAATAAAATTATTCTTACATAATAAATGCGCGCGTGTATGTGTGCGAGGAGTGCCGCGAGAGCACTCCTGTGTTCGCGGTAACGATTTGTTTATAAACACATGGTGGTTTAATAAATGCAACTTTTTAGTCGGTCGATCGACGTATGGAAAACAGAAAGGAAATTGATATGCAATCGTCGACACATTGTATGACGCGATGCACTTCGAGTGCACTTTAACCTCGCCGTATAAATAATGAGATAATGTTTATTGCAAAACTACGTCTATTCGGAATAGCATTAATTCTTTTAATTATCTGGAACATCCACCGGTAATTAAGGAGGTGCCGAGGCACAAGTGTCGCTGGCTCATTTGCATAGATAAGCTGGACAATTTCATTTGGTCAATACGAGCATCGGGGGAGAGGGTGGCAGGGGTGGAACGCATAAGAGATTTCTGCAGTGTCCGATCCCTAGGGATGAACAGGTGGTTTGCGATACAAAACGAAGAAAAAAGAAAAGAAAAATATTGAACGAGCGAGAGAGGCGGGGTTTCCCAAAGACTCGAGTATCGCGATTTTCTTCGACGACGAGATTAATTGGCTGTCGATGCATGACGCTTACGTTATTACACAGTGCACTACGTGTCATGGAAGAATGTTCTCGCGTTCCTCTTACTAACGAATGGAGGTCGAGGTATACTTTGAATAACCCACATCTTTTTTATCAAAGTTTTTCCTATTGCTTCTGCAAAACAGATAAAAATGAGAAAAAAGCGGACAGAGACAGTTGGGAATTCTCCAGAGATAGCTCGGATAATTGTACCGCGGGTTCCAGCTGATTGATTGCAGAGAGAGAGAGAGAGAGAGAGAGAGAGAGAGAGAGAAAAGTTCGCGAGTCGATGATTCCTCGTTGGAAACTTTTTAAGTGAATTTCGAGGGACATCGGAACGTACGAGCTAGTTCGCTGTGTCGAGTGAAATTCCACACGCCCCCGCATAATCAATAGAGCTAGGCCAGAGTGAAAAATAATGTGGAGTCGGCGATTTAACAACGTGCTCATGTGTCAAGGAGAAAATTAAGACATTGAACTGTGCGGGAGGGTCATCCTAGAACGTGTCGGAGGTATGGGAAAGCAGGGGAGGTGCGATCGCCTAAGTGGACGGTGATTAATAGTCTCGATTAATAACTAATGGCGGGGTGGGGGTGAGAGGGGGCGGGGGAGCTGGGGAAAAGACCTGGTAGAGCGTATCGTGGCCTTTGAGCGATTATACGTCGAGCGAGGTCACCGGCTGCAGTTTCCGCGAGCAGAAACTCCTGGCCGACGATTATCGCGCCTGGATAATTGCGCCTAATCGAGGTCTAACGTTCGCCTAAACGAACTTTGTTGTCCTGTCCGCGAAGTGAGGATTTCCGCAATCTTTTACCACCTTGATAAAGGGGCACAGGGGGACACGGTCGCAGTTTCTTGGATAGGGTCGCTCCGACCATTCCTCTGTGAAAAAGAACATTGTAGCGGGAGGAGGGCTGTGGAGACAAGGGAGAAAGGGGAGGGAGCGCGTTGGTAACGACACACGCACGTCGTAAGTGTCGCGTGGAATGTCGTTCAGTCTCTCGCAAGCAACTATTTTCGCTCGGGAGATGATCCGGCTAATGAAATTTGGATTCCCCGGATTGGCAGCTGTTTGGACCTTGTTTGTTTCGTTCGGTACGCGCTTCATGCGAAAATTGTCGCTTTAGCGAGTAAAATAACGACATTTCGTCGAGGGCGGTTGGCGATACTCGCGTATGGCAGTGGTAGTGGTGGTAGTGGTGGTAGCGGTGATCGGTGGTGAGAATCGATTGGCTTACGTCGGAAACGTCACGCTGCGTTTGGGGATTTCATTTAAATTCAATTAAATCCATTTTGATGGGACGCCACGACGGATATGGAGTCGTTTCGTCTGGTTCGTGAATAAATTTTCGGGCCCATTAACGCACAATCGATAAGCGATTAAAAAACCTTGCCGAATAAAAAGCACAGCCCGATTATATTCCGCCGCATAACGATGCACCGGAAACTGCGCCGCTCGGAATTTCAAGTGGTCGCGAACATTCGAAAATTGCACTAAGATTTTTCATGCAAAATAATGAGATTCGTCAGATTATGCGAACGGGTCGTCGAACCGAGCTGGGTTCTTTGCCCGAGGACAGGCCAATCGTGTAAAACCGATTTAGGATCTAGCGATCTCGCGGAGCGATCGGTAAATCGTGAAAAAATCAAATTAACCAGGTTACTGGGCCGACGATACGATGGAAATAGAACCGTGCAAAGATTCGTCTATTACTTCAGGATGTCGAACGCTTATCGATTTTTATCGATCTCTCGTTGGAGAATTCAAAAAGAAAATTGGCCAACGGTAAATTGGTAATAAAGCGACATCGTTTCATCATCGCCCGATCGTCGTACGAACGATTTGCCACTGATCGGTATTTATTTTGATACAAAATCTTGCAGTTTTTCACCAATTAACGAACCCCCTTAAGCCAATCGGACGGACGGTCAAAGCACTTGCGTTCTGCTTCAGTTCATCGAGTGCAGATGCGAGTGCTTCTCGCGATTTAGTGTGCCGGTTCCTAACGACTTTGGCGATAAGCTGAATTTTTCTCGATTTTCCCGTCCCGGGTGAAAAGCAAGTGGCCTTAAATAGCAACGATAGCCAATCCCACAGTAATCGAACCATGTCGGTCGCTCGCAAAACCCAATGAAAAGATTTGCCGTTTACCGGGACCATCGAGAGGCACCCGGTAGCCGCCGATCGCTTCGATCTCCAACTAAAAAACTCGACGTTTCCGCTTTGCATCAATTTCAAAGCTTCGCGCTAATTTCCCCGTGCCCGTTACAACTAATCGCCACAACCTTTCAGAAACCGCGACACCTGAATTCCGTTCTAATTTTTTCCATCCAGCGACTTACAAGATCGTTAACAAGTTCCCGTGAGTTTTGCGCAAGGAGGTCGGGGGAAGGGGCGAGAATGGGGTGGTTCGAGACTTCCTTATCACCACGGGTAGCAACGGTTCACCGGCACTAATAACGGTAAGCTAAAACTCCGGCGGAATAACCCGTGAAAGACCAGGTGGGCGAGCGATCGCCGGAATCGGTAAGGAAAAAAGGAAAGTGAGGGGGCACCGGCAATATCGGGGACAGCATCGCGCGCGATTAGGTTCGCGATAGCGATCGTCGTTTAAGTTTGATCGGAGTCGCACGCGAGCCTCCGTCGATGGCTCCGTACACGCGAGGAAGTTGAACGTGGGATGATCGACATCAGCGGTATCGGTAAATCGAGATTTTTCAGCGGGAAAAGTCGCTTTGTCGCTGAAATTCCTGGGCTGCGGAGCGGAGTGGGGCCGGTTGCCGATACGTACAGCCCTGACGAAGACCGTATAACTGTATCGGGACGTCCACGCGCCATACTAAGTAAGAGCCAAATACGAACGATCGGCATTCACACACAATTAGGGCCGCACGCACATTCTCCCGCACCTCATCGGAATGTTGCACGCGCCTCTGGATTTCGGATCCATGCCTTTTCATATCCTGTGAACTCGTTTCTCCAAGTTCGAGTCGAAATTGGGCCAGTAGTCGGCGCGATTTCCCGATTGCATTCCTGCCAGCCACCCCCGCGTGTCGGAATTGCCGCTGAATTCGTTGGCCGTCGAACTGAAGAGGACCGAAGAGTCTCAGTCACGGCAGGTTATCCGATTTATCGATGTGGACCGGTGGAAGATAAAGTCTGCTCGGCTGCGGCAAACTCGCGATGGTCCGTTGTTGCTGTGGATCCTGAATAGAACGGTGAAGATTGGGGGGTGAACATCCGAAAGGGGTACTTGCGCTAGAGAACGATGACTATCGCTCGATTCGCCCGATTAATTTTTCAGCCCCGCGTGAATTTCATTGGCTAGGTCAGGGACACCGCGCGGGAACAATGGCGAACGCTGAACGTTCATAATTTTCCCGAATAGCCGAGTCACCGATGAACCTATCAATAATGTCCAGTGAGATCGATGACTTGGTGGAACCGTGGGATTAACGAGCTGTGCGATTGATAACGCGATTCAAATCAATTTCTCTTCGTGCACAGGTCGGTCTATTGCGGAGGGTTTGGGATAATTAGCAAGAAACCACCACCACCACCACCATCATCCTTCGTAATCCCAATCCCATCCGTGACTTTAACCTTGAAAAAAGTCTCGAAGGGAAAGTAAAGCATTATTCGCAAACACTGGGGGGTACACCGATCGATTGGAGCAAGGAAAAATCTTGCAAAGAAGTTTAGGGTGACCGGGGTTGGAAGGGTTCGTTAATAACGAAGTGGCCAATTAAACGAGTGCGCGAACAAATTTCTTAATCTTGTTCGGAACTTTAAGCCACTCGTTTAATCTTCGCTGGGATATTCGGGAGGAATTTAAAAAAGGATTTCCGGGGATGGGAGAGGAGGGGAAAAGATGGATGGCGAGGGTGAAGAAACGGTTAAGCGGTAAAATGGTAAGCGAGACCAACCTCGTAGAAGATCCACGTGGAAAAGAGGGTCTGAATGAGGTTATAAACGATTAGGATCCCCCGAAGGTCGAAGGGCTTTCTGTTTTCCATCAGTTTTGGCCCCAGAACCTTGCTGAAGTACGCGTACGACAAACATATCGCCAGGGTTGGGAAAGGGCTGCTCATCATCGCCCAATCGTTTACCCTGGGATCTGAAACCAAGAAACACTAGATTAAACCCAATCGTTCACTCAATTAATAGCTTTCTTCTAGAAGCTCCGCCATCTCCTCTCGTTATAGATCGCACTGATTCAATTACATTGCGTCGATTACGTAAAAGGCGAGAATCTCCTGAGGCACCCAGGGTCAACTTAAACGAACCTCAAACAATTATCACAAATTTATTATCCAGCCTCGTGCGGCAGCATTGAGTCGGCCTAAAAGGTATCAGGCAAGATTGCGTAAGTTTATTATCGGTTGAAATTTGGAGAGATCCTATTTTACAAGATAATCGTAGGACTCGAATGCTGCCGAGCATCGAGGGTGCTACATGGAAGACTAATCATGACAAAGGGTGCATTTACAAGGATGCAATGGGGAGGAGGGTGCGACAGGATAATTACGGGAACTAATGGCTCCTCGATAAATTCTCCTCACGGTGGAGCAAGTTCGATTAATAAACACGATAAATTCTATGAAAATTTCTTCTTCTCCTCCAGCTAAAAGGAGGAGGGGATACTTCGGTAATTCGTGCGTCAGGAGAAATTGATGGGAAATTCAAGTTTAATCGATCAGAGTCTCCCTTTTGAACTCGGAGAATGCTCGGTTCTTAGAGGACGATCGACGATCTAGCTAAGTCGGATCACTGGAGAAGCGATCTGTTGTGCGCTTTTCAGTTTGGAGAACAGGCGGAGCTCGAAATGCGGAATGACGCGAGGTTTTCGAGGTCGCCGAGAGCCATCGAGAGCGAAGAACAGATGAAGTGTTGTCTTTGCGACCCCGATTTCATCGGCACGACAGAAAAAAATGAAATGCCACTGGCGAAGAATGGAAATCGCGTAAACTGCAAGGTCAGCCGGCAAGCGATGTCGCGAGAATCGAAAGTGCAGAATCGGCGAGCAGAGAAAAATTCTGCGGCAGAGAACGAGTAAAGTGTCGGGAACAACGTTTCAGTTTCATACGAATTCTGCCACGGTGGGTGGAGGAGGCTCGGGAAACTTTGAATCCAGTTAGAAACTAAAAGGGGGAGGGAAGGGAGGCCCCCGGAGGATGCTAATCGACTTTGACCCCTTCGAACCGCTCGACTTCCGTTTTCGAGTTGTTCGATTTCCCAAATCGATCGTGGGGCGAGGGGCAAAATTTCTCGCGTGGTTTCCGCCTTGACACATTTCGAAGAGGCGGAAGGGAAGGGGAGGGGGAGTGCAAGGAGTTCATTATTCCCTGACGAATGTCAATTGGCGCCGAGAATTTGCAATTCAGAGACGGTTCATGGGCCGACCCGTTTCGTTCAGGTCGATTTAAAAGTCGTCCGTCCTTGAGTTATGCAACCACCCAGTCCCACAGTCCCAGTCCACCTGCTGCGGTGGCCGCCGTGTCAAAGTTCGCTCCGCGCGAACCGCGAAGGCGACAGGAAATCACTTGGCAGAAATTTCGATGACGTTAACCCGATGCAAATCCATTCGCTTGAAAAACGTCATCTACTAACGTTGCGCGCGTCAAACGGCTAATTAATTAGCTTCTTATCTGTCTCGTCGTGCGATCGAAATGATCTTCTCCTTGAGGCAGGGTGGCGAGGGGAGGGAAACTCGAGCAAAAAACAAAAGTTGATGAATAAAAGTTTCAAGGATGAAAAAAGTGGAAGATTTCTATAATGTACCCACCCGCCGGGCTGAGGGGAGGAAGAGGCAATGCTAATGACGGAATTACAATTTCTGATTGACGAGCAATGAAAGTCGCCGTCGTCGTCGCCGTCGCCGTCGCTGCTACCGCGTTAGAGAAGCAATCGATTAGGTAGGTTTACGGTGGGTGGTGCGAGGGGGGGAATGACTTCATGAAATTAGGAGCGAAAAAAAAATGCCGCCACCAAGACTTTGGAGAATTACTCGGGATGGGGGATGAATTTATTTGCTCGACCAGAGAATTTATTATCTTTAATAAGAGAAGGGGTTCGCGAAGGGGTGGAATCGTCGAAAGTCTCTCCCGACTTTCTAATCGAGATTTAGCGAGTCGGCGAAGTTCTTATATAATTATCAGTCAATTAAGAAGGGAAGAAAGCGAGTCCATTCGGAGAAAACCGCAAGGGGTGGAAAGAGGAGGGGTCGAAGTCGAGAAAAATTGACGAAGTGTTCGAGGTCTGAGCAAACACGTATGTAGACTCTGCCATTGTGACTGGAACGAGAGGTGAAAATAATTCGTCCAGGAAGCAAAGAAGGGAGGAACCGATATTTTTCAACCCCCTTGTCGGATAACGCAGGTTGGCTCTTAAGGCGCGAGCAGTCCTTCCGCTAAATTACCTTTGCACTCTCGTGACCCCTTTGACGCTGTGTACGTTGCACCCAAGCATGTGACCAATACACGTTCGCTTTCATCAAAAGCAAACCCCCGGAGAAACCACCCCCTACACATCCACGCGCGTCCATCGCTTTCTATAAACCTTACAATGCGTCGACTACCCCATGGACGCCGGCCAATTGATTTTCTATCACCGTGACTATCGATATAACAATTTCATTTCATCCTATTCCATTTTACCTACACCGATGTAACTTTCATTACCAACTAGTTCCTTTATCAAGAATATCGCGCTAGAACACATTCCTATTTCCCTGTTCCCGCGTGTGCAAACACAAAGGAGAATGTATTTGCCTCTAAAAACTATCACGGACTCTTTGCTCGCTTTGCATCCGATGAACTTTTGACAAATAATACACGTGTTCAAATGTTGATGTCGAACCAGTTGGATGACATTACGTTTCTTTCATAAAAACTTAACTGGCCATTAAAATACTTGGAAGCCCTCGTCTAATGAACAACTATTTTTTAATAAGCGCAACTATGCAAATTTTTTCGAACGTACAGCGATTTCGCCTGATTTTTCAGTCCACGTTTTAATTGCGATGAAAGTGGTGGTTGGTACACGTGGACTTAAGTAAATCCCTGGAATGCATTTTAGCGCATACACGTGCTGCAATATACCTTGTGGCCACGTGTGAGTGTTGCAGCTTCTCGAGCGTTCTTGAACGAGATATACGACCAATGAAATATTCAAGATCCTTGGCGATAAAGAAAAGCTCACCACCTTATGGTAACGTTTTATGGTAAAAGCTGTAAAACCGATACACCCACTACCACCACCACCACCACCACCACCCTTGCACTGTAGCAGTTTTTCCTATACGCGTGAAATTCTCTTCCTGCATGTGTAGTCTCATATTTCGACATTGATACACGCACGCACACATGTGGCGATAGTAATAGTGGTGGAAGAGAAATGGGTAAATCATTTGAGGAAAACTGGAGTAAGGGGAGGTAGAGAAAATGAAACTGGGAAAAAGGGAAGGACGAGCAAAAGCGAAAAGAATATGCGTGCGTGTACGTGGTTTGTAAAGCTTTCCAGGAATATTTAGCGATAAGGATAAGATAATCGATTCTCCAAGAAAACGGGCGTCGTCCGGTTAAGGAGGGCGCCTGAAAGTCTGCGGGAGGCCACGATTAACGGAAGTTAGCGGCCCGGCACACCGCTATTAAATCGATAATTCCCTTCACGTGTTGCACGAAAGTGAAAAACCGCACGAATCCAGCTGTTCCATCTCTCCTCTCGTACTTGCCCTCTCATTTTAATATATAATTCTTCTGCTCTTCCTGCGCGCGCGCGTACATGTGTGTATGTGGGGAAAATAGAGAAAAGAATGCGATTCGACCACCAGAAATTCTCCCCCCCCCCCCTACCATTCCCGATGAATAAAAAACAGAATAATCAAGAATACAATTATCCCTTGGGCCCACGCGTTGAGAAGCAGCGACAGTGAAATGAACCGGAAGCGAGTTAGCGATTCGCTTTGAAATTTGCTTACGCGGACTATTGGGACTTGAACGAAAGTGACTCGTATAATTTGGAGACTCTCTCTCTCTCTCTCTATACGGTTAGTTTCTCGCCGTAATTTGCGGACGAAATAATTAATATGTTTTAGCCGCGACTTAATCTTGCGTTGCCTCGACTGTCGTCGCGCTGCGTATGATGAAAATTCGCAGAGTCTGCAGTTTTCGCGGGGATAGTTGCATAGAGAGTGGAAATTGCACGCTATATATGAGTAGCGCGTAATAGCGGTACTTTAATGGCTTAATGCACGCGCCTGCGCCGAGTACAGCGAGTGCGGTAAATAAAATTATGTCGGTGGTTTTCGCTAATCGCATCGGACCGAAAACTACCAGCACCTCGCCGATTCAGCTCCCCATAAGTCGCGCGCGTATCTACCACCACCGGCGACTCACGCTCGAGTTTTCCAACAAAAGAACCGGAAGTCGAGGATTCTCCTTCCGTTCGCGGGTCTTTCGTTCCAGCATTCTGTGCCACAAATCGAATGAAATCCCCAATCCGGGAGGAGAGGGTGTTTCCAGGAAGACTCCGGAAATTGGTCAACGGTTCGGGTAGCGTGTAACCGGAAGTGAAACTCGGTAGGCGTTCGCGGGGTCGCTTCTGGTGGGCGGAAGTGTCCGCAGTTTTTCCGATTGCAGCAACGACGGTCGTCAGCCGAGCTATCGATGAATCGCGTGATGGAGTGACAATTTAGCAGATCGGCTTGAAATTTCGCCAGTGGTTCTCATTTCCATCACCGAAGTCTTCCCCGGCCATCCCTGATTTTCGTAGTTTCGTGGGACTGTTGGGACTGAGAAAGAGAAGAATTCTCTCGAGGAGGGGGAGGGGGGTAGTCGCCGCGTCCACTTGCAATCGCTGATGCACGGGGGCGCGTCCGCTGTTGCAACCGCGTCGCTGTCGCGGAAAGCAGATAGCAAAAAGTCGGCGCGTTGCGTTACGGCATTTACGCGGGTCTCTCCCGCGTGCTGGTCCGTGCACGTGTAATGGGGGCTCGTCCCTGTCGCAACAATGCTGATGGTAACACCTTTCTAATTTGGCATGCGCCTTGCTTTTTGGGCCCGTAACACTTTCACGCCCCCATAAGAGACGACGGCCCCATTCCGCACGATCAATTATTCCGATTATCCCCTCGCTGACAAATTTCGCATAGATCACGGGACGACGGTGCCTGACTGGAACTTTTCTACGATCCCAGCGATTTCTTCGAGTCAATTTCTACTGGGAGACTCCTGCTCGCGCGTGTCCCAGGACGCGCAATCCGCAGTTTCGTTGAATCTCCATGAAATTTCATCCCCCGCCAGCAACCCCCGAGAACATTTTCTCTACTTTATTCGTTTTCGTTCGTTCGCTCTCGTTCGCTCGTAGTAAAATTTCTCTCGAAATCTCTCCTGGACTAATTCGCGTGTCGCGACTGTCTTGGGACAGTGACAGAGACGGGGGGGGGGGAGGGGGGAGAGTCGGTAGTTTCCAAGAAAGGAAATCTATTTCAATTGTAAATGCGAAAATAGGGACGCTACAGAATCTTCCGGACAGAGTCCGTGGAGCAGACTTTAAGGTGACTCGCTGTTAAATCATTCATGATGGAAAGTCGAACTGCTGCAGGAGCTTCCGGAAATCAAATAACGTTCCACCGGGCGAGTATGGGTCCGGGGGTGCTTGAAAAATGTATTATGCTCCGCTGTGTGATGCGTGCCAACGGTGCTCTATCTTATTATCGACACCGGATTCCTCTGCTCGCTCGTCCCCTTTCCTCCTCTCGTCGGAAAATAAAGAACTCCTTCCCTACCCTCGGACAAATGGAAAAACACCGAGTTTCCGGCCGAATCTCGGTTGTTCACCCCGAACTGATCCGGTCCAGCAGTTCCAGCAGTTTCGCCAATGAGAACAACAAGCCAATTGCTTCACGAGAATTAAGGACACTGGTGCAAGGACTCCGATTTCGCAAATTCGTGAGTTTCTCTAAGAAAGTTAATAACGCGCGAGGAGTCCGGGATTCGTGTAGTCGGGGTGGGGGGGGGGATTGCCAGGGGGTGGTTTTTAGCTACCGACGTCTCGGACGTTTACGCGGTTTCAACTAAATTTCATTAGGAGCAATTGAGTCGTCGAGTTCTTGGCGCGTGTTCCTCAAACCTTGTTTCCGAAACAAAACCTCGGAATTCCCAGACGCCGTTAGACGCGGAGGGTCAAGGACTTCGGGTTAGACGAGAATACCGGCACGTAATACTTTCGACACGGACTACATGTACGAAAGATGGCGGAGGTGGTATCAACCCATGAAATCAATCCAAGGATGAGAAATCTCGGTAGAAAAAGCCTCCTGCTTGGGCAATGTCTCTAACGCTCCTCAAACTTTACCACCGCCGCCGAACTTGCCGCTGTGAAACCCCGAAGAGAGGCACCGCGATTTCCGGATAAACAAAACGTCCTCAGAACTCAAGGATTTTTCTCATGCTTGTCGATACGGATGCACGTGGATCTGCGAAATTTTATGAAATTTCTACATCGCGCGATTATCGTTGGAGCGCGATGCTTACTTTATCAGATAATAATCAGTAAATAAATATGGTGACTCACGCGATAACAAGTAAATAAGTCAATGTTGCACTGATCAATATCAAATCTTTTAAGCATACCTGGTCAGCGAGCACGATCTAAAGCATTCTTGGAAATTAAACACGCTCATCTACTAAAATAGACAGAAACGGAAGGGGTGAAAGAGTTTTCATTGAGACGCGTTAAAAAAATATATAGTTTCCTTAATATAGCGATTAAACACGCGGAGACGCGCGAATAGAAGTTGAAGGAAAAAAAAGATGAGATCAGTGTTGGAAGTACCAGCATAGATATGCCGCTGATAAGAAATTTTCGCAATCTCGCGAGTCTGGCGAAACATTAAGGGTCAAGGGTCTTCGACCGAGACTTACCTGACTTATTATCCATGAGGTCCCTGTAGCCGTGGACCAAATCCGCGACTATACTCGTCATCTTGGCTGGTTTCTGCAAAAAAAAAACGAAATTCGTTCGATTAGAGAGAAGAAGCGCGATCACAGAGAAAATCTGCTCTCGCGCAATACTCGCATCGAGTTCGAGAAAAATTAGCCGAACGACGGGCAACTCTTCGGATTTTTACGCGGTCGAACTTGAACTCCAGGAACGCCGGCGCGCCGCTTTTCTCGGGGAAAAGTACCCGAAGGTGATTTGCGCGTTACATCACTGTAGATCCGAGTACGGGCAACAAATGAAAACTCAAGCTTAAACCATCAAAGGGGCTCGCTCGGTGCTCTTGCCTTCCGGGAATCGAAACATTCCAAGTATATATTTCTCATCTTGATTTTACTCAGCTGCCTAGGAAGTTGGCGCTAGCGCAAATATATGAAATGCTAATCGCGCGCAGATCGCCAAGCAAATACGAGGAACTCTCAAAGTGTCAATGATAAAAAAAACGGATGAAAAAGCGGGGAAGAAAAACTCATTTTGAAATGCGTAATTCTATTACGGAACATGATTCTCTTGACGCAATAGCTCGTTTAAATAAAATCCATCAAGTATTGACACAAGACAATGAAGAAGTAGAAGAAGCAGATGAAGAAGGGGATGATGAAGAAGAGGAAGAAGAAGAAGAAAAAGCAGGAAAAGAAGAAAAAATCCCCTAAGTGCACGCTGAGAAATCAATTAATTTTAATAAAGCAAAACTTGAGTGATTCGTCGCTCAAATAATCCATCAAATTTCTTCGCACCGTCACGGGACACTTTGCCGAGAAACCACTAGGATTTAGGGGAACTTGTTAGCTCAATTACTTGGAAATGTTCCGGGAGAGTCAATTGACTCTCGGCATTCTGAAAATGATTGATTTTACTGACTGCGAACGAGCGGCAGATGCAAAGAATCGCCGGTACGGTGATTTTACATTTATGGATTTACGATTAGGCACAAATGACGAATAGTCGAAGCGGTGCCGGGCGATTGTCTCGTAGAAATTTAGGTTGAGAGTGAGATTTATGGACAATTCTCTAAGCGAATGCGAGATACTCGCAGTGTTGTTAAGTATCTCGTTGCAAATTGGAGGTTTACATTAGAGAAAGATGTCCGCCACTGTCACGGCAAGTTAACGGTTCACGTTTGACCTCACCTAAAGTTTCTCGACCGACTCAAACGTCGTATCGCTGACGCGCACACTACAAAATGGTCGGTGTCGTAGGTTCTCGTCGAGCGCACGCATATACACACGCATATACACACGCACTGGCTATTCTACTGGATATATGCACTCGCTCCCGGATGGGACGGTGGAAAAGCCCGGGACAAAATGTCGATGGCGCCATTGATACACAGCGGTTGTCCGATAATCGGTTAAAAAAATTCTTTCCCGATGACCCTGCGGCTGCGATAAACGCGCGCGCGCCCACTTACCACTCGGGGCAATTCCTTGGAGAATTCCCCTTGAAATGCGTTTTGACGTCAACCGAGTTTTTGCGAGTTAATTTCCAAGATGTAACTTGATTTGAGCAACGAGGAGCGTGCGCTCGACCGCTGAAGAAAAGTAGCGTTCGAGTGGTCAACATAATTTATCCGCTTGAGAAAAAATTAATCGGTTTTCCTGCAACTCCATGCCGAGACAAAACTCATGTGCAAGAACCTGATAGACAAGCATATAACACAACAAAGCGGTCTTGATTACGTGTAAGCCGCCGAGAAGAAAATTCGTAAAAAAGCGTCTGGCTTCCTGGTGGATTTTCGCCGTGTCATCCGCTGGATTTCCGATCGCGCATTCCGCTCGTGCAGCCGGATGTGATCGAGACTTCGATTTAATAAGAGAAAATTGCCATGGAACATTCAGGGATAAAGCTGAAGAGAATATACCTGGATTTCGAGCCACTGCTCTCGAAAGCATCGAAGAATTTCCGAGTGGAAATTTCAATAGCCAATCCAACTGCTGGCCTAGTGGCAAGATAAATATGAGAAACGATCGAAACTGCGATGCGAGCGAAGAAACCGAGTGGTTAAACGCGGAATAAACGTAGAATCGCGACAGAAGAGACTCCCGGATAAAGGGATCGACACCGGTGATGCAAAGTCGATGAATAAAAAATATTTGGCTTCCTGATGGATTTCTGCTGCATCATCCTTTGGATTTCCGATTGAGTATTTCGGTCACAGAGCTCTGGGAGTGATCAAGACACAAATTTCACCGAATCACCGGGACGATTACGAGTATTATGTAAGACACCAATAGGTCTTCCACGAAAAAAGAGAAGATACGAAAGAGATGACGGGAAAAGGAATCGAGGGGGAGAGCAGAAATGCCGCGAGAAAGTTACTAAATAGCCGCTTACGTATAGTCGAGCCGAGTCGAGCCGAGATCGATTACACCAGCAGCTAGCGTAATCCATGGATCGATGATCCATCAAAAAATTCGAGGTTATATTTCGACCGGTTATTTTTAACGGAGTCTCGTGCAAACATCACCTGATCACCGGAGTTGCATCATTGCGTGAATTTCTACGTATGCACCTGGATCTTTTCTCTTCTAAACGGAAATTTCACCATCCTTGAATCGGATTGGCTCATGCGAAATACGGAAGAGTCGAATTCCATGATAATCAATAGGATCGACCGAAATTGAGAAATGAATGAAGAAAAAGTCGATGTGAAGATCGCGAGGGATACCGATGTTCTGAAATTGATTTTAATCTTTTAGGGTGTGCCCGTTCAGAGATAAAGATTCATTAAGAGCTCGGGGGTAGAATTTAATTACATTCCGGTGCCCATCGTGAGTCCTCCGACGTAGTGCCTACGTTCAAATGGAATCCAGCATGGCGGAGGAACGTTCGTACTACGAATTCGATAGTTTCGCAATATTACTATCGCGGGTCGCCACACTTTTTCTCACGGGAGAAGAATCTATCAAATACTTTCTAAATATTTTCAAAGCTCATCCGCGCGGAATATCGCTGCTTACTTTCGCTATTGCTGGCAAGAAATCGAAATCAAACTTTTTTTCGAGAATCGATAGTTCCACGAATTTTTTAAACACCGCTGGATGATCGACCGCTCGAAAGATCTTTCGAGCTAATTTGATTGAATTGCTGATAAAAATTTTTCAGGCGAATTCATACAATCACTCGATATGAATTTCTCGAGTGAATTTCTTAATTGAAATCGATCACGTTGAATAGAAAGAATCGATGAGTCCGCGGAACTCTTAGACCCGAGGTAGCAAATATCGAGAATATAGGTGACGGTTACGCTATTCTTTACGCGAGTGATAAGAAAACAGCAATTACTGCAATTGACAGATAATAAATCTACACGATACCGACTCGAGCAGTTTTTAAGTTTAAATTTTAACTAGGATGAAACTAAAATTTCTAATTTCTATAGGTTCTCGCTAATTTGCAAGCAAAGGAATACTAATTCGTGACACGTGGCCTCATCCAAAATTTAGGGTCTCCTGAAAATCGAATTAATACTAAAGCAACTATTGCAATCCTTTTCTTTGCATGTATCGAGTTAATTCATATAGTTATTCTATTAATTAACTAATTCTCCATTGGTACGTTAGATTTTCTTTCTCAAGTGATAAAAAATTAAAAATGTACAGGTATTGTAAAACTCGATAAGCCTAGTGTTAAATCGATTCGCATGATTTTCAAAAGAAGAAGTCGAGGTTAGGAAGCAAATGAATTGAAGGGTTGCTTTTTACCAAGGTAGAATTTTGAAAATTGACGCCAGGTTCTTAGAAGCACGTGTTTTAGTTGGATTAGGTATATGGTTTATACGCGAGGCTAGTTTCTCACATTGCGTGTATTATTTATAATCGCGTGTCGTGACTGAGCGCGGCTAGTTTGATATTGATTTTTTTTTATTCCTTCCCCTCGTTGTTTCGCGACAAACGTTATTTCGTTGTAGTTGATTTAGACATATGGTTCTCGTCTTTTATTTCGTGCTTATTTTTCTATCTAGGCTTCCGAAAATTCCCTCAACTATTAAAATTCGATACTCGTTAGAATCGATTGGAAACGTACCCCTACATTAGTTACTGATCACATCCGTTGATAGTTCCTTATAGATTTCGATAAAAAGCAACCCTATTAATTACATTTTTATAGATTATCGTAAAGCGACCGATTACATTAGATAGGGGAAAAACACAGGGGAAAATCATGCTGTAATACAGAATATCCCGAAATAAGCATATACTCTCTTTGAAGAGTAATACCTGACGCAAACTTAAGACTATTTTTCTTTTACCATTTTTTCTTCTTTTTTTTTATTTGAAACTTTATATTCAAGATATTGAATAGTAAAGTTACTATTAGTTAGACAGAGACAGTCAGTTAGTTGAAGTAAGATAGTGTGATGTTATCTTGCTAGTACAATAAGACTTCCAGTGCGATTATATATGTAAAAGATATCTTTCTGGTTAAAAATATAATCTTGCAGATAATTTTTAATTGCAAAAATCTTTATCGACCAAGTTTATTCTTCTTCGTTTACAGCGTTACTGAATTTGCAGAATCTTTCGTTAGAGTCCCTTTAGAGTAGCTGCAAAATAACTTTCGCCGTGACGTAGATAGATTATAGGGTAGACACACATACAGATATATACACAGAAAAGTTCTAATTATACGATTTAATAATATATAATTACCTATTCTTGAAATTATACGTTTACACTTTAACACTCTATTAGCACATGCGGTAATTGGTAAGAAATAGGATATTTGTTAGTGCACAATGTAAAAAGCTGGATAGAGCAAATAATGAAATAAAAAGCGTCAATGAACCCAAGACGAGTAGAGAGAAAGTGCACAGCATTTGCCGGAAGTACCGGCACGACACTTTGGCGGAAGCGAATATAAATATAATAAACTCACTTTTGTCAAATTAATTGCATCGCTTGAAAAACAGCAATTGCAAGTCTCATTCTGACAAAAAGTGGAGCATAATTTATCGGGACATTTATCTTGTTACCCGGATGTAAATAAAGAGTAGAAAACGCTTGTTGCATATGTGGGTAAAATCACGGCTTGAACGACTTCGGAATACTTTATTAGACAAATTGAAATTGTTAGGGCTCAGTGGAGAAAATAAAGAACAAGTCATAAAGCAATATTTTACTTCCAGTACAAAAAATGATATGAGAAGATTGTTAAGAGAAAAGACAATGGTGAGGTGATGAGAATTGTTACAAAATGGTCTCAGGAGGTTCTTCGTGACACAGTTGTTATGGATCGCAGGTGAAAGAGGACCCTCGGAGGAAGCAAATAAGCCAATGTTAAGGGTATCTCTTTAGCAGCAAAGGAGCATTCTTTGACGGAGGAGTTCTTCTTACGCTTAGAATCTGTCGGAATAGAAGTGTTTATACACAGTAATGGAATGGTGGATATTTGTAGGAGCGGGTTTAATAACGGTTTCGAGTCGTTCACCATGCCCTTGGCTGAAAATCCTCGAGAGAGCGCTTAACGCATTCGCGAAACCTTGAAACCGCAAGAACTAGAGCTTCGCAAGTTACTCGCCGTTATTTCTGGATGGACGCGCTATCAGCTCCGTTCGTTCGCTCCTTCGAGAATTTAGCAACGAAAAGCTACGCGACTTCGAGAAGAATACCAGGATCGCGTTAAGACTAAAAACTGAGTTTCCACGGGTTCACGGACCGGATCGCGCGCGGTGCTGGAACCGTTTGGAGCTTCGCGCGCCAGGCGTTTATTTCTGGATCCCTCGTTATGTTAACAGGAGATCCAACATAGAGCTTCATAAGGAATTCCCGAAGCAGCGGGGACCCAGGTGGGAACCAAAGGAGAAGCTCGCAGGAACATAGGAGGTTCTCGCGAATGCCTACGGACCAACGCAAGCCTCAACTCCCGCGCGGTTCAAGGATGGTGGTTGATCTTGGAAAGGCAAAGCAGGGGGTTTAGGGATCAAAAGAGCAATGATTGCACGAGAGAGTCCGTGCAGGATTTCCCATAGATTTGAGGTTAGGTCTGGCGTTATGGGAGGAGGTATCCACCCCCTAGCGATGAACACACGCCCTCTTTGCCACGTCCTGTTCTCGCGTCGCGTCCATTTCATCGACTTGGCTCCTCCACGTGTATGTCTGGGGGTTCCTGAGAGTGCCGGATCGATAGTAATCGCCGTTCGCGATAACATCGACTGGCCTGGCCAGTGGACTGAAACTCAGACTCGCTAGTTCCGGCAGCTCTAATCGAAATCGATCGGTAGCTTCCTAACCTCAAAGCTACGTTTGCCGGCATCGGAGCACTGGAAGGTGTCCACGCGCGACATGCACACACACCAGGGTTACACCCACCTGCTTTTCCTTTTTTTGCTCACTCCCGACTTAGCCTTCCCTCGGGAACAGCTCTCCGCGATAACACCACCTGTTCCTGTCACCTGCTCGCGCACATAAAGCCTCGTAGCCGGCGAAAAGATCGGAGCTCGCTTGTTTCTCTCTCTCCCCTTTCTTTTCCTCTTTCCGCGGTCCTCGTACCCGAACCGACTACCGAATCGAGTTGGCTCACTTCCCGCTTGGGAACTCTGCTGGTTTTGCCTCTCTCTCGTTCCGTCTATGGCTTAGGTTACGTTACGCTTTCTCGTGGAATCCGACTGTTTCCCGATTTGTCTCGACTCGTGCAGAGCGCGAAGAAGAGGCGGCGGCGGCGTTGGAGGAGGAGGAAGAAGAAGAAGAAGAAGAAGAAGAAGGCACACTCGTTTGGTCGGAACCTCTGGCTTCGCACTACTTTCCCGTGCACGCGGTCGCGCTCGACTGGCGGTCCCCGCCTTTTAGTACGGTCTATTCTATTCAGCCGGCGGATTTTCGTTGACGCGGCTCAACACCACCCTACCCCGCACGACTCCATTCTCTCTCCTACCATAAACTCTCCTTCCCACTTTCCTAACCTGCCTGCCTGCCTCTGTTCGCCTGCCTGCCTGCCTGCTTGCCTGCCTACCGATTCTCTTCCCTCTTCCTCAACGTGCTCCATGCACACGACGCTCCTGCCCTCCCCGAACTCGAGGAACACGCCGAGAACGTCACCGGAACGGTCACAAGGACGCTCGAGACGCACGCCTAAGTTGGCACAGCCGCCATCTTGCGCCCAAGTCCAACACTACCACAAACGTTCCTACCGTTTCTGTCCGCCTGCTCGACGGCTCTCCTTCTCCTCCACCTCCCGTTTCAACCTCCCCCACACCCCCGATGCTTTTTCTATCCACGGAGAGGAGTCTCGTCTCTTCTCCTCTCTCCAGTCTCTCACTCGAGCATCCTCGGGGACTCCCCGAGAAGAATCTTTCGGTTGCCGCCGCTGAGACGTCGCTGGGAACCACGCGCGGACGCCATCTTGAAAGACGAGACGATCGAACTGTCGCCTCTTCGATTGGGTCGGTGGATTCGTCGAGAAATGCGATTTTTCTTTCACTCGGGGGAGGTTCGGGCTTGTCCTGGGGAGATCTCGGTGGTTTCGCGATGTCGCGGGGGTGGAATCGAGGACGATTCGCGTCGATTTCGAGTCTTCCGGGGTAGTCGCGAGGATCGAAGATGGCGGCGCTCCGAGGGGTTTGGTCGATCGTTACGCTTCGGTCTGGGCGCACGGGGGACGGACGGCTTTGGTAATTGCATTTTTAATTAGGAAAGTTCGCGGAGTATCCGGCCCCGGCCGGTACAGCTGACCCGGGCAGATATCGATCTCCGGGTTTGGAATTGGCGGGAAAAATGCGAAGCCGGTGAACCGCGGCACTCGGTGGCGGCTCCTTCTCGACAGGCGGCTCGTTAACTAAATTATGGGTTTGCTACCAGCAGCCCCTAATCGATCGGGGAATTGGCGACTGCCGTTTCGCACACCGCGTCCGGACTCCGCTCGCGTTTCAAATAAAAGCGAAGCGAGTAGAAAATGCCGCGCTAGCCACCGGATAAACCGGATCGCCATTTTATGGCGCGAAAATGCAGAGTCGACTCGGTCGAGCGCGAAACGCGCGCTCTATTTGAACGGCGACTACGAAGAGGCTTCGAAAGCTAACGCGGCTGCTGCGGCTGGTACCGATGGTGAGTGACCCGTATGCACCTCGGGCCGTTCCTCCGACGCATCGGCTGCCTTATCGCCACGATTTACGATCGTTTGCGCGAGTTCCTCGGAAGCTTCAAACAGAACGTTCTTCCCGTCGCATCGAACGCCATCGTAACCACGCGACCCGTTAACCTGTCAATCGCGGACTGTTAACCGGGGAAGTTGGTTTGACGATAGCGGAGTGGTAGGAGCGAAGAGGCCGTCTTTCCGCATTTTATGGGAAATCGAGAATGAGAGGAGGAACGAAGGCGACTTATTTTTGGCGGGGAAGCCGCTGAATTATTGCTGCGAGTGGCTCGCAGCGTTAAAGGGAAGCACGATCCGCTTAAAGCGGAGCAACGTGTTAAACCAGTGTCACGAATGACCCGAGTGAAATCGCTCTCCCGCTCGATCATTACGTCACGCGTTATGCGTGTTACGGGTTTATGAGTGGTGGTGGCCCGCCCTTTCTTCCTCTCGCGAGAAAACAGCGGGCAGCGCGAGGTGAAATAATCGTCTGACCGATTTGCGAATTCTCCCGCGAAATCGGCGCGTTATCGGCTCTCGACGAGCCAACGGCGGATAAACGCACCGGGGAAAATCGTCCGAATTGCAAACATCGCTCGGAGATAACCGGAGCTAATCGCTCGGCCACCGATAACTAATCGTTTAACCGCACGAGACGTGTTTTCGTCTGGTTTCCCTTCGCTTCGTTTGGTTTCGTTTCGTCTTCGGCGCTCGAGGACGCGCGGCCGCATTCGACGGGGATCACGTCTCGCTTTTTCGGATAAGACCTCGGCCTCTTTCCCGTGGACGATGCAACGTGCTCGGTATCTCGCAATTCATGACTTTGCCGGGATTCGCTTACGTCGGTGCAGATAAACTCGCGGCTTTTATCCGCGAATCGCCAGGTTCCCCGAAACGGAGCAGCTCGGCCGGCGATTCCAATTAATTTAACGGGGCGTCCTTGAAATTCTAAACGCCTCGTTATGCGGACGCATGATTTATCTGGATCCCGAGGAGCCGCGCGGTGAAACCCTCGGTAGCGACCGACGGAAGGACCGAAGGGGGTGCTGGCAACCGAAGATTTTCATCCTGGCCGCTCGGTTTTAGCCCTCGGGGACCTGATTATCTCGTGTTCCCGTCCGTCCATCCCCCGCTGCCAAAGTATTTGCTTGCAAAGGTCCGGACTGAGACGAGACTCCCCGCGGCAAGATCCTGCCCGACGGGTTTGGGGGAACAACGAGAACAGATAAATTGGAAACATTCCAGGGATCTGGATCGCTACCGCTCGATCTCTTGTGGTTGATAACGGTAAGCAACGCCTTCGCGAGATCGTCGCGATTTTCGAGGTATTTGTATTGGATATCAGCGGGGGGAGGAAGTTCGAAAAGTTCGAATTACGATGATTTCTCGTTAATGACAATGGCCAGTAATTCGATGACAGAACTCGATCGTTATTCGCGGTTACTTCGTCGGAGCACATTGCATCGTGATATAATTAGAGCACGCGCAACACACACACACACACACACACACAGGGGAGAACGCGTAAACTCAACGTCCATGCACGCTCGCGGGTGCCACGTGCAGAAAATTGGCGAAGCCGGCGGAACATTAGCGTGACGTCACCGAGCGTTTTTAAAGGACAGCGCAGAATTTGGAAAATGGCCGAAATTCTGAGGCGACCCGGCTCGTTTCGATTCGATTAGCGGGAAATCGCCCGAGTGCGGTGGCGTCTATTTTTGCGCAATAGTCAGCTGGCTGCCGAAAGTTGGCTGAAGCGCGCGCGTGTGCTATTGCCCGTAAAGTCGCGCGAGGAGGTCGCCTATCCCGAGGGCAGAGGAGGAAGCGCGAAAATGCGAGGAGAGAAGGGAAGAACGCGCGAAACGGGGGCGGCGAGACCGAGGCCGAGACCGAGGCGAGAGAGACCGGAAGTGGCTGCAGCCTTAGCAGCGAGGACCACGGGGAGGAAGCCGATGATGTAATTCGATCTGCAAATTCTGATCCAAAGTTCGTAGGCGAATTGCGTAATGTCGAGGGAAGTTTTCTCGCTGGCCTGCCTGCTTGCGAGATTATTCACAGCGATTCGGGATTCGGCGGAGAGGAGAGGGGGAGGCTGTGGCCGAGCGTAGATGAAAGTCAGCAAGTGGACCGGAATGAGAATGATTCCGGCTGGAGAGCGAAGAAAAGAGCAGAAAGAACGGCGAGCCTGTGCGTAACAGCCTTGCCGGAGGTTATGCAAGTCACGGGATACATAGTCGGCGGTCAGCGAAAGTGATCCTTGCCCGTTTTCAATGGAGCCAGAAGCTGCTCCGCAGCGGACGCAGCACCGACATCGAAGCGCCGATTTTTCCGTCAACTCGACACGCGCGATTCTTCGGAGACCCTCGGGGGAAACCTCTGGAACCGACCCGGTGGAGGAGCTTTTCGCTCGCGAATCGCGTCTCTCGGTGGCTCGTGGAACGATCCAGAAGAGCCGCGACACGAAGATCCGAGGCAGCCAGAGCGAAAGGTCGGAGGAGTGAAAGTACTCGCAGATGGATGGATGGATGAAAGAATGGAAGCACGAAGGAATGAATGAAACTGAGACAAAGAGCGTGATGCCTGAACAAATAGACCCGCGGAAGATCCGAAAGACTTGGCTGAAAGGTGCGAACGAGAGTTCAAACAGGAACTCTTCCAAAGATGGTCACGGAGAGAGGGGGGTGGGGGTGAGGCCATCCTTGATCAGGATTCGGACGTGGTTCCCCGGGTAGCCGCGCGGTAGTTTTATTTAGGGTTTCAAAGTCCGGGGAAAGGAATCTGAGCGAGAAATTTGGATTAGCGCATTAAATCACGCGTGCGAAAACGCTGAAAATGGCGGCGGTCGCGCGGAGAAGAAGCCGAGAGTCTTGGCGGATTCCGCCGTGCGGAGTGAAATCGCGTTGACACGCTAAAAGTCCACGAGAACCGGAGCGCGAGTGAAAATTACAGATCGTTTTTTCGCGTGGAGTACTGTTGAGAAAATCATCGAGAGCGCTTATTGGCTATTGATTTTTTCGCCTTCCCCCCGGTCCGCCCGCTCCTCAACGTTAGACAGCGAGTTCGCGTTGACCTTAGTCAGCACGCGTCGAATTGCGAGAATTTCACTTCACTTTGAACTTGTTAGTTGGCCAATTGAGTCTTTCTGGAATCGTCCAAGGCATTTTAGTGTCAAGTGCAATTTGAACGATGAGACGCCGAGACTCAATGCGATAATGGACGCACCGGCGAATCCTCCGCTGGGAGCTAATCGATCTTCAAACAAGCCTGCATCCGGCGTGCTCGGTAATTGGCGAAAAGTATCGATCCTCTTCGCGAGTCGACTTCCCGAGAAAGGCTCGCTCGCTCGAAAGGTGCGAAAGATTTTGCAAGGAACCGCACGAGCGACACAGCGAAAGAATCGCGTGGTGCTCCGCCGGATGCAGCGACGAGGAACCTTGCGAGTGTGACCCACATCGACGACATCCCCCGATTGCCAGCTTGGTTTTTTTGAGAAGCTGTTGTTGATAACCTCTCGAGGAAATTGAGCGGAAAACTTCGTGACGAGACCCATTCGAGAATGCGATCTGTCGAATCGAGGATAAGAAACGAAGAACCGGACGAAAGGGGTGGAAAGGGGAGAAAAGTGGAGGAGGGCGATCCTTCGCGCGGAGGATCGTGTCTCCTCCAGGACAGCCTGCGGAGCGGGACGGGGAAGAGTTCCTGGTACCGAATCGAATGGGTCGTCGGAAAATGAATTGCTCGATCGAGCGAGAGAATTTGCTCGTGGTGTAGGTGTCCCCATTGCCGGAGGCTTCAATGATGCTCGACGAGTACGTTGCATCATTCCCCTGGAATGTATAATATTTCTTTTCGCACGAATAATACATACGTATTTTCTTTCTCAAGAAATTTTCATTTCGCATGCTCTCGGGATTACCATATTATTGACGATTCGGAAAGAAATTTTTCAATATTTATGAATCCGCGAAGTTGTTTCGAAATTGAAAGTGAATTTCTCAAGAAGGAGAACTTGCTGGTCACTCCATTTAAAAATTCTTAGGTTTTGACCACTAATGAGTGGTCAGCAATAATGATTACCGCTGTAAACAAACCAAACTAAAGCCAACCAAATCAGAGCATTGGCACCCCTTCGTCGAGTATCTCGTTTAGGCTTCGTCGTTCGACCACGACCATCGAAGAATCGCGATCCACGATCCCCCGGATCAGGTTCGACTTCGGTTCAAGGTTAATCGTGCGATCTTTAACATTGGAGGAAAATCGATCGACCGCCATGGCAGAAGGTTCCGCAGAATTTCGGAGACGAGCGATTCGTCACTGACAGAAAAGATCCCAGTCCTATCTCGGTAAACAGTATCTGTTCGACGTGTTTGCACGTAGGGGAAACGGGGAAGGAAACGCGGGACCTGGCAGCCTTCGATCCTCTTAGCACTAAACATTCCGAGGGTCCACTTCCTCTTGGTGCGTTTGCCTATCGCGTGCTTACGTGCGTAATCGTTCCAAGTCCTCGATCGGCGGCCACGTGTGGGAGCTGGACAGCTACCGGTTTGTTATTCTGCGCGCTGTTTTGAAACTACGAGCATGAAAACACTCGGGAAAATTTCATAATGGCCGGAATGTGCCGAAAGTAGCACCGGAGGAGTCAGGGCGATCAAGGCCGCGCTTAGGAAGGCCCGAACAGAGACCCTCCAGCTTCCAACTTTTACTCCGTCACCGGTCCCTTGCACTCCGAGAGGCAAAAGATATCGGTCCCCTGCCCCCTCTCGGGAACTTCGAATTCAGCTAAGTGTCCAGCCAAAGTTGGAAGGAACCTCTGGGAAGGACGCTTCGGGACTGGACACACCTGGAGGATTGCGAAAGAAACATGACCGAAATAGGTTAAGAGCCCCCAGTATCCTAACGAAGCACCACGTTCGATCATCTCTATGTATTTTGAAACCACGTGGTGCTCCGGCTAATTTCCCCGAGAAAAAACCATAGACATAATCGACGCGAGCTGCTCCCCTCGCGTGTCTCTTTCGCAAGTCAATTCGAAGACGACGAGTCTCTCAATGACGGATCCCACTGAGGAATCCTTCCGCAATTAGGTCTTTGGAAGTCGATGTTGGCTCCAATGGAGCAGGCACTGCCAAAATCGCGGGATTGGGAGAAGCTCTTCCTCTCTGAATATTCAGGGAAGACAGTCGAAATGGCGCAAAGTACGAAATGCATGATAATACCGGGTCATTTTCTATGCGCGCACCCCTCCTGACGACATCCGAGAGCGTAATCGCGCAGTTGCGCCTTGTCTATTGACGCAAGTAATATTGCCTGTCGATTTACTTCCTTCTGCTATTTACACGCGGTTCGTTGTTGTGAAAATCCACTACGTAGAAAGAAAATTCTTGTCTCCTGCAAAAGAATTTCTTCCAGGAATCCGTGCATCTCGGACAAATCACTTCCTTTTGGTCCTGGTCTACATGCGTATCAAGTGCATGAGCAAATTTGCTGGTTGTCAGGAACTCCCGCCTCCCTGCTTCCTCCTTTAATGAATGGCAAGCAAACAGATGAGGAAATCGACAGTAATGCGTTATAATGCGAATAGTAGTTGAAAATGGCAATTGTTTAGACACATAAAAATCAAAGTCCATTGAAAGAAATATTGACATTTGCTTAGTCCAGCGTCTACTCAATAATGCAATTTTCGTTAAGTAACATTTCCCTCAATCGTCTAAATTATTCCAATTTCCGCGTAGGACAAAGAAAGAAGGAACACGAGTCAATCCCACGATCTCGCATTATTGACGAGAATTATCAAGGACGCGTTTACATAATTCTCGTGCTTACAGTTTCGTAATAAAAAGGTCGCCTAAGTTTCGGAACTTGTTTGAAAATCATTTGGAAAGTGGCGTCACCGTTCAGTTTCATTCTCGCGCGGGTAGCTTTCAAATGTCAAATCTCCGGAAGTACTCATGGGAAACACCGTGGGCTTATTGGGTATCGGATGACCCCTGTGCTACGCGCATTTTTTTTTTTTTTTTTTTTTTTTTTATTTCAATAAAAGTAGCCCGGTGACTCCAGGTCGGTGATTCGAGCGAGTCTCGGTCAACTGGAATTGTATAATCGTCGTGCCATTATAGTGATTGCCCGTTTTAATTCGCGTAACTGCAATGGGATACAGTAGTCGGCTTAATTTTACTCGGCCGAGCCATACTGCCATATTTATTTATACGAGTAGTTAGCGCGTTGCGAGTCATGATTAATGGCGAATGGGAGGTCAGGCGGTCGATCTTTGCATAAGTGCAGTCATGGCAGTCGGCGTCTCTTGCCCTTGGCCACGCGGCAGTTTTGCCCCTAGAAGAATCGAATTTCCGTTCCCCAATTTTCCAACTCCACCCCCCGAAGACTGCACCCGCGACACGAACGTCGTGCCAGCCTGATTCGAATGCATCGTACATTCAATTTAAAGCATTCGCATCGCGTCACTTTCTTCCCAGTGAAAGAAATCGCTGAATATTAATCACCCTACGACCCTAGCCCATCAAGAGCGTCGACCTCTGGATTCGAGTCTTGCGATCGTTGCCAATGATTGGACTTCGATCGCTAAATTTCCTACGATCGGTGGAATTTTCCTCATTCACTCTGGAATCCGTTCCCTTGGGATAGCTCGGGAATATTCGCGGAGAAGCGGCGTAGGTACCGCGATGAATGCTCGAAATCATAATGCACGAGCTGTATTACATCGTTCGGTACACGTGTACTTCTCGGTTATATACACTCAATACCTGCAGCCTTCTTTCTGTCGCATGGCTTGCACTTTCACCGCGCGCGGACTTTCACCATTGAAAATTAGCACCGTCTGGCTCGGTCATTCCGCGTCACACGACTATTTCGTCCTTGTTGCGCACCAAAGCCTTCGGATTCTACCTAAAATCTCATTCGTCTCATTAAATTCCTACGCCCGGAGCTTGTTAAGCCACCCCTTACCCACCTTCCGTCGAAGCGTACCTCACGAGAAAATGAAGAGGCATCTATATAAATCTTTTTCAATTACTTTTTATCTCCATTAATGTCGCACGGTGAATCAAAAATGAAATATTTGCACGCGTAATCAACATTGTGTTTAGAGTGTTTATAATTCTTTAATTGTATCCTCGGGAGGGTAATAAAATAATAGTCATAATTTATCGCGTCGATTGGTAAATGACTTTTATGTAATAATTAATTATTGTTTGCTTATATAATATTCATGAATCGATCGAATACCAATTAAAGTGAATTATTTCAATTAAATTAATGGTGCTGCATCTCGTAAAAAATCTCTTACAGAATTAAAAATTTTCAATTCATCATAAATTTATCGACCACATCGTGTCACGGAAAATATATTTAATTCCTGAAATTGAGGCTGGTGGCGTTTCAATCAACTCCATAAATTGTTTCAAGTATCGCTGCACCTTAATCGATAAATCCATTTCAAGATCTCGTATCGTCCCAGGATCAATAGATCATTGATCTGCGTTCGTTTTATCGACGATCTGTGCTGGTCATTCTTGTATCGATAGTCGATAAGTAGTACTATCATGCAATGATAATTTATTAGTTGTGGGTATTATTTAACAATTGTACCATAACAGTTCGCGTGAAATTATTATACACGTGGGTTATCCTTCTTCGATACTTACTTTTCAGAAATTAAGTAAATTTTTGAAAAAAAGTGAAATATTATGTAAATGATTTACGAATAATTTAATTTTATAATTTGATCGATTATTTCTGTAGCTTCGTATTTTCTTCACTATTTGCCAATTGCTCTGATACGACCTAATTTAACTCATCCACAGATTTTCTAGAATCATTTTACGGAAGTGTTTAGCAACAAGTGGCAACGAAGACAAATTTGTGGAATTACTGACATAATTAAACTTTAAACGTGATCACGCTCAACTGGTTAATAAGAGAAAAGGGGTTTCAAGTCTTGTTTAACCTGCACACATAATTTTATGGAGTACTCCTTTTCGTAATCATCCACTAGATATATAATATTCTAGCATATTTAACGTAAGCATAATTATCCAGACGCACGTTTACCATTACCTTTTTACGATAAATAATTTATGTAATAACATTGTTTTTTTTCCCCACCACGAGTGATTTAAAGGAATAATTTTCCAGACAATTTTTCAATAATTAAAAGGCAGGGCTTTCCATTACAAAATATATAATTTAACGCTACTTTATACGTAGAAATTTAACAAGACTCGATATAGTTTTTCCGTCCTTTTTCTGGCTTTTCCTTTAAGGTTTAAGAAATAGTTAATTGGGTGATAGGAAATGAACGAACAATGGTTTAAAAAGAGTATACAATTTATTGATCATAAAATAAATACAACTACTTCGGGGAACTATATAAAATTACTTAATGCTACATAATTCCGAGTTCTTACTTTTTGCTTACGATTACTTTTAACACTTGTGTCAAGTATTCGTCGAGGTTTCGTAACCGATAATGCTACTCGAAGAAAATCTTTGGAAATCGAACGCAAAAGCGAAGACTCCTTAAATGGATGGCAAGATTCCCAGATGCGTTTCTGTTTCGCAAATCGCGAGATCGGGTGGATAGTTTTGTCCGTCGAACTTCCTTCGTGGTTTACCACGTGACTTTCAGGAGCACAGCCTTGAGGAGCTGCATAAATGATGAACAAGTAATTTTGTGACAAATTTTAGTCCCATAGGAACCAAGGCAATAATTATCGGGCAAATTTTACGAGAGAAAATCATTGCTGTCTAAGTTGATGAAGAATTGCAATTTTTACAAAAATTCTCCTTTATAAAAATAATAAAGAGCAGAGAAGAGTAAAAACATGAATCTGCAGCAGCAAAGCTTTAACGCGTAATAAAAAAAAAACGAGAAAAAGTAAAATTTAAAAACTCAACAATTGAACAATCCCAGTTGAGACGAGAATTGATTTTTTAAATAATGAACAAGCAGAGAAAACCAAAATAGGAATAACTTTCTCTCAAAGACGATCGTATTTCGATGCTGCATGATAATTATTACCGCAGCGCGTGCTTGCGACTGTTTCTAGTTGCTTGGGCACACAACAAGCTATTATTTTAATACTTTTTTTTGCTAAATGCCTTCGACAGGTTCAATTCACGAATGTTGTGGGTGATAGATATCAAGTAGCTTCTGTCAGATTTAAATTTCCATGAATTGCATTTCAAATGCATCTTGAGTTTGGGTTGTCAAATGAGAAAAAAAAACGAATATAATTATTATGTACAAGTGCAGCAGCAGCAGTAGCAGCAGCTGAAGGATCACGAGAAGGCGAGAAAATGAAGTTTTTGGTATTTCTTGTGGTTTTTGGTAGTTTTCGTAAGATTTGACAACCCAATTGTCCTCTTAGCCTACAATAACATTATTCAGTCCTCTAACATTCTCCCAGGCATAAAAAAGTAGAGACACGCACGCATACACACATTCACGCACACACGCGCAGAATCTTAGATTCTCCGTTCACGTTCTTTCGTATGAAGTAGAATGAGATTTTTCGCTGATTACAATTCCTCCGAAATCGAGGATATGAATTCAGAGAGAGGCGAAACCGAGCCAGGAAATCCATTAGAATTTCAGCACCCTCCGATTTCCCCTCTCCTTAGTCTGAGCGGTCGCCATCTTGGAAGCACGTCCCTCGATGAACCTTAATGACCGGATTTACGAAACCACGGATTATTCAGGATGAAGATCATTAGATGAAATAATTAGAATTTCATTCCTGGAATCCACGGTTGTCGATAAACACGCGGTTCCTCAGTCCTTTGTCCGAGATGTATCCGGTCGCCATCTTGTATTGATTGGCATAGATGACGCCATTTTCCTTCGCTCCATTTTCTTGGATCTGGCTCTGTTTCTGTTGCTCGAGTCTCTCCTGCTCCAGTCTGTACTGCTCCTTCTTCTGGGCGATGGAGTTCTTCCTCTTCTTATAGGCCTCCACGTAAAAGTCCCTGAAGAGGAAGTAGAACATGAAAGCGTGAAGTCCGATCCACCAGACGAAGGCTTTCGGGTAGTTGCAGTCGATGAAGAGTAGCTGGAAGGCATGGACCATCACCAGAATGAACTGGACCATTTGCAGGGTGGTCAGGTATTTCTTCCACCACAGGTAGGGTTGTATTCTTGGTCCCAGAGCCGCGAGTAGGTAGTAGGAGTACATGACGATGTGCACGAATGTGTTGAGCAGCCCAAAGAAAGAGCTGTGGCCACCTGAAAGTACGGAAATGCCATGGTTTCGGTTATATAAGGTCACTGCTCACTCCAACCGATAAACAAACGGATAAGGACGTCAGTTTACTACACCTTGCGCCAGTTATTACCAACGGTGCAAAGATAACTTGTGCAACTAACTTGTACTAATAGCGTAACTCTTTTTCCGTGAAAGTTATAACTTTGTAGATTCGTTTCTTTTCCAATCGCGCAGCTTGTGCTTTTTACCAGAGAATTTTTCACGGGGTATGAGGCTCGGGGGTTCGTTTCAGAAGGCGCGCGCCCACTTACCTGGGGTGAACTTTACACCGAACCACACGGACATCGGCATGCAGCCGTGATGGATCACGTGAAGGGTCGAGATGTGATTGTTCTTCTTTCGGAGAACAAAGAAGATCGTGTCCATGAACTCGGTGAACTTGGAGAAGTAGTACCACCAGCAGCCGTGCGCCATTCTCACCGCCGTCGGATTGTTCGAGTAGTCGACCGGCTGGCATCTGAAGGAATAATGGCCCCACCAACCGGAAATCAGGCTCTGGAAAAGCGCAAAGTTCGGTCAGAAGTGGAAGATGCGAATGGAACGTGGCTGAAGCGAATGGGAAGACAAACGGGGGACGACACTCACCTCGTGGAAGAGCCACGAAGAGAAGATCACTTGAAACAGATTGTAGAAGATCATGACTCTTCTGAGGTCGAAAGGCTTGCGGTTCTCCATGAGCTTGGGTCCCAGGACCTTGACGAAGTAAGCATAGAAAAGGCAAATGGCTAAGGTGGGGAAGGGACTGCTCATCATGGCCCAATTGTTGACCCTTGGGTCGCTCTTGTTGTCCATGAGATCCCGGTAGCCATCGTAGATCGTCCTAACCAAGGTTGCCATCTACCAATAAGGAAAAGCACCCTTAGATGAAAGCACAGCTTCGATACATTAGGATTCGTTGGGTAATTCTGCTAATGAGTTGTAATTGGAATCGGTACTTTTTATAGCAATTAGATCGACTCCGGTAACTCTATGGGATATTTCTTAGGCCAACGAAGAGCCGATCGATGCAGGAAAAATTAACTTTTTACGATAGGTAAACGTGATTCGCTTTAGAAGGAGGAAACAGGATTGCAACGTGCTTCGGGTCTTTCCGCGCAAGATCAGGTGCGACCAGCAGACTTGATCTGGAAGTTATGTATACATCGAGGGGTTTATGGGCCAACGTTCTCCTCTCGCAAAGAAAGGTTATGTCGGTGTCCTTTCTCCGAGGTTTTCTCGAAAGTACTCGAAAGAAGCCGAGCACGCATGCACCTTTTCACGCATCGGGGAGATCGGAAGAATCGGTTCTACCACCCCACCCTTCTCCTTTCCACCCCCGTTTTCTTGTAGCAACTGCGACTTGGAGGAGGTTGTACATCGATTCGATCGGTGACCTTGAGGACCTAATTTTGCAGCAATGCTAGTGATATTCCTAATGGCGATCGATGAAGAATCTTTGGGGAACTACCCTGCGGCACCTTCGCGTATAGGTTTCGATACTCTTGATATAATTTTGTTGGAGAAATTCACGAGTAATATCGTGATCACGGGGATGCGGTAGTCGGACGCAAAATTCTCTTACTTTTCAAGGTTTCTCGAGTACACTCCGGTTTACCCTTCATCAATCACCCCGATATAATGTAACTGGTGGAAAAACGATCATACGGTTGAACTTAAGCTAGTATGCTTTGCCTTCATACGGTTGGCATTTCACCGGTTGAATTCTAGAACGTTCCTCGACCACTCGTGGAATCAAGTCAGGGGAGGTCAGCACAGTGGCTTGCAGGTTCTAGGTGGCCGGAGTGGTTCTCGACGATTAGAAATTACACGTTTTTTGCCCCGATAATTTGGAGCACCTTACGTATATTCTCTGTCTACCACGGAACCGGTCGGGTGGCTTTTCGCCAATTCGCCTTTGGACTTTTCGAGATAGATCGTTGCGCTTTTCACGAGAAATACGTCATTTCATCATTAACCTTTTAAGTCCATTAATGAAACGGCGCGCCGACCGTGCGAACCAGCTGCTTCAAAATCCTCCAACACTATGTCATTCCGAAACAAATACAAAGAACACAAAGGAAAATACAAACCGAGGGGGTAGAAGAAGAAAAGCGCACGTGTGTGTATAAGAGAGAGAGAGAGAGAGAGAGAGAGAGAGAGAGAGAGAGAGAGAGAGAGAGCAAACGAAATCACTCATCAAGATAGAAATTACGAAATGAAAAGCTAGAGAAAAGCAAAGGGGGACATTGTTGTTAGGAGAGATGTTGTGTGCCGTAGATAAAATTGACCAATCGGTTTCAGCAAAATTCACGAAAGACCTTCGTTGCAAAATCGAAGCGAGCAATAATGTTCATAGGCAATAAACAAGTTATTGTTCGCGGACCGTTTATAGAAATTGCGGTTGTTGGAAGCTACGGGGTCCTCGGCGGATGTTTAACGAAAAACAAGCCGGGTACTCCGAGAGAATCGAGCGAGCTCGAGAATTTCGTAACGCGGTGCGTTGGCTGAAAGGAAAAGTGGCCTCACCAAAGACTACAACCGAGGCAGAACTCGTTTGTACCGCAAAAAAACCCAGTCCTGCCTTAGTGGCGCGTAGTGATTCGATCTTGTAATCCTGTTTGCTCCTCCGCCGGATAGACTAGTTACCCGCTGTTGCCGCTTGTCTGCTTTCGCATACACCAAGTCGTACTGCGTGCAAAAAAAAAAGAACTACCCAGGATGTTCATGAAAAGATCTCGGCGATATTTTCAGAAGTATCTCGGCTTCGTCCAATCTCAAGTACCGTACCGTACCGCGTGCACGGTTTAATTGTACCGCGGACGAGAAGAATTTCTGCAAGGACGACCCGTGACCCTCGAAGCCACCCCCTCTACCCCTGTGATATTGAAGGCAAATTCCTCGGGGTACATTGGCCGATGGTGGAGATGCTCGCGTTTTATCGGTTCACTAGCCGAGACAAGTTGCTTCCGTCTACTCACTGCTTAGGATTTCTCTGGATGAGCGAAGAAGGGGAGAGGGGAGGGAGGGAAGATCCTCGGTTGGAAAAACTCGAAAAGAACTCGCTAAACCGGATCGGACGGCAGAAACGCATTGTTCAGCAACACGTTTGCACAGCGATACTTTTAATGTATTGTTAGAAGCAGCCTCAGTTTTTTGGGTGAAGATTTATTAAGAATTTGGGAAAATTGGACGAAGACTCTGGATAAAAGAAAAATTGAATTGTAGCAGTGCCGTAGGAGATGGGCGAGGCTCTCGCTAAATCGCGAAATAAAAAAGGATTGTAAAATCAGTCGACTTTCGCAAGTGGACACGTATCTCTAAAGTATCTAAAAGGTGTCATTTGCTGGCTAGTCAGGTGCATTCATCGGTTATTTGCGATACGAAAGCAAAGTTCGAGTTCGAGTTCGATTTGGATTTCGATTTCGTCGTCGGTGGTGCAGAGCGAGTCGCATGCCTCGAGCTTATTGAAACGAGCTTGCGCAATTCGCAACAGAGAAATTAATCGCAGTAGGATCGAGGGTCGCTAAATCCTCGTAAATATGCCGGACCCGAATGCTACTAGACACGCACGACCATGACCCGCGCACATTCTACCTGTTGCCCCACCCCCTCTCTCCCAATCATTCCCCTTCCCCATCCTCGTCCAGCACCGTTGGACTTTTCACTGGCCAAATTCATTCTTTCTCCTGGGTCAATTTAAATTCCTCCTCGATTCCTCCAGTCACGATTCGTGACACTCGCCAATTATCAATTAAAATTCTTCGAGACGATCGTAACAATTTTTCTCCTTCCGCTACAAATTCTAACTCACTCGTCATTCTGACTCGGTGCCTTTCTATCAAATTTTCCCGGCTGTGCCGAATCCTTGAGCATAGAAGTTGTCGTAGAAAAGTTCTTTTTTTTCTTTCCAAGTTGTCTTTTATTTTTTGCTCTTCACGGTCTACCGCTTTTTGTTTTAAGGTAATGAGGTTTCGAGGAAGTTTGAGCCAGCATTGGCCTCACTTCTGAAACTGGCTGTGTGTGTGTGTGTGTGTTGGTTGCGCGACGCCGTCGATTGTTTGTCGAAGACTCAAAAATCTCGATGTCTCTCTCTGGTAGCGATGTCGCGAGAAAAATCTTAAAAATTCGCCTGATCTCGATAATACGATAATGAATTAGGTATTCCAATTTCAGCCTATTCATTTCCATGGAGTCATGGAGATAATAGAGTTCGATCGATCGCTGTGTACTCTCGGAGGAACGGAGATAAACTATTTTCGCCTTTTTTCATGATTAATTCAAGTGTAGAGACATAAAGGAAATTGCCGTGTTTGCGGTATGATGCAAGTCCGAATTCCTATTCTAGGAATTCTTTCAGCGTAAATCACAGTTAACACGAGAGAATCGAATGTACGCGTAGTCATGAAAGTGGCATTAACTTTTGCCGATAATTCAATAAATAATCTGGTGAGAAAACAAAACTATTAATAACGCGATGCAAAGTAGGCAACAAAATGACTTTTATTAGTCTGATAAACTCATTGAGAATTTGACGAGTCTGAATATAGCCAAAGTCGTAGTCGTGATCGCACATTTATGACGGAGAATACTTTTATAAATAATTGAAAATCGTTATTGTACTGCGCGTGAAAGATAATCGTTCTTTGATTTAATACCGACGATGTATTGCGGATTTCTTCAAATTTGCATCAAGGCCGCGTGAATTCCAGTTACATATGTTTTTCTTTCGTCCACGCTACCATGAGTTTTATTCTTCAACAAATTCATGGGAATTTCATTAAAATTGTCCGCTCGACAAATAATGTATTGGTCTCGGAAACCCCGTGTGACTATCGTGCTAAATCGTGCTAGTTTTTACGTGATTTTGCCGAATATCTCTCGAAAATCATAAAAATTCCAAAGAGATCCCCATTATCGCGAAATATCGGATCTCGGAATAACACGGATTACAGAGAATTGTTACTCTAATCGGATCGAATAATGCTATTATTCGGAAAATAAAGTAACGGGGTTGCATCGGATTCGTGGCCAGCGGGTTAAAACTCATTACTCCGCATTATAATAATTTGATCGTGATATGCTCCACATCGCTTTTCAGCGATCATAGCGGTAAAAAGTTTTGGGCTATCAGTTAACAATGACCGATTGCGCATTATTGGAAACTTCTCAGTAATCGCAAGAAACTAATTTCGATGAGGGTGGATATTTTAAAGGGGGACGGAGCGTCAGGGCATTCCTAAAATTGTCTGGTTCGATTTCGAAAATGCCGAGGTTGCGAAATCAATTTCGCTTGGTAAATAAAAAGTGAGGCTAATTGAACGATGCGTTCCACTTTTTAGCAACCGCTCATTTTTGTCAACTATTGTGTCAACATTGCTTGAAGTTTATTTGCTTTGAAAATTAGAAGAGCTGCGCATTTATTAACGCTGACTAATGAGAAGCGTATTGTTTTTGCATTATCGCACGCTTAACACCGAGTTCGATAGTCTTTGGAAATGTTTCATTGTATTAGTTCGCGATTTGCGTAAGTCAAGAATGGGATGAATTATTATGTCATATCGTCGATGTATTGCGCGACAAAGCGTCGGTCATGCATTATTAATCCAGTGATAATGAATTTTTTTTTAACAACGTGCCGGTACGTCGTACCTAGAGCATCCTGACAAAACCGCACCACCTGTATCCGTATCCACATTGGCAGGAGGCAAGTGCGCTTCTTTCGAAATTTCCCTCGAAAAAAGTGCAAGAATCACGAAAAAGACCCGATCGAGCTGGACGTTCGACGAAAATTGATGGAATGAAATTTTTCATTGAAAATATCGAACGTCTCCCATCTAACGAGTCGTTTACCTTCTAATTCATCGACGAAAGAACAGTGGAAACTAATTGGAAAGGGGTCGAGTCACAACCGAGAGTACCACCACGGCCACTAATGAAATTTCGTGAGAATCGCAACTAAGGGGAGGAAGAAGAATCTCGTAGAGCGAATGCAATGCCCATCCCCTTCAACCCCCTAAAATTAAAGATGAGATATCCTGTCCCTTTTGCACTGAACGAAACTTCTGGCCAACTCACTTTGCGATGAAAGAAAAATTTCTTCGCAGGATGGGGGAGACGAGTCCGAGAGTTTCTTCCTCTTCTTCTTCTTCTTCTTCTCGCTGAAGGTAAGTGGTAAAAAGGGGGCACGCGTTAAATTGGCAGAAGGGCACCGCCGTACTCCAACACCTTGCAGCTCACTGAAGTGTCCTGCGGTGAGCACGGTTTCTTATATCGTCTTAAGCCCGTGACACCTGTGCGGCTCCCTGCACCTGCCTGCCCCCCACCGACCACCAAATGGAAGAACGCGAAGAACTCCCTCTTTCCCAAGTTGAGGAACGCGAGCCACGTGCTCCAGAGCGATGTCCAACTGCCAAACACGAGCTTCTTGCTAGCCTGGATCATTCTCGAGTGTCCAAGGGTCGCGCGGTACTTGAAAATAACATTCAACCTGACTTAACTTTGATTCGAGCTCAATTTTACCTCGTTGCTCTTCTCTCGGTCCCGCGTAATCGGTGTACATTGTGCGCGCGCGCGACGCCTCAAGAAAAATCTTCGTAAATTTCACTCGAATCTCATTACAAAACTTAATTATTCTCTTGTATCTGTGCGAGCCTTCCCCTCTTTCCAATTGTTTTCATTAATGGCTGGAAGAATCTCGGACGGCTATCCTGGAATCTCTGGAATTGCACTCGAAAGTTATGTCTGACCCGTACGAGCCTTTTCTACTTGAGAGGTCTTCTCGATTTGCCAATAAATGTGTGTCGTACCATTAATTAATGGGGCTGTATTTTTGTGTTCTCGCGAAATTTGGACTTTTCTCTGTTGGTTCGGTTGCACGATAATCTACGGTGGCTTCTTGACGGGATTTTATCGTGAAACGTGAAGTCTCTGACTTGTGCTAAAAAGATTCTCGTCGTTCTTACTTGATCATTCATTCATCGGTGGTTCTGGAATCGCAGTGATTTTGATCGGTCATCGAGTATGTCTGGAAACAGAGATTTCGAATGACAATCGTTTCATTGATGATTTTCTAATTTTTTAATTTGCTCGGTTCTTCGCAAACTTCACACCTTGTACGTCTGACTGCTACTAACTGCTTCCTCTGAAATGTTCTTCTTTTATGACGAGTTTCTTGAAATCTGTGAATTTGTTGTGTAAATTTCACCGAAATTGTTTTCTTTCATGACACAAGTTTTACCCGTGAAGAAAGTTTATTGATAAAGCAGACTTTCTTTCAATTTCAAATGTCTAGCCAACACAAGCACATTTTACCCTGAATACCAATTATGTAATTGCTTTTTATTGTGGATAACCTCTTTTATTGCGTAATACTATGACGTAATCGCATTACTTATTACTTTACGTCATTATTTATTGTTTATTATTTATATCATTTGAAATTGTGAGTGTCTGATCGGTACCATCATTTGCCGATTAATCGCTTCTACTATCAGTGTATCTCGTGCGTGATATTTGTTAGGAGATTTTTCTTGGATTATCAAATTTGATATTTAAACATTTCTTCACGTATGAGCAATTAACGACAATGGTTGGCAAGCGTTTATTTTCTGCCGAATGGAAATCCAAAATGCGAGCATATCTAGTCAGAACTTTCTTTTTTTCCTGGAATCGAATTTATTCTCCATTCTTTAATATCTTATGAATGAATCGTCTCAGGGATTTTTTTCAATTTAAAAATATGATACGGCCATTGATAAAGATGCAAATTTTCAAGATATAACGTATCAAAAAGATTGTATCTTTATTGAAAATTAAAACTCAAAGTGTTTATAAAACATGCGTTGGGGGCTAATAAATAGTTTCATTTGGACACTTTATCAAGGCTCGTGAGTTAATTTTCAATAACCAATCATATTTTGGAACGAAGAATGCAATTTGTTCGAATGTTAATTAACATATTTTTCATATCTCATTTTGTCATTTAATTCGTTTCCTTCTGTAGCAAGCAGTTTGATATTTCGTACACGTGCGTGCTCCATCTTTATAAAGATGGTTAGCACGTGCTTATATCGGTGAATGCGTGTATGCTTATGTGTCAGTCTGTGCTAATAATAGCAAGTTAGTAGCCAAATCTAGACTTTCTTATCCAGCTGTGGGTTAAGTCAATATTCCTTATGAGAATACACAATATTTGTAAAAGCGATAATCCCTGCCTAAAATGTAACGTTCATTGGAAAAGAATTCATTAATTTTTATAAGAATTTAGCATTGAAAGTATCCTGACGATAAGAAAGTAGATGCTCGAAATTAAGAAAACATGAAAATCTTCTGAATAAAGTGAATAATTATAAGTTCATAAAATTATCGGTTTTCCTCGTGAAAGTGTATATATCGTATCATTTCCTTGCCTACTGCTTATACCGAATAAAATTTTTATTGCGCGAGATAGCTACATGCAAATTATGATTTGTTTGCCGTTCTTGTTTGCGAGTTCCGTTCATAAAAAGAAGAATCATTAATCCAACGAGTCCCCCAACATCCGACCGATGCTTCCGAACTACAATAAATTAATGTAAATCTTTCAAGTTTTCTTCTCAAACGTTTTCCTTTATGTTGTGTAACGCGTATATCGAATATGTTCGGACGTAGTATCATTCAATAGGATATTAATATGGAATATTTTACAAATATTTAGATGGATGCGAGAGAGAAGGAAGTGTAAAGAGGGGAAAAGAAAGATTGACAGTAGTTAGAGGGGAATGAAAGTGGACCAGGATGAAAGTAGTGGCTATGATGAAAGATCGAGATACGGGAGAGAGGTAAAGTCAGTTGCAACGAGGATTTGGTGACACGATGATAAGCGTAAACTTACTTTTCGGGATCGGTGGGCATGTCCTTCAGGACTCGTACATGATGATCAGTCACGAAAAGCGTGCTTGACTCGCGGTCGCTTATATTTCGATGCAAACGGCAATCGAACGTCAAGCCGAAAGTGCACGGACCGAACTGATATTGCTCGGATAAACGCAGCCACTAGCAAAAAACGCTCCTAAGTGCCTGTAACCGGTTCCAGATTTAACGATCCTCTCCTTTCTTCGATTCGAGTGATAAACGAGCCAAGGAATGCCGGGGCACGTAATTCGTTATTACTCGTTGATAGCAAAAAATTCGACGGAAGATTTGGAAACACACTGAAAGTCCAATAGAGCTGCATTTCCGGTTGCAACAGTATTCCGTTATGGACCATGAGAAATTGGGCATATAAATACGAATGGCTCCTTTGCGGACATGAATGAAACAAATTTTTATTTTACACGCTTTTATTCTTCATCGAGAAGCATTTTCATTTTATGTGTGTATCACGAACAATACGAGCAAAGCGTGTTGAAAGCTACTAAATTCCTGTTGCGACAGTTTTTCTTACGACCATAAGCTTTCGCGCAAATTACTATTTTTCCTTAAAAAATCTCCGATAGTTTACGGGGCTAAGTGTCAAGTACATTAAAGAAGCGATGAGAAATATATCAATGATTTTTATCGATTTTAATTATCGTCAATTTTATTCAAGGATCACAAAACGGAATCGTCGAAAAAACTTCCACTCATTTTCACTTTCTTCAAAAACTCGTCTGGTCCACTTAATACATTTTTATATATTTTATCGCCTATGTGTACGAGCACGTGTCTTTTTTTCTGATTTTTTTTTTATTTTATTTTTGATGAGAGAACGTTAAAAGGATTAACCCAACGACAATGGGAACTCAAAGGTTACTACATTGTAACGGTGGAAAGTTTCGACTCTGAATCCGACCAGTTTTATCTTCCATGGACCATACATGGGAAACCCGTGTAGCGTTTGAAATTTACATATTTAGGTGAATTTAAATCTGTTATAAGCGCTACACGTGAATCTGATTGCCAGAACTTTCTGCACGTGCCACCTGTTGTTTAAGGAGTTTTATAATACCGATAGAGTAACACTTATGACGTTCCCATTTGATTTGACCCTTAAGATATTTCTTCATTAAAAGCGGAATCTCCCGAGAAAATCGTGAGATTGCCTATGATAGAAAGTTGTAATCGTATTTTAATCAAACTGCGTTTTAATCACATTTCGATGGATAATCTTCCATTTATAACTTTACAACATTTGTAACTTTGTCGTCATAAAAACAATCAGCGAGGACTGTTATCTCAGTGATGATCGTTCGGAATGGACCACCGATTGCATAATCGGTGCTTCATTTCTCTGTAAAAATTCAGAACTATAAATTAACATACGTTTCTTTACCGCACGTTGATGCATCCTTTCCAGTAGATGTGGGCGATAGTTGTTTTAATAGAAATTGTCATATTAAAATCTGACGATCACACATTTGTCATATTACCTGGCTGAACGAGGTTGCAAAATAGCAGTGTTTTTCTGAAGGACTCATCTCGCGGTATTTCTCTGATTTCCTTTCTAGCGTTAACTTACTCTGCTGAATTAATTATAGTAATCGTGTAAAATTACTTTTCTGTCGCAGCGGTTCTTTTTAATGGAGGCATGACTCCTCGGCGTCATTGTTGTTCCCTTTGGAAAAACATTTCTTTCGGATCATTCCAGGCCTGAGATCTAAATCTAAATCATTTATTTATGACAATCTTTAACGACATTTTTCCTATGTGGCAAGATAATAATCATGGAAAACTCGCAGTATCATAATTCACCACAGATTTGCTTGAAAATAACTCGGGAATAAAATACGCATGATTACTATAATGAGATAATCCTTCGTTAGGAATTAATCATTAATCTCTTTCGAGAAGAATCATTTTGCAAAAGTTTGTGGAAGAGTCGTCCTTGGAAATACTGATATTATTGTAGTTTTCCATTTGTAAGATCATGGTCTCTCGTGTTTTATGTGTAGGACGCAATGTATTTTTATTATTATTAAAAAGGGATCGTTAAATATAATGATGTTTTCGAGTTTCGACGTTTGCTATTAAATATTCATTGGAGTAAAGAAATGGATTTACCGAATGGGAACTGTTGATTATTGGCTTGGTGTTATCGTTTATTTGCTCTGGGTTTCATTAATAAATTCCAAGCGAACGGTACTATTACCACTACTACTACTTTATCACGGATGTTATGCGATGACGTATTTGAATAAGTTTTGACGGAAATCTTTTTTATTCGCACTAGAATCATTTCAGGTTTCTGTAACAATGATCTATGATAAACTTCTTTCGGAGGATATGCAAAATAAATCCATCGTAACTTCCAGTACAGTGTATGCGTCATCGACTTAATTTATTTTTTAGAATCAAGGATTTTACAGAGAAGAAGTCGAGACGGAAGCTCCCAAGGTTCTGGAACCCACTGACTGACGTAGACCAGTCAAACTTCTTTCTCTATTTCTTCCTATTTGTCTGAATTTGTAAGTCTCGTGAGGGAACTGCGTCTCGTGATATCCTGCGACGATTCCCAGAATCTTAATGACATTTTGATTAGACGGTATCAAAAAATAATTCAACCATGCATCGTCAGAATAATCTCAACGATTCATCTAATGATCGTATTGGTCTTATCTATCTCACTGATTGGTTCATTTTAGTTCAGCGAGAGGATTAGTAAATGATTTGATTTTTTACAATTTATAAAAGACACAGTAAAAGAATGGGTAAATTTCGAGGGGGTGCATAAGTTTTGCGAATAATCATTCGGATACTGACAGAAATATATTATTACACGGGCTTTTTCTAGTTATGATAATGAAATCGGCTTTATGGCAGCATCAATCTAAAATTTCTTCAATGGGTCGATGATCTTGAAGAAAAGTTCCAGAACAAAAAGTAGCTCTGCGAAGTGGAATTATTCATAATGGCAAGGTTTCTGTAGGAGTTCAACAACTTTTGTAATAAAAAATTGTTAATGTAGAAAGTGAGGGACCTTCAAAATTCTTTTATCCGAAGTGCAGCGCTGCTTACTGTTCTAAAATTAAAAATTCATCGTACACTTTGGGCTTTCGATGCTCACTGTGTAAAATCTAGTAGCTCTATCGTGCCAGTGGAATGTATAGTGAGAGAACACGGAGTTAAAAAATTTCAGTCACGAATACTTTTCCAAAGAAGATACTGCGGAATTTCGAAAACATTACAGGATTAAGATTGCAATGGAATATAAAATCAGAAACACGAAAGAAGGGAAGCAGGAAAATTTACAAAAAATCATTATTTAGCTCTTTCGCATCCTATCTTATTTAACTTTCCTTTTCAATTGCCATTCTTAAAAAAAATAACAATGATTTTTAGGACTGATTTACATACCTCTAAATTAAACTAATCGATTTGCTAATATCGACGTTGTTCGACGCATAAATAATACTTTTATCTAAATAATTGCCAGTTACCGCATATCAGAATGAAATAATATTACTCAGGATTTTCTAAGTTATCCATTAGGATTTTTCTAATGTGTAATTGGCATTTGCATGCAAATTAATTAAGACCAATGTCAATATTTCACACTTGAAAAGTGCATTTCATTAAATCTGTCGCAATATTGGTATTTCATACTCTACCAAATATATGCTCGATGTAGCATTTCGCGTCACGGTAGTACAATAAATTATGTCAGTTTGTTAATGAAATAGTTAATAAATCGCAATGTTCAGTATTGTCTTATGAGAATTGATGTGCGGAATCGAGAGGATATGAATTTTTGAAAATCACACGTTCGTATACTCGTGAAAGGTACAAGGTTCAAGGAAAAGGGGTGGGAGGAGAAATAAGAGAAGGGGTGGTTTAAGGTGGGGGTAGTTGACAGGTATGCCATAGCTATTTATAAGTAGCCTTCAGAGGCTCTTGCACTTGCAAAACACATTTCGCCAGTCAGTTTCAGTCCATACCTCATCAACCACGGCTCATACGCTAATTTTCATGCGCGTACCTGACAGAATTTTGTTTTGCCAAGCATCCCTCAATTGCGGACCACCCAGCCTAACAGCCTGGAGAAGAATAGAAACTTATATAAATAGCTAATGGCGCTTGTCTCGATCAAGTATTGGCCACTCGTACGATGCTCGCATATTAATTCATCACCTGGCACCTTGTACAGTTAAAAAAATCCTCTAGCTCTATCCCGAAAATCCTCAACTTCCGCGCATTCGACTTTTCCCAAGCTTCGATTTAAATGCTTCGAGTGAAATTACAGGAAAAAGCTATTCTCCAGAGATTTCTTTTAATCGGAGTCATTCCTTAATTCGACCAATAATAATGATTTTGTAATCAGACTTAATTTCTACCAAGTTGATTCTAGAGTATCGCTGGAGTTTAATGAAACGAACTAGTTAATTAACGTAAAAGAGAAGTACAATTCGAGTTGTCTTTTGCAATATTGGTAGGAGTGCGTGTTAAGGGTCTTACGCCATTCTGATATGTATTCTATTATGCAATTGGGTTGAATTACACAATTGGCTAAATTCATTACGTGTCTCTAAATAGTTTTATTGCAATTGCAAAAATACAACAATCACCTAAGAATCCAGATTTCTCATTTTTTGTCGCCAATATTACGCGAGGTTATACAATATCGCAGATAGTTCGAAGCTGGATGATTAAACAAACATAATCTCATGTCGCTGAAAAAACTTTACTGTCGCTGAACAAGTTTCCGATAGTCCTCTCTTCCATTATACGATACTCCTTATAACAATTCATTACTACAAACGTATACGTAACTAGCGTTTAGGTCCCGCAAAGAAAAAGAGGAGCAAAAACTTGAATACTGTGCCAGTGAATAATTGACAGGAAACCCATGAAAATGATTGCGACTCCGCGCAATCGAGACGGGGCACAAACAACCCTCGTCATGTCGCGAGTATAGAAAAATGGTCGTTTCCACGACGGAGGAGGGGTGTACGCCATGACATATCATCCCATGACTCAGAGGCAGTAAATCGCTGCGCGTTCTTCGGAAGAATTATCCTTTCGCGGATGGGGAAAGGAAAGGAGAGAATGGGGGGTGGAAAATCTCGAGACGAGTCCTGGTCCACTGTTTGGACTAGGAATTATCGGAGCCACTTAGCGCGTGAAAAGTGCGTCCAGGCAGGAAAGCGATGCCATTGATGAGGAACAAAGACTCCGTGGCCGGAGCTTTCTCGCGCGGTGAGAAACCGAGGCTGTGCACGACGACCTTGGCCATGTCAGTCCGGTGTGGCGCTAATTGGCGAACGAGCGCCGATTATCGTCCTGCGGATTAAAATTCACGTTCGCCATCCAACTCCCCGCGGCTAACGCCAACTCTCCAGCTCCAACAACTCCCCACGTTTATTTGCACGCGACTTGCGTACGCAGAAAAGGCCCGCCACGTTCCACTGTTTACTCGTTGTAAACGGGCCCAACACGTGCTCTCCCCCACCTCGAGCCGATAACCCGAACCGATCCACGAACTTCCTGAAAGAGACCCGAGTCCATCTGACGATTCAAGGACGACAACAAGTTCCGAAATTTCCTTTCGCGGTCGGACTATGCCCGGTGACCACCACGTTTCTCACCAGGAAGAGCAAAGTCCTGACGATATTTACGAGGGCATCAATCATTTTAAGATCGATTATATCGTCAGGCGCAATTTTCTAGACGGCAGGCATCTCGTTAAGATGATTTTACGACGAGATACCGTGCGGGGGGAGAAAGCAAGCTTGGTTGCGACGAGTGGGGCCGATGTTCGAGGATCCGTGTGCTGTTTACCCCGATAACAGGATGCGGGGATTTTTTTCGCGAATTTCAGAGAGTATGACATAATAGAGCGCTCTAGAAAGATTCAGGAAGCAATCGCGTAACGCATCGAGCTAGAATGTTTTTAGCGAACCCACGTCACAACGAGCGAATAAAAAGTCGGGGAATCGGTCGGCATTATTTGCAGAGCGCGTAACGTCGTTAAGCTGACCCAAATCTGCATGAGTCCTCCGTCCTCTGATTTTCGGTCGATCGTTTTGAAAAAAATTAGCGGCTATTAAAGTTTTACGTTCCTCTTAAACGCTCGTTTCCTCGTTTGCTAATTATCTCTCCCACCACACGCTGCGTATATAAATTGTTAGAAACGAGCGGGCGCATCTCTGATTTTGCACATGAAAAGAAATTAATGCGAGGGAACACAATAGCCGATCGATTATTTTCCTCGATGACCCAATGAATTTCAGTTCGCGAAGGAGGTCGCGAGCCCCCCGCGAATCTCCGAGAACGTCTCTCGCGTCCTATCGATTCCTACGAATTTATTCCGATTGGCCGGAGCCTCTGAGGAGATGGAGTTTGACGATTCTCTCGGTTTCCGGCCCATGTGGGAATAAATTTCATAAAATTTCAGAGTTCGTTCACACTGCGCGCGTATTTCTCGCCGGACGAGCGGGGAGGGCTTCGCGGAGAGTTTTTGTCGTCCAGCGAGGATTATCATAATTTCGAAGGCTCTGGGATCGAGGAGTGATGATCGAGAATGCTAATTCGCGGATAATCCGTAAGCGATATTTAAGCGGAATAAATCGGAATTTTCTCTAGTGATTTTCCATACGGCCTGCTTGTTTGTGTTTCAGAATTTGCGCAGTCGCTTTTTTCAGCTCGGCTGAAAGAAATAACTGGATGGCACATTCTAGAATCGTCCGATCAATCGTGAATTTATGAAGACTTAAACACGACGGTAAACACGCAATCATTCGCGCAAACTATGCACCATGAATATCTTACACGTAATAGATTACATATGCCCGATGCCTTCGCCTTGTCACTTTAATCAGATGCGGAGAGAATTTTCATTCGCGCAACTGGAATATCATGAAAACGCGATAACATTGTATTTTTACTCTCGAAGGCCGGTGCTAGTGGGATTAGCTCATTAAAATTGATAGATTTCACTTTCTTCCTGGTCTCATCTGCAATATGGTTACGCGAGAAAAGTCCGAAATTTCCCTCTTCCTCCCGGAAATGACGATATCGCGAAAAATTCACAGGTACAGACGACGGTACGGTCACCCCGGTGACCGTACTTTGATGAAAACGCTCGACTTTCCCACAAATGCATACTGATCGCGCGCGTGCGTTGATATTACAGATATCATAAATTCAGTGGTTTGACCTGACTTTAATGAACGCGCGTCCGTGGTAGTTTAGTAATTTTTGCCGTTGATTGTTAGCCTAAAAATTCATCGAGACAGGGACGATTCGGTGTTATGAAAATAATTGGCCTAATGGTGGCAATTAGCATTGTCATGGCGTCGACGCCACCGTCGTCGGTAATTTTCATAATTTCCTCGGTATCCTCCTACCTAGGAATGGAGAAAACTCATTATTACACACACTTCTTTCACGCTGTTCATTTTCCTCCTGTTCCTAATGATTTCGTCGAGAACGTATATTTACGCGCACGTAATGCAACCCGCGCGTTTTTTTTTTCTCCTCCTTTCCCTCTGTCTTTTATTCCGATCGCTATTATTAGCTCTGTATCACTTTATAAATAGATTAGCGCATTTATATAGACCAAGTTAAGTTAACTCTGCAACGAAATGAGGTCACACGCCTATCGGAGGTTAATCGAGAGGCGAGCGCGTGCCTCGAACGGTCGTTTTGATATCGGGAAAATTTCAACTTCGGGAGCATTCCACTCGAACGTGGAATGATTTCCACGGTTTCGCAAGGGATTACCGAATATTTAGGGGTACCGCGCTCGCTTTTTACTCGGTTCTCACGAAATCCCGCGAAATTGCGAATTGGCATGGCGCGCCATTACGAAACTTCTGTCCCTCTTCTGCTATGTTTTATTAAAATTGCATAATTTCCAATGTGATCCGCGGCCGATTAAAGTCTCTTTAGAATCGAGAATATAAATAACAGGTACGAGTTCCGGCGGCGATACTGACGCCATGTAGACGTGTCAAGGATCATTAATTTAATGTAGAATTTTCTTAACAGTTAACGTTCAATGACCATCGCGATTCACCTCGATTAATTCCTTAGTATTTTTCGATGAATAAGCATGCTCGGGGCTCATTGTATTCAATAAAATTATACGGTTTGTAGCCATGCCAATGAGATTCGGCCAAGAAAGTGGAGCAATTAACGAAATAGCTTACGTAACGTTTTTAGCACACCACGTCAAAAGTCCATAATGCGATATCGATCACTTGGCAGGAGCGTAGGAAAAATTAAGCACGGCGATGATGGCGGACAGAATAGAAGGTTGCGTACATTCCCGAGAGCTTTTCACGTAGAAAGAGTTCAAGGTTACCGGCACGATCGCCAGAGGTTTCGAGAAGCCTCGAGTTTTTATCGGAGAAATGTGAGCATCGGTACACGAGCTCGAGGTTGGAGAACGCGGAGTATCCGTTGAGATCGGGTGCAAAGTTCAACGGGGAGAGCCCCGAGCTGGTTTAGCGGAAGCTGCCAGCATTTAACGTCCGATTGCGCGAGGTGACGTCATTTCTCGGAGAATATCCGAGAAATGTCTGAACGAGAGACGAGGGAACTCGTTCCGGTATCCGTACTCCGGTACACCTGAAGAAATCTGATAGTCGCGATGTCAAGGTGGGCGAAGGAGCCAATAAACGAAGAAGCGAGAGCGAGAGCATGACGAGGATAATTTCACCAGCGAATTCTGCTGCTGCTCGACCCTCGCTGATTCACGCAATTTAACGAATTGGAAATCCAATATGGCGTCACCATCGGCGGGACCCAGTTACGGTCCTCCGAGAAATCGTGGGCCCAGAGTACTTTCATATTTTGGCGAAGCTTAGAAATCGTGGGCCGCTCGAACAATGTGGCGGAGCCCGGAAATTCTGCTGCAATTAATTTTTCCCGCATCCTTGGTCTTCCCGCAGTATTGTCGCAACGCTTATTAGTTACAGAGTCGCTATGTTACATTAGGAGGCTTGACAGTTCGTGCTCAGCAGACCGATCGACTAATTCACAGGCGTTGCCAGTGCAACTTTGCAATTTTCAGCAGTTCTAATGGCAAACACGGGGTAAGGGGGGGGGGGGTAAGGTGTGCAGAAGCGTGCTATTAAACAAGCGGATTCTTTCGCTCTGTGTCGCTGCAATTGTAGACTCCTACGCGCTCGACAGGGAAAATGCAAATTGACGAAGTTTCTGCGCGGGACCAAGTTTTCCGCCACTCCAGCGAGTTTTTTGTAGTACATTCCACAAACTCGCATTAGCCTCGGCAGGCTAATTCTAATAATTAATACTAGGTAGTAATTGAATGTTAATTGATATTATTATTTAGCTTATGGATTGTGTGTTCTAAATTATAAAATCCAATTTGAAGCATTAGCAGAGATTTTCAATTATTCATTGATCTTCTAATGGATTTCAAACGATTGGAATTACATCATTAAAGCACTACTGACCGGTTTAAAGGCATGGTATATTTCTTTTAGCAACTTTATGAATAACACTCGAACTGATGTAAATTCGACTCTTTTTTCCGCGATATTATCAGAAGAATTGATTTATGAAGAAGTCACTCTCGTGGAAATGGAAGGAAAAAGGAAATCTAGTAGTTCTTTGGGCGTAAGATTAATTTGTCCGTAGAGTGAGCACGAGTGCTTTTTCAAGTAAATTAATTCGCTTGATTATAATAAAGTATACAACCCCGGGGCGAGACTTTGCATAATCTAACAATAAGTTGTTACAAGAGGAACAAATTGCTGAAATTGTTATCTTGAACCAGGAAAAGGAGAATTATTTTATCGCTTTCTCATAATTACCTTGCAGAAATTTCGTCAATTCCTTCATAAATATTAAGTGGGCCTTAATCGACAATTTCCCCACGCTTTCGGAAACTTATAATTACGAAGCTCGTGCTTTTCCAATCGTTCAGGTTTTATCCCTTCGTTGACTTCTGCGCGAAAGAATAAAAACTTCAATCCCGTTTTCCAAAGAAGAAAATTCATCTGCGAGAGTTCTTGATTAGCTTATGACGAAGTCATTCAAATTCCCTGTAAATCATCCCTGATGTAACTGCTTAATGACAGGTCAATCTGCGTCTGTCGCAAGATTTTCATCACTTCATTAAATCTTTGCTTTGAATATCGCAGAAGAAAATAATTGAATTTCTCGAAGGTGAAAACCTCTCTGAGGAAAAACCTAGACCTTTATCCAGGAATTTGCGTTTAATGGCTGGTCTTAAATTCTCTTTTACACGAGTGAGTCAACGACATTCATCCTCTTTTATTGCCGAGGTCTTTAACGGCTACAAATTTTACTTGACACTTTATTGAATCTAACTAAACAAGACATTTATCGCATTTCTACTAATAGCCATCGTTGATCCTATTATTAGATGCGAATTGGCAATAATTTTGCTCTCTGTCGTTCCGCGTGGTATCCATCCGTACACGTTTATGCGCATCCGCATTTTTTTCTGCCGTTTTTCTCATTTTCGTTGTCCTTAACTCGGCGTCGTCTTCGGAAAATACAAACGTGGAAAGTTCCATACGTAATTGACACACGTCCGATGGACAGAGGAGCCGGAAAATTGACGCGTGCAAGTATCAATCGTCGAACAATAAAGCAATAATTTGCACTGCCATGTGGAAATACGAAATGGGATTCTTTCTTGACGTCAATACGAATCCTTCGCTTGGAATTTTCATATCAGATAAGAGAGGCCGATAAAAAAACACGATCGAAACCAGATCTGGAGCGTATGTCGTTAATTACGGTTCTGCATTAGCGCGTCAGAGAGCGTTTTCAACAAAGCGTTCAAGTCACAGGCGAATTGACTTTCAAGAGGATCGCAAAAGGCGCCGATCCACCGTGCGAGACGGTGAAAATTCATCGGCGAATGAATTTATCCCTCTCGTCGAGCCAGGCGATGAATGCCCAGAATTTTCGAGGCTCTCCGAATTTTCGCGAGACAGGATCTTTCGCAATTTTCCTTCAGCTCAATGACGTCCCGCTTGTTCGGCGTCCCGTGACTGCGCGTCGTGCGCGAATTTTCCTATCGCAAAATTGCAGAGATGGTCCGAGGGTAATTTTCTGCCCGCCGAAGTGCAGCAGCCATAAACCGCCGACAAATTGCGTGTGTCGCTACGAAAATTTCACATTGAGTCGGCCAACGTCGCGACACTTGCCCCCTGCAATTTGATCGTTCTTCGACAAAACGAGTCGACCTTTGAAAACTTAGGGGAGGGAGGGACGGAGGATGACAATTATTGGAAGACGATACGATGCGAAATGTGTGAACTTCCTAGTACGATTTGCCAGGTGAAAATCTCACGGCGGAAAATCGTTACTTAACGTCGTGGACTCTAATGCCATTCAAACATAAGAGATCCGGTATAACCTCGGTGAGAACTGTACAAACACAGGAAGCCAGCCAGCGATCTTGCGGAATTTCATCCAAGCTGCTACCACCGCGAGCTGACTTGGTCATAGGTGCAACAAGTAGAATTTACCTTGTCATTAACTTCATTCCTAAATTGTTTAATAGACGCTCGACGTCGCGCAAATGTTATTGCTGCTAATCCTATCCACTCGTAGAAATGTTAATGATTTATAAGAAATAGTTATTTTTTTTCCCGCGGATCCACAATCCTCTTGTACGTGCGTCTTCGCGGTCTCGGTAATAAAGTTATAGAAGATAGCAAATATTTCACCTACGTCCAAGTTTATTTAAACGAAACGAAGACGTCAGGAATTATATTGAGACTGTTGGTCTAAAAGTACAAAAAATCATATTTCTCGATAGTGTAGACGTGCATAAAATGCATGACAATTTGCCAGGATTATGAGAGATAACGATTATGTTAAGCTATTGACAGAGGAAATTGTTAAATACAGATTCTAGTAGAATCGAATCGTCTGTACAATTTAAAATTCAGTATTATCTTCGAGCACAATGAGGTTTGTCTTCCAATTATTGGGAAAATTTCTTATTACGATTATTCACGAAGCTTGCGCGTCAAAGCCATGATCTTTCACCTCGTCAGTCGCATTTCAATACTGATTACATAATTTCAATAATAGGAATGTACAATGTAATCGTACCTCTTTTAAGGGGATTACGCTTGTCTTGTGATAAAGTTAATCTTGACCATCGATTTTTACGAAAGTAGTATGAGGTACCACTTAAATTTTCGTGAAAATCGATGAAAACTCGATTCGTTTATATTTTCAGAGGGACCTACTACTCGATTGATAGCAACATCAGCTACATTTGGACGTGTGACATCACAGAGGCCAGAATATTATATACGAAAGTTTAGAATCAATTTGAAATTACCATACAAATGATAATTGTTTACGTATTTATCGATTCGGATAAGCTCTCGGCCTTAACTAAGTACATATATATTTGTAAAAAAGTGCAACTGCAACTGAACTACATCTGGAAGTGAAAGTACAGCTATATAATGCAACTTCAACTCCAATTGCAACTTTGTATATTGCGCATGAAGATGTTGAAGAATAACGTAGTGCGCATGCGTATCCCCCACCACCACCTTCCCCCACCATCAAACTTGTAATAGTTTGGCAAAGGAGTGTGGTCATAACATTGTATAAGGCTGAGATTAAGCTTGACATAGATGGAAACATTCAATGTAAACAACATTGGAGAGGCTAAGATAGTACATTGTATTATCATTCGCTCTTGACGGGGGACACGGGTAACATCGTTGATATTTAAACATACATAATGATACGAAAACCCATTGGATAACGCAACTGCAAGCGCAACTTTAACTGCAACAGCATCTGTATCTGAATTGGAAGTCGATCTAAAAGTAAAAATACAACTGCTTATGTATTTGAAATACAAATGGATCTAAAAGTAAAAGTACAACTACAACTGCAACTGAAACTGCATCTGCAAGTGAAAGTACAGCTCTAAATGCAACTTCAACTCCAATTGCAACTTTGTATATTGCGCATGAAGATGTTGAAGAATAACGTAGTGCGCATGCGTATCCCCCACCACCACCTTCCCCCACCATCAAACTTGTAATAGTTTGGCAAAGGAGTGTGGTCATAACATTGTATAAGGCTGAGATTAAGCTTGACATAGATGGAAACATTCAATGTAAACAACATTGGAGAGGCTAAGATAGTACATTGTATTATCATTCGCTCTTGACGGGGGACACGGGTAACATCGTTGATATTTAAACATACATAATGATACGAAAACCCATTGGATAACGCAACTGCAAGCGCAACTTTAACTGCAACAGCATCTGTATCTGAATTGGAAGTCGATCTAAAAGTAAAAATACAACTGCTTATGTATTTGAAATACAAATGGATCTAAAAGTAAAAGTACAACTACAACTGCAACTGAAACTGCATCTGCAAGTGAAAGTACAGCTCTAAATGCAACTTCAACTCCAATTGCAACTTTGTATATTGCGCATGAAGATGTTGAAGAATAACGTAGTGCGCATGCGTATCCCCCACCACCACCTTCCCCCACCATCAAACTTGTAATAGTTTGGCAAAGGAGTGTGGTCATAACATTGTATAAGGCTGAGATTAAGCTTGACATAGATGGAAACATTCAATGTAAACAACATTGGAGAGGCTAAGATAGTACATTGTATTATCATTCGCTCTTGACGGGGGACACGGGTAACATCGTTGATATTTAAACATACATAATGATACGAAAACCCATTGGATAACGCAACTGCAAGCGCAACTTTAACTGCAACAGCATCTGTATCTGAATTGGAAGTCGATCTAAAAGTAAAAATACAACTGCTTATGTATTTGAAATACAAATGGATCTAAAAGTAAAAGTACAACTACAACTGCAACTGAAACTGCATCTGCAAGTGAAAGTACAGCTCTAAATGCAACTTCAACTCCAATTGCAACTTTGTATATTGCGCATGAAGATGTTGAAGAATAACGTAGTGCGCATGCGTATCCCCCACCACCACCTTCCCCCACCATCAAACTTGTAATAGTTTGGCAAAGGAGTGTGGTCATAACATTGTATAAGGCTGAGATTAAGCTTGACATAGATGGAAACATTCAATGTAAACAACATTGGAGAGGTTAAGATAGTACATTGTATTATCATTCGCTCTTGACGGGGGACACGGGTAACATCGTTGATATTTAAACATACATAATGATACGAAAACCCATTGGATAACGCAACTGCAAGCGCAACTTTAACTGCAACAGCATCTGTATCTGAATTGGATGTGGATCTAAAAGTAAAAATACAACTGCTTATGTATTTGAAATACAAATGGATCTAAAAGTAAAAGTACAACTACAACTGCAACTGAAACTGCATCTGCAAGTGAAAGTACAGCTCTAAATGCAACTTCAACTCCAATTGCAACTTTGTATATTGCGCATGAAGATGTGAAGAATAACGTAGTGCGCATGCGTATCCCCCACCACCACCTTCCCCCACCATCAAACTTGTAATAGTTTGGCAAAGGAGTGTGGTCATAACATTGTATAAGGCGAAGATTAAGCTTGACATAGATGGAAACATTCAATGTAAACAACGTTGGAGAGGTCAAGATAGCACATTGTATTATCATTCGCTCTTGACGGAGGATACGAGTAACATCGTTAATATATAAAGAAACATACAAGACAGTAATAATTAACATTAAACTTTAAACTATATGCATAACTATATTATAATTCAACTGCAAGTACGAGTTTAGCTACAACTGCATCCGCATTTAAAATGGAAATGTAACTAAAAGTAAAAGTATAACCGCATATGCATCTGAAATCAAAATGGAGCTAAAAGTAAAAGCGCATCTTAAATTACAACTGCAACTGCAGTTGTAGCCGCATCTGCAAGTGGAAGAACAGAACATAAGATTAAACATTAAGCTTAACGAAAATTTAAACATTCATTGATCTGTCAATGTACTTTAAACAGTTAACCGTTGTAGAGGTCAAGCTAGTACATTGTATTATCATTTGCCCTTGGCAAGTATCACAGATAACACCGTTGATACATAAGTAACGTACATAAACGTTGATTATTAACATTTAACTTTAAACTAATCGTATAATTAACAATTATTTATACATTTATTAAAAGAGAAAAGTTAGACAAAGTATCTTAATAAATAATAAGTGTAACCAAAACATTAAACATTTATTGTTCGATTTAATATTTATCATATGATCTCGAGGATGATCAGGCGTTGTATATTATTACTTCGTGAATGCCCCTGCAATATGCAATAGGTACACATATATTTAATTGTTTTATTAATTATTAATAGTTTATTGATTTCAATAATCTATTTTTAATTCTTTTTAAATTTTATGTTTATTAGGGGATCCTGACTGATTATCATTGAGATTTCTGCCGTTTAACTGTGGCCGCTCTTGATATGCAGAGGTATGCTTAATTATATTTTATTAATACTATTATTAAATAACATTGTTATTTAAATATACATATATATGATAACAGTTGCACTTGCACTTGCACTTGTACTTGCACTTGCACTTGTACTTGCACTTGCACTTGCACTTGCACTTGCATTTTTACTTTTACTTTAAAAATAAAGTTTATATAATATTTATTAAATTATAAAGTTGATAAAAAAAAATATGTAACTAATAAAGAATATGTTTGTTTCAAGGAGCAAGAGTTATGGACAAATCAAGAGAACAGGAGTATTTGCGGTCTTCAACAGGGTTTCATGCGCAAGGATTATTAAGTATTCGTAAGTAATTATTCTTTCAGACTATTCTCTTTACTTTTTTATCATAAATTATATATAAATACTCTTGTGTAAGCGCAAATATACACAAATATTGTTTATGCACAAGAAATCATAATTATTTTACCTTTAATGATATTAATTTACTTGTTCTTTTTCTGTTATATGCTAATTTCCATGCTAATTACACGCACGTTTCCGATGTTTCTTCAATTGTGCCGAATCTGCATTATAGGTGAGTCAATTCCAACTCGGATGAGAACATTTCGTTTTTTGTAGAAAATATCAGAGAGTTTTTAAGTAGTTACATTATTTTATATAAACATTAGAAATACCAAAGATTTATTATTTTATGATTATTATCTTTTTATGAATACAAAAATATAAATTAAATATATTAAATGAAATTAAAATCGCTTCAATTGATTAAAAGTAAATTAAATTCAATTAATTAAAATATATAGAAATTGTTCTTGCCAAATGAATATTGATTATTATGAAAATGAAATATTGATTATTATGGAAATGAAATTTTGATTATTATGGAAATGAAATATTATTAATATTATTTATTCAGTAATTTAAATATTTTTGAGGAGTGATTCTGATGTAATTTTCAGAGCTTTTTTTTCCATTGACATTTTTTTATTTGGGTATTATTTTCGAAATATTCAGTGATACTGATTCTATTAGTTAGACGGAGACATTCAAGTGGTTCAAGTGAGATGCGTGACCATCTCATCCACTAGTCATACTCGATCTAATTAGTAGCATCTTTATAATTGAAGAACTGGAAAACGAAGCTTAAAATTAAAAAATGCCAAGGGGAAAAGCTCTTAGATTTTCGTTAGGAATCAACTTTAGAAAAAAGTCTGTTTTTTTTTTCGGACATTGTGTATATATAAATATAAATTTTACTTTGGTATTTCTAATTCGAATCTTTTTATATCTTCTATTTTATTATCTGTGTAATAAAAACCAGATTGTGGCCGGTTTCGTTACATATATTATGTATTTTCGGGTTTTCAGGTTCGAATTAAAAGCCACATTGATGACCGGTTTCCGTATAGGTTTTCGCGAATTTTCAGGTTCGAAATAATAGCCAGATTGGCTCGGTTCCGAATAGATTTTTTTCGTGTTTCAGGTTCAAAATAAAAGTCACAATGTGGTCGGTTTCCGTATAGGTTTTCGCGAATTTTCAGGTACCGATGGCAGCATGGGCCTTAGAATAGGCCTTAAAATAGGCCTTAGAATAGGCCTTAAAATGGGCCTTAAAATGGGCCTTAAAATGGTCCTATAAGTGACCATAAGAAATTCGGTTCCGATGGAACACGACAGTGTGGAATAGCTTTCACACAAATTTTCAAAGCTCTCTGATAGGTCTTAGCACAAATATCATTAGACATGCTGTATCAGTAGATTCACTATTCTTAGTTTTTCATAATTGATTCAAAAATATTTTATTTAATTCAGTAATTAATTTTAGTTTCATATTATACTGTCAATCTAGTTTTTTTGATTTCTTAATTGACTCTTAAAAATGTCTTTGTTTATTGATTAAATGTACAAACTTATATTATTATAGATTATTTATTTAAAAAAAATAATGCTTAGAAATAAAAGTAAATTAAAAAAAGTAACTCATTACATACATAGTACATAGTTTTTGAATAAATTTTTATTTGCATATTTTCATTTATAATAAAAATATGTAAATTTTCTTGTCTGATGCCTTTTGCTAAGATTCTTAGATTTTTTGTTTGTTTTTTAATATTTTTATTTGGTGAAGGGGTGGTGGAATTGGGTAAACTGCCAAACTGGTCAGTTTTGCATGCTTTTTTTTGGAGCACAAACTGTGTCTCCGTTGATTTATATATTTATATGTACTTAAAAGACTTTCGCTCGTAAGAGCCATAGGGATATGGAATGAATTCGCGCGTTTCCCATTTGATTTAAAAAAACGCGAAATGTTTCTTCATGAAACTTTCTCGAATAGGTAACCCCAAGTCGTAATACCATTCTAGAATCCGAAGTTTCTAGAATTTGTTGTTTTTTCCGCATATTATTATTGTATTGTATAAATATTGTCAATAAATAAATATTGTAGGGAATCCCTTACCTATATTATTATGAATTATAATTTATCAAATATTGTAAATACCTCAATTTTTGATGGTATATAGGGAAATGTTGTATATTTCTTAATCAAAATGTTTTTGTTTACAGGTTTAATAATTCTTTTCTTCTATTCACAGGTTTAATAATTCTTTTCTTCTATTCACAGGTTTAATAATTCTTTTTTTTTTCGTTTACAGGTTTAATAATTCATTTTTTCCTATTCACAAGTTTAATAATTATTTTTTTTTCTGTTCACAGGTTTAATAATTCTTTTTTTTTCGTTTACAGGTTTAATAATTCATTTTTTCCTATTCACAGGTTTAATAATTCATTTTTTCCTATTCACAAGTTTAATAATTCTTTTTTTTTTCTGTTCACAGGTTTAATAATTCTTTTTTTTTTCTGTTCACAGGTTTAATAATTCTTTTTTTTCTATTCACAGGTTTAAAATTGTACTTTCTTTCCACAGATTTAATTGTATTTGGTTTCCACAATTACTTTCCAAAGAAGAGAAAAAAAAATCTCATCACATATTTTTATGTATAATTATATTTTTTCAGAGAAAATCAAGTTTATCAAAATTTTTACGGTGGGGCTCGCAGAATCGACTTATTTTCGGTCCATATCGCTGAATGTTTGATGAGACGCGACTAACAGTTCATAAGAGAAAAATTTCGTGTATTTCATATTTTATCTGACAATTAATAATTATCCTCAAATAGGTTAAGCTATCAGAAATTTTTCGAGCACTTTTTCGCGTAACGATAATATTGTATTTTTTATCCTTCTACGTCCAATCAACCACCGCTGTTATCTTCCTCTCTTACTGTAGCAACGACAACGAAGATAGAACTTCGTAAGGGTAATAAACCGCGAGCGAGTTACTCCTACAGTCCCTGATAATCAAATGGAAGTCCTAATTTTAATTCGACAAGTCATAATTTCCGACCCCCCCCCCCCCCCTTGCTATCAAGTAGAATTCACTTGACCTCGGCTCGGGACATGAGAACCCATAGATTTTTGCGAGTAGACTTTGTGCCACTTATATAAACGTTTGCATCGGGGCAAACGCGTAAATTTTTTCCTTCAATTAAACACCTCTTTTGCGAACAAAAATTTATTGCCAGGGTATTTCTCGAAAACTACCAACTAGTTACTACTACCAGTTACCAATTATCAGCTGCCAGTTACAACTCTTATTTTCATTAATTGATAATTTATCCAGAGTAAAGGAAAAACTCTGGATTATCAGAAGGATTCGATTGTCCTTCTTCCATCTTTTTCGACCCTTTTTTAACAATCTCGTCCCAATTACACGGCGTTATCTTCGACTGACTATAGTTTTAAGATAATTAAGTATAAGTATATCGTCCACTTAATGAAATACGTAAGCGTCCCCCCATTCTATTCTGGAGTAAAAGAAAAACTCTGGATTGCTTTTAGAAATCATTTAGGCAGGATTTTATTAAAAGGAAGGATTCGATCGTCCTTCCCTTCTATCGTCTACCCCATTCTATTCTGGAGTTAAGGAAAAACTCTGGATTATTTTTAGAAATCATGTAGGCAGGGCTCTATTAAACAGAAGGATTCGATTGTCCTTCTTTCCCCTAGTCATTTTCAACAATCTTGTCCTAATTACACAGCGTTACCTTCGAATGAATATAGTTTTAAGATACTTAAGTATAGGTATATCGTCCATTTAAAGAAATGCGTAAGCGTCCCCCTCATTCTATTCTGGAGTAAAAGAAAAACTCTGGATTGCTTTTAGAAATCATTTAGGCAGGATTGTATTAAAAGGAAGGATTCGATCGTCCTTCCCTTCTATCGTCTACCCCATTCTATTCTGGAGTTAAGGAAAAACTCTGGATTATTTTTAGAAATCATGTAGGCAGGGCTCTATTAAACAGAAGGATTCGATTGTCCTTCTTTCCCCTAGTCATTTTCAACAATCTTGTCCCAATTACACAGCGTTACCTTCGAATGAATATAGTTTTAAGATATTTAGGTATGCGTATATTATAGGTATATTCTCCACTTGAAAGAATACACACACGTTTCCCCAGTTCTATTCTAGAGTAAAGGAAAAACTCTGGATTAACTTTTAGAAATCATATAGGTAGGACTCTATTAAACAGAAGGATTCGATTGTCCTTCTCTCCCCTAGTCATTTTCAAGAATCTTGCCCCAATTAAAAAGCGTTACCTTCGACTGAACATAGTTTTAAGATATTTAGGTATATGTATATAAGTATTGTTCACTTAAAGAAACACACACTTATCCCCAACTCTATTCTGGAGTAAAAGAAAAACTCTGGATTATTTTTAGAAATCATCTAGGCAGGATTCTATTAATAAACAGAAGGATTCGCTTATCCTTCTCTCCCCTGGTCGTTTTCAATAATCTCCTCCCAATTACATAGTGCTTATTTCTTTATGGAAAACAAAAGGAGTCAAGCTGGCAGCTGATAATAGTAAAATAGCTCTTTAGCTTATAAATCGATATATACCACTCCCTTCTCTTATATTTGGTTTAATACCAATTTTTAGGAATTGTTTAAAAAAATTCCTAATCAAGAAAGGTTTGCAAACGAGGTTGATTTTTAAAATTCTATGAATGAGCAAATTAATTTTAATAATTATTAAAATATCGAGGATGTACCCCAAAAACGGCCCAGTTTTTCAATTTCCTTTACCGGAATTTGACCCATCGAGCCCCTTCGAACGTACCCTTGCATTTGATTTTATCTCACTGATCCATCTAAGTTGGACCAAACAGGGATTGTAGGAGGGAATGGAGAATGGAGAATGGAGAATGGACTTTCAATTAAAATAATTGCAAGTTTTTTTTTAAGGGTATTTTCATTTCTTTTCTTCGATTTTTGTTGCATAGAAATGGAGAAAAGAACTAGGGTGGTTGAAAGTACGAACCGCGATTTTTCAGATGCTCTAACGATGGGAATTGGGGAATATTCGAAAAGAAATCTGTTTGGTTATTTTTTAATGTTGTTTTTCACCGATTTGAGGAAGGAAGGAGTAGACGTGAAGGACCTTCCGCGGAATGTAAAAAAACGACGCGAATCGCGAGCCCCAATGTTTCAAAAATTTTGAAAATCTCAATAATTAAATTATTATTATTATTACACAGAGTCATCATTGTATAATTAATATTGTATAGAGTCAAATTATTCTACAATTTGGATTGTATAGAGTCATATAATTGTATAACTTTTATTGTATAGAGTCATATAATTGTATAATTTGGATTGTATAGAGTCATATAATTGTATTATTTGGATTGTATAGAGTCATATTATTGTATTATTTGAATTGTTAGTCATATTATTCTATAATTTGTATTATATAGAGTCATATAATTGTAAAAATTGGATTGTATAGAGTCACATAATTGGATAATTTGGATTGTATAGAGTCATATTTTTGTATTATAATATTATGTATATGTGATAATTGCAATTATTAAATTAATTGTTTTTAAAATCGAAGTTCAGTGATTTTATTTTTCATAAAACCTTTTATTCTAACGTTGTCTATTTCCTTGTTTTAACTAAAATATGAAAATATATGAATTTTTATTTTAATAGAAAAAAGGAAAAAGAAAAATTGGGATTTACCTAATATTTGTATAATTTCGATTGTTTATATTTATAAAATTTTTTTTACGATTTGATTTTGAAGCGGGAATTGATGGAAAATGGTAGACCAATCAAAAAATGGCCCGACCATATATCTAATTGTAAGGTCTCCACAGTTTTGCTGATGGATGGTAACATTGAATATCTACTTTCTTCATGCCGAAAATTATTAGTTGTATTCAGCCGGTAGTTATAGTCATATTGCCGACAGTTGTCTTACTTGAGTTTTAGCATCGTTTACTTTTACATTTTTTATTTATAATAAAAAGTATAATTTATAAAAATGGTAAAATTAACGCCGGATTTAATACAACAGTCTATGCAATATGTTAATCCTGTAAGAGATCGTGAATTAGATCTTAGAGGTTAGTTAAGTTTTGTTATATTTTTCTTTTGAAATAATTGTATTTTCTTATAAATTTATCTATATTTTTAATTGTCATTGTTTCAAATGTATTATCATTTTAGGGTATAAAATTCCTACAATTGAAAATCTGGGAGCAACTTTAGTAAGTATTGAACGTGTAAGCTATGCTTGCTGTAGTTGTTTGTATTATATATTCTCTTGTATTATAGTATTATTATTTACTTTTATTTCTTTTAATGTTTTATATATTTTTAATATTAACATTATTATAAGTTGGTTATTTAAAAAAGATGTATGTATTTAATTCATTATTAGATTGTGTATATGAGTTTTTTAATATGAGATTAAGGTTATGATTATGTATGATTTATTGTTTTATTTATTGCAGGATCAATTTGATACTATAGATTTCTCAGATAATGATATTCGTAAACTGGATGGTTTCCCTCTTCTAAAAAGAATTAAAACTCTTTTCTTTAACAACAATCGTATAGTTAGAATAGCAGAGGGTTTAGAACAATGTATACCTAATTTAGAAACCCTGATGCTAACAGGGAATATGATTCAAGAACTTGGAGATTTAGAACCATTAATACCTCTTAAATCTCTTACAAATCTTTGTCTGCTACAAAATCCAGTATCGGCAAAACCACAATATAGACAGTATGTTATATTCAGGTTTCCACAACTTAGGCTTCTTGACTTTAGGAAAATTAAAACAAAAGAGAGAGAAGCTGCAATTGCATATTTTAAGAGTAATAGAGGTAAAGAAATGGCAAAAGAAATCGCAAAGAAAGCTAAGTCACAACAGTCAGGTATGGGAATGGACAAGCCTTTAACGAGCGCAGAAGAACGAAGTAAAATCAGAGAAGCTATTTCAAATGCTTCATCATTAGAAGAAGTTCAAAGATTAAGTAAACTTTTACAAGCTGGTCATATACCAGGAGAAGAAAAGTTACAAAATGGTAATTATTTTATTGATAAAGTTGATTTATTCATTTATTAATTATTTGTTAATTTAGGAAATTCAAACATTGACCCAATGGAAGAAGACGATGATTAAATCAAATATTCATCAAATTATTCTAAATTATATGTCAAGAGTCAATAGTTTCATTGACTTATTACTGTAAGTATTTAGTATATATCGGAATAAGAATGCGTAAAAGGTTAATATTTTAAGTTGATTAGACAAAGCATACTACACATTCTTGCTTAAATTTCCAATTACTCATTGTGTAAAAAAATAAATTTTTGTAATCCATTATCATAGGCCATGAAGCGATTTTTTATATTTTTTAATTCCCCTTTTGTATTCAAATCTTATACATCATGTAGGTCTGTTTCCAGCAAAAAATAAAAACAGGATATATAGTAATTATGAGATGCTTTATTTTTTACTTCTCCCTACAAAATATATATAATCATGTATAGTGAATTGAATTACAATTAACTTCATTTTTATTTAGGAAAATTGTAAATTTTATATCTTTACCATTACGTAATGTTGCAACTATATAGATGTCAGTAATATAGGCAAAGGCGTCTGCTTGGGGTTCGACTAAAATTTTATTTTGTACTCAGTTAAAATGGGTGGTTTAATGAGTAATACAATGAAAAGAAATTTTACGGAAACAGATGTAACACCAGAATTCGAAGCTGTACCAACATTTGATCCATTAACAGGATTTGCAAAAGGTCGAAAAGCAAGAGGTAAATACGTTTATTTATAATCTAACCTCAAAATGAGTATTATGCTCAATTTTCTTATTTCCATAAATAAATTTTGAAATTTGATACATTACAATTTTATTTTAAATTTTATAATCTGCATATTACTAGTAATTTGTGATTTCACATATTATAATTATGACATAATGACTTAACAATGGTTCTATATATTATGAATTTAATTGATGGAGGATAAATTATTATTTTCAGTGCAAATTGCTTCGGATCAAGAAATGTCAGCTATGAAAATCTCCAGAGAAAAAAGAGATTATTGTGCTCATTTGTATATAGCATATGCAGCCTGTCGTAGAAATAAATTTCCTTACTTGCTTAAGTGTACACCTGAAAAGCATCAATATGAGAAATGTGAATTTGATGAGTGAGTAGAGTTCATTGCATATTTACTTATATAATAAAGTTTGATCGTCTAAATGTCAATGTAAATATTGTTTTCATTCCAGTTATGTTTTGAGAATGAAGGAATATGAAAGAGAGCGAAGACTTCGTAAGAGGGCCAAGAAATTGAAGGAGAAACAACTTCAGCAACAAGCTTTAGCAGCTTGAAAGCTTATACCTCTCAATAGATATAATCTGTTGAAATTGGTTAGCTGTATAGGAAATTTATTTACGGAGACAATTTATTTCCGTAATTGTACAGAATTTAAATAAATAGTTTGAATATACTGAACTCTGATCTGCATATATATGTATATTTATATATATATATATGTTTTAACAATTTGATATAAATATTATCTTACATTTAAAAATTTACCACGTATACAACTATTATAGTGAAAAGATTATATCATTTTCTGATATTAAAATAAAATTAATATAATTTTAAAGTACAGCAAGAATAAACTCGAGAATTTTCTATCTTGTAAATGAACGTTTGAGAAACACTTGAATCCAAAAGAAGGAGAATCATACAGACGTATCCAAATGAAATTCCTACCCTTGTTAGGTGTTCTAAGTAGAGTTTTCATTTCACATGAGAACCCCTGCCCACCCACACAGGGTATTTAAAGGATCGATAAGGTAGAACGCTGAGCACAACCTAGTGAATTCGTACATGTGCTTCGCGCGGGTGCTGTTTTCCTTCGTTTCAACGATTCTTGCATCCTCTGCTGAACCACAAAGCATTAACTAGTCCTGTTTGCGTACCCGGAGCGTTTGACTTGTTATCAGTGAGCAAGAACATCCGAGGTCGTTGAATATCCTTGAGACTCGAACAATTCGCTCGACGAACATCGTCTGGAATTTAAATTTTTCCCTCGACCCTTTAAGGACTGCCATTGCCAGGAAATTCCAGGTCTCAATTACGTTTCATCTACTAGACTTTATCCTAATCGATTAATGAATTTATCAAATTGTACTCTTGAGTCAGTAAACTAGGGCGTGTATGTCAGTTTGCCCTTCGAGAGCTAGCTCTAAACACATTCGGTGTTTCAGTGAAGAGTAAAAATGTTCAAGAATCATTTAGAAAATATTCTCTCGATTTCATCGGATACAATGTCATTCGACTAAGCCTCATCTGTATCTCGGATTCTTCCCTGTATTCTCCCGATCTCATCATTGTCAGAAAATCTCGGATCTTTCCCCTTTAATATCCGAATTGTAAGCTTGCGAAGTTTCTACTGCTGGTGCAACGCTGACCTACCGCACTGCAGTACCGACTTGTCCGATGCTCGTTTCTCACGACAAACACCAATGCCATGCAAGAGCCACGTACCTTGCTAATTTGTTGCTATTCGTACAATAAATACTTATCCTGAAGAACCTCCTGCAGACCCCTAAGACATCGTTTCTCCCATTTGCATGGACTCATGAAATATCTCGCTCTCCATCCACCTCGATCTTTTACCCGGAACATGAAATGAGGTAGGTGAACTCTTTTACTTTTTGAAACCTTTTTTTATTCATTTTATTTCCAATCAATTTTCGATATGGACAGTTCGCTTTTACATGCGCATCATCTACTACTCCAATCAATATTTCTTGATTTATCAATGAATAAATAGTCCGAGTGACTGTTAAGAGTTTGACTCGCCTCGATCGGATGATCGGGCAAGTAGGAAGCTAAATGGCTAATAATTAGAAGTAGAGATAAATAGTTGAATAAAAATATTGAGCTTGTTCATTCACGCCACTTGGTCAGGATTGGATTGTTGCAAGAAACGTGGAACACCATAGTGATATAAAAAATACTAAACTTAGAACGGTAACATCAATGAGAGTACTGCCGGAAACTCGTGATGTCCATTTTATCACAAGACACCAGGATTACAGCTTTTCAAGTAGTACTCTCGATCATACATTACGCGCTTAGAACGTGACGTATTCTACGAACTGTTGGAAGGATAAGAGAAACGGGGCATTAGCAGCCTTTTTCCACTTTCCTGCCACGATTCCAAAGCGCATGCTTAAGCTACACCTATTTACAATAAATTTAACTATAAAATCTACGAGTAGTAACTTTAAGTAACGTTTACATCACGGGTCTACCGGTACGTGTTGGTTTCAATGTGTCATAAGAAATACCCTGAGAACAAAACTTAATTGAATTTGCAAGATGCGATGAGAGTATTGCTTCAACCCCCCTCCCCCTTGATATCCGAGCTGGCTCTCCATCATCGTTAGACTCATTATCATTGAGGTAAATCGAGTAAGGAAATCGAATGCCCTAATTGTTGAATTGACGAGCGATGGCCGAGGATTCTATTTAAATTCAATTAATTTATATTTTCAGCGTATTAATTAAACTGAATCAACGCAAGTATCGTATATAAAGTATAAGGGTTCTCTTTACGTTAAACGTACACTAGCATTAGCGCTCTATAAGGATGCCGATGATTATTAGAAATTTTTATCTCATCTCGACGTCTCGGCTTACAGATTCGGAGACACCGAGTGCTAACATTTTAGAAGCCCCCCGGGGATTTCTTCGTTCTTCGTGGCTCAATGTTACTCGTTGGAAGAAGAAAAATGCTTTTCTGTTCGGTCGATTTCTCCAGTGAGCTAACAAATCGTAGTTGTACAAGTTGCAAAACACATTCAGACGACTTCTGTCCGCTCCGCAGCGTTCCGCCAGTAAATAAACTGATAAATAATTATAGAAAGACTGTACAAAGCATAAGTAGCAACTGACCCGGTTAAAAAAATATACATAGCATAAATATATTACAAAAACTTGGAAGCTTCCTTGCAATGCTGCTGAATGAAATTAGCTTCGACGATGTGTCAATTATTTAAATAAACAATTGGATCCCTGCGCCGACCATCTTGTCAGTTATTTGATTGAATAATTGATCGTAATGGTGCACGGTCGATCGCGCAGTCAATTATTGGAAGACAGTTGTTACTAGTAAATTAGCGAAACAATAAATAATTCAATGCTCGACGCGGCACCTCCCCTCCTCCCCCCGTGATCGCCATCGTTAAATACACATTTGAACAAAAGACTGTACGCGTTTAGTAGCCGGCAAACGTTTCATCGATAGATTTACGAGTACGTCATCAATTTCTCTCTCGCCTATTCGCGAAGATTCACCGATAACGCGAGTGTCCGATCAATCTCGAAAGTTAATTTGAATAATTGACTGTGATCGCGCGACCACCGGGCGAGGAATTATTTGAATAAATAATTGAGCACACACTGATAGTTGGCCACACAGTATCGATTATTCCAGCGAATAATCGAGTAGTTTGCTGATGATTTGAGCGCGTACTCCGACTGGTCGCATCTCACGCCTGGGAAATGCTTGGTGGCTCGCGTGAAAAGTTTAGCGAGCAAGCTGGGACGTTTTTCCGAGTGCCTCCGGAAGTGAAGGTCTTGACGCGTCGCGTTCCTTTATTCGCTCTTCAGCTCTTTGGCTTGTTTACTACTCTTGCGATATGCCTGTCTGTAGAAGTCGGAGAAGAGCGCGAAGAAGATCGTCGAGTGCAGCAGCAAGAGGGCGGCCACCAGTTTCGGGTATCCGCAGTCGAAGAACAGGGCTTGCGCGCTATGGATGAACACCACGAAGAACTGCATCTGGAAATGTCGAAAAGCACCTCGTCAATCGGTAAGTCGCCATCTTCTCCTACCAAGACTAACGTCTCTCCCTCTTTCTCTCTGGGTCCAGCAAATTCGGTACCGTATCGAGACTAGTAGTGTTTCGTTCGCATCGAGAGAAAAACCGAAATCCCTCGAGGGAGCGGAAACACTTGCAAAATGACCCTTCCGTTTACAGCCGCTGGTTCGATCGATCGAGTCATCGCTATCGCATTGCACGGAAATTAAGTGCTACCGACGCGAGAGCTAATGAAGTTGTCGCCGTGGAAAATTCTCGTCGCTCGCGCGGTATCTCCGCGTGGTAAACGTCCGCGAGAGGTTCCCGATTAGCAAGTCATGCACCTGTTGCGCAAGCTATCGATTCGCGCAAAGAGTCAATGATCATTGCCAAACTTGGCTCGTTATTCAGCGAAAATCTAACGCCGTCTATAAGTCGTAAAATATTCCGACTCGTTTCTCCGAACAATGTTGGGTCGCTCGCGGTGTTGCAAGAGATCGCGCGGGCTCATAAAGTATCCGGAGTGGCGAGAACCTGATTAGAGAAAATAGAAATCATTGGCCGGGCCTATAAAGTGTATCCACGAACGGACCCGCGCGAATGAATTGAATGGAAGGAAGGATTAGGCTGTTGGGGGCTGGGCAAGCATCGATTAGAGGCGCAGGAACGTACGCACATGCACGGTGCGCAGTAGGGGATTGATTACAAAATAAATAGTGATTTAGCCCTGCACATGCATGTGAGCAGATAGAGAGATTGACCAGGATACATAAAGCATTTGGACACTGTCCAGAGAACCAGTCGGAAAATGGTCCGGGCGACGGCGGATTTCAGCACAAAGGGAAGTAGCACCTGTTTCCAGATGGTCTTGCAAGATAGAGTGGTTAGGCTTGGAGGTAGGTGAGGCTTTCTCGCAGGTATGCGATACCCTCGACGATGGTGACTACATTCGGACCGCTGCTGCTGCTGCTGCTGCTGCTGCTGTTGCTGCTATTGCTGCTGTTGCTGCTGCTAGGTACACACGGGCATATTGGAATGCCAAATTGTTGCGCCACCGAGTCCGACTAAAGCAAGTCGGCTGCCAAGGCAATTGCCCAACCTACGTACTTTTCACTTTCCCTCCCCTACCACCGCGCGAAATTTTACCCACCCGATCTCTGGGTGCCCGGCGGTACCCAGGAGTTCGGCTTCCAGAATGCTCTGGACTCTCGCGCCACGCGCACACACGCGCGACGAGCGAATGAACCGGGTCTTATCCACCACGAACACCACCCCCTCTCAACCCCCGGGTGGTTCTTCGATTTTACCGCGGGGAAACCGAGAAGATCGCGCGAACATCGTAAATCGATTTGCTCGCTAGATCTCTCTGAAATTTTTTGGCGGGGTTCGCGCGACAATCTACAACCCCCCGTCTACTCGTTTCAACCCTTCGGTGTGGTGTCGCTGCTTCCGGTCGATTCGAGCCGCGTCGTCGATCTACGGAAAAACCCTGAGTTTTCCCCGAGGCAAATCCGATAAGCGCGCGCTCTATCCGTCTCCGATCTCTGACTGGATCGAGTTCGCCAATCGGATTTCACCGATCGCTTATTAGAACCGTCGCTACTTTTACCAAGCGCAAACGAAACATTTCGCATTTCGCCGGCTGATTGCGGCACGTTCGTCGCCGGCTTACAAATCGTCCTTGAGGAACAATTATATTAATTCGCTAATGAGAAATCGGAGTAAAAGTGCGCGGTGCACGATATCGTGTCGCAATAGAGCGACGGGCTTACCAATTGCACGGTGGTCAAGTGTTTCTTCCACCACAAGTACTTCTGGTACTCCGGGCCCATGGCGGCCAACATGTAGTAAGCGTACATGATCACGTGGACCGCGTTGTTGATCAGGTTGCCCAAGGTGCCGTGTCCTCCCGCGATGAACTTGACGCAGATCCACGTCTCCAGCGGGGTCAAAGAGTGATGGTACAGGTGCAGGAATGTCACTTGACTGTCCTTCTTCCGAAGCACGAAGAATATCTGTGGGAATGACGGAATCGATGCATTTATCTCTCGAATCAGATCACCGGAGGACTCCAGGGAGCTTCTTTCCCAACGGGGGGGGGGGGGGAGTTTAACGAGGTGTCCACGAGGAACTTCCGGCGTTCCGGGCAAAATTTAAAAATCCCGCAGAAATCGGTTGTTTCCCGGCTGGTGAAAGAAAACGGTGAGTCGCGCGGGGGCCCGTCGATAGTTTTTATCCTCGATACTCGTGAACGAGTCGAGTGCTTCTGCGGAGGAATATTTTCTCTTTGCTGAAGAAATACCACCTCCCACGTGATTCGTCAGACTCGAATGAACGCTTTTGAAACGGGACGGGTATCTCTGTCAACCTTGAACCGTCGACGCGATGAAAGGACAGCGAGACGAAGCTCCGGGGAGTATCACGTTCTCTTACCGTATCAGCGAATTCCGTGAACTTGCTGATAAAGTACCACCAGCAGAGATTCGCCATCCTCAGGGCTGACGGATTGTGGGAGTAGTCGACCGGTTGGCATTTGTAGCTGTAGTCCAATAGCCAGCCGGACATCAGGTGCTGAAAGGAAACCGATCGTCAGCGTCGTCTCTCCTCCTCCTCCTCCTCCTCCCCCATTTCCATTCATTTGGACATTTTTACTTCTCCAGCCCAAAGCCAATTTTTGCCCGAGCACCGATTGCTCCAGTATTCAACGGACACCCGACTTAATTAACAAGATTTCATCCTCGAACACTTAGGTCTTATCTAACGTGACCTGAATTAACGCAAATTGAGAATTCAACGTGTTAATAAATTCACTGATAGACCGTGAGCTTAATCGGCTAATTGGAGAAAATTATTAGCGTGGCATGGACGTGTGCGCGTGTGCGCGTGTCGGTGGTACATTTTATTAATTTCAAGCGTACGCGAGCGGACTGTAGCGCGGTGAGTTTAGGGCAAATAGAAAACGCGACAAATTTCAGGGCTGTCTTGGATTTTCTTTTGGCCAGTGGGATCTCTCTGGGAGTTTGTAGATCGGGGGTAACAGCGATGGAAAGTCGAAAACAGGATGCTTTGCCTTTAACGAACCGCGAGTTCCAGTGTGCAAATCGATTGGGCAAGCACGCGGCGTTGTCTCGCGAGTTCACCGAGCGACTTGTCATTTTTTTATCCGTCGCTCGTCTCACGTATAGCCGTTTTCTTGGTGCTTCCAGTGATTTATGAGCGTCACTCGTGACGAAACTCAAAGATTTCAGCGGAAAGAACGCGATTCCCTCAGCCTCCTTGCCGATTCCCCGCGTTCCCCGCACACCCCCTCCCTCCCCTGACAACCGATGGACTCTGTCCCAAAACCCCATTACCACCGAAACGACCGAACGGCCAACTTTCCGCGGGTAGAAAAATCAGGGGAGCGGTGGGGACTCGATCCACAGGGATTGGGTGCCCCCGTGACTTTCTCGATCTCTGGAGAAGCCGATGTGGAACACTTGCATTCCTCCGCGGGTGATACACCGCACGCGGTTTTACGCGGACCATTACGATGCTTTACGATTATTTCGCGGTATTTAATCCGTTCTGAATAGTTGCCTCACGTAGGAGGGGCGGGAGAATTCATTTGCGCGTTTCCTCGGATAACTGGAGGCGCGTTCTCGCGAGCGATCTATCGTCAGTCCATAAACAGCGAACTCTGCTGGGATCTCTCGTTGACTTCCGTTAAGTCGGGCCTTTCGTTAAGTGGAATTGGCTCGCGCATAAATCCGACGGCTCCGCTTATCCATTCGTGGGATTAGTCCCCTGCCTCCCTCCCCTCGCCCCGTGACATTCCAGTCGACGGATCGACGCGAAACTCGAGAATTCTCCGGACATTTTACTCGATTACTTTTCTTCACTTTCCCCAGCGCCGCGGACGCATCGTCTTGACATTCGCGATTGGCTTTTCATTTTATCGCGAGACTTTCCGTCGTTTCGATTCCTCCGTTTCCCCGAATACCGTTAAGTTTTCGCGCGCCCGGCCTCGTAGAAAGGCTGGAAATTCAGGACAAATTCAGAAATCGATCTCCGATAATCTAGCACAAATCCGAGTGCCGCTGTCGGCGCTGGTGCTCGATTGAGCCGCTGGAAGTTTCATCGGCGCGTCCTCGCCCGAGAATGTGAGCCGGTTCCAGTTTGCGAGGAGATTCACTTGCGATTTAGAGCGACTGCCGCGAGAGCTGGCCTAACGCGCGGAGTTTATCTCTCCTCTTCACCGACCTGCTAACTCGAGTTTGATGAATCGAACGGAGCCGGTGTTATGCGATCCTGACATTTTAATAATCATTAGCAGTCTCTCCGTGACTAATAGACTGCCCGATCGCGTTTAGCAATCTCGCGGGACGATCTCCGGGAAATTGACGCGCGGAACGAAGGGAAAATTCATTAAATAACCGAGACCGATGACCCGCGCCGATAACGATGAAAATGAATCGAGCATCGGATGAATATCCTTGGAGAAGCCGTCGTGGGTATTGGCGACGTGGACGTGATCCGCCGCGGGCGGGAAGGTGAACGAACCCGGGGCAAGGACCAAACGCGTCATTGGTGACCCTCGGCGAGTTTCTCAATAGCGCGAGCCACTTTGGTTCATCGTCAGTCGAGAGTCATTGAAAAGAGTGGAAAAAAAAACCCGAGATAAATGATCGCTGGGATTTTTGGGTCTTTTTAGCGAGTCGATTATGATATGGACGAGGAAAAAACGAGAAATAATAATCTCAACGGAGAAGGTAAAACTCATTTGGAGAGGATCAAGGACGCAAAATGACGGCAGGATATCAAAAAGGAGCATTGTTCAGATTTCGGCGATGGTGCTTTGAGCGATTAGCCGGGAGAGAAGCGTGTAAAAAGAATATTTAACGAGGTTGAATTGCAAGATGAAAAACTTGACGAAAAGAAGGGAGAAAATGAGTTGGTTTGCGAACGAGGAAAGTAATCTCAGGATAAAAGGAATACTGTTATCGATGCGAATGCGAGGCTAATCCTGAATTTCTCGATCGTTACTCGTGGAAAGAATAAAATTTATTGGAGCCAGCGCAATCTAAATAAGAGATCTCATAAATCAGATGAAAAATTGGGAGATGGATAGACGAGGTGAAAGGTAAAAATGAGGAAACCGAGGGGAGGATAGTGTTTAGAGCGTCTCAGAGTCCACTCGGAAGAAAGTACTTCAAGTATGTCCAGTATTCAAATCGAATGATTTCATAAGAGACGATTAGTTGAATTTTCTGGCAGTATCCGCCAGGGAGAGTGGACCAGGCCTAGCCAAGGTTTTGCGTTCAGTGGGTCAAGGCGTCTGTAGAAAGAAGCGAAGGTTTTCGTCAAAAAGGTTTCTTTCCCTTCCCGCGAATGCTCGAAGGTTCCCTTCTCCTTTCCCTTAACGATAAATGCTCTCATTTTTTCTCTGGCCATTGCTCAAGGTCGCTTGATTCGCCTAACGGACCATTCGAGCGAAATGGCACCAAAAGTTCCAAAAGGAACTCCAGGAGAGAGAAAATCATCGATATTGCCTCGAGAAACGTCAGGTTAGCTTCATACTGACGCTCGAGACACGTAAGGAAAAGAGAGAGAGAGAGAGAGAGAGAGAGAAAGAAGAGGTCTTGATACTGAATCGGTACATCGGCGAGAACCTGACGGATGTTCCATCAGCTCGAGTCTTTTTCATCGTTTGCAGCAAGTTTCTAAAATTGAATCCACCTCATCCGTCCGATGACTCAGTTTCCGTAGTGCTCTACCACTGGCTTTTTCGAGGCTTCCTCTTGTCTCTCTTTTGCCTCGAACTACCCCGTAAAAAGTGATGGAGGCAAGTTCGCACCGTAAACAACCGAGCTCCTAGACGATTTTTGGAATATCAAAAGGATCGCGCGACCTCCTAGGGCAGCTCGGATCACCGAAGTACACGAGCAATCTCGGGAACCGGTTTCTGGTACTCGTAAAATTTGCACACTCGAAAAGTGTGACACAGTGAAAGGAGAATCGAATTGGAGTTCCCGATTGAAAAATCATTTGACCCAGAAATAAAAGGCGACCGTCCTGTTCAGTTTCGCGTTAAGCCGCGAGACGACGCGCGCCGTCGCGTCGATCCTGAAAGTTTCTGAAGTTGATGGGTCTCTCGCACCCTGGATGCTTCCGCAGCGACATTTTCTTCAGGCTCTCGCTGCTTGCGTCAGCCTTGGAAGCTGCGACGCAGCTTTCCCGCCGCGTCGACTTTTCCCCTGCCCACAAAATTCTCTGCCAGGTCAATAAACAACGTCAATTATGTCAACGCGCCATACACGCTCGATGCCGGAGAGTCTATCTGGATTCCGTTACGAGTGCAACGTCGCAATTACACATGGCACGACACTCGAGTTTCGATCGACGACTGCCATTGGTCTACTTTCGTGCCACGCCACGGATCGAACTCCTCTCTGCTACGGCAGGAAAATCGAAAGAAAAAAGGGCGGGGAAAAAAAAGGGGGAAAAACCGCGCCGGGTCGAGAGAAATGAATGGAAATGGGTGGAGCCCGTAGGGAAGGGATGGGAGGGGCCGGGGAGGGAAGACCAGAAGATCTCCATCGGTTTCATTTTCAACTTTCCAGCGAGCGTTCCAGGAGAGACTGTACCCGTGACGGCGATGGCTTCAAGTAAGCGGAGATCTCGCGTCCTTGCACGAGCGCGAGTGTCCATTGACAACGGATGGCAAATCCCCGTGGAATGTCCTTCGGAATCGACGACTGAACCAGCGGTCTGACCAATTAGACTCGATGAAGTAATCAGAGGTTATTAAACGCGTAACTTCAACGCGCTGAAATTTCGTAATCGCGCGTTCCTTGAACTTTGTCGCTCTCTTTATGAAACCGGGGTGCTCAAGGGTCTCTCTCTCTTTTTCTCTCTTTTTTTCTCCTAGTCGTTGCTAGCCTTGATATCCGCGAAGCTGAGCGACCTTGGGCATTTCGCAAGGGGGAGCACCAATCCCGTCGAGTCCACGAGGGTGTCATTGAAATCTCATCACTCGCGCTTCATCGAAGGTGAAAAAATTTCTCCCGACCGCGTCCCGGAGACTTTCACCTCTCCGTAAATAAATTATTCATGCGAATCGATCGGCGAACTTTTATCCGAGACCTTTAATTACATTTGGACCAATAAACTTTCCCCATTTCATGGCAGGTTTCCATGGAAATTGACGTCGATATCTTTATCGACATGCACATCCATGTTTCACGGAAATAATGCATGCTAATGGTCACCGATAGGATAGTGACAGACGCGTTTCTTCGTAATTCGGGGGGATGATCGACGTTTCCTTTTTTCCCCCCGCGGTTTCCCCCGTCCCCGTTGAAAACTTATTAATTATCATCGGCTCGTCCAATAAATTACTCCCCAGTCTGATTTCACTAAGAGCACCGCGCGCGCGTTACTCTTCTTCCTCGCGGTTGCCGCTATTTGCTTGATTTTCGTCATTTCGCTCCAGATAAACTTTCGTTTTACTTCCGGCGATTACAGGGCGCGAACGGTTAATTGGACCGGAGGAAGCGCTATGTGGACCGGATTTAGGGTGGTGCGACTAATTGTATATATTGCGGTAGGTAACTACTGGCGACCTTCCGTTACGGGTGCTCAGTCTCGCCGGGAGTTTCAGGGGAGGAGAACACGTGCTACGAGCGCGAGAAAGTCGAGAGTGACCTGGAAGACGCCACACGACTATGCAGCAGAGATTAAAGGGCAACCGATTCACTCTGCCGGTACCGTGCAACTTGTGCCGTTGCTAACTTTCGACTTTTGCAAAGTTTAAGCGGCCTCTCAACCATTTCCTAGCAATTTGTATTCCACGTCCCACAAAGCACTGATTTTCTCTCGTCGTGGCTCCTCGCCGATAAAACTCTCGCGTCTAATCATAATGATGCACGTCCTAGGTAATAATGACAGTCCTAAAGAACCGAATCTCTGACATTTAGGAACATGAAAAGATCCGTAGATAAGGGAAACAGCTTGGCGAATCGCCGAGACTGAAATTTCCACGATTAACGTCTGACCACACGGGGGTTTATCTACTGACGCCGAAGCTTTGGCGGCTCCCGATAATTAATCAAATCGTTCTTGGCCGACGAGGAGGATTTCTGGGTCGCGCCAATCACTTATCATACTTACTGTTCATTTCACGAGAAACACGTGCCTGTGTTGAGAAGGTCAGGTGGAAAGGAATTGGCGGAAGAATGGATCGAAATGGAGCAAGGTTGAGGCGGAGCGTTAATAATGAACCGAATTACCTCGTACAGCATTCCCAGGGAGAAGACAACTTGAAACGCGTTATAGGCTACCAGGACGTTCCTTAGCTTGAAGGGTTTCCTATTGGCCATGAGTCTGGGGCCAAGAATGGTAACACCATACAGGTAAAGGGCGACTATAACGAAGGTTGGAATTGGTGAGTCCATGAGCGGCCAGTCACTGACGCGAGGATCCGAGACAGTCGTTAGGATTTCCGTGTATTGGTCAAGTGCCATTCTGACTAGACCTTCGGCACCTACGAAACTCCTATTCGTGTCCTTTAATTCCACCCTTGGCTCGGGCTCCCTCTCCGCCACTAATTCTGCCGCCGCCGATGCCATTTCTACAAATACACGAAGAAAATCATTAAATTGACAGATTTTTCAGTGAAATTGCTCTCTCCCCACCCTCCCTCGTATTGTACGCGCAGAATGAGTTTTCAATAATGAATACACACTCGGAGATACCAGTTAATGCGTTATAATGCATAATTAGTCGCATAGTTTTCTTTTACGCAGTTCTAATTTAGCCGCGACATTGAGTGCGGAATCACGTGCGGAATAAATGTCTTGAGAAAATCACACGTATCGGAACGCCAGTTGTGTGTTCCGTCAAGATTAACAGGAACCTTCGCGACACTGTTGCCACTTACAAATTTATTCCGTAAATTCTTATTCCTCTTCTACGGTACTCTGCTGACGTCAAGCGCAGATCGCGATCACTTTTTTTTTTTTTTCTATCCCGTTCGTCTCCGTCTCTCTTTCCTTTATTTCGCTTAACGGCGCATTACACTTCGTCCCGGTAATTGCGTAAATCGGCACGCTCAATGATGGATCTCTCTCTGCTTATTAATTCATTCGAATTAATTTCGACCGAATTAATTTTCCTCGGGGGGGGGGGGGGGGGGGGTCGAATGGAGAACCAAGATTGTCGTCTGATCAAAGTAAGAAGAAACTACTGAAACTTTGATTACCATTTTCTTCGATGATAGACGAGGGAGAGATTCCCTCCTAACGAACACACGACAAATCGATCGGGGTTTTCGCACGTACGCGTGGAAAAGGAAACGGGTCAGAGAGTTCGCGCGGGATGTCATTAGAAATAGTCGCATTATCGTGGAGTCATTGTCGAGTCGCGCTTTCGCTCATTGAGTGCATCGATGAATGCGGGATGCACGTCTTTTTTGCACCGACGCTGCAATGAATCTTTCTTGCCAATTCCTTCGCAGTTTCTCTTCTGCAGAAACCACCTTAAAGACTTCTTACTTGCTATCAATCATCTCAACGCGATATTGCCGACACATCGCGAAAAATAATTACACCGATTTGTCAAAAAACCCTCTTAATTGAAGATCCTCGTAAAAAGGAGTTCAGGGCAAAAAGTTGTTTGAAAAAGCCCTTTGTTAAACCTGAAATTGAATTCTACAAAATCACCACGCGTATCTCGATGAAGAGTAAGGATTACCGCAAAGCAACTACTTGTTACGCGCCCTGGTTGCTTTTACCACAGGGCTTAGTTGCTCCGTGTTGAATTTTGTATGGCGCGAGATGGTCGCAGCGGGACAAACTGTTGCAGGCATAAAACTTTGAACAAAACCACGTTAATGGAGCGGCGTAAAGTATATTTGGTAATAAATCTGGTATTGTATAATGCAACGAGAATATCCTGCCCAACCAGTCGTTTTGGGGGTGAGTAAATAACAATTTATATAATCACGGATTAAAATCTAGTTAGAGCCACGTATCTCGTGAGTTATTCCCTTCCGTTTTATGATTTTTTCCAGATAAAAGGCAACAATCAGGAATAGTTTTCTCGAACGATTAGATTTTCCCCCGACATTGCCGACAGGTTTCTAAATAATTACGTACTTTTATTGACTTGAAATGGTCGCATCGGTAAATCTGACCAGTTCCAGTCGATCCAGTTGCCCGCGCAATCGTTTCACGAAGTGCAAATCTCACAAATCATCGCCGCAGATTTCCCGAGCGTAACGTTAGAAATCGATGAAACAGATGACGTTGGTTTCACAATCCCCTGCCAGATAATCAGGAATTAATTAGAATAATGAATCGATAGGATTCGATCTAACCTTTTAATCTCGCTTATCTCTCTGTTTCTCTCTCTCTCACTCACTCACCCTTCCTCCCACTTTCTGATGTTATGTAAAATTACGTACGACTTATCAATTTCCTATTTTCTTAGGCGGCAATATTTTTTTCGAAAACTAATAAAACTGCAATTACCACATTCTCCCTCTCCAGTGTAGACTCTCATTATTTATTTTGATTAAACCTTTTGTGGCAGGTTTTATGCATGATTATTACGCGTGTTGTGCTTCTCGCATAATCACTGCTACTATGCAGATCACTCTGAATCGGAGAGATCCCAAACGTAACTTTAGAAATCGTAGAAGCAGATGACGTTCGTTTCACAATCGTCATTTGGTGACAATAAACAGCTTCCTGGTAAAACTGGAACGTCGTAATTCATCGCGTCAGCATATTTGTTAGAAATTTGCCCACAGGTGATAAATCCATTTTATACTTTTTCTCTTTGTTTTTCATAACCCACAGTTGATGCACCTCACTTATAGGATCCAAGGAGAAAAAGCATAGCGCACTCGAGGGGGTTGAGAAACTTGGTTATATCATGAATTTCACATTGATTTTATCAGAAATTAGATTTCTGTTCTAATTTGTTGCAAGTTTTATTTGTTTTCTGCATGACTTACTGGCATAGTTCACTTAATCATAATCTATCATAACTTTCTAATTGTAAATAGATTTTTATTATTAGCTTTGATTAATTTGTTCTCGTGTTTCGTTTATTGATAGGAGATATGCAAAGTGATATATTTATAATTATGTAAAACCGTCGATAATACTTAGTACGAATTAAAGGCGAATGTGCGCCTTTTTATCGAAACAATAATTAATAAAAAATATCGGATATATTTTGCACTTAATAATCATATACCTTTAAACTGCTCTCTTACATAGCCAGTTTAAATGGTATTCCTTTTTATGGTACAATCGTATGGTATTTCTTTTTAGTCCAATAGCTGTAATGGTTACCCATAGATCGAAAGGGAAAAAATCAAACTGACTCGGGTTATAAAGTAAATTACAGAGTACTGCTCTCTGCATAGGGCTTTAGTGGTAATATTATATAACTTACATCATAAGTGTGTTGAATAACTTCATTAAAGTTATAATCTTAATCAGTGAAAAGTGTCAGAATTAAAGAAAACAAAGAAAAAGGAAAACGAAACTACACAAATCTTATCTGAAACGTCAAATGAGTCAAACATTCCGATTTGATTTTTTAATAGGCATTGTAACTTCTCTTTCCTTTAAAGCTTTTCATACGTGATAGAACGGCATTTTCTTCTACAAATCTAATAAATTTATAGCGAATCAGGGATTCCATCAATTTTTAATTCATCTCTGATGTGTTTTTCGACGGAAATTTCAACTGTCCGACCAATTATTTTCCTTATCTACTGAAGCAGGTAGACACATAAATACTTTCTCGGCATAAAATAAAATTTGCATTCGGGATGTGACTATCGTATAAAAACTGTACATTATTAATGTTTTGAGGAAAAATAGAGAATTCTATTAAACGATGCCGGCCCTCGATAGCTTAAAAACCGGAATTTTTGCAGGCATCACAATAGCTTTTATAGCAAATTTTATCCTACGAATACAATTGACTGAAATAAAAATAAAAACTATTTATAGATGCTAAATATGCATGAACGAGTGCTATTTTTGCGATATATTTTAGTATATCCGGCTTGTAGACGATGAGCTAATATACACGAATATTGTTCCCCGGGGCCCAAGGTATGAATATGCTAATTTACATATTTGAATATATCCAATATCTACGAAATCCCACATTTGATTAGCGTCAAAAGTCCTAAGAGTTGATGGAATGTTGACGAGGCTCAAAATACCTGATTAGCGATAAAATCATGCTAATCCGACAAAAATCTATCGCAGATTCGATAAGTTCTTGGAATAGAATTCGAACGGTTTACCGATGGTTACAAATTTGTCGCATTAGTCGTATAGCGTGAATATTTTAAGTGTTAAAACAAACTTTTCCTCATTTGTCAATAGTTCGATTATGCGTACGATTTTATGTACTGGAATGAGATGATGCATTGCGCAATACCTTTCGCGAGAAACTTGATATTAATCGGACGGGCGATAATTCCCGATTATCATCGATGACTTTGTCGACGTATGTTACATCAAAATAACGTAGCACTGATGTAACACACTAAGCAAGTTTAACATTAGTGTAATGGCTCGCGCGTATTGATCACAGACAGCTTTTCTCTTCCGCGGAGCAATCGGAATCACGTAAGCACCCCTTTTTTTCGAAAGTCCCCGGGTTGGCAGCCCCAAGTAGTCAGAATCCGGAAATCCACCGGGTTCTGCAGCTTTTCACCGATGCAGAGCCGGTAGATTATGTATTTATTGTATAATATCTAACGTGGCCTAACGATATTGTAATCTATGGCGTGTAATAGTTCGTAACCAGCAATTGCCGCCCGCCTTCTTACCAACAAACGAACAAATAATCAGGAACTCTCACAATTTGCATCATTCCATTAGTTTGGTCACACATGTCTAGATAATTGCTCTTTTCGTAGATTTTGCAGTAACGTAACTCGTTCCTCTTGAGTGAAAAATTTCATTCGTGCGACTGGTGAAAATTTAAGCGAACAATCGAACGGCGATACTTGCTCCTCTCTTTTTTTTTATACTGAAACCAGTCTGAAGGAAAAATTCCTTTTCCACTGATAATAAAGAGTTGTCAGGATTTTCCCGTCACTCGGCAATTTATTGTTTCTGATGAAACGTTGAGGATTTCGATGTTGTTGCTGGTGACACCCTCATTAATCATTATGCATAACAGGGAGCGATAGGAATGAGAAGTTTGTACAGGAAATTACTTCTTGTTCCTTTAATCCATTTACTATTACGTGCATCTTAAGAAGAAAGCTGCAAGTCCCACGCGCGCGTAGCCAGTCTGCGCAGCTTGGATCATTTTAATTTCTTCAAATTGGTGATGTAATTTTACACGTACAGGTAATGCCTCAACTGTTAGATAATTTGCATTTTTCTTTGGCCGACGAAATCAATTTCTACCGGGTTAAAATGATTTGCGTTCCATAGGTGGAAAATCATCGAATGAAGATGTAACAACTATAAACCCAACTTAGCACGACTCTCTTAGTTCTCAGTGACGTAATACCTTTGATAATATATTCAATGCTATTTCTCTCTTTTTCCACATTTTTACACAGCAACCCTTTATTATTTCCTAATTAGCTCTTTTGCCGGATTTATATAAGTGTGACCTATGGTTCGCGAAAAAATTCAAAGACCCGTAAAATGATAAATTTTATGCCTTGCTCGGAGATTCCTCGATTGAAACGTTCAGTGTCTGTTTTGCCGTTTCACATCCTACATACTGGTACTTATTTTCTATTTAGTGATGTAAACATCGTTTTTCCTGTAAACCGAATATTTACAGGATTGAAAATGATTGTATTAAGATGCATGGTACTATGATTGCATATAATGTTATATATGCATTATAATCACTGCTTAAATGCAATTAAATACATTGAAAGACATTCTTTGATATGCGATGCAAAGATAATCATAAAGAAACGATTTGGATAAAAAAGACTGTGAAACTATGAGTCCAGTAATTTTATGGATCGGGATTACTATTGATTAATATGCAACTTCCTTATAATGATATATGATAATTGAGCTCAGATTGCAATATAATTTAAATAACACGATGACAGAGGAAAAATCTCAGTGTTGGATTATGATCTGGATGATAATAAGTTGTCTTCGTTGTCCACCCATTCTCCTCTGTGTCCTGAGAGAACAAATTTTCTCGTATGACTTTCAGAATTGCTGCCGATTCTCATAAAACTTTATCCAGATATAATCACAAGGGACTGATCATCGTAAAACTAACCAGTAGTAATAGCCACGAATGCTCAGACAAATTCCCAGACTCTTTGCTACTAGCAATGACGTCATACTATAACGTGTCCAGTTTTATCCTTTGACGAGGTATCCAGATCTGGGAAAACCCGTTTCATCGACACGAAACTCGAGGACCACGTAAAACAACTGAATCCTGCACGATTAAATAATTTATGGTATCATGAAATTGCACGAAGTCTAATTAATCGGATAGTCTTCGTGCTTCTCGTAAAAGAGCAGTTAATTATTTCAGCTTTGGCAAATCGTTTAATTGAAATTGTCGAAGATTTCTATTTCTCTCGGTTTTTTATTTTGCCTTATTTGCAACTTACAAATTAATCTCTGGAATCTTCGTTTCAATTAATTCAACCAACTTAGTTGACAGCTCAATGAACATAAGAATAATGACGATAAACAGTGACAAGGACAATAATTGATTGTGGAGTGCCTTAAGGGATATGAAGCATAGCAATTTGAGACCTGAATGAAACTGAAAGTCTGAATGCTGTTTCTTTTTTCTTTATTTTTTTTTCTCTATATATTGATATCGAGGGATTAATTGTGCGAGCTCGTGCAATTCCTAGCAATCGTAATTTGCTGGGTTCTCGTTAGACACGGCGAGGCGGGCGCGCAAGTAGACCAGAAAACTAGACGAGCCGCGATTTAACCAGCGTACTAAGGCCAACTAGGATTGCGTTACGAAATTGCAATTGCACGCTATAAAAACTGGAGTAATGGCCATAGCTGGTCGGATCCCGAAGGTTGCCCAATGTCGTTGCATCTATCCACCTTACGTATCTTTCAGTTTTCTCTACCCCCACACGTTCGTTACGACGGAAATGAATGTTTTATCATTATCGAACCGCAGGAATTTTTCCAGTCGTAGAAAAAGTCCACGAGACACTTTTCTCACCCTTGAAACTGGCAGATTGAGTAATTCTTGACGGGAGATAGAATTCAATTGGAAAATTTGATTAGAAATTAGATCACATCGAGTGCAACCTAGTTTTACAGGTTGATCCACACTCGTCTTCCTTTCACTTTCCTTTTCTCCTGTTTCCTTTTTTCCTAATTATGAAAAATCTTTAGTAAAAAGTCATTTTCTTCTCCTCGTCGGGATTTATTGAGGGAGGAACTCCATCTCCACGAAGACACGAGCATTTTAATAAAGAGCACTTTGCGTCCCGATAAAATCAGGATTGCAACATAGCGCTACAAGAATTGCAATGCAATTTCATAACGAACTTCCACAAAGCGTGTCAATTTTTAATTCATGTGGGTCAACGCACAATGTTTCCTCGCGCGTTTTCACGGATATTAAGAAATACTTGCCGTTTCACACTTCAACTTGAAATTTAGAATAACCTTAGACTCTCGATTGCCAGTTTATTAACCGTGCAATGCCCGTGTACCGTACGTTCTACACCTTTTACACTTTTTTGATTCCCCGATAAAATCCATCGGATATCTCTGGAACTTTTGCGCGGTAATCGTTTTCTCAAAATCAATGAATTGAAATCGCGCAACATCCACGAACCGAGCAAAGATTGCCAAGCGAGAATAATATCGAAGACGAGGAAGAAACGAACAGCGGGTGAAGGACCCTCCCTTGTTGGAATCATACGAATTACGTGATTTGCTCTGTTATTTTGTCGAGGATTTGGATTAGCACTGTGCGTGGCTACCGTTACAGCAATCATAACGAATTAATAATATGTGAAGTACTGATATTAGCGATTCAACGTTTATCTGGGTCAACGCGCAAAGTTTCTTCGCAGATTTTCTCGAGGAGTGTGCGAGAAAATCGCCAGTGAACGCATTATCATCGTAATTTCGCCAACTGTTCGGCGGGGGTGAGTGGATCTGCCATTTAGAAATCACACGCGAGAGTGTCCATTAACGCAAAAGGATCTCTGCTAATTAATCGTCGAAAGCTCGTGAAACTCCTAGGAGTTCCATTCTCCTTCAGGAATTCCACGAGTCTTATTTTTTCTTTTTTCTTTTTTTTTTTTGATACTCCTTATTATCGATTCATCCTTATCTCCGAGGAATGCGTGACGCAGTCGTCTCCCTGCCCCCACTCGTATTTTAGGAGAAACCTGATCTCTGCATATAATTTCGCTCTTTGGAACCCGCGAGATATTCGCCGGGCAAAAGTTCAGTCACGCGTGGAACAAATTTGCCCGGTTTTCCTGACGCGGGCTGTCATTTTTTCTGGCCAAGTTCACCCGATTATTCATCACCATTACGATGACGTCCGTGCTTCACCAATGAACCGACTATCCGTGATTTTGCGCAAGACCTCTCATCCATATTCACGTTGTCCCGTTCCGGAGAACCTTCTTAATATCCAGCTCCTCCGAACTTTGATAATCGCGAACGGCACGCGTGTGGACCGGGCGAACTTCCTCCGGTTGTTCACCCCCCTCGCGACCTTGGAATTGCTGAGGCGAACCGCAGAAGTCCCCTCCTGCCCCTGGAGCTCAAGGTGAAAAATAAGAGAACGATAGCCGCTTCGTGCTCGGGAGATTTTCGCGATCCCCGGAAAGGGTGAGGGAGAGGGTCTCTGGATGAAGGAGCACACAGAGGTTGTCCAGGTGTTCGTGGAGTCCGGGGCACCCGGAGCGTTTTAACGTCAGTGCGCACGCGGGAGAATCCTCGGGTGCCACGCGGACCAACGGTACTTGCTGCAGAGATAGTCTCCGGCGACGGGAGAGAGTGCGAGAGGAGAACGGAGAGAGTCGGGGATAACGGGCGGGAGAAAGAGAAGCGGCTGGCAGTCCTGGGTCAAGCTGCAGTCTCCTCAATGGAGATGAGACGTTACCGCCGATGGCGTTGAGAGTTAGTGGGTAAGTGGGCCGACCGCCTGGTTAATTACTAATCGGACCTGCTGTGTACCATACGACCAGGTTCGAAGCGCCGGTCAAGATCGTCGTTGATCTGCTTTACCGCTTTGTTTTCTCTTCTTTTCTCTCTCGGCTCAGCTATCCGTACCTACTCTTTTCCTCAACTTCCCTATTCTCTCTTTCTCTCTCTCTCTCTACAGGGGAGGAAGAGGAAGAGGAGGGGGCTTCCTTGTACACGTACTCCTCCACGACAGCGCAGCTTTCTACTTTCGGATTCCCGCGTACCGAGTCTGTAACCTGTACCGTTTTACTAATGCGAGAAAATCATCGGACTCCTCCTCACCCAATTCGACCGAAATAGCAAAAAGATTCTCGCGCATTCCACGAGAGGACGGAGATTACTCCGGTGCACCACCCACCCTCTGTGGTCCGCTCGCTTTTCGATCGACTTCCAGGACGGACGGAGGTACCGATCTCGCGTTTCTACGTAGATTCGAGTCGTTTGCTCGTCCACCGTGGTGCTGTGGATCATCCTAGGAGGTTGACCTTGATATTCACTCGTGTCAATTTGCATCGAGATTTATGCACTCCGCCGTTTTATTTAGTTGGCTCGATACGGAGATTCGGTTGATTCGTCGAGAGGCAATCGTTTTTCATGCTAACGACGACGATGGTGTACGGGTTTGCTTCAAGGGGGAATGGTGCGCCGGATACCGATGGTGGGTGATGGGAAATTGATAAATTCCAAAGTTTGGCCATTCTCCCGCGAGTTTCTACTTGGCGTAACCCACATCAGGATTGTCGAACCAATCGGATTTTTCAGCTTTCGGCATATCACGAATACTTCCGAGTTCACGATCCTCGCGTATCCTCATTTTCTAAAGTCGAAAGCCAAAGTTTCTACTTTCTGGATGTGCATCGTACACAACAATAATTCCTCGGATTTTATTTAGACACTCTCGCACGCAAATGTACCACGTGTGTAGTGGCACGTCAAATTTGGACTTTCACGCTTCGTCCGATATCGAGAGTTCCCCACGGTAGTAAGCCCCGCGCTAAGTCTCTCTCTCTCTCTCTCTGCGTATGCCAACTTTTGATTTCAGCTGCCCTATTAGTCGAGTTCCTACGTGAGCATAAAAATTGGAAAGTTCCTCGAAAGCTCCCCGATTCATTGACCAAACGCAATTTTAATTAATCGCGAGACGACTCGTGTCGTATACATTATAATCCGTAGTCGCGATAAAAATATGAAACATTCGCAGGAATTCCCTCGAAACGGAAAATTGTCGCGATGCGAGTCAACCCGTCGTCCCCGGTTAACAGGTTAATTCCAACATTAACACTTTGACTGTCGCTGTCACGAATGGGTAATTTCGCCGGCCAGTGGTTAGCAGCCGACGACGTCGTCGCGCGTTAAGCAGTGATTAATCAGTAATCTTGGAATGATTCCCGGAGTTGACTTTTCATCTCCACCCCATTGACATTCGAGCAATCGAGTTTCGTGACTTCCATCGATAAATCACAAGCATAATTGTACCGAGAGCGAAGAGATTGGTAAGCCTTCCGCCGGGATGCAAGGGAGAGACACTGGCGACACGGGTGAGAGAGAGAGTCCTCGCGTGATACGAACGATCGTTAAAGTGATAAATGAACATATTTGGCAAACTCGATGATGGATGATCTCGATCCTGATGTTGGGGATCGTTCCTGAAACACTCGTCAAGTATTTGCCACCGGAGGAGGTTTATGATTGTTTTTCTCGCGTCGGGAAGAAGAGAAGAAGAGGCAGGGCTTCCTGGACTCGGACATTTTGTGGCAGATCGAGAGAAGGTAATGGCGATAAATACGCAGAATTTGCGCGCAGGTAAAAATAATCCTGTTCGCTAAAAGGAGGAAACAAAACTATTCAGTGTCACTGTCACGGCTCGCTTTCCTCGCGCTCGCCTCGTTCTCCTTTCCTCCCTGCTCCCTTTTTTCGCCCGGTTTTTGCGCCATAATTCTCCAAGTAGCAGACCAGAACAATAGTTTGCCAGGAAAGAGCGGCTGATTTCATTAATGGCGCCTAATCATTAATAATAATACCAGGCAAATCACTCCATTTATTAGACTTTTCCGTTAATTACTCCGCTTGGCGATGATTCTATCAGATTTCTCCTCTTTCTTCGATCCTCGCTTTTATGAGCGAGGCTTGCCTCGTAAATTTCTTCCCTCGTTTTTATCACGACGGAGAGAATAATTTCGAAATGTGTCAATCCCCGTTCTTTTCGGAATTTTACTGGCTCGAGCTGGCCGCGGCTGACTTTTACGGTCTCTTTTTACTTGGAGATTCTTCCTAAATTGGAATCCCAGAAACTTACGTGCGCACGGAGAATTTTTCCTTCCACGTGCTAGGAGAAATTCTACAAATCTCCGCCAATCCCGAAGTTGCAATGTCGTATGATAATTTCGATTGGAAGAGTTTCCACTACAGCCGTGCCACGACGGGTCAATCGTACTTTCCTCCGAAAGATTCTTGGATCCTTGCTCATTTCCATTCTAGTCCCATAGACATAATTTATTACTCCATAATGGACGAGTATTTTCATTTCCCGTTTTATTCCCGGGACGCGTACCGTTGCCGGCCGTTCTTTTCACGCACAGCCAAGTGAGTTTTCGTAAAAGCACAGTTTCTACATAGAATTCCATACTAATCGTCATTCTTCAATTAGCTTTCATTCGTCACAACTGCCGGGTGAAACGAGTCCCATAGAAATAAAATTCAATTACGATAATGATTTAATTAGAGGCCCCAGTGTGGTGGAGCTTCTGATTTTTCGAACGCGCCCAATGATTTTTCCTCAATTTAATAATCATTGATCACTTAATTAATGACGCCACCACCTATCTGTGTCATAAAACAGGATTCATTTTCTCGTAAAATGCTTCTTTATTTGTTCTAATTAACTTTATCTCTGAAATCCTTCGTTTTCTTAATAAGAGGATGGAACTTGGACTTGGAGAAAACTGCACTTAGAGTGGAGAATTGAGTGAAGTTTAACTGAAATTGGGTGGAATCGATTTGATAAGGTGATATAGTTTTTATATCGGCTGAAATATGCACGCGTGGACTTTCGTAATACATTTCCGGACTGAGAGAACGGTACCAGCATCGTATTGCCCTCGATTAGTATGAAAGGTCTAGGGGGATTTAAACACCTTTTTCTGGGTCTCTACTATGACAGTCACCTTGCCTAACAAGTATCATTTTGAAATCAGTAAGTCGCCATTACTCGAGAAGCATAAGCACAGCAAAATGCATTTAAATTTATTCTCTTATTTCTTTCTTCGACCTCATCGGGGGCTAGTCTTTGATGCTTTTTAGGTTGTGGCAAAGATTTGTGGTAAAGCAAACTAAATTGGTAACTCACACGTCTCTATATAATTTACCTCATAAGTTCAACGGTAAAAGTGGAGTAAAATTTGAGAAATGATATGGCGAACGAATGAGATATCTCGATATCTCCGAACACCTTGGGAATTTGTTTTTTTCTTCAATTGTATCATCATCTTTCTGCATCGTGCAATTGGACTATCCAACTGAATTCTCGTTGCTTTGCTTCTAACTTCGCTTATTGGAGAAGCCATTTCACACGTGATTCAGATTCCAGGCAGCTTTGATAAATGCATCCTCGGTGCATCGAAATGTACCACGTCAGCAAGTTTATCCGTATTCCTTTTATTTCAATGTCCCTTTCTGTTCTTCGCTCAACTGCGACCTTCCGCGACCTTAGTGCAACTTCCTGAATCGTGGAAATCAGAATAGTCGTATGAATAACTTGAAATTTTTTGGCCTTCTCGCCCAAGGTAATCATTATCGCAAAGATCTCGTATCAAATGTATTCTTTCAAGAGGACACACGTTGCAGTCTTAAGATAAATCTGTGTCGTCGGAAAAATATTTCATTGCTTTTTGTGAGGTAGGATATGCGTAGTAAGCTTGAATTTATTCAAAAGTCAAGATCACTAGACTCCCCGATGCTCGTTCCTTTCAATTCATTTTCTTTTATTTTCTTCTCATTATCCTCTCAATGAATCTTCCCTTTCAAAGAGCGAACAAGGCCATTCCGATTTGGTAATTTTGCTCATTATCTGAATTTCATTTTCCGAAAGTCGAGATCCACCGATTGGAATTCTAATATTGCGGAATCTCGAAACTCGAAACGCAGTAGAATCAGCATTTCTTGTTAGACTGCTGACGAGAAAACGTCGAAATTACCACATGCATCAATAAAATTATTCCCATTCTCGTTTTTAGTAAACAATACTTTCTTCCTCGCAGTCATAACTTATTTCAAATCGACCGGTTATTTAGCGAATTTTGTTACTACAAATAAATGTTTCACATGAAAAATTAGTCGCCTCTGCTTTTCTCTCACAATTTCTCCAAGGACTCTGAAAAGAATTCTCATGAATACCTCTTGCATGTATGCGTGTGCATCTGTGCTGAAAAACATTTTACTTTTATTATTCCGCACGAATCGCTTTACTTAAGTCGAAAGTGCATAGTTTAAACTTTTTGCAAAATTCTTTTTAGTTTTTCCGTCTACCCTTGCTAATTGAGAAGGAGAAGAAATAGACAGGAATCTTTCGTAATTTATCATTCTGATTTTAATTATCAATTGCGAGTACTTTGATTCGTCTCATTGTAAGAGGAACGGGTTATCGAGCATAATTAATTATCTCAAGGGTTTTCAACTGAAGCACCGCTAATAGGTGTTGATAGTAGTAACAAAGCTGTAAGCTTTAACATCAATTAATCATCAATAATTGGCCGATACTCTGTAACGACTCAGTGTCACGATGGTAACGTTAACGCGTCGCTCGATCGAATAAACGCTAATATTAATTTCGGTAAAGCGCCAAAAGAAGTGTCCAACGATTTTGCAAATACTTGGATGAAAAGAGAAATTTTCGTTTTTCATATGGGTAAACCTTAAACGATTGATCAGAGAATGGACAATCCGGTACCCATTAATGTTAAAGGAACGTTTTGTGGAAAGTTCTCTTGTAAATAGCTTTAATTGCGAAAAATAAAATATCGTATGAGAAGTATTACAGCGTTTCTATCCTTGTAGTGGGTCCGTTGCGCACGTCCTGTGTGATTATCGTGTAGAATATCAAAGGATACGCATTAGGCAGGAAGAGGTAAAGAGAAATAACCTGAAGAAACAGCTTGAGAGCGACATCGTCGATTTTTGATAGATGAAAATGAAAACAAAAGCTTGCCGCGGATTTCATCGCGCAACTCCTATCACGTGGAAACTGAAAATCCATCAGTGAAAATCAAGCAAGACAAAGTTTTGTGAAAAGATTATTTATTGAGGCTATAAACTGGCTGCAGGATTAGATTTTATTGTTAGTCTCGAAAGTGGGCCAGATGTCCTAGAATCTGTATCGTTCTACACATTTCGCTAGTCGTTTGGATGATTTTGCCTTGGCTTTTCTTACCAAGTGAAAGAGACAATTACCAGGCTAATTCGTAAGTAAAAGAAATCACTGCCAAGTTTCGAGAAAAATCTTCTAGCTTCTTTATCATATTTCTCATACTTTTAATTATCGTTGTAAACTCGTAATAGGATGGGGTTTTTCAGATGCGTGTACCGTTAATATATTCAGAACCGTACAGAATTGTATGTTTGAGATATTAAAGTGTAATCGATCTTTTGTCCTTCGATGTTTTCTCGATTAAAAATTCCAGTTTTTCAGTAGTATAAAATTTCCTCGAATCACTCGTGGTGTTTACGAGTGAAATTGAGAAATAGCAAACGCAATTATTTTGCTTTGAATATTGATGGAGTCGCGAATAAAAATTTTCTTACGCTACTCGTCTAATTTATTTCAGAAGAGTGTCCTCGTGATTTAGGAATGTCTCGACGAGGTCAGAATCCAAGGGCCAAAAACGAGTTATTTCATTTTTTTTCTTTCATCGAGTTCCTCCTTCAGAACATTCTTTTTTCATTATCATAATTTAATTCAAATATTCTTTATTCGTACACACTCGCGCTCGCGCGCACAAAGCACACACACACACATTTTTATAGGTATGCCACGTATGTGACGTTGGTTCCTTTCTATTTCATTTTTGTAGTCTCTCATTCTCTTAAATCATTATTATTATTACTTTTATTGTAATTTCGATAATTGCTTTCAACTTTTAACCCCGTATCCTTTTATCGCATTCCGTAGAGTTTCTAAAGTTAAAACTCTTGAGAATAATTCTGGGAGAAGAAATACGCGAAAGATGATGGATTTTTATGAAAGATAATTTTTGTAGATTCTGGAATATGTTTCTGATGTTCTTTGTGTTTGTCTTGCATGGTCAACTACCTGCCTTAATGTAATCTGACGCGAAATGCGCCTCGTTACACAACAGTACGTCGAAACGCGCCACAATATTCGGCACAAGGTCGCTGGACCGTTTTCGAACAAGTTTCTCAATGATTTGCGAACGGATATATCGGCTATAATGACTCCATGTACTCCGGGAAAACTAAAGGTGAGCCAGTTCGGTTTTGCAAGATATCAATACTTTGCAACGTCTGAAGTCAACTAGAAATTTTTACCAAATTTCTGCGAATTATCTGCTTTCATTCTTGCGCTTTCTTTCGTCGTGCTTTCTTTCTTATTTTTTAGAAATTGAAAAATTCCCTAATTTTCGAGGAGGGCTTTTAAAAGGAACTTCTTGAATTTCGATAAATTTCATCTCGGACAAGACTCATTTATAAAAAATAAAAGGTATCGATATTGGACTATCGAATAGATTAATGCTAATCAGTTTCTCGAGTGTATACGAGTATATCTTTTAAAATGTCAGACAGTCAGATATAAAATGTGAATCGCGCAAACGGTGAATTAATGGGTAGTCCTCGATAGGTGGGATTTGCAATTAACATTCTTTGGGTGTAAAAACAAATTCCTTTAAATTTATCTGTAGGAAGGGACAGAGTTTCAATGGTTTTTCAAGCGTATATATAATTATGTTTCGAAGTAATATTTCAAATAACAGATATATTTAAAGAAATAGTAGTGTTTTTATTTTCCCGTGCTTCTTATTTTTGGTCTGGAACATATTTTGCAGTAGAAAGTCACTTGCATGCATTTTTTTAAGCGCGATAAGTTTTATTTTCATGCATGCTACATTCTTTCTCATATGTGAAGGACATCGAGTGCTAAACGAATGACTAGTAGAATTAAGTTATTTCGCAAAAATTAATCGTTTTCATTAATCACGCGCACAATCCCTTCGATATGTCACGGAAGGGAGGTCCTCGACTCTCGAGAGAATAGATCCTAATCATTAATCAAAAAAATAGTAGCCATTCAATTTTTAAAAAGTTCATTAATAAAACATGTGACAGACGCGGACTGAAGTTTCCAGTATGTTAATTTCCAGTAGTATTAATTTCTAGAATCGACTTGTGACAGACGCGGTTTTCACAAGGTGTTAGAATGAATTTTGGAAAATGCAAATTCTTCATTTCACGTGATCTCGCGTAATTAATTGAATTCTTACAAGAGCACGGCGCATAATGGATGATAATTGCGTTTTCTTAAATGCGCGGGGGTAAAAAATGTACGACTTTCTCCGACTTCCCTTTTCTTTTCCATTCTCATCGCATTGGCCCAATGAATAATTTCTAATTTTCATTTTTACTTTAATTTTTGGTTGTTTTACGCGCTCGCATGCCCAATCCCCTTCATCCCCCGCATGAAAATCCGAGCAGGCGCGAGTCTTCTTACCTATTAGAATCCTGACGTTACTCCGAGGGAACGTGGTCACTTCACTTGAACACCGGGAACTCCTCCGAAAAGGCCCGAGAGGTAAAAATCTTAGCTAATTTCACTCGTGGGGTCTCGCGGAGTCATTAGTGTTCTCGTCAGAAAAATCCCGTTCGAGTAATCACAGTAGACACTTCGAAGAAAGCTAGAGATCGCACTGTTCGAAGTATTAGCACTGCGCTACAAGAAGAAGGCCTCTTCGGGGGCTGAGAAGAGAGAATCGGGCAAATGAAAAAATCCCTTCGGTCCCGCCAACCACAACTCGACCGGGAACTTTCGCGGAAACTTTCCTGGTCACTGCACACTTTTCACACACAGGGGATGTTTTTTGAGAAACGTTTTGGTGTGTGTCGGTGTGGGTGTGTGGAGGTGTGTGAAGGTGTGTAAAGAGTGTGTGCGCGGGGTCCGTAACGGGTCGAACGGGCGATCCTGAATAGTCCGGCGCGGTTCGAAGTCGTGGCTTAAGTATTGGCTAAGCAAGTGGGGTCCGATCTGGAGTTGGGTACCCCACTACCAATCTGGGGGCCCCAGGTGATGCCGCGAACCCCATCCTCTCCAAGTGAGAGACGAGTCAAGGTCCCCGCTCCTCCGAGAAAAAAGCACGCAACTTACCCATGCCTCCTTCAGTCGAGGCGAACCCTTTCGTCAAGGTCGTCTTGAGACACCGGTCCTCTTTTCGGACATGGACTTTGCACCTTGACTTTGTCGTCTCGCCAAATTTCAAAATGGATTCTCTCGTATTAACGTCTTCTTCGCGTCCCGAAGTTTCTTTCAAATCATTTTCTGAAAGTAAGGACAAGCGTGTGCTCCTCTCCTTTTCCCTACCCCATTCTTCCTTCGAATTATTTCTGGTGTCGAGTGATTTATTTGAGCACGTCACAAGAGCGTCTTACACGTGTACCTACGAAATGTTTTTCTTAAATCAGAATTTGTTGAAAATTATTTAATTATACAATTGTTCCAAGAGAATTATTAATGAAAATCATAGAAACGTTTTCTGTGTTACGTAGTTGTTTGTCAGAGTCATAAAGGATAATATTGCGCATTGAAGGAGCTTTAAAGCTTGAAATGAGATGGAATAGAAACTGAAGAAGATCAGCTTAATCTAGAAACGATAGATAATAGATCTCTTATAGAGTAAAAAACAAAATTATTTCCATTTCAGTGGAGCCATTGAAAACGGTATTTTCCACGTGTTAGCAATATGACGCAGGATGGTGGTAAAATAGCAGATAAATTTCAATGCGCTTGTGAATTTATTCAAAATTGTAATTCACTACAATATTTTATGTAAATAGATTTTAACGTCAAAATTAATTCGTTTCTTGGCATGTATAGAGATACTGAAAAGATATAGGAAATTTACTTCGATTAATCGGTGAGTTCATAATGAATTTGTGATTCGGAATATCCGGACCATCTATCAAAGGACTACGGAGAACGGGAAGTGGACTTTGCCATAATATTTTTACTTTCCTTTTTAAAATAGTTATTTTTATCTCTCTCTCCCTCCTACGTAGTCGTAATTATGTCATAATTGATGCAAATGCTTAATATTGTTAATATTAACAAAAATAATATTAGGATGGTGTAATTCAGTACAGGATATTCAAAATTATCAGAAATATGGACTTTGTGGTTGATCAGCTTTCAAGGTTTCATTTAACATACAGTATTCCATTTTTGGGACGCAAATTTGATTAAGTGAACTTCCGGTCCATCCCTTTCTAAATTTTTCGCATGATGCGTCTCACAGTTTTTGCTCAAGTGTACTCTGCACTACCTTCGTATCAAGGCTAAGATGGCTCCTCTTGAATTAGCCATTCCAATGTTAAGTGTAAGACGCAATTCGAAAATTTCATTCAAGGCAACAGTTCATAGGTACAGTCTTCTAAAAACTTCTTCTCGGAACCATTAACAAAACATCACTCGGAGCCTAGATATAATGGTATATTACAAATAATATTCTTATTAAAACGATCGCATGCATGTTACTCGTCAGAATTGCTCGGAGTACCAGGAAGAAAGATCAATAAGAGCTATAAAACCGAAATACAGATGACATTAAAAGAAAAATAGTGATTTAATCCCATTCAGTGTAAAGCGATGCAATAACGCACAGAGGGATTCTTCCACCCTGTTAACAAACAAATTAGATCACTGCGAAACGAGAACCAAGTACGTAAGCTACAATGACACGTGACTTGGAGTGAAACGGCGATTAGTTTACAATTAATATTTTAATGGACATCGATGCAACGCGTGAATGATGAATTGCTACGAGGGAACAATTTTTACTGACAAGATAAAAAGATGTTGTCGTATCAGATGACGTAAACTATAAAAATGCACTAATTACGAAGTTGGGATTTCTTTGCTGGAGCGACTCCATTCTGGCTAGAGTTCATTTGTCCTCTCTCTTTTTAAATTGACGCAAAACAATAAGAAGTAGGATGGATTTTGCATAAAATAACAGCTTACATTTTTATCGATATATAGTTAATTTCCCACGGGATAAATAATAAATAATAAAGCGGAATCGCATTCTAGAGCCTAATAAATAAATGTGTTAATTCGCTGAAACGATTAATAAATAATCAAGTGGATCACATCGGTCTATTCCAGATTACATCGATTTTCTTCACTTTTCAGCAACATTAACTTTAACAGCAGGTAGTTGAAACATTTATTTCAACGCCTGAAAGTAAGCAGCGATTATTCGAAACTAAATTTCTACTCGTAAACTTCTACCTCCGTTATTCAACCCGAGCGAATAGCCTGCAAATCATAGTCTTCTTTCGCGAGTGGAAAAATCAGCCATTATGCAGGACACTGCAATGGCTCACTTATCCGGAAATGACTTAATAAAGCAAGGGTGACTTATTCATCCTCGAAGCGTAGTTCTCTCAAAAACTCGTCAACTGATTTAATCGACGAGACTTCCAGAATCATTGCGAAAATGTAAAGCGATCGTTCAGCGAATGGATTTTATCGTTTTAACGAAACACCATTGGTTGTTTCCATTGTACGCTAATATCAAAGTGATTAGGGATGGGTACTACGGATATTCGGCCGCTGTCGACTCTCTGTCCGGTTCGTTCTATCGATTTTCAATTAATGATTCGATCGTGAGCGCGCTAATTCTTCGAATGTATTGGATTCGCGAGGGAACTCTTTGCGAGGATTTGCGTATAACAGCAAAAATGTAGAACACTCGTTTAAAAATCCTGAAAACGCGAATGATAAATAGGAGAATCAGATTTCTCGAATAATAGGGTAATTTGATCGGTCGACTCTGGGAGATAATGGTTTACGATTAACCCCGCGATTTTTCCTGATGCGAACTGATCTGTGGTCACTCGATGTTTATCCTCATTCAATAACTAATTATTACGATTTCCCTGAATATAAGTCATGACCGGTGCAAGCGAGCGGACAGGTTAATGAAAGACGTTAATCATGCATAGTGCATTATCGGAAAAACAGAATTTTTTCTCCTGAATTTTAATTTGACGCTGTACTCTCTGTTCTTCGTGTTTGTAAACAAGATTTATTTATATATATATGTGTGTGTGCGTGTGTGTGTACGAACTTCCTAGATCATCAAGATCGCTAACGCAGCGGAAAGATCCAGTTGTTAAATCATATTGTAGTTATATTTTATAGTTTATGCATAAAATGCTTCTTCCACTTAAAGAAGTCACGTTTTTCAAAGAATCCTATTTTATCAATCGCAGATAGACGTTAATCGGTATCTATAATGAATATAGAAATTTTCGATTACTTCGCAGATTAGAAAAGTTCTCCATTGATATTGTGATACATTTACAAGCTCTATCTTACTAAATTAAAAAAATGGGACACGGATGAGATTTGCGCCTATTGTACAACTGAGAAATTACCACAATAAAGATTGTGAAACTGGCTTATAGTTTATGGCTTCTTGCGTTACGATATATCGTTATGTATTCTTTCCTAAATCTGCATGAAATTAGGCAGATTAATAGAGACACATTAGCCGTAGATACTTCGCGCTAATACGTGAGAAAATTTCATAACCTTTTATAATTTCGAATCATGTAATCCAATGGCTTTCCACAAACTTCAAGATCTTTACCACCTAATCGTATAATACTCCATCCAGTTTGCGCTTATTACGTATGCCCCCAATATTAATTTCCAATAAAAATATATAGCAAATATGTATATAATTCGAGTATTACTCGCCTGGTTTATCAATGGCGTGCAAAACAAATTGCTTAACCAATCTGTATTTTCAGGGACTTGAGGTAAAAAGGAAAGCAAAGACTGCGGAGGGACATTAAAATTATTTAGAAAATGATTTGCGTTAGGAACGAAGAATATTAAATGTGAAATATTAATAATATAAAGTAGAACGCATTGATAATCGAGAGTATTAGAAAATCAGGAGAATTTATTTGCCATAATTGACATTAATGGATCTACTTAACTAAATCAGCACACATCTTATGTATTGGCACAGGCAGATCATGTTCTTTATGTAAATCAGATACAGTTCCAAAGAGAATAATCTGTCAGGATATTTGCGTGAGGTAAAAAGAACCGCGTTATTCCCCTAAATTCTAAGTGTGTCTTTTCTGCAGAACGCTATTAAACTTGCTGACTCACTTTACAGCATAACATCTTGAATATTATTGAAAGTTAACTCCCGGATATTTTATTTATTGTATTTTCTATTTTATGAACTATGCGTAAGGTTCTTTTTCAATGATTTTGAATGTTCCATTTTTATCGATAAAAGGAAGAGATAGAGGTAAATAAATGCATATATTAATTTTACACGTGTTTTACTAGAATTGACAAGTCATCCATTGGGACCATTTACATGATTTTACGTGTCGTTTGTAAGATAATCATCGACGTATCATTAGACTCCACGCTAATTAAGAGTAAAGGCTATGTTCAGCATTTTCAGTAATTGTAAAGTTCGTAGCCCTAAGTTTTATACCAGTTTTTTTTTTTTTTAATAAACTTTAAAGAGCTCCCTGGCGAGATTCACGTGTCAAGAAGCTTATGTAATATTCTAATTTTTTTCTCTTTCTCTTACTCCAGCGTTTACTTCGGTTGAAGGACCGTATTACTTTTTCATCTTATTCATTTGAATAATTCAATGAGAATTATTATGAGATTTAATGATTCTGAAACTTGTAATGGGATTTACTGTCCATATTTGTGCAATTTGGGAAGGAGTATCAGGAAACACAATTTTGTTCAGGTAACTATTAAAAAAAAAAACTTTTCGTTTTTTGCATTTTATACTCATACAATTTTATTATATCACACATACAATTTTCATGATGTATATTACATAATTAAATATTCTCTATTTCAGTCAACATCTTAACCATCTGGATACCACTGGAACAAGTGAAAAAATTAATTAATATATGCATATATCGATCTTTATAATGTATATATCGATACACATGATGGATAATACATTCGCAGTATATTCTAACTTATTCAGAAATGATTAATTTGCATAAACACTGGGCTAATCGTGTGATCTTTGCATCATATTTCATCTTTCTATCATCTATTTTTATGAGAACTTCTGAATTCGACGTGTACTGTAAAACTGGTGGCAGCTGAAATGTTTTAACATTATCCTGTGTTTTGGTTATTCATACATCTGAAAATTATTGTACATATTTAAGGATAATCCAAAAATGATATTTTTATATATATATTTTTTTATATCTAGAAATGCAAAGCCCATATTGATCTGAAATTATGTTGGTTGATCGTATAGGCTCTATTTATTCGAAACGGCTATTTCCTGTTTATTTGCGTGATATTGCAGGTGTTGCAAGAAACGTGACTAAGGCGAAAATATTGCGTCCAAGTAGAAAAAGCGGAACGAGACCTTCAATGCAATGGTTGTTTCACTAATGATTTTAATTTCCCACCTTCTATATGATCATCTTTAATAAACTCTACATTCTCTGTCTTGTTTCCGTTCTCATCCGATCCTAAATCCTGGTACACTTTAATTTTCGTAATTCTAGTTTTAATTTAGCAGCTAAAGCGATGTGTACTTGTTAAAGCTGTTAAGAGATTTACAAGCGAAGAATTAGTGACTTTGCCCGGTTGTATTTAAGACAGTTTCTGGAAACAAGAATATTGCTCGCGACTTTCGCCTGTCCACAAAGCGATACATATCTTTGTTGGACCCTGGTTCGACGCGATCCTCATAAATCCCGTAGGCAAAGATACAGTCGAGTCTGGAAACCGTGACTTTTTGACATTTTCGGTTGCCCCACTCGAGTTACGATACGCGGCGCATCGGGGAAAAAAAATGGAAAGTGCGTGGCCAATCGGCGATTATTATACGCCACTGCAATCCGCGACTTGCTGCTTTCTGAATTCTTATCCTTTTTATCCTTTCCCCTTCCTCTGTCTCTTTCTATGTCCCATTCGATGCAAATCGTGACAATTTTCGTTTCAACATTTTTTATTTACGAGCAAAATCAACAAATCTCTACTTTCCTGTACCATACGATCAAACAATCCATAAATTGGATTTTTTAATCATTTATATATGACTGATCTTATGGTTTATTTGTAAAATCATGTTTAACAGTTTGAACTTTATACGCTATGTAAGAAATTATAGTCTCTTTCTCTCTCGGACTGTTTTATGTTTTCTGCTCCTCAGTTTGAAACAGGTTTACAATTTTTGCTAAATTTCAAATCAATGAAATTTAGGTAAGAAAATCAGAGAATGTCGAAATGGAATTTAATAAAAATTTCTCGACGTCGAGTGTCTTGCAATTGCTTTGGCGGCCGGCATGAGATTGTCTCAATGTTTGATCGCCCTTAAAGTTCCTCGCAGCTTGTTAGAAATCTTGCAACATCGAATAAGAGAGGGTCTCCATCGCATTAACACTCACGTGTTGCTTTTATAAATCACCTCACATTTTAAATTCCCTCCAACTTGACGAATAATTATTTTCATTACTACCTGGTAAAATATTACAAAATTTCTCCACTAAGACATTTCAGGAAAATAAATCCTACCCACTTATATTTACCGAGTTCAATAGTGGAAATAATGTAAGGGGATCTGGACAAACACTCAATTAATTATTCTAGCCAATAATTAACATAGATAATTGAATTCTTACGGAGATTCCTCAATTCTCAGAATTATAAAATTTCTATCAACAAATTTAAAAAATTAAATACCATGTGAGAATCAGCGTAATGCCATCTTATGAATGAATAACGTCGACAACGTTAGATCTCTTTTAGAATAATAACAATGATCATCATCATCATCGTCGTCGTCGCAATTGCACAAAGTATTTTCTTCCACGTTATTAGACCAAAGCTAATCCATGTGCAAAGATATTATCTCTTCATAAAAGATTTTCATATCTTTTTTTTTTACCGAAGGAAATGGAAGCATAAGACGCGTAAATGAATAAGTAGAAATGGTGAGACAGTAACAGACAGTCGAATTCATTATGAAGGTAATAACCAAGAATTACAGCTATGACCACCGCACGTTTGCCGGAACGTCACCTAATTAGTCATGAAACATTTCTCGTATCCCCTTTACATGTTTCTCCATTTCGATCGTGAAAAACAAACGGTTGTTTTTAGCGGCGCTTAGAGCATTTAAGCGGTGATAGTTGCAAAACTATGTAGCAACAAATCCGCGAAGTGCTTTTCCACACGTGTACTTATAAATTACTCGCTTCGCAATTCGACCTTTCCATAATCCCAAGTACGATCTCAAACCTAAATTAACGCGCGCGGGTATTAATTAATAGCGAAGCCATAGCAATGAACAACGCGTCATTCTCTCCTTTGGTAAGCTCTAAGAAAACGTGTTAATAATGATATTATAACGACCCCAGACAAATTCCCGATATGCTCTAAATTCCGGAAAGAATTTCGAAGCAATCACGTGGAGCTCCAAATACTAATTTCCTCATTAAGGGACAATGTCCCAGAGATCAGGTGTGCACGTGCAGGCGTGCACGCACGTACCTCAGCTGTGAAATTCTGCAAACACATAATTTCAAGGATCAAGGGTGAATTTACTCGAGAAGGAATTTCTTTCCCTCCGATAATTTCACGAGAAATCCAAAGCGCCCAAAGTGAATTTCTCTCGCCTAATAACGAAAATTAGGCAACTTTAATGACGAGTTCAATCTTCCTTCGCTAATTTGCACGTACTTCCCCCTCCCCTACCCCCAGTAATAATAGACGTTAAAATAGGTCTCTCCTCCCAAATACCACCGACATATCGAGACAAACTTGATATTTCCAAAACAGCAGGCAGTTGTAGATGACATTTGACGTAAAGATAGTCGACCGGCAGGGAGGGGGAGGGGCTGTAAACTGGTTTTAACAATAGAACGATCATTGGTGCGACATCGTAATCATCGATGGACTCTCAACACCGGCATCCGGCGAGTGGATTGCAACATTTGGTCGGAGCCAATGATCCGCGATGCGCACTGGGCTCGGTTGCTAAATCTGCTCTCGCCTGACTGTGTCTCGTGAGTGTGCATGTGTGTGTGTGTATGTGTGTCCATTCGCTTGCTGCCCTTCTCCCTGCTGGCCATCCTTTCCCGATGAAATTGCAACACTCGTTCAAATACTCGCTAGCTGCCGCCACTGGCCGGCAAGACAGGCATTTACTTACTGGCAAGACTGTTTACGCAGGCTTATTCACTCTACTGGTAAACAGCAACTCTCTTCACTAGAGGCCGTTCCTTTTCAAAGGAACTGAAAAAGTAACATTGCTTCTCTCACGCGTCCTCCCGTACTGACTTTTCTCCGATCCTGGACACAGTCGCAGTTTGAATTTCAGTTGTTCCTCCGCCAGTTGGATCGCTTCTGTCGAGAAAACTGAGTTCCTCCTTCAAGATTCCCCGCTGACGCAAGCGTTCTCCTCCAAAGTCTCTCTGCTCTCTTGCAAAATGATCGAGCTCCTTCCGCGCGAGCAATGATCCATCATTAATGCGCAGCGTAGTTGCAGCAGGATAGAGGAGAGCTATCGGGAGCATGACAAAATACGCTGGATCGGGCGAATTTGGATTTTATCTCGAAATCTCGCGCAATCCGTGGCAATCCGCTGACCTCTATCGATGCCTGTACAGCGTAAAGTAACGTAAAACCATGGTAAAAGTACAGAGGAGGGGTGGGGGAGGCTTTGACGAATAAGCCGAGATGACCGAGATATCGACCGGCTGTCGTTTGGTTGCACAAGAAATCGCGGCGTCTGACAAAAATCTTCGATTATCCCTGAATTCTGCTTGGAAGTTGCAACTTTCCCGCAGTTTTGGCAGGTTTTTCGGTATCATCGCGACCAGCCCCAATTTGTCGGGGTAGTTAATCGGAGAACTCCCCCGGGGGAGGATGCCGCCGTGAAATTTCCAGGTTTCTGTCTCGGCTGGATTCTTTCTTCCGCGATTCGAGGAGGGGACTGCGAGGAAAAATAGACTGGAGAAAATATCAGCTGGAGAAATGGCGCTTTCACGCGACGCCGTGACGTCATCGGCCGAGAATCTCCGGGGTCGGGGAGCAGCATCTTTTCTCCGCTACGCAACGCAAACCTGTTTTCTGCCCGTTAAATTATAGAAGAAATGAAAAACAAATGGATTTGGATCGAATTCTTATTTTTGTCGGGTAGACAGGGCGAGCGATAATTGCGTTGAATTTTGCAATGGGCGGCAAACGAAGAAGATGGGACTTTTCGAGATTTTAGATAATGCGACGCAGCGGCTCGCGCAGATACCAATCTAAATTATTAGACAGTTAAGTTAGAGGATCGTTGATTTTTCGAAGATATCTTGAATGGGTCATCTCGAGATCCGAGATACATCGAAAAAGAATCACTGGCTTACTTAGCTTAGTGCGAACGACATTCTGTCAAAACAATGACGTAATATTGAGAAGCTGACGAACCCATATGGAGCCAGATGGTATTCGAGTATTGCGTGTATTAATGTTAGGTAACGAAGCGCGCGACCTTCATAAAACCGATCTGTCTCCAGAGATCGAAGAATGGAATGGGATTCCAAATTTCCAATCGATCGAAGGACCCGATTTCTCTCGTGGCCTTAATAAGCCTCCTCTCTTTCACGCTCAAGGTCATTTTGCAAAGGAACCCCTCGGATATCTGAACTGGTGCACCAATAAACTTGCGTAACTCAATATTACTTTACTCAATTACACTCATCTCGCGAGTGTTTTAATTAAACTTTCTATGACCTTGCATCCAGAGCTACAGCTGAGAGTAAAAAGTGTAATTTATCCAGAAGACATTCTCTAATATCGTTTCTTTCATTAGCGGATAATAAAAAGAAATACGTTCTAGCAGCGCGGGATCCATTGGTCATTGCTTAAACTTGATAAAAACTCAGACATTTTGATGAAATCTGCTCAAATCTGTTTGGTATGTCGTAAGAAAATTCATAATGTGGCTGTGGGCTATATACAGGGTTATGTCATCAAACGCTATTTTGGCAACTGCATTCCTTTGGGGAATTTTGAAGAAACTTTATAGTCGTGTGGAATCCTTGATCGGCGGTTAATATACGTCCACGGCTAAAAGAATTTCACGGGGAATCTCGCTGGTTTTCGGAGAACTCCGCACCCCGTATCCTTCTCGATCCGATTCAAAATCAACAATTGCATAAGTGATATCCGTATCGAGTTCCCAAGTAGATCCGGATCTGGGAAAGAAATTCACTCGAAGGTTACGCAGAGTTCTTTGAGGAAAAACAAAGAGCGATTAACCAACTTTTAGAATGCAACCTCTCGCCTATACTTTTCATAATAATTCCATTGCACTTTCCACCCTTATTTCGCGAGTGCAACGTGGCTCAAAGAATGGACAGCATATCATTTAGTCCTCGAATTTAATAGCGATAGAATGCAAACTTTTTTCAATTCTACACAGGAACTGCTTAATTGCTATTTGCTTTTTCTCGCTGGTTAGCCTTCGGACAAAGTTGAAAACACAAGGCACTACAGCAATGATCGTGCACATTGTAAATATAATCTACTTTTATAAGTAACCGATTAATAATCACATCCACGCATCCACTAATATTTATATAAGATGTTCGATACGAAACTGCGACTCTTCATGCAATAGCACACGAGCCGTATAAAAAATCCATGCGCGATAATATATTCGATGCGGCATCGCATTTTCCTTATTCCAGTTCAATTAAGTAGCTAATAAGGAAGATGAAAGAAATTTATTTCAATCGGTCGATCGAGAGCAAAAGATGTACGCGAGGTATAAATGAAGATGAAATAAATGCACTCCGCATCACAGAGATTAGTCGTAAATTCTTTTAATTGCTGCGCTAAACTATCGTAAATCTACCAGGCTGTGGAAGTGGTCGTATCAAATGTAAAGATACGGCGAGGATGCTCTTTAAATACCATAAGTGTCCGCAGTTTAGTGAATGAGTCAAGTTTTGTAATGGAAAAACAACCTTGTCATTAAATATAAATATAAGGACAATCCTTTCTGGTAATTAGGTACGATACAACAAATACTTTCACTAGTTAGCATCAGTTAACTGCATTAATTGGACTTTACTGGAAGGTAACTGATTCGATACTGGCAGGTGGTAGTTATTGAGAAACGAGGTCCATTAACGAATCTCACTGTTACATTATATGACTCAATAAGAGTAAGAAAACAAAAACAAAAAAAATCATATTTTCTTCGTGTCTTTTGGAGGAAATAATGATGATAGTGATGGTGGTGGTGGTGGTGGTGGCGGTAATTGCTGATAAAAGCATCCAATCTTGTAACTTTCCTCTTGCATTCTCTAAGCTAAAGGGAAAAGCACATAATGATTAGTAGTCATATAATGTGAATTAGGTGAACTAGGAAATATGTTGGCAATTTTATATAATTGCATTTCTTAGGCATTTATTTACCATTGCAGATTTTTATAAGATGAATCCAGTATATATTGCCTCCATAGGTGAGATTTTGATGAGGTAATATTCGAGAGCATTAGCAACGTGCTTCTTGATATTACAAGAAATTGGTTTTCCTGCCATCTTTTTCTCACGAGCCTTTATTTGTCCTGAAAGAAAATGCTTGTCTGGCATGAAATTGACATATCCACTGCAATTAGTTCCCTTGGCAAATTTATCATTTTTCCGCCATAAAGTTTCTTACGATTCTCTGAAAAATCTCTTCGATCTCAGACACGACAATCCAAACTTATGCCGGGTGTTGCACAAATTGGTCGCGACAAATCGCAATTGGCAAAAGCTGAATCCAAATATTTGTCAGAGAGCAAACTCGAGTATTTGTCGGCGGGGAATCGCTGAACTATGCATACACCACAGAAAACAAATTTCAATTTCTCCTAAATACTTTTGTCCGGCATGGAAATTTCACTGAAGAATTTCATTCTGGTCGAGAATCTGGAATAACTGGACAGGACAGGTTTATGTACTTTTGAGAATGATGAGGAGAGGAAGGGCACTACTGGTCAGGGGGTCAGGAGGGGTCTGGCTTTAAGGAGCATTATACAACTTTCTTAACTGTGACGTAACCCTGACCAGCGCATGGTAGAAGTAACGGTGGCAGTGTAAAGAGACACAGTGGTAGAAACCGACGGGAGTTGCACCAATGACAAGAGGGGCTCGCCTAAATGTAGATTTTCTACTGGACCCCACCAGTATGGATTGCAACTTGCAACACTCAGACTTGCACTAGAAAAGAAACCTTATCTCGGAAAATTCAGTCTAAGGTTTCTTCAAGGAAACAAGGTCAATGAACTATTCACCGATAAGATGCAACGCAGCAATCAACTCCGATTACCATACGTTCATTCATTCAATTATTCATTGCTCTTCCCAGGAAGAACTCCAGTCAATGCTGATCGTTGATGAATCGATCGAACTCATCGCGATTGCTTTCGTTGATCCAGCATTTCATCCCCCTGAGTGTATCAACCCCCCCGAATACCTGAAAATTCTCCAAGCTAGCCTGTTTCTTTCAAAAAGTGTAAACACAGACACACACACACACACATACACACCGATAAGAGAGATATGGAACAGAAGATTTTCAAGAAAGATTTTCAGAAGAAATTCATGCGTGTAATTTGCGTATTAGTAATGAAGTGATGAGAAGGCTTTTCCTCATTAGCAAAAGTGGGTCAGCTAATCTGCACGTGCATTGAAATCTTTTATAACACAGTCGAAGCGTAATACTTTAAACGTAATATTGTCATGGCAAAACTTAAATTGTCAATCGCGTGTATCGACCCCACCATGCAACGGGGCCTGATAGGAGTCCCACCATTTCACTTTAGCGTCCCTTCCGTTTCGAAGCACGGAAACGCGACGTTCGCCAGTCCTCCAAGACTTCAGTCCTGTGTGAAACGCCGGATCGCGAGGGATCGACGACCATATTCGAGCCCGGCGTGATCGTCGATCGTTGATTGTCTCTCATCTCTCGAAAATCCCGGTTCGCCAACACCGATCCATTGAATTTTCACAGACGGACGGACAGACGGAAATTTGTTGATCTCTCTCGCAAATCAAATCCCGGAACAGATCATCCTAGATCAATATTGACGATAAATCGTCAACCCGTAGATCTCTGTAGATTACCGTAGGTCAGTAGTAGAATAGATTAATCGCGATCGATCTATTTAAAGATCCCCCGCGTGGATCTTGCACAGTAATAAAGTGCAAACTTTTTGCAAATCATAGATTTCTCAGTCGCTGGACATTTTTTACGCGGATGCTTCCACTGTCCATCGTTGGCCGTTTTTAATGAAATTTGGATTAACTTTGATCGGCGTTTACCACTTACCAGGACTCGAAAGCATCGCTGTGTGCTAATTTTCTACGTTCCGATTTCTATGAGATAGATAAAAAGTGACTTTGCTGAAGTTTAGCAGAGGAGAATGAAGGTGTAACAGGATCAGCCAGCAGTCGTGTTGCCGTGTGAAATTTTATTTTCTGCTGCAGGGCGAAGGTATTTATTAATTTTATGCTAATCATATTATCGGCAATTAATTCCTCGAGGAATCGAACTAACTATTATTATATCTAATTGAGTTAGATAACCTATGGATAGACTTGATTTATTAAAATATGTATATCAGGTTAGAGTTGTCTCGTTTGAATAAATTGTAATACAAATTAATTAGAATTAATCTCAACTGAACAGCTTGATATTAAAGACTGTAAAAACGTGAAATAACAAGGTTCTGTTTTGTCTTTCAACTCATTTGGAAAATGAAAGGAAGGAATAGAGTAGTTTTCTCTGGTCAGAATAGTAAGTAACCCACTGACAATATAATTGAGCAATTGTCTAAAAAGCGAGATTCCACATTTTTTTTAATCATAAAAAATTTTACATGAGTTTTTCTTTTTTCTATTATATTATTTATCAAGGATCATTGATGCAATTTAGTAAAATTACTCATTTACTTAATCTAATTACTTGTTATCTGAGTGAAACAAATTTCTTCTTAAAAACTCTACCTATTTTGTGTAAGAAATACATTTATTTCGCTTAAAATTTATTGGATGTGGTGGAGCGAAAGATTCCTCAAGTTCCTCATACCTAAACGGGGGATGCAAAAACTTTAAGCTGATGAAAGTAAAAGGTAAACGTGGAGAATCGAACTTTCTACGACGTGAAAAATATCACCGTGCATAAATAAGCTACTTTGCTTACAAATAATTGACAATTCCTTTAATTCCTATTACATCATACTGTTACACTGATATAATATCCTTAGCTTTAATAATACAAATTGTAACAGCAATCAAATTCCTGACACGATTATGTAAAATAGAAATATGAGAAACTTGTGCCCGTACAAGGACCCAAAACACCGAGTGAAATATATATTTGCATTCGCTGCTTTTCTCTCGAGTTCTTGCCAGTTTTGGCAACTGTCGAAACACTATTATTTTAGTGTTTCATGAATTCGGAGTAGCATCAGATATTAACTCTGACCTACATATTTCCAATTGTCGCATTTAGCATTCCTCCAGGTTTTTCTAGCAATGAAATTCACGATTATCGCTTAAAATTGATCAATGGAGAATTTTAATTGCGTAGTTAAGTTAGGAAGAAAAAAGAGGAGAAAAAGAGATCGCGCTGATTAATGATTCTCGGATTATTCAAATGAATTCATCGTCAACATATTGAAGGAGGAACCTCTAATAGTGAGACCAGGAAAGAAATAAGGAAAAAAACAAACAAAAAAAAAACAGCAAAGGATGAAATTGATAAAAGAGTCACCTGACAGAAGCTTTTTCGAACGAGATTGCTTTATTGGGCAAATCGAAAAACACCATTCTTTTTCTTTTTTTTTTGTATTGGCGATATTCTACAAAGGCAACAGGTTTTCTATTTACGGAGGTTAAATCGACACGGAAATTTTCTACTAGCAGCTTTGTGGGGATATAGGAAGCGCGATCGAGATCAAGAGACACAGACACGCGGAACCACCTATCCTGTCCTATCTTATCCTATAATACTCGCTTGTTATTATTGACGTAACGCCAATAAGCTGCTGATTTTCCTACAAGAATTTTACTCCCGTCATTTTCTTCTCGTTAAAGAAACAGCCTTAATAAGCCCCATTTAATTTTTCCAATTATCAAAGTACTTTTTACATCCCTAGGCTCGCCGATCATTCTTTTTCAACGATCAGAGAGTCGGTAAACGCTGAGGCAACTGATTAAGTCATTTTCATCGACAAAGAAGTCGTACAATTAGCAGGATTAATTATTAATCGAGCAAACGGTACTTGTTTACGCGGAACAGGAAATTTTTCAGCAGATTATTCTTCGAGGAAAAGCACACTCGTATAATGCGAGGAATAAAAAGGAGGATCATTTGTTTTGGTAAATTTGTCATCGGTGTCACTGGGCCTGATCTTTAAAAGAGATTCGCTCGAGCGTCATCCAATTGAAATTTTATCATTACAATTTGATTCCTTTGTAAATCGATATGTTTATGATAAACGCTGAATTTCATTATCATACTTAATTATTCATTAACGCGGTTAATCATTAAAACTCAATTATACCCGGTCTCATCAGAAATTGAAATGAAACATTTCTAAAACATTCCGATTATCCTACGTAAGTTCGAATCCACAGGCTCCACCTTTAACCCTGGATTTTCACATTTCGCACTTCACCACACTCACGGATTTATGTGTGCCTGTTAATGTGGACGATTATCTCCCGTGGATTCCCGTACAAAGAACCGGTTTGATAACTGTGCGCTCGATTATAATATTATAACAGGAACTACATTAGTTTAATAATTTCGTGACTAATGAATCAAAGTGCAATTACCGTACAATTTCACTAATCGTTGCGCGAGTATCGTGCGATTTATAAAACGGGTAGCAGCGATTGATTCCAAGCTAAATCGAGATCTACGCGCGAGTAACCAAAAAAAAAAAAACAAAAAACCCCGAGGAAAAACGTTGAAATTGAAAAGCGACGTTAAAAAATATTCATAAGATGCCGGAACTCGTTAAAGGATTCCTCGTTCGTTCAACCGGAAACACAAACGATTACATTTTTTATTCCTCCCTCGTTAAAATTGAGGAGAAATAAAAGCTGATGATGAAATTACTGGCATTGATCGTTAAAACTTCACAAGGTGGCTGATGAATGGACTCGACACTTCGCCCCAACATTTCTAGTTCATTTGTGCCGAATTAACAATCCAACATGATTATCTTAAATCCAGTGGATTTTCAAGTAAAATTACTGTGAATTTTGTACTGTTACTTTGCTTGATTGTAGTTTCTATGATCTAAGTGCCTGTGTTTATTAGAAAGATGGTCATTTCACGGAGAAATGGATGCTAGTAAATTTAGTTTTTTCTCGGACGAGTTGCAGCACAAAGGGTTTCGTAACGTAGCATACGCATTGTAATAATTTCTCGCGTAATTTTTCGGTCGATTATTGCACGCCGTGCCGCAATATGTTTTTCCGCGCCATATCGGAACTTTGCCCAATCCCATGGAAGCTCGCCTTGCGTTAAGAGCCCCGATTGCATTTCGAAATCCATCGGCGGCAAGCCTTTCGTGTTTACCTGATTCTACTAAGTGCACCTGCACCTGAATGCACCGCAATTGAAAATGATTAATGGGTAAATGCTCGAGTCAAAAAATTAACCAAGAATTTAGAGCCGAAAGTAGCGAATTTTTTCACAACAATATCCTTAATTAGCCAGTGGCAAAATGTGAGTCTGTATTCCAAAGAAGTAATGAAAACTGAACGATTGCAATATCCGCGGATGAAATTCCACGAGGCGAGCAGAAAAGATTTTCTTCCACCACATGTAATTCACCTGACACGTGCCAGCAGCAGCCGCGGCCCATTCATATCCGCCAGGCTAGATAAAATGACGAGATAAAATTTTAATAGATTTGTTTTCACCTAGATACAGCTGTTCCCCGCGCGTCTTATCAATCCCTTTTTATCCCCCTCCCACCTGTAATGACACTCTCTATTATTTCTTAAATGTTTTATTATTGTTCCGCGACAGTGTTTCGATACTGATAATTAACCTACTTCAAATTCCGATTACTATGGAAATGAGCGAAAAGAAAATTAGTGTTTGCACGAGAGAGATGGAGCACACCCCTGTATACATCACTGGCAATATCGGTCAGCCCATCAAAATTCTAATAGCCTGGTATCTTCCAGGATCGCTGACACTCCGTGTACAATAATTATCTCGAGAGTCCAGGAGAATTTGACAAATTTCAATGATCAAATGATAAGGGACGCGCGCCCTGACTACTCGGATACTTGCATTCAAATTGCGCGGAGTTGGATAACAGATTAGGATTTCCCTATAAACTTTCTCGTAACTATCATCCGCATAAACCTCTCGTTCTCCAGCGTAGAAATTCTAACAGCATCGAGCGAGCGAGCGAGCGAACTTTGAATAGTTGATCATTTATAACATAAGGGCAATATGGGTTAAAAAGAAAAAAAAAATTCTGTTTTTCACAAAACTTATTCTTTCCCTGGTTTCGCACTTTTTCTCTTGCATCCTTTTTGTAGGAATGGAAGTTCGCGTAAGATCTCCGAGAGAGATATAATTAGGGAGAGCGATAAAGAGATCGAGAGATCGAGACTTGGCGTGTGGTAAGCTGTGAAAGATCGATTATCCGGCGTGAGATATCAACGGGGAGATCGTGTTTCCTCGTTTCCGCAGCTACCGGAGATTTCACTCGATGCTTAACATAACGTACCGCTTCTCGTTTTACCGCGAGACGACGTAATGGACCAACCAGAGTACATAATTAGAATGTAATCGCGTGGCACTTCAGATCCATTCCGCGATAAATATTCCGTGTGACTTATCGATCGCAGGCTCCTCGAGACACCTTCGAGTCCCCTGCCTGCCGCTGGCCAAATGCTGAAATTGCGCGCAAAACTGTTATTTTCTTAAAGAAGATTAAGCGGGAATTATCCGCGATTCAAATGACTCGAGTGGAAAATGACAAGTGTGTCTCATCGTATTTTCCAATAATGATAGATGATTTCTCGCAAACTGATTCAATGTATCGCAAGTGTTATGCAAAACTTGCCACAGGAGACTTCTTTCTCTACTTATATTCGCGAGCGTGTATGTCTGGCTTGCGCCTGTCCCTCCCCACTTCTCGCGAGGAAAGTAAAGCAACATTGTGGCCAATTATTTCGATTACTTTCCTCGACCAGTGATTCGATATAATGCAGCAGAGATTCTATTAGTGTGTGACGAGGGCAAATAATAACTGGCGAGTAAATAAAATTTGCCCGGAGCCTGTCTCGGTGGGTATCACGCGTGCTTTTCCACGTTATACGCGGTAGCGCACTAGGAAGTCGCTGTGAAATTGGCCGAACCGCACAAACCTTTCGTATCGAGCATGTTACTTTACGGAATTGTGACGTAAGAACTAATTACAGCTCCCTGTGGCCAGAGTAAACGTTATATTCCCTCGGAATATTATATAAAATTCTATTTAAAAAGGGTACGGGATCGAGGGAGGGCGAGGGGGAGGAGAGGGTGGCTGCGAGATTGCCAATTACAACGGGTAATACATGCATCAAACCGTACGAGCATGATTATCCCGCGAGATCTATGCGGATCGAGCGATCTGCCCGATTTTTCACCAATTATCAACAACGCGCACGCTAGAAAAATGTTAGATCCAAGCTAGAAGGAAATTGTATAATCTTCGATTATCCCTCGCTGTATTTGCAATTTGTAGAATTTCTTCCTGAGATCGCAATCGAGTGATCTAAGTCGATAAACGGCGAGACGTTCGAGATACGTGGAAACGCGACAAAGTTCGAGAGGGTTCGAAGGGGATGAAAAGGAGGAGACGAACGTAACGCGCGCGCGTTTTCCGAGGAATGACTCGCGTTCCGTTCCATTTACCGTTTTGTAATAGTGGGTGAGATCGGAATTCCGATAATTTGGCGAGTCCGATATTTTTTCGAGGCGTGCAAATTTTTCGAGCGAATTACGTAAGGCACGCGAGAGAAACGGCAGCAGCGAGTGGCTCACTGTCAATGACGCTTCTGCTTATGCGCGGGCATGCGTGCACGCAATCGCGTGTTCCCGGATTCGCTGGATCGCACGAGAACCTTGGATCGGCAGCGTGCATCGCCGGAGAAATGGCCGACAGGAAGAAAGCGTAGCAGGAAACCAATGACACGTCGTTACCTCGACCAACTTAGCCCGTGACTTAGGCGAGTCTTCGCTCGACGGCTCGCGAAACATTTTTTCATTTACTGCTACTCCCTCGCAGTTTGAAAATAGTCGCGAAAACGATGTCCCTCCGCCCGCAGAGTTGCCTCACCCCCAAAGGACGTTCAAGTGGAACGAACCTGTTATAAACGATACGTCGAGGGAGCGAGAATCACAATCGTCGAGAGCCGCGTGGATATTGGTCTTTCGCTCTTTCAACGCTGCTGAAAAATCCTTCGATAAACAAGATAGAAACAGAATTACTGGTCAGACATCTTTTCTCTTACCTTTTACGCGTTTGCTCTTATAACGTAACGATCGTTACTAATTGCGCCGTACCTATCGTTAGTGAAACAGTTTAATGCTGACTTAATTGACTTTCAGAGGCGTTTCACGTAAATTATTTTCATGGGAATTTCGTAAAAATCATTTCTGCCACGAGTTGCGCGCTTACTCCTCGGCGCAAGTAGAAAAATTACGTTATGGAGCGGACACGCGGGACTGTGCGTGAAAATATTTCGCCGATCGAATGTAATCGAGTCGTGCGTCGCAGTTGAATGCGAGACAATTTGAAAAATTGCCGGTGCTCGCTGGAAAGAGTTAAAGAAAAACGTTTATTAGAGGAGAGTCCGAAGAAGAGACGTGGACGTCGAGTGAATAAAAAAATACGGGTCGGAGGAAAGATCGTCATTTGAATGCGAATTGAAAACAAACGAGGGTAGCGCGTGTTCCCGCAGATTTATTTTATCATAAATCAGCAACGCGAAGGACCATGACACTTGCAATAGCCGCCACTCGTGTTCCGCGAAGAAATACGATACTTCCCATTGACCGTGCTCGCTGGAAAATTGCTAATCCGCACACTGCGAACTTACCAACGCGTGAAAAAGTGAAAAAAATCTATTCGCGACAAACGGGAAAATAAAAAGAGAAAGTACTCCTCGAAGGACCAACTTGATTTTCAAACGATCATAATAAAGGGCAAAAAGGAAAGTAAGAAACTCCCCGCGCATATATACCGCGAACGCTCGGATGAACGATGGATTTAGTATAATCTCATTTTGTTTTCAGTGGAAGCAATTACGTCGTTTGCGATCGATCGTTCTGAGAACTTTTATATAAGCAGTTTATATGGCAAACGGGGAAAAAACAATCCGCGCCATGTCACTTATTTCTTATTTGCCATTAATAAGGAAAGATCTATCCGCGCAACGAGTATACTTGGACTTCCTAGATTTTACAGCAGGTTTAATTTTACATTTAAACTTTCAATCGGCCGGTATTATCATCGACACGTTTTCATTTCGCGCTCGCTGACTTGGCGACCGAGAATTCACCAAGCGTGAACGCTCACTCTTGCGTTCACTGTGTTGGTGTAGGTCTCTGACAATGAACGGGTCTGCACTTGACAGTGCATTCAAACCCACGTAGGAAACGCAAGATTCACTTTGAGTAAAAACTTGCCAGTTGTACTTCGAGCTTGTTATTCTCATTTGAACAACGAGCGAGTATCCAATAGCTATTCTTTCCTTCTTTAAAAAAAAAAAAAAAAAAAAAAACTCGATCCTGTAAATCGCATTTTTGTGATAATAGGAAAATTTTATTAACAATTAGATCGAGCCTGTATTCGGATCGATCGACGATCATCAATATTCAATGAACTTGCACCGGGAGATCCCGGATACCGGATAACTTTGAGTGTTTTGCTCACGATGCACGGAAGCTTTTGTTTATATGTGTAAGTGATTGTTTAAATAAGCGAGTGTTGCACGGGAGTAAAAAAATGCTGTATCCGGCTAAAGTATCGTCGATCAACGAACTCGGTGCAGACAGTGCAATTGCATTATAAACGAGAGGTGCATGACTTACTTGGAAACCGGTATCCGGCCCTCCGGATCGTTGCTGGCATAGAAACACTCGTGGCATACACACACGCGCACACATATCAAAGGAAGACGTGCCGGTGCGTCCCCAGTGACACACATTCCAGCAAATCCTGCGCGCATCCGTTATCCTTTGAAAGTCATTAAGCTCTTTACGAGGAAACAAAGAATATCGATAAAAAGTATGTTTTACCACCTTTCACCCCCATCAACGATCATTAAAACAATTCAACAGTTTACTCTTCTATTTTAACTCGGCCAGCACAAGGATAATGGGATACTTTTTAAGGACAAGAGTCCTGTGTCACGGTTGATCAGTTAGAGACTATTGCATTCGTAAAAAGAAGTGCGTGTAAAAGTAAATTGACGAAGGCGCGAAAGAAACTTCATTACCATGTTCATTTCTACTTTATTAAGGATATTATAGGTTATAAGCATTTAAACACGATGATTTTCTTTACCGATTAAGAGTCATTAGTGGAAAAAGGTTTCGTATTTTAACACTAATCGGTAGTTAGGGTAATGACTGAGATAACAGCCAAGAATACTATCGACTAATCAATTGGGACAAAAAGATTTTAATGATGAATCGTGATCGAGGATCAAGGAGAGATAAGAGAAGGAAGAGGACTCTCCGCTGACCTGGAAGAGTCTTCGAGATTTACTTTGAATTATCGGAGATATCCGATGATAATGTACTATGACTATAGTAGTAACTTTGGCCTTGATCAAAATTCAGAAGAAAATTGTTGGAAATTGGAGCGCAACCGATAACGAGGCACATTTTCTACGCTTACTTTCTGTACTATAAAGAAACTTTCGATATACTTTTATATCATTAATATCCAAAGTAAACCCATCATTTGCCTAAATCCATTACGTGGACAATTTTGGATTTTATTAAAATTCAAGCTCGATTCTTCGAAAAAATTCAATCGCGTTTCAATTATTTTGCTCGTTTCTACTTATTCCACGAGGTTGTCATAGATTCGTAAAGGAGGGATTTCCTATGGTGTGGAGAAATTAAGTCTCGTGCCGGTATTTTAGATTTCTTTTAGTAAGATATGTTTTGTAAAATTGCATACTGAACTCAAAGAAATATTGAAAATATCTGTCCTAGATTTCTTACTAAAACCACTAACATCCTGCAAACGCGAGAAATACATAATCATATGTATTACACACCTCGAGTAAGAATACACAAAGTTTCAGGATACAAGCTCCAATTCTTAGTAGTATTGCCGGCCTAAAGTATATTTATTTAAATATTCATAAAACAATCGCTCGGTGAAAGATGCGAAAAATGCCAAATTTAAGATTTGCGTATTAAGTATTCGCTGCGATGGTCCGTACAAATAGAAAAAGTGAATTGGCGTGGTGTACGATTAAACATTTAAACAATCTGTGTGATATTTATCTCTCGCGAGTCAATGAGAACAGTTCCCCGACACTTTAAGACCGATAAAAGAAAGAGATTATTGCTTTGTGCAAGAAATTGCAGTTCTTCGTACATTACTTGAATAAGCAAGAACAACTTGAAGGTGATTGCTCGCGTTGCTCCTAAGTATCATTCTCGTTGCCAGGACTAATTACTCAATTTGAGAGTGGTGGGATAACTAGAAGGATTACGGAATCTACGAAAATTAAGGTACGAGCAAAAATAACGGGATGGTACAGAAATGGGCCCGTTTGATCGCAGGAAAAGTGAAACATCGTTGAAGGAAACACATGTCGCAACGGTGAAACTGCACACAACTATTACCACGGACCCTTCGTAGAAAGACCTGCATGCGCGCGTGTGTATACTTGGACTTTCCTTCTTTTTCCTACCAATTTACCAGCTTCTTCCATCGTATTCTCTTGCCTCTCTCTTTTTTTTTTTTTTTTTCTTCTACCTTCCTCCAGTGACCATCTTTCCTTTTGCACAAGCATAGAAAGAAAATTGCACAATAAATTGAAAATAGTAACATCCATCGACAGGTACTAACGAATTTAATTATTGCATTGCGTAAAACCTCTTTAATTAGTTTAATAGTATATATTGCAAATTTAATTATAGTTTGAAAAATCTCATTGCATATCGCATATTCCAAAGTTAATTGCACTAATGATAATGGAAATTGAATTTCTCGCGGTAAATAATATCACACGTTTCACTTAAGAGTTGAAATTTTTCTGAAATCCATTAATTAATTTCGTTAATTACAGCTTTTGTCTTAACCCACTGCACCTGTATTGCTCAGAATGAATCAAGCGTCTTATGCGCGCTCTAAGGATTTTCATGTACACTTACGCACATCAACTGTACGCGACTTAAAGCGCACCGTGTGTCTAACCGATTTTGCAACGCGAATTTATTAGCAGTTATTTGCTTGGATTTGAAATAATTGTCAGCTCCAACAGTTACGGTCTCTTTTGAAGCTTCGACGAAGACCCGAAAGAGAAAGGAATAGTAATTTTCTAATGGCGCGAACAGTGCCTTCTTGAAGAATATTAATTAATTTTTAAGCATATCATTAGCTAGACCAGTGAACACGAAGTGGATGATAAAATATCCGGTACATTTTCTGACAAGCAGAAAGGAATTTAGATAAATCGATTAAGATAAGAATCTAATACAATTACACCAACGAGTCCAGCTGCTAATGAACTTGTAAGCAATAATAATTAAATACATTAAGAATTCGTCGTACAATAATGAATAATTTATGTTGATTTTTAACGGGACCTATAATTCACGCCGCGAAATATATAATTAACGTTCTGTGAGTTTAATGGAGAAACAAAGTTGTTAAATAAATAAATGCCGATTAACGAACCTACAGATTATCGAGACTAATGAATTTATGTACTTTCATTGACAAAATGAAATTCAGTGAAACCGATGCACAATTCGGTATCTAGCTACTGAAATTGTGCATGATCTTTAACACGTTTCGAAAGAGTATCACTAGTCACTTTCTTGTTTCGTTGTTGGCATTAAAGTTTCTCGGCTCGTAAAGAGTATCAAAAGGTATCGCGCACACCGGTACTCGGCCACTTCAGAAGTTAACGACTTCAAGTTTACTTTCAAAACATGACACTGGCTGCAAGTGCCCCACTGCAAGAATAAGTCAAGTGGACAAACAAATTCACATCGATCTTATACTTTTTCAAAATTGTCCACGAGGTACTCGTGAGATTCTGTCCGTGTTTCTTTTTATAACAAATTAAAATAATCTCGTAGATTCATCATGACACTAATTTATTAGAAATCCATTGGAAACGAGTTAAATTGAATCCTACGAAGGAATATCATTTTTAAGAATTTATATAAAGTAGGAAGAGAGAGAGAGAGAGAGAGAAAATATATAATTAACTTATGGTGGTTTTCAATACAAGCATCTTGTTCTTAAAGAATAGCTATACTGAATCTTGACACTGGCTACTGCGGTTTTGCTTAGAAAGTACGTCTAGTGCGTCGAGCAGCAAGTGCTTATCCTAAACATTAATGGCTAACTTACTTAATGAGAAGCAAAAGAAGAATAAAACAAAATAAAAAGTTTTTAGAATAGTAAGCTGTAAACATAATTTTTCTTCTTTAATCGTAGTTTTAAATATAGTTTAATGTCATTTTAGCAAACAATGAATAAATAAATGAGCTAATGCTCTTATAATGTATACAATATATATGCAATTCCTGCATAACCACCAAAAATGATAAGTTTCTTATTCAATAGCTACGATTTAAAAATACGAAATATGTTACAGCAAAACTTGGTAAAATAACTTTTAATTAACAGCATTGAAATTGCATAATTTTGAGCAACAAGTGTTAAGTCATTTATGAGGTGCAATAATCTTTGAGTGTTAAGAGAGAAAATACGTTTGGATTCCATTCAAGTTACTTACTCTATTAACATTCTCCGTACTATAATTACGTGAAAATGATGTATTAAAAGTACTGGAGGATATTCTTCATTTAAGCTAATAATATCAAAGGTTCTATCATTCTGAGAAAATGCAAGTGTCGAAACTATCTTTTTTAAGAATCTTGATTGGGGCCTGCCAAAACCTCTGGTGCAAGTAGAGTGAACAAAAATTGTAAAATCACATCGATGACTTCATAAGTCTCGGTCAACTTTGATAATATTAAGAAAAAAATTATGTAACCCAAATCGTTGCACCGACACTATTGCAGTTGCACATGACTGCATACTGAGTTATGCAATCGACAAGCATTTGCCTTTACGCAAGGATTTCTTTAGCTTTGCTAATTTCATGAATAAAAAAATGTTATTAGTGAAAATTGTTTAAAATTTAATTAAAAAGGATGAACTTTGAATGTTTTTATGTATTAATATCGATTTATCAATGAAAATTTGTGATTTATAACATATCGAATCTATAGTATTATTTGCGAGAAAGTTAAAAAGTGGTAAAAATATTGTTGAGTCATACCTGACGCTTTGGCCAAATATAGTCGAGGTCAATAACACGGAATTTTTGAAGGACTTTCTTCCCGAGTATGATTAATACGGAGAGGAATATTTCCTTGTTAAAGAGCAAAAAATAGTGTTGAAGGTTAGTAAAAGTAAAAAATTATTCAAGCAAAAATCTTGTACACTATTACAAGGATAGTGCAATCGAACACTTGACTTTGAAAAAGTTAATGACCATTGCTAGTTTTGAGGTCGATGACACTGAAAACAAGAAAAGAAAAAGTCATGTTTTATAACTTACAAAACTACTAAGAGCCATACAAAAGCAAAGGAAGCAGAGTGTCATCCCTCATCCCCATCTGGTTTACCCCTGGTCCTCTCCCCTCTCTTCACGAGTATAGAGCGTTTTCTCACAGAAGCATCCACTATCAATAAATGCAATACGGTTAACAATTCTAACGATTTGCGAACTACCTTTTTCCGTATAATAAATGTTACTTGTAAAACTGAGCAATTTCTATACGTCCCATATATTTATATTCAACGAAAACAATAAAGGCGCAACTCGTCCAATTAGCAAATATTTTCAAAGGAACAAAGCGATTTTTTCCCATTAATGAGGTTTATCGTCTGTTAAGTTAAAATTGGAGAACGTTTCTCGACAATTAAGGAGACTCGGATATTTCAGTACGAGAAATTAAGAGAGGGAGAGAAAAGGCCGAGTGTCTGATAATTGCATTTCTAATCATGAATCACGCGTGAATATTGTAGAGCAGCAGCAGCAGCAGCAGCAGCGCCGTGCACGCAAGCGTTTGCGAAACTTGCGAAAATTGGTAATATCAGAGTGGAGGTTGCAATCCGGCCTTACGACTATGACCTTTCCCCGGTTTAGTCCCTCTAGTCCTCCCCCCATCCCTGCCGGGCGAGAGACGAGGGTGAAAAACACGGTCTGAACCAGGAATTCTTTTTGCTTTTCCGGCGTAACATTGCCATTGAGCAAGCCAGCGGCAACAAAATTACTCTGTCATTAGAACATGCGAAACCATGAGTCGATAGCATCTCCCCGCGGCGCGTTCCAGATTTACGCGGAAACCGGTTCGCTCGTACGCAGATTTGAAGGTGGAATGTCGTTTTGAGCAATCGGCCAATCATGAGTCTTGCGTAAGGAAGTGCAGCAATCCACCAATCGAGAGTAGCTCTCATTAGGATTAGGAAAGTGCTAATGCACTTAGCACTGACTCCTTCGTAGCACCTCGATTAAGTTTTTTCTGTCGTAACATTGTCCAAGACTCTCCTCCTATCCGACTACGAAAATCCATCGCCACTCCCTCGACAAAGTCGCTTGAAACGCTGGGAATGTGATTGGGATTAGGATAGGAAGGCTGTGCTTCGATTCCTCTCCTCTAATCTCTGAGTCGACTCTTTCCTCTGGGTAAAATTCTGACTAACGACAGGATGAAATTGTTTGCTTGCAGTTAATCTCCCGATGAACACCAGTGGGGTACCGCCATTTGACAAAATGTCAAATATCTACAATAACTCGGTGGTTCGGTTTTACCATCATGTATTTCACGATCTGGCCGGTAAGCTCGCGTGTCTCACGAGTACTTTGAGAGTATCGGGGTATCGTCATCGATAATTGTGCTCCGCAGATCCCAGGACGAGGGATTGGTTCTTGATGTCCTCGCCTGTGCCAGGTGCCACCATCATGTTTGGCTACTTGTACTTCATTCTGTCATGGGGTCCAAGGCACATGGAGCACCGTAAACCGTATCAACTTAAAAACGTTCTAGTCCTTTACAATCTATTTCAGGTTCTCCTCAGTATTTGGCTGTTTTACGAGGGCTTGGATGCTGCTTGGCTCACGAAATACAGCTGGAAATGCGAACCCGTCGATTTTTCCAATACACCGGAAGCATTGAGGGTACGATATTCTCCTTTTTTTTTCCTCGTGAAACGAGAAAGAAATATTTCATTAGCCTCGCACTATTTCCTCTTGAAGAAAGAAGTGCGAAAATCTTGATGCATCCTGTGTGTACGTTACTTATATAATAGTTTTTTTCTGATATTTTCTCATGACAAACTTGTTTTTCCCATTAGATCGCGAAAGGTGTCTACATGTACTTTCTAGCAAAGATCTCGGAACTGCTGGACACGGTTTTCTTCGTGTTACGAAAGAAAGAGAAGCAGATCACTTTTCTTCACATGTACCATCATACTGTGATGCCATTGGTATCATGGGGTGCTACCAAATATTATCCAGGTGGTCATGGAACCTTTATAGGTATGTTGCCTCGTGAGAAGTGAAAAATTTTCTCTTTCCCCATAAACGAAGAAGTTCGTAGAGATATCTCGATACGTATGGATTATAATTTTCAGGTGTCATCAATAGTTTTGTGCATATCATTATGTATACTTATTATCTATTAGCTGCCATGTTACCTCACGATCAGCACAAGAAATATCTATGGTGGAAAAAATACATCACGACTCTTCAAATGGTATTGGCAAAGAGAGGGATTTGGAGAAAATTTAATTTTTTTTTTTTTTTTTAATCGATAACTCACATTATATAATAATGCATTTTTATTCTCCAGGGACAGTTTTGTCTTACCTTTCTGCATAGCTTCCAACTTCTGATCTATGACTGTGATTATCCTAAGTGGTCTTTGATATTTATCCTTCCAAATGCAATATTCTTCTATCTCTTGTTCTCCGACTTCTACAACAATACGTACAAATCCAGCAACAAGAAAGTGACGGAAAATGGATCTGTAAAGAAGGAATCAACGATCAATCAAAACGGCACTAAGCAAGAGGATTCAGCGTTGATTAAAGAAACCGACGCTAGAAATGACAATGAAGAACTTGAAAATCGAAAATCAAAACGAGAATAATTAAGGACTATAAGGGTTAAAGAAAGATAATATATTATGTACATTAACTAAAATATTCTTAAATCTAAGATGAATACGACAACCTCGAATGGAACGTTTGATTAAATAAAAACGAATAAAGCAATGCGATTTCTATAGTACAAAAATATGCTGTGAATATTCCACTGCCATTAAATTACAATTGGCAAAACGAAGGATCAAACGTTTCAAATAGATATTATAAAATGTATAAAGGAATATAGGAGAGAAGGATATTGCAGTGTAAATTATTAACTATTCAAGCTAGTTAAATATTTCCAATAGTACACGAAAATTTCTGAGAATTTGCTCCCAACTTATTAAGTAATCTATAATGCTCCTTCTCCAGAAGGATGTAGTTACGATAAAATTAACTAATTACTATTGTTACCCTATGCTTTAAGAATAATTATTTAAGAGTACACTTGTTTACTCGAGTGAGCCTAATATTACATAATATTTGCAGAAAAAGAACAGATTGAGGAATGGTAGAACGTGTTGCTGGAATCTTCAGACCTTAGTGTTCACTCATTCACGTGTCAATTAATATGTCTATTAAATAATAAATTAGAGAAAATCACAGAAAAGATATATACTGCTGAAAATATCATCTTGTAGTGATTTGAATTAGATTTCTGCTCATCTAACAGCTATATCACATGCGTGCAAAGTGTGAGATTTGTAACACTTGTACAATGTAGATAAAATATTCAAAGTTATCAAAGCATTCGATTTCTTTGAAAATGAAAATTCACTGTGCCTCAATATTAATCAAACTGAAGAGCTCTTAGAGTTTCAGTTAATTATTAGATATTGTTTCGCAATGTAAAATCAATTTTAATTGATACAATGTAACTTATGTTATTGCTTAATGCTATCCAAATAATTAATAAGTATTTTCTATTCAGAGATGAGTGAACGTAGCTATTAGGTGCTAAAAACAAATAAATATAAAAAGATAAATGTTATTTTATATATATATATATATATATATATATTCATAATATATATATATATGAATTAATAAGTGTTGGGTTAGGAATAATTGAAAAAATAAACTAACAAATAAAGGCCAAAGACATTGTCTTTAAAACTAACAAAATTGCTACTGGCCTAAATCACTCATGTTTTACATTCTATTTTTCCCCTTTTTCTATATTTTTATAAATAATTTTATCAGACAGTATATATTTTAGAAAGAAATAGGCAGATTAGGTAAATTCTATAGCTTTAAAAAATCTTTTATTGTAAATAATATTTGATACCCACTAAAATATAGAGAGATACTAATTATTGAAGTTTAAACGCACTTTTAAAGAAATGAGAAATTTTGTTACAAATTAGTAGATTACTATAAAATCATTGAATTTATATCATAAATCCATGTGTAACTTGCTGTACAATAAAAGCATATCTTGATGATTAATTTCCCTAATCTTTTTTTAACAATTTTCTACCTCAATAATTTTAAGTCGAAAGCTACAGAATAGTTTTTGAGAAGAGTATTCTTGCGAAATTTCATCAAATTGGGAGCTTTGCTTCTCGCACTTGGTTGATAGCAAGTTCTCATCAAGTGATACCTGGATTTTGCATAATGACCGAATAATGCAAGTAATAAATACCAAAAGAAAGAATCACAAATATTTATAATAAAACATTTTATTATGATTATTATCAAAAAGAAGTAATCATTAAGTGTCCTCGTTTACCCAATTGGTAAATGATGTTTGTATTTCACTGCATTTCACGCATATACTTTGTAAACTTACAATGAAAACGAATATTAATAATATTTCACTTAAGCTCATCTTCGACGATATATAGCATCAAATATAATAACTTAAATAATTTACTTGGAACAAGATGAAATATACCATCGTGGATGAGATTACACAATCGATTCGATGAAAGTCGTATAAATTATTAAGTACAAATAATCAACTACTTAATAATAAAATCTGATACTTCGATCGAGTCGATACTTGGAGAATCCTCGTGAGCGAGAAAAAAAATGTCAGGATTAACGATAATACTAGAATCCAAAGTTTAGGTGAGTCTGAGAAAAAATTTTATGACTTAACTGCAAAGACATTGAGCTATAGCGGCAAAAAGCGTTCCGGATCTTTTTCACCATTCACAAGGATTCTACGAAGGTGGATTTAGCTATGTAGCGATAATTAAGGCGCCGTTGCGTATTCGCTTCAAGATTTTTTTTTTGGGTCGTAGCCCACTTTAACCGTTGAAGCCGATGGCTATCGAGTTTGGTCAAGTCTGCGCTCCTTTCTTTCGCAAATTTTTTATTTTATCCAACGGAACACCATAATACCAGAAGCCTGTACAGTACACTTGACCAAGTTCGATTTCATACCTCACGCAACTGAATCAAAGAAACGGGCTAATTAGGCCAGTTTCAATTCTCATCCTTCATCTTGACACAGTTCTTGTAAAATAGGTTAAGCCTGTTTCTGCTATTGAATTATTGATCTAGATCAAAAGTACTGTAATTAATTAAATCGATTTGCACAAGATGACTTCTCTACCATTTACTGCTGTACTGAACTAGATGGAACAAGACCGACAATTGAACTAATGTTAATCTAATTCTTATTTTTTAAATCTATTCTATGATTCGAATAGAAATTTAAGCACGTTTTTTCTGATAAGCTTTCCGGTAGAAATCACTGAACAAGTAGATGAAGATAACCACATTCGTGAGGAAAAAGTAGGTGAGAGCTTTCGGCATTCTGCAGTCCATTGCCAAAGTCATAATCAGGTATAACAACATTATTCCAAACTGACCCTGAAGAGGAAAGTCAATTAGTGTCAGGAGGCAAAGATTAATTCACAAATGCAAAATACAGTTCATTAATTTAAATATCATTTTTATATAAGATAATCTTACCAATTGGATCGTGGTCATATACTTTTTCCACCAAAGATACTTCCTATACTGAGGACCCATAGCAGATATCAAATAATAACTATACATGATAATGTGTACTGCGGAATTCAAGAAACCAAGAACAATTCCTTGTTCTCCTGGCAAAAGCTTCAAATAGCACCAGGAGAAGAAGCAGGTAATCGAGTGATGATAAACGTGAAGGAACGTAACTTGGTTCTGTTTCTTTCTAAGAACAAAAAATACCTGAAAAAAATAGACAGATATTGAAGATCAATAAATACTAGCTATTTGAATTGAATAAGCTATGTCATTAGCATATATCTTTTTCTTTTTTACGAATCTTAAGAATACATTCGGATGTTCGTTAGTAATATGCTAATTCAATTTCTTTTTATCGAGAACTTCGATTTCAGTAATTAAAAAGAAAACACGTATATGCGCCTATAATACTCTCATACCCGTACGGCCTTTTTATTTCTAAGCAATTACCATTGTTCAATATTGGTTGAATTTCAATGTTTCATAATTAGGATACTGTCTGACTAAGAACGTACCACTACTACTCGATGATTTTTCCGCGTATTTTGCATTTCATGAATGGCGTATGGCAATCCATTTTCATTAACTACTAAACTAGTTGCCACACGAATTGAATTACCGTTGCTGTGCTATTTTAATATAATTAAAAAAAAAATTGGCAAATTCTTCCGTTCGACTTAAATAGCATTAAATTGATCATATTCGAAAACTTGCGAAAACATTGCGTAAATTGTTGTCCCGGATATTACGAAACAATATCTATCAAACTATGCTTCGCAGTTGCGTATTAAATAATTAATATTGTCAAGTAATTTTATAGTAACTCTCACGAAATAAACGAATATAATATACATATAGTTTGCTCTGGTTAAAACGGCATCAAAAAATCAACAAATAAGAAATATATTTATTCTTACCGTGTCCATGAGCTCAATTATTTTTGCGAAGAAATACCACCAAGCTCCCCTTGATAGCTGTTGAAAGTTTTCATTATAGACATGAGAGTTCTTCGCGATATAAAATAAATCAATGTTTTCTGAAAGAAAAGAATAACATACCCTAGATTGCAAGAGCGTAATTTCTTCGTCGTCTCTTTGGCCTGGACTACAATTGGTTCCGAAAACTGAGCTATAGAAATTAACATCCCATGCCTGAAAGGAGGATCCTGAATTTTTATAGAGTGAATGCGGGTAAAGCTGTAATGAACAAAATAACAAACAAGGATTCAGCAGGTTTACATGCAATGCCGTGCGAAGCACTTCCAGCGGGCAAATGCTATCTGAAGAATAAATTGCTCAGATTAATTTAATTATTTAATTAGCACATTTGTGGGAGACACTACGAAATGTACTACTGTACATTAATACTACGAGGATTAATAAAACTACGAATTATCATTGAAATAAGTTTTACGTTTTGTTCGTGACACACTAACCCATTAGTGCCCGATACGAACACTGAAACGACACTACCATGCATGATTACACTACAACCTACACTACAAAATTAAACAAGTTTTATCATACACACATATATATATATACAGTTATACAATACAATATATACAAAATACAATTTTTGTACACTAATGATCCACCAAAACCAGCAAAAACCTTTTTATAATTTACATCTTACATTTTACAAATACAAGCAACACATCAGGTTCTTGCAGTATTTTACAAAGCGACAAAAAATGGACATATTTACAATAACAATTATTTGGTCTAGATTTTTATCACAGATTAAGGTTTATGCCAAATGTCAAAAGGAAACTTACCAACGTCGAGAGCCAAATACTGAAAACTACTTGGAAGGCGTTATACAAAATCATGAAAGTTTTCAATTGGAAGGCCGGCCTCTTTTCCATCATCTTTGGTCCAACTTTCAGTACGAAGGCCAAGTACACTGCCAGAATACATAAAATTGGTCCTGGAGAGCCCATCAATAGCCAAGAGTCTACATTGGGATCTGAGAAAAACACATTGATTTACAAGTAATTATGCGAACGATTAATTTGTAACAGTTCGAAATTAATTTTGATAAGGATTTCCAACTGAAACCCTTGATGCTCTAATGTCAATGATAGGAGTGGCACGATTTGGTGTAATAGAGAAGAGAAAGATAACATGTCCCGTTATAAATCTTAATTCCTCCTGTGAATCCTCGTCATCACGTTTCTTCGAAAGTTTCTCGGCGGACTACAAGAAAAAATGTGTCCGTAGATACTTTCAAATATTTTTATAAATAGCAACCGATGTAGGTCTTTAATTGCTTCCTATAAATGTAAGTATTTTACATGTGAAACATGTATGTGCAGAATCTAGGTCGTTTATCGTCCAATAAAATCGCAAATGTATTTGACTGCACCTGTCCGATGATGACATAATTTGTTTGTCTTTTATATAAACCCGAAGTATTCTGCATGACATATTCTATGGATTGAAAATCTTTTTACTAAAATCTCTGTTAAAGTGTCTCAATGGTTCTTTTCACTCAAAGATTTTCGATCATTCAAGCAGAAAATATTCCGCGGCTTTTTATGCTACTCTAGACGCACACATTAATAATTTCTGCGTTTCTACAAAAACCACGTAATTTCTCAGTGCTAAATGTGTTAATTTGCTTTTATATGCTAAACTCCCGAAAATTGAATCCCTTGAAAATTGCTCAAGGATTTATCTCTACAATACCGAAATTATCCTTTGAATGGTGTTACGCAGTTGCATTAAAAATTCAAGGATTCTATCACTTTAAAGTAAATATTTAAAACCAAAAAAGCTCGGTGTGTCGATCCCAAGAGAAATATATTAAAATAACTCATAGAAAGTCTGCATGCCAGGTGGAGAGATATTAACGAGCTCGATGTAGTAATGATTCATTAAGATAAAACTCACCTTTATTGGTTTCCAAAATTTCATGGTAATTATCCACGACGAGTTTCATGAAGCTAGCCATGTTTCCCTTGATTTTTTCTCTTGTTCCTCTGATCGAAAAGAAAAATAAGGAACTCTAAAAAAGAGAGATTATTTTACATGTAGAGTAACGGCACTTTTCTTCAAGTCGGATGTTCCGCGATCGTACAAAACAATTGGAAAAATTGTGTACTCTGGCACTGCGCTTTACTCTACATGCATTTTATTTGAAGAATCACTTAGGAAGGGTAGACCATAACCAACACAACGGTATAAGATATTTCATCGAGTGATGCATGAGATTTCGATCACTTGTCTCGATTTCCGTAAGAATCAATGTTTGGAGAGATTAATCGATGAATGAAACAATGATGGTGGAGAAACTCACTTGTTAGATCAGACCTCGCCGAGCACAGTGAAGGCTTGCACCACTGGCATTAGAAAAAAGAAGAAGGAGCACTGTGGAAGTTAATTGGGTCGAATGATCGAGACAAGTTGTAAATACTAGTCGTGACCAAAAAGATCGGAGGATGGATGAATGACCGCGCCGGACGAGTAGAAGGCGACGAGTGCTTCCACCAAAAACTGATAGTCTCGCAGCAAGACCGAACAAGATGACCGCCCCACCGATGATTCTGATTTCTGGCTCTCGAACACGGTGACTGGACTTATGACTGGTTCACCAGGTTTTCTGAGAGGTGGGAGATCTCTTGGAGAACAGAAACTCAAAGCCTTCACCATTTTTTCCTGCCATTTAATAAATGTCAATGAGGCTTTGATGTTAATGTTAATTGGGACTAATAGAAAATGATTCCTACCAAAGAGAATTCCTGATTGACGTAAACTTATCAAGATAAGCGACGAGGAAAGATTCATTTAGAGGCGCTGCGTTGATTCGCCAATTCTTTACCGATAATCTCCCATTATCTTTAGAAACTTTTAAAACTGCTGCTTTGATGTTTTATTTTGAATCACATCTGCATGAATTTCTTACGGCCACTCGCTAATTCTAATAGAAACCTTTATCTAAAAGCCGAGGAGTCGAAATATCAAGAAAATTTGAATAGTCTGTTTTTTAATTCATTATTAAATAATTTAACTAATTCTCTTGAGTTAATGTCGTAAAGGTCAAGGCTTCGAAAATAGCAGTACGAGTGTGAACGTAGAATAAAAGGAGCCATAATAACAGAAGAAGAAGAAGAAGAAGAAGAAGAAGAAGAAGAAGAAGAAGATGAAGAATCGAAAATTCTAAGAAAAAAGCATATACGTGTGTGGATGCAGGTGTTTGTCTGCAGATTGTAAATCTATTTGGCCGGAATAAGTTAAAGAGTTGATCTACGTATGAAGGAAGTAGATTTAAGGAGAGGACATATTTCGAAATTCTTCGTGTGCATACATCTCACAATTACATTTGTTTCCGGCAATAAATTCTCCTCCACTACACATCGGTCCCTACTAGTGAAAATGTCGGGAAAACTTGCAAACATTCTTCTGAATAAATAACACAAGGATATTTCTAGCTCAAACGGATGTTATATTTTTTAGGAATAAGTTTACCTTAACCGGGACACCAGTAAATTGCCACATAAACATGTCTGCCATAAATCACAAAATATTATCCTTCTCTAGAATGCAATCGGCTATAAACTTTCGTGGAAAAATCAGGAAACGTTGTAGACTACTTTCTCGTTGAACTTTAATCGAAAGCCAACGCATACTAATGAAATTCTCAACTCGTCAGGTTCTACTATTTGCCAAAGAGCGGAGAAGAAGCGAGAAAAAGACGAAGAAAAATAAATCGAATATTATTATCGGTCTCTTCGTGAAATTGATCGTCGTTAGCATTTACCATAAAATTTTACGTAAGCAGAAAAAATTGTCTTGCTCGGGATAGCGCTCTCTCGGGATCGTCTCTGAAAGTTCGAAAGATCGAGCGAGTGGAGGAGCCGAAAAAACATGAAATTATCATAAGACGTCATTAGGCGAGCCATGTATCTGTGACTTGGTGTACTATTTATTCCGTAGCCTGATTAATTTTTTCCTGACTACTTGATCGTTGAAAAGATTCAGAAAATGCCGTAGAGTAGCACAGCCTCTTTCAAGGGGTAATAAAATACGAGTGAGCATAGGAATAGGCTAGCAATCTCCCCGAAGTAGAAGTAGAGGTAGAAGTAGAAGTAGAATCAGTGCATCTTTAAATGCATCTTAGAAATTTATGGCAGGCGTGCACGAGTTGCAACTAAGTAGTCGTTCGCTGTCAATAAAACGTGATATCCGCGCGAAGGAGAACAGTAATTTTTTTGGGAGCCGATGCAAAGCTTGGCTCGAACCGTTAGACGAAAACGGAACTCTGTACTTCTTTCCAATTGCCATGGAGTAGATAAGGATCGGAAAGCAAAATTATTCCCGAACCGCTAAAAATGAAAGTCCACCGTCACTCTGGCTTCAAGCGACCCGGCTACTTTGATTAATCATTTCGACCGGTTGCTTCTCCACTTATCCGTATTTGTTTAGTCCTCGCTCAATTTTTATCGAGTTAAATAAACATTCGCTTTTTCGGCAGTTTTGGGAATGCGACAAGTTTTTCAAGCTTGCGCACCGAAGCCACCTCCTGACTGTGCTAAATAAAATGTTTCGCTGATTTCTCTAACCTTCTGTAAACATTCACTTTCCGAATAGCCAATCGAGCAAACGAAACTTTTATAATTTCAGCAATTAGCCAGCGTAATAAAAAACCTCGCATCTCGCGTGATATCTATTTCCTCTTTGCGTGGTCTTTGGAGCGTGTTAAAATTCTCACGCAAGAATATTGATATTACGGAAAAAATATGTTCCGTCTTCTGTTTGTCGAACGTCCCTTGGCAACTGGACTTATGCAACCGCTTACATTGGTGTAAAATTTGTTTTTCACATGCTTCGTTTATGTACGAGATCGTAGATATTCATCATCGGATCTTCTCCGATCCACCACCACTCTTTTCCACCTTTGAATTCGGTTAAATTTCTTTTTTATTCTTTCTAAGTTTTTTTCTGTTTTACTTAATCGGAATGCCGAACGATGAATATAAATTTAACGAGAAGCAAGTCTCCATCGTTCCAGCATCGAAAGTAAGTTAATAATGCTAGGAGAGGATCAGTCGTAATGATGCAGGAATACGGGGTCCATAACAGTGGGTCAACTGTCTGAAACACTATGCAAATCATCCAAGGTCACATATTTAATTAAATCAAGAACATTAAACATAATTATATCATATAAATATTAAAAAAGAGGCTTTCCTTCCCGAATACTATTAATTACTAAAAGCCATCCACTGATTTATTAGCATCGATCATAGGTTTTTCAACACAAGCCTTATACCACGTGCAGTGCATAATTAATTTATTTCGCGCAATGAGTTGCATCGAGAAAGAAATCAGTATACTCGTTTACAATTTTGAAAATGCCGATCGATAAGCGAGAGAGTGAAAATCTCGCAATTGCGCTATAATTGCTTGTGATAATTGCGCGAGCAATAACTTATGACTGGTAGCAAAGTAACTTTTTCAAATCGGTAAATTAAGTGATTCCGTTCGCTGAAAATTAAAGTAGAGAAGAAATGGAGTCAACGGATCAATGACAAGGTGGAAGTCGGTCGATCGAAAATGAAATCTTCGAGTGACCTTCGAACGGAGATCAAACTGGTCCAGAGGAAGATAACGGCACCTTCCCGAGTAAATACTCCGAGCGGTACCTGCCTCGCGTACCTTTCATCTCCTTCTGCCTCGTTAAGACTCTCTCGAGTGGACCCGAAAAAAGTAGGACGCCCGGCATTTTAACTTACAACGGTAATTTCGTCGCTTCCTATAATTCTCTATCCACACCTTTGAGTTTGATGTTAAGAGGACGTTAAGCCCCGCCAAAAATTCTCAAGAGTCCATTGAAAACAACCTCAATAGATTAACGAGGAAATAATGACTCCTACATGTAAAAGATTCACCCACTACCTTGGGTTTCGTGGACCTCGTCTGGCCCTCGTTTCCCCGTCATCAACGTGTTGATAAGCAAAAGTGTCTTTGACCTCGAGGCTTTCGAGGGATCGACGCACGACTGGAATTTTCACGAAATGCAGGTACTTTTCAGGGTTGAAGGGCGAGAGTGGGCGTAAGGGTGGAGGGAATGGGAGATCGGGAAAAGAACAAGAGCCTTAACTTAGTGTATCGTGTGTTTATTAACGTGTCGTGCGGTTATCAATGGCTGACAAGCGTTGGGGAGGTGTATGTACGTGTGGTGATAATGAGTACGAGTGTGGCGAGCTTAAATACAGAATGAGGCTGGGAGTTTCCCAGCTTGGGGGGGCGGTTCGAGCTTGCAAGCTCAATTTTTCACGAATTTGTTCGACTTTCTTTTTCTGTCTCTCATTTTTTTTCTCTCTTTCTCTTTCCCTGATTGTCTCACTTCTACTGTGTCTTTGGCTTGCCGTTCGCGGTTTCCGGCTGCGTCACGCCATTTTGCTCGACTTTGGCTTCCGAAGCCTTGACCTTGGGAATGGGCTTCCGTATGTAGGCTTTGTAGTAAAAGTCTCCGAAGAGGACGATCATGAAGAGATTCTGAGGAATGAAGACAGCTGCTGGCCATCGTGGAAACGCACAGTCGTGCACCCAGATCAGTTGAGCGAAATGGACCAACAGTACGAAGAATTGAAGCAACTGAAGTTGGGTGATGTATTTCTTCCACCTCTGGGGTTGACCTATCTTCAGGGACGTCAGCAAGTAGTGGGTGTACATGACAACGTGGACGAACGAGTTGACCAGACCTACAATTTTTGTTTCTTGATTAGAACGTTTCGTTGGTGCTTCGAGTACATTTCGAAGGTTCGCGCGTCTCTCTATCTTTTCACTTATCTCTGTCCGGTAGGAGTTGCTTCACATAATTGTTTATATAATTTATCCGAATGTATAGATTTTTCATTAGCCGGGCATCGCTGAATTAATGCTGCTGTATATCTCAATGAAATTTAATAGTAAATTAAAATGTTTAATAAGTCCTCGAGAATGCTACGTTAATTAGGATATGCATAGATATGCCTCGATCAATTGAATTAAGAAGATAACGTGGACTCTTCCTGGCCGGTCAACGACTTTGACACGCACAAACTTACGTCACACAGTTACATAAAAAGTAAGAATGTTCGTAAGTCCGGAAAATACATCGATAATTCATACATATTGGTGAACTTGGGTCAAGGTGGAGGCTTAACTGCTTATGGTAATATTGAACAAGTGACGCGAGTTGAACTTAATACTCGAATATTTTCAACATTGTTTTAAAAGGACCAATCCACTAATGTAGAATCAACAAGCAAGCGTGCAAGATATTTAGCATAAATAAATTCTTACTCGAGTAATCATGAAAGATCTACAGAGCAGCGCACCACGGAGTGCGAGTAACCATTTTGAAGGATTTAGCGAATTTTCGTTCTCAAACACCTGTGTCTGTGTCTGTGTGTATGTGTGTGTGTTATTCATGAATTTTTTTCTCTCCGGAATATGTGAAATGCAATCAAGCAGCCGATCAACTATGCGCATCGACAGTTTTCATACCTATGCACAGCGATATGGTTTTACCTAAGAAAGTGACATGGCCGCCAGGAAGATATTTGACTGCACCCCAGCTACCCATTACCATCCCAGCATGATGGTACACGTGGAGAAACGAGACTTGATTCTGCTTTTTGCGAAGAACAAAGAATACCGTGTCGAGAAGATCGACTATCTTTACTATAAAATATAACCAAACGGTGGCTGCAATCTACAAATGAAACACATTGATTACTACGATCCATGCATGTTTCTCTTCTGCGATGATTCTACGCCGCGCTTTTACTCTACCTCAATGGCTCGCGGTGTATAAGAAAAATCCACCGGCTCGCATACGAAACTATAATCTTTCCACCATCCTAATTGTAATGCCTGCAAATAATCAATAAACATTTCTTTTACGTGTCAAGGAAATAAAGACCATAGATACTTATGCCCGATGTTCTTATTTTTGCGCATTATTTCCCGCGCCTCTTTAAAATTCTCTCGTTCTCGGATTTACCTTAAAGAGTAGGTAAGCACTCAGTATTATCTGAGTAACATTATATATTTGCAATGTCCTTTGTAGCTTGAAAGGTTGTCTGCTGGCCATTAATCTGGGCCCAAGTTTGTGAACAAAATGTAAATAGAATGCTAAAAGCAGCATTCCTGGTATTGGTGATCCTATGAGGAACCAATCTTTCGTTCTAGGATCTGAAAAATTAATGGACAGCATTTTTATCGTTATTTCTCACCGAAACCAATTCGAGTTTATCTTGCCTTGATTTGGAAAGAAAGGTCCCATCAGGGACTCGACCTATTTCTTACATGTGCAAACGAAGACGCACGCACAGAACTCACACACGCCACGCTCACATGCGCACACTAGTGTCGTCGATATTGGTAGCAAGTTGCGTTCGACAGATACAAACCTGATACTTCTTCGTTGAGGTATTTGTAGCCTCGAAGAACCGCACGTATGACTGTGGCCATCCTGTTGGGGTTCTCTAATCTTTTGAATCCGGCACGCACACACTCGAATCCTCATGCGATCTGAGGAAAGCTTCGTGATCGTCCTCACAATTTAAGGGAAAATGAGGAACTTCACTTGTCAACTCTGTCGTTGAGCTGGTCGAAGAATACTTTTCACGATTTTCAGTAGTGGACTCGATGGAAGTTCTTGGAACGGGGAAGAGTCTCGATGGCTGCAATCGATTGGAGAGACCTGAGATTCGTGAAAAACCCTTCGACCCGCCCAGCCACCGCGAAACGCCAGGACAGACTGATAGAATCCATTTCCCCTCCGTCAAAAAGTCTTCACTATTGTATTATAATTAAGATCGCGCGTCCGGGGAAGCGTAGTTTGCCCCCAAACACTGCGCGAGCGCGTTAAGTTGTTTGACCCTTTCCGGGTACTCAGCTTTGGATAGCCCGAACACTTTAATCAGGGGTAGGGGGACCCGATTTTTACTCATTTTCATCGAAAGGAGGGATGCAACCACGGGACACGCTCTCTCTCGTTCGCACCTTTCTTCTTCTTTTTCTTGTTCTTCTTCTTCGTTTCCACCCCCTTCGAGACATCGCTCGATCTCGAACCTAAAGTTTCTCGATACGGTCTACTTTCCGAAGGGGGTGGGGGGTGGAGATTCCGCAAATTTAACAGAATCACGCAATATCTACGAATTTCATCGGGAGGATGTATATGTCCCGATGATTGTGAAGCTTGTCAAGGAGAAGTAGCTAAACGCACTTATCCCCGATGCAATAGTGGTCGATCGACTGGAAAATTTGCATACAATCAACCGTCACTGACCGCGTAAAGTAGTCATTAATTTATCGTTTCGAGCGGAGACAAGTGAAAAATAAAGGGAAGAAAGCAGGAAGGTAATTAAAGTTTTATAATTCCGATTGGGCAACTCTCGCACAACTTCGGGAAATGTGGAATAATTGTTCATTAATGGGGTGTTTCGTTACTCCCGTATTCCCACGATTTTTTAGCACAATAATCTTATTAAGTACACCGATATAAAGTGTTAAATAACGATTGCAAGAGCTTGAAAATTTACATAGTTAAGTATACACTGAACTGGAGTGGATAGCGCGCGTGTGGGAATTGGAATTAATGCATTTGAATAAATTCGGACTTGACCTCACTGCTACGAACCTCGGACTAGCATCTGTACGATAAATAATCCGATGGATAAGTCCGGATACCACCCCCTCCCTCCTCCCCCCGAGTATCCTTGCGGATGTCCCAAAGGAGAACGATCCCTTAGCTTCCATGAGTTTCAAGCCCCGGATGATTATAAATCAGATTATCCAAGTTCAAAGTTTCCTATTGAATGTTGCTACTATGATCTTTTACTGCATGAATTTTAATAAAATTTTTCCAACTTAATATATTCTTTCTAATGATCCACATTGAAATTTCAAACTTTGTGCTCTCTTTGTTAAAAATAAAAGTTAAGTAACGACAGGGAATTGGTGCGCCCGATGCTTCCATTAACAATACGCTCTTCCATATTACAGAGCAAGAAATGCCTTGAGAGTGCTGTCGTACAAAGCGACGATATAAAATGCTTCGTCAATACACTGTGTGCGTGTGTGTTTCCTGAATGACATAGAATTATTTTAAAGCCTGCCAAGTTTCTTGATTTCTTTATTTTCACGCGACAATTTTTTCCTATTTCATTTTATCGGCGATTTCCCGTCTACGAGATTATTTCTCGCTACGATTCGCACTTTATGGACTCTCGGCGATAGTTACATTTTACAAGAGTACTTCTGAATCCCTTCTGCTTACATGAACAAATAAAGAATAGTGTAATTTCATCGATCTATTCCATAATTCATCGGCCCCTTGAACACTGTGACCACGTGTTCTTTATAATATTTATTTATCGCTTATTCATTGACTAAGAATAAGATCGAAACTTTCCTGCTACGAGAATATCGTTTATACGCCAACGTCATCGTGAAAAATTGATTAATCACAATTATGTTGCACTTTAATACTTAATATCACTTTGCACGTTGCATTACCGTGTACATCGATAGATGAACGAACGAGTTTTTCGTATAACTCAGAGTGTTACATTTTCTTAATACTATTTGAATTATTACGTAGCCGATGCTAGTATTTAACGGGTCAAAGGTTAATAGGCATTGTGCAAAATTAATGAGAGCGCACGCACACACACACACACTCGCGCACACAAATAGTATATTTAGGCACACAAGCATATACACGGAGAGACGCGCGTGTGTACGTATACGTTCTAATTTTATTAAACATAATATGAGAAATTATATTCGAGAACAATAAGATTGAAGTATCAGTGATTTTATTTCAATTATTGCGAATGCAATTACGAGTCGACTAAATAACGAAGGGGTACGAAGAGCCTCGAGCACTTACAGATTTCCACGTGTCCGCAAATTTGTAATTTACATTAAAAAGGGAATTGTTCCACTTTTTTGAACTGACGTCAATCACGAAATATTCGAGGAGCGCTTTCGATGTGGATTTTCAAAATTTCGCGCCGAACTGGAGGAAGGCGAACGTTTGGAACAGCGTCACAGTCAATGCCGACGATAGACGGCGGAAATTTAGCATTAAGCGGAAGTCGAGGTCCCTGTGGGTCCCACGGTCCTGACCTTTAACGACGAGTAGCCAGGAACCCGTTTTTATATGCAATGATACGCAGTGATTCCATAATTTTATCCACCTCCACGTTTGGTACAATAATGCGATTTATACTACTAAGTTAGTCAAATAATTATTGAATCAATTTTTGCTACTATAATGTATGAATTTACGATATTGGTCTATATCTGATTGTCCACGCATTTTTTGTTTCCTTGATATTTCCTATTTTCACCTTAGAAAATTTAGGGAAAGGGAGTAGGTGATTGTTAAACTGTATATAATTTAAAATTATAGGCTGGTATACCTGGTAAAAAGTAGAATAATGAATGAATGCACTGAATAAATAAAATGCAGTAGAGATACAATGGACTTTTATTTTTTATTATAAAACAGTTTCTCTGACAATACAAGTTAGAAAATTATCGTTTGCTTTATATTTAAATGTGCGATTAGTATCAACAATCACATTTTATATCTAGTAGTTTCTAAATAATAATTTTTAAGAGAGATAAAAATATTGTTTTTTTTAGTAAAATATCCATAAATTTTATAACAAATAGTATTCAGTGAATCTTTCTTTTAGAATTACTTATTGTATAATGTATTAGAAAATATATGCATGTTTCAAAAAAAAGATTCCCTGAATATTACTCAATATAAGCTCTATGTCTTTTAATTATTCTTAAAATATGCAATTTTCTCTAAATATGCAAATTAACGAGACGATAAATGTAATAACATTTATTTAACAATTTTAGTTTAAAAAGTGGCAGTCTTGGCAAAATTGTTTGATTCTATAATTTGTATTATTGCATACTTTAATTTTTTATAAATTTAATTCATTTGTTTTTCTTACTTCTCAAAGGTTTAAAAAAATATGCAGAATGAAGATTATTGTCTACTTTATCGATGTTTTCACATTTCTATTACCAATATAAGGCCATTTGTCTACTCTTGGACCATACGCTGGAAAGCTTTAATTCTCAGTCGGTAATTTAGCTAGTTTAGTTAATTAACATCTTAAAAACAAATACAATAGATATAGATAAAAAGTATGAACCACGTATTATTTTTTGTGCATTAACTAATTATACAAAAATAAGTTTTAACATATTTTAACATTTAACTTAGTTTATCCTTCTTTCATTCTTTCTTTCTCTTTTTCTCTCACTCTCTCTCTCTCTCTCTCTCTCTCTCTCTCTCTCACCTATTTTATCTATAGTTTTAATAATATTTTACTTTAACTGTATAAATACAAATCTAGCTAAGTTGCTCAACTGACACTTAGCTTTCTGGCAAGAATAAAAGTGTTAAATAAAGTTGATTAAAAGCGTAAATTTTAATGTTATGTTATCCACGAGGAAAACTTTTCATCTCACTAAAAACTATAAATGAGAGATATAAACTATAATATTCTAAAGGTTTTGTAACAGATTGACAGTTTTCTGCCTTATCGATTATCGCTCAAACGTTTCCTAGTATTGGCAGTGCAAATACAGACCAATATTTCATTTAAAATGATTCATTAAATTTTGCACTCCCCTATCTCTTCGATGTTTAAATTTAATTAAAATTTCTGTTGAATAACTAAAAGTCATGACTATAAAAAACCTTAATTCATAATGAGAATTAATAATAACTATTAATACCAATACTAAACAATTCATAATTGATTGATAATTATCATACAAATTTAGACTGCTAAATGATTTCAAGTTTTTATCTGTATAATAACGCTTGAGATGAAATTTCTCAGATCCATAGAAAAATACATCACTCCGCAATGGAGGGATAAAAAATCCCACTCGAGCTTCACTTTCGTAATGTCGATTTCTTATGAAAGAAGCCACGATTTCAATCAGATTTTTTAGCTTCACCATTCACTATACCATTAACGTGACCGTTCTTTTCCGTCGAGTTTTCTGTTAATTTGTAAGTTCTACTATAGAAGGATCCAAACAGATAAATAAAGAGTGCTGCATTGAGCGCCAGCAAGAAAGACAAGATTTTCGGGAAATTGCAATCGGTGAATAACATTTGAGCGTTGTGCCAGAAAATAATGGTAAACTGGAATATTTGGAGGGATGTCAAGTACTTTTTCCACCAGAGGTACTTTTGTATATTAGGTCCAAAGGCTGACAGCATATAATATCCATACATGAGAATGTGGACGAACGAATTAATAACACCTAGAAGAGTAGGGTGTCCACCTGGCACGAATCTCACACCGATCCATGCACAAATCGGCATCATTGCGTGATGATAAAGATGGAGAAACGTTATTTGACGTTGCTTCTTTCGTAGTACGAAAAATACCGTGTCGAGAAGTTCGATCAATTTACAGACGAAATACAAGTAAACTCCTCGTGCCATCTGAAAAAAGTTTTCGCATGATCACGTCAGTTTGACAGGAAGTGGAAAAGAAAGTATAACGCAAAGAAATGATTTTTACCCTCATAGTTTTCGGGTTGACGGAGTAATCAACCGGTTGACAAGTGAAACTATAATCGTTTAGCCATCCCGCGAAGAGGCCCTCGTAAACGAGGTAAATGCTCAACAGAACTTGAATGAAGTTGTATACTATCAAGACGTTCCTCAGGGTATATGGCTTTTTGTCCCTCATGTACCTTGGTCCTGCATATAAACTAAAGTATATGTACGAAACCACAATGGTGATAATTGGTCCTGGACCTGATGCCAGAAACCAATCGCTGGTTCTGGGATCTGCAAAGAAAATTTGGATTTGCCGATAAGAAAATTTCTTACGCGTACAGCAGCAGGTGTATGTGCAATATTACCGTTTTTATTGTACATGATGTCATTGTACCACTCTACGATGCCTGACATTTTTCAGAATTTCCTTCGTCTTTGGTGACCTGTAAGAAATGAAAAATCAATGACAGGAGTTTTGTGCGAGGCTCGATGTAAGGGATGCTCTAGTGAGTAATGGCCTTTCCAAAGGAGTCTTTGTCATCGATAATTGCCGAGGCGTTTAAAATTCTTGAGAAATCATGCGCTAATTAATGCGAGACACCCTTAATAGAGATTTCTCTCGAAATTCATACTTTTTCTAGCGATCTCATTAGCTCTCGAGCCATTAGAGGAAGAATTTTTAGTCTCATTAGAAAATCTGCATACGTGACGATTCTGTCCCCTCGTATTTTCCATGTCCTTGAATAAAGAAAAAATGGCTGCGTCTTTCTAATTGGCCGCTAGGATTAACGGGTAGCTGCAATTAGGCGGCGAGTGCGCTCACAACGAATTTTTCTCTTTCAGAATTTTTCTCTGGCTGGAATAGCCCGTGCAAATTGGCTCGTGTAATTGTCCTTGTGTCCAGGAATCGTTGCAAAAGCGAAATTACCGAGTCGACGCGATAATCACGCCAATTTTCGTCAACTTATTGTCTTTCGTTGATTCAAAGTGCTAGTATTAGATTAGCATGGCGCAACGAATATTTGTACGACTACACATAATTCTGATGGTTCACTCTGCGAAATGAGTTTTCCCCCATTGTATTTTTACTTCCAAATAGCCAAGAGGAGCGATAACAGCATTTTTTTCTCGATCGCTAACTACTTCAATCACCTCTCGCTAAGTGAATGGTATTCATGCAAATGTATTATCGCATTCGTTAAATTCTTTAATTCGATATTTTAACGACACTGATTGCAACCTCATTAATTAATAATAACATAAATTAGCAAAACGCTATTAAATATCGTGCAACGCGTTATCTCTCTATAATTATCCTTTTAAATGTTCGCATTACATTCGTAATATTCTTTAATTTTATATGTCAACAAGTCTAATGATAAGCCGATAAGAAAACAAATATGCTATAGTTACAATTATAATATGGAACACGAGTTTACTAATAAACAGTTCTTGGGGTTATTATTGTCGATTCACTCGCTAATGATCATCTTGACGTCAGCTACAAATTGAGCGGAATATTAAAAATGAGCGGCGTCGCAAACGGAAATTTTTATCCGGATGCAATTAAGTTTTGCCATGACACTGAGAAGGATTTCTCCCATATCTCTTTCGCGGGCTTTGTTCGTAAGGGGTAATGCCCGTACGGGGATTACCAGATCTTAAGGTGGTGATTCAAGTTTCATCAAGGCAAACCACGTCGTTGGGTAGTAGTCTGCCAACCTTCTCAATTGTCTGCTCGAGTTTGACCACAAGTGAAAATAAACAGTTCACTTTCACGAGCACCTGTGCAAATTTTTCGACGATGGACCGAAAGATTCCTGGAAGGAAGGAAGGCCCTCCACTATATTGCTTTCTGCAGTCTCATTCATCTTAATAGGCCTGGAGACCAGAGAGAAATTAACATTCTCTCTGACCCGCATGCTAACTCGCCTAAAAATATGTTTTATTCAGAAAGGAACTAGTGACATTCAAATGGCATTAATACGGGGCAGTCCACTTCAGAAATCGGTTCGGACAAACTCCTTACGAGGTTGCTGCTCTGAAACTTGGGAAAGTAATGAAACGCGAGAAATTGTTTGTTAAAACGCGTAAATTTATTAAATTGCTCCGACGTTTCGTAAGACGGAAATCGATCGATCGCTTTTTTGATCGATATCGGACGTGGGTGATAATTTAAGAAAATTCTTCAACAATGGACTATGTCTGTCACTTACGACAGAGCTGAGGTCAATTGTCGTAATGAGGTATTACCGAGTAGCGATCGCTTTCTAACAACGAAGCCCGATTGTTATCGCGCGCTCCTTTATTTTCAGAATGCGAAATTTATAAGGAGTCGATTGTCGGCTTAGATACCTTCGGCGACATAATCACACGTTCCCGAATGACCAAAGATCCGCTGCAATTACGTGTCCCTCTTGCAAAATTGATTTCGTGCTCCGTAACTAATTTAAACTGCTTTCGATGTCCCGACACATAAGTTTATACCTCGGTGTCAGTCTTCAGCCTGTAGCCTCTCCTTGTAATTAAACGAAACGAAAATAGGAACTCCATAAACCGTTTACGTAACCGATACACTCGCGCGCTCGCTTTTATCAGTGATTTTTTATATTGAGCAATTTTAGGGGAAAAAAGAAACGGATCACGATAATCCGTGCGACTGGTGGCACTTGAACTTCCTTAAAATTTAACGCGACAATAAGAATCTTCGTGGTTGCATTAATGGAAAACCAATTTGGCTCACGGAGTTAAGCAAGCTCGATAAAAACACGAAGGCAAAGAACACAATAAGTGAGCTGGCACGACAGAGGGGATTTGGAAGAAAGAAATTCTTTGATCCTACGAGAAGAAAGGACGTCGTGGGTCCTTGAAGAAGGGAGAGCTACGAGGAAAATTTGTAAACCTGTTCGAAGGCAAAGGATCCTAGGTGACGTCTATTCAAATAACTGTCTATCAAAAGGATCCTTCGGGATATCAAATAAAATTAAATGGAAATTGTCTATAAGGAAAAATTCCCGACAAGTTCTTTATCATCCTAACGTCGTTTTTTGAGATTCCTCGACATTGGAAAAGATATGGCTGCTGGACCCAAGTTGTCGACGGAGCTAAGAAAATTCGAAGGATGAACTTCGCTTTTTGCAGTCGCGTTACTTTTTAACGACACGCGAGGTTTTTGGGTAAAAAAAAAGTCTGGAGACTTTCCTCGCTACCGGAGAATCGACCTCCGCAAGGACAGACTTGCACGTGGCGGTTGCTGCAATTACTCGCGAGGTCGTTTGGCTCATGATGAGCGCACAGCCCTTATACAAAGACGAATCTGCCCTTGATCGCCAGCAACCACTCCACCTTGAAACAAGTTCCGAGAACGCGTACGAATTTCTTTCAGGATCTCGGTGCACTCAGAAATGCAACGAGCGTTGCCCGAATAATTTCTGCCATCCAAACGATATGACACATATTATTCACTTCCAGAAACGTGAGATAAGAAGATCCTTCCCCTCGTTGAATTCAAGACCCTCATTCTGAACTATGCAGATTATTTTTAAACACGCCTGGAATATATTTGCGAGGTGAACTGAGATGGAAATTGAAAAACAAAGGAGGGAAATCTACGTATATCCTCAACGCACATTGTTGTACCATTAAATTAATGAGTTATGCAAACATATAATCTTTATTATGAAACACTCCCTTAGATAACTATTTAGACCAGTATTCTATTTATTGATGTAATTCTCCCTAAATGTAATAGTGCATTTTATGTAAAGAAGAACATTGGGTTTCTTTAAATGAACTGAAAGTTAATTACCAAGCGAAACGATAATTCATACCCAATATAAAATAGAAAGCATCTATTTTATATATTACTTCGGGTCTCGGAAGAAAAGTAATAATATCGATATGTCGGAAAAAACGTGGAAAAATAAAATGAACGAGTGATAGCGTCAAATGGAAAAAAAAGCTGATCATTAAATGGAACTGTAAGATGACGTGTATTATGGAAACGCTTGTTTATGTATTCTACCTAAATTTAAAAAAATAACACCTGTTTATTTTTTGTCCGATCTTTAGACTAGCACCTCAAAGTGGAACAATAAATTATATTACGGTTCGTTCGGAAAACGATTTTCCTTCATTAAAATGGACAAATTAATTCTACTCGTAAAAATGCTAAGATAATGTTGATCTTAATATCGAAGATATTATCATCCGTCGTAATTACATTCTGCAAATTCATTTTCCTAAGTAGCAAAAAAGAATAATGATTAAATGGAATTGTAAGGTGACGTTTACGATTGAACGCTTGTTTATATTTTTTATCTAAATTTTAAGAATAGTGCCTGTTGAAGTTTTTTGCGATCTTTAGATTAATATCTTATAGCTGAACGCTAAATTATAACATTCTGATTAAATCGTTCAAGAAGCGATTTTCCCTCGTTAAAAAGAACAAATTAATTCTACTCGTAAAAATGCTAAGATGCTTAATCTTAATATCCAAGATCTTGATATTTTTCAACGTAACTGCACTTCGCAAATCCATTTTCTTTTTTATTAAGACACCACTCCTTTATCAAACTATCGGTTTAACTCGCAAGAGGATACGCGTTATGTGCATAAAATATAAAATTTAAATGAAAGTCACATTAATCCGATGAAAATGAATGTCGCTTACTACTCAGACACGTATTTGCGATATTAACGAATAATCCTTCCAATTTAATCTGGGTTTACGTGAAAAATCAATGTCTGACCACGCACGGTGTTTACCCACTAAACGAACCTCTGCTTGGTTTTACTTTATACTTGATTTTCCGTGTTATTGTTACGACAAGATTGAAAGCGTAATACGTGCGAGCATTGCGGTTCAATTTGCATGTGCATTACAATGTTTTATGAAGCGTCACAAAAAGTTTCTGCTTCACCGATTTTGCCGCACGCGTTGTTCGCGATTTCTTTCTCGTCACGAGGAACGCCGCGAAAATTGATGGAATCGACCACCATTCCTCGAACTTTATTTCAAAATAATATTAATGCGAAATTCCACGATGAAACCGCGAAAGGGAGGACACCCAACTTTATCAATCGATTTCGTAGTGACGATTTGATCAATGAAAGTCACAACGGGACTCTCTTACTTTTTAAGTAGAAAATTATGTTCACGGACAGACAAATAGAGGGTAGTCTCTGGCAATTAAAGAAACTCTCTGAGAGAGTTTCCTTCTCCGTTTGATTGGATTGAAGCAATTTTTGAAAGAATCGTGCTTTCTGCGGAGAATTCAAAAATGCGAGGAATCATTTAGTGCTATTTGTGCGATTTACGAGAATTTACCAGTGAAAACGGAAGTTTCTCTTCGAAGAGACCTTGAATGATTCGGATTTAATGAAAATACACAATCGAATCAAAGCTAAAGTACAAAATAAAGTTTAAAAGGCAGAAATGTCGCAAGTTCAAGCGAAATCGTTGTAAATTTTAATTGTAAGTTGAATCAACGCAACATTTTTACAGGGTGTATTATAGGTCTGAATAGTAAAATGAAGCATAATTAGAGAGCGATCGGCGTCGCTCATTTTCTCAGGCATACTGAGGAATCCTTAGTCTCTTATTGTAAGTGCAAGTTCCCTTATTACGAAGCGGTCGTTTATATCTGTTAATAAAAAATCAACAACCTCTTGCTTTTCACTATTTCCCGTCTACGACCTCGTCTTGATTTTATAGTCTTCCAATCCTCTACCTTCACTTCGCATTTTTCCTTTTTTACGTTTCGAGTGGCCATAAATCTACTGCTTTATGAATTAAGTGCTTTAACATTAAAATTACCTAATTCTTTCCAAAGAGTCGATGAATATAAATAAAAAATCCTTTGCATAACGGAGAAATTATTAATGTTTATCGAGAAGTGTACTAACCTGTTGATACCAACGCCAATTGTAAAATCCTCTTTGAGTCCTCGCTCTTTCTCCCGCGGTATCCTCGACTTAAAATTATTCCACCATCGGACGGAGGGCAAGTAACACAAAATTTTCTTCCTAAAAATTTGGCACGCTGGGCGTATACTGGTCACTTATCAGAGGGGCTCTGCCGCACCGGACGGTGAATGACGGAAAATTCGAAAATTTGTGGAATGAAAACTATGGAAAAGTAAATGGGCCAGCGAATAGAGATTGAAATTTCGCAAAAGAATCGAAGGAAATAGAGCGTGGACTGGTTAGAAGGTAGAAAAAGAGGAGCGTCGGCGTCGAGACGCTTGCAGGACGCGCCTGATAGGAGTCGCGAACGGCAAGACTGACCAGGTGTTGTCGTACCTGCTTGATAAACTCCTATTAGGAGCTTAAAGGGTGGGGGTAGATAAGGAGAGACAAAGATTAGTCGTCACAAAACTGCCGGAGTGGGCGCTGAGTGCCAACCAAGTGCGAGAGTCTCTCCTGCCCAATCTATCGCGAGGCCTTATCCCTTTGCCAGACTCTCATCCTTCCCTCTCTTCTCTCCATACTCTATCCCCACCCCTCATTCATTACAAGGACAGCCCCGCCAAGGGTTGTGGCACATTTCTACCTATACTCATTTCTTATCCAATGAGAATTAGCTCGAGTTGCTAATTTTTTCGGATTTTCTCAAATTTCAGCAAAAGACTTTTTTTTTCTCTCGAACAGATTTCTCTTGAAGATTCTTCGATCGGTAATCCAATCGAACGATTCTCCCGATGACGGACTTTGGAAAATTGGAATTTGTCTGGCTTCGCGTGAATTTCAAAATGTTTGCTTTCAATTCGAATGGTTACGATTCGTAAGTTAGGCTACGTGATTTTTTCTAATAACGAAGATCCATGTGACCAGAGACCTCTTCACTTCGGAAGTTTCCATTTTCACATCAGTTGACTTTCAACAAACCTTGGACGTGTGGTATCTTGCACAATGAATGATAACTAGTACCTAAGAGTAGCTATCATAATTATGCATTACTTTTTTAACTTCTTGCAATAAATCATTGACTTTTTGCACAGGAAGGAGTTACATATTCGTTTTTTAAAATAGTTCATGATCAATGGGAAATAGGGTTACTACCAAAAGATTGCGATATCTCTTTTAACGGCAGAAAAACTTTGTACTACATAGTTTTCGATCTTCACCTCTGACCAATCGGGGAGAATACTGTTATTAAAAGGATGAAGCATAATCCTTGCACGAAAAGAATCAATTATCTCGAGTAGAACAGCCATAAAACTGCAATGAAACATGTATTCAGGGTTGTGGTACGATCAACGTGTGTTTAAACGAAGAAAATTTCTTAAGGCAATAAATATAAAGCGCAAACAATATCGTGTCGATTACTTAGGAATTTAAAGAATATATAAATTTTACTATCATTAGGAAGATGCGCGGTACATTTTTCATATAGTAGAGATTGGACGAAGTAGAGCAAGAACGAGCATAAAGTAAGAATAGGTTCATTTCGGAATAGATATGTCGAAATGGATATCGGATGCAATGGGGCTTCTCACACTAAAGGTCATTAGGTATGTGAACAACAATAGTTCAGTTTCCACGTCGAAATTTTATGAAAGTATTTCTCCTAGTGCGCTATCTACGTGTTAAGGAACAGAAGGGATTGGAATTCACTATCGCTTTGTGTAAAATCTTCTCTAGGGAATTCACGTGGCTCATTGAAACACTCGTGCAGTTTATAAACATCAATTTATTTTAACATTTATACACACCCGACACGATTATACGACGAAAATTTTGTAATACCTTTTAAACTACGCAAGGGTCGTACTACAAGTTGAGTTGATACTAAATGCAATAGCATTGGAACAATAGTTCCAAGGGAGAAGAGAACCAGAACTATGTTTTTTTAGATTTCTTTTCTCCTGTCTATCTCTCTCTCTCTCTCTCTCTCTCTCTCTCTCTGTCGATTCCTCAACGAAAAAAGGCGAAAATTTTGCTTGAAATTTCTAAAGACACTTCATTGTAAGCAAATCAGTGAGATTCTTTCTTAATATTAAATTAGCTTGATATGAATATGTACAAATCCGACAAGTGTGCACAATTTCCTATTGAATAAATTACTACAGCACTGGGACACATCGATGTCCACACCGGCTAACTAATATGTGTCTTGCAATCAAACGTATAGAGAGTGACATTAAGGCATTGGTAATGTAAGGCTGAAATATTATAATTAATCTACAGACTTTGCCACAACAAACACCTGCACCGAAATAAAAAAGCAATTAACATATAATGTTTGGAATGTGCTACAATGCACGTGCTCGATTGATTAACCGAAAATATTTTTTAATTAACTCGCTAATGTATCTTGAATGACCAATGATATCTTTCGGTCTTTCCGATGGAATCTCCGTAGACTTTAATTATACCAAACTTCCCACGTGATTTATCGGGCAAACGAATCCCAAACTGATTTCCCTCCGATTGGATATCACGTCCATTTCAATGGCTTGCCTGATCCTTGTAACATTTAAAGGGCACGCGTTTATGTAAAATTCTGTAATGAATGGAGGCTGCAAAAACAGCTTGGAAGCCTCCGTCGCTACTCTCCGGCATAACTATAATTTATTTCTTTATTAACTTATACCGCAATTATCGATAAATGCATTAAAGTTAATTTCTTGGAAGGGACGTCACATTTAAATCTAAACATTTTTATTTTCCATCATTTTTTATTGCTCAAGTTGCCATCGGTGTAAGAATGTACGCGAGTGTGCGACTGTGGTGATGTAAATTATTTGCTAACTTCTATCTTTAGTAAGAGGCACGTAATTTGTTACAAGGTTTTTTGCGAGATATCAAGAAATTTCTACTCAAGCATAATTGATCGGACGCTTTTGATTCCGATTAGCTTCGCATTCTTCGCGTGATATGGTCCCCTCGGAAGTTCGATCGGCTCGATCGAAACTTCATATTAAGCGAGACCAGGCGAAACGATACGGCACGTAGCCAAATGAAAAACAGCATCGGTTTCAACATCGCGTTAAAAACAATAAATAAAGGAAATGTGATAGCACCTGAGATTAAAATTAATGAATAAAAGGTGCCGTTGCGACATAGTTTGCAGCGCTTTTGGCAACTTATTATTAACGCGCGCGTGGATGTCGAATATAATTCATGTCGCGAAGTTAAATATCAATGACAGAAAAAAAAGGAAAGGAAAAGAGAACGAGAGTAGCATTAGGTTGTTGATCGTTTTAAGACATCAACGCTTGATTTGCCATTAAAAGCAGCGCGCATAGGCCTATTGCATTATTGATTCTCCACGAATTATTCGTTTCATTAAAAAATTGATGACTAACCGACCCTCCCCCCCCCCCCCCCCGAGTGCGAGTCTCTCAAAAATATTTTCGAACGAGCCGCGGCTTATTTTAAGAATGCAATTGGCGGGACGCGCTTCGATTTTTGAATTTATAGCGATCGCTCGGAACCTCGCGGGTGTCCGCGGATGTTTTTTACTGTCACTCCTGCCAGTTTTCCGTCAGAACAACAATTCCCGTATACTGTCGAGAGCCGTTCAATTATAATCATATCCTGTCAGAGTCAAGTTTTCTTAGACCGCGGAGAATCTGGAGCACTGTCGAACGAAAAGAGAGGAGAGGAGGAGAGAGAAGTTCAAGTACGAGTGTCCCTGATACTCAAAAAAATGACGAATGACCGAATTGCGACGAGGTACCACGAGACGCTACGAGGTACCACGAGACGCTACGAGGTACCACGAGACGCTACGAGGTACCCGATGGGTGTGGGGATCGCCCGAGAAACACCATCGGAAGGACCACGATCGATGATAATCGTCAAGCGAGCGTTTGGCACGGGGTCTTTCGAAAGGAGCGAATTCTGCGTAGCCGCGCGATATCGATGAATATTCATGATTGCATTACTGGCGTGCGGTACAACTGACAGAATCGAAGAATCGAGCAGCGTTTCTGGCAGCTGGCGGCTAATTCCCGTTTGCCATCTCGGTGCCTCCGCTATTTTCTAGTGATATGATTGGAGTGTTCGATCAATGACGGGTTGCCGGCGAGTACGAGAACGTGGACATCGGGATCCGCAATCTGGGACGTCTTGATCACGCCTGAGGGATTATGCGCGGAGTCATTAGCGAGGCCAGCAGCAATCCAGCAGCAATGGCAGCCGACCGAGTGAAATTGAAATGAGCCTCGGAACGAAACGAAACGAAACGAAACGAAACTAAATGGACGTCTTGCGAAACTTTGGTGATGCTGCCGATGAGACCGACGGACGCGACGTCGCGATCGCCGTCGCCGCCGTCGCCGTCGATACGTCAAGCTCTGGCCAAAAAATTTCACTGACGTCCATCAAGCGGATGCTACACTGGCGGCAATCCAGTTACCGAGCGTTACGCAACATATTGGACTTCCACTCGTGACGGAACTGCGCAACACGCGAATTTCTTAATTGTCCGACATTCGCCTGTCCCGAGTGATCGCCGGAAAACGAAGTCACCGGAGCAGCGGAGATCCCTGCGAGTTCCTCCGGGACTTCCGCCAGTTCCTGCGACCCCTCCTCGACGACTCGAGATTTTTTGCCTCTTCCTTCGAACGACATTGAGAAGCAGGTGTGCACGGAAGGGGGAGGAGGAGGGAAGAGATAAGTCTGGTATTCGGCAATATTTGGAGATGGCACAACACCGAGGATTGTTTTATCGTCACGCATGGCCATCACAGCGTCACACTCGCTCGAAAAATCGAACGGGGAAATATTTAATTCGCTGAAAAATATGCTTCCTGCTGGAAGGCTGTCCCGTGATTCGGCAGCTTTTTCGAAACAATAATTTTACATTATTACTTCGCGAGCTTATCCGCGATACACTTGACTTTAGCCATCCAAGCGTTGGCTTCATGAATTCGCATGGGGCGTTGTGTAAATATGGAACAGAATAATAAAGCTTGCATCTCATTTATACGAATGAGGATAATGCCGGATGTTACGTTATGTCACTTGAAGAAGAGTTATCGGAGAATGCGCGCAGGCAGGAGAGAAGAATTTTACCTTGAAGAAAATGCACGGTTGTTAGGGTCTAATAGTCAGCAAGGCTCTAATGTCACCGTCTGAAATTATCTGAAAAGCGCCATTTCACCGCCATGTATTTTTATCGAAAATGTCAAATGGCTTTTCCACGTGTAATTGTAAAAATGCTCTTACTTAGACTCATTAATTTGTTTGTTTTACAGTTATTGTCTCCTCGATAGTTGGTGGATAATCTTAATACGACGAGCCAATTGCCTTCTTTACAAGCATTTGAAAATGTCGCCGATTTGGTTAAATATTACTCCGGAGAGAGATAACGCAAGAATATAGCGAAAATATTTTTAAGGGTGATAAAGCGAGGAAACCTTTTTACAAGCAAACAAACAAACGTTTTTTCATCGCCGCCCAAGAGATAATCCATCGAACGTTATATTGCGCCGTATATTGATTTTTCCTAGAAAACTTCCCAGAAGATTTTTTGTACTCTGTTTTCTCTTCGCTCATTTTCTGCAAGACAGGTAAACGATGACAAAACGTTTATCTGGATGCACTTTAGTCGATTTACCGCGTTTTAAATCGATAAACTGCTAATTCAAATAAGTGATTCTATTAGCCCGAGGGGGCACGACCGAAAAGCTTATCCAGAGGTTAATTGTTTTCACGACAGGTGTTTGCTATCGAGTAGCTTCTGGCCTTAGAAAAAGAATTCTGGATCGAGAGCTAACGATGTCATTTCGGAGAATCATTCCTATGGAGATTTATGAATTTTGTTATTTTCCTCGATCTCCCGATCGTTGATTGATTCGTAGTATAAATTGAGTGGCAGGTGAGAATATGCGCGAGAACGTGTCTAAGAAACGTGATGAGGCTTTCCTAAGTTTCCGCGGCACCTGATCGCTTTGATTTATTCAGAACGACTTATCAAAACAGAGGTTTTTATCAGAACGTATTTATCAGTAACGATTGGAGATTGGAGTTTCCCGGATCGGCTCGGAATTCCACGAGAATCCAATTGGTTTTTGCCTCGATTTTTTCAAACTCTTTGTACGTCAATGGATAAACCAATTGAGCGGGGGAGGGAACTTTATGGATTTCGGGAATAAAAAGTAGAGCGGGTCGAGTTGGCGTAATCGCCAAGGTTACGTGAGAGTTTTCAGGACGATCGTCAATTCCATGTCGACGAACTTTGATTTACTCCGTCAGTGAAAACGCACGTAAGCTCTGCCAGGGATTCCGTTTACGATTTCTCCGTTACGCGCGAAATTACAGCGTACGCGAAGTGCACGCGAATCCAGCCTCGATCCCTCGTGATATCCCCATGAAATTTCCCGGAGAGCCCCCCATCGGCTGGTTCTAAGAAATCAATTACGTCGAATGTTCCCCCACGATTTGCACCAAGTATTTATTAGGGGCCACCGAGAAAAAGTCAAGAAATCGGCTGTCTAAGCGAATTTAATCGAGCCCAAACCCACGCGGTACCGTCACGGGGAATCCCAAGCTCCCTTTCTCTGTCCCCGTCCTCGTCCCCACCCCCTCGCTTTTGACCAGTTCTCTCGTGAGAACTTTTGCCGAATCTTCTCGGAGGGTCCAGGGGGTTCCCAGAATCCTTTTCAGGGATTCCTGCGCGAGTTTCGAGTCGGCATGCAGATTCGCATCGAATCGAGCTGCCTCCACCCCGCCCCAGCCCACACCCCCGCAGCAACGAGATCCGTCAGTGATTCAGCAGAATCCATGTGCACTGCTTGATTAATGGGCGCCGATGATTCGCTTTCGCATTGCTCACACGTTAGCGGTAATCAATTATACGAGCCCACGCACCGGAAGGATTTAACGTGCTTTGTGCAACAAAGCTCGACTCGTGCCGCCGATTATCCTTGCGGAGCTTGCGATCGTGGTTGAATTATGCGCGCCGAAAGCTCCGCCGTCCTCGCGCACTGCTCACCGAGCAATTATTGTTATTATCGTTGGCGATGCCGGTCGAAGCTGCCAGAGCTTCGAGCTTGCGAGTTCTGTAAATTGCGTTAGCGGCCATTAATCCTAAAAATCCTTGAGACACCTTCCGTTCGATCGATCAACCCCGAATCCCCCTGGATATTAAAAGTCGGGGGTGAGGGAGGGGACGAGAGGTTGCAGTGTTTGCACCCTCGAGAAGGATCGGGCAAACGGTGGTCGCTCGCTGAAGGAAGATCGAGCGATGGAACGAAGTCCTGCAACCGATCCTGAAGGATTCGCGCAGAGAGCCATTTCTGCGAAAAGAGCGAGCGCATCCTCTTAATCTCGCTGGATAAGCGGGAACTCGAAGGTCACGCGCGAGCCTCCAGCTGAGGAGGCAAGGAACACACTTCATTTATCTGGCCGATCGTGCGTGCAGATTTATTCAATCCGAAATGGCGAAACGGCGGAGTCCTGCGCCCAGTTAACTGAATAAATTGCGGTTTGATGCACCGGCAGTGATTATTCGACTAAACAGTCGCACTGATGGAATTTGCCTCGCTAATTAGCATGTAATTAGTTGGTATGGCTGCCCAATTGAATTAAGGGAACCGAGTCAGGTGGCTGCCGAGTCGATTTTTATGGGAATCCAGGAGCCCGCTGGAGAATCCTTTATTTCGACTTTTTCCACTCGATTTCCTTCATCGCTCGGGAATAACGAAGTAGCTCGAGGAAACTCGTTAAATTATGTGCCGGTGAATCCGAATCTTGCGAGAAACTCACCTGTTTGAGATATCCTTCCATCTCTCTCCCGTTTCTTTCACAATTTAACGACGAACCTCCTAAAGTGGATAATCGCGATCGCGTTGACCCGACCCCCTTCCAGAGTTCATCTCGCGAAGATACGCATAGTAATTTCTGCACTGATAATCTCTCTCTTTCTCTCTCTCTCTCTGGTTCTAACTTAGAAAACAGGGTTATAATTGTTTATTGATTTGCCGTAACGAGTGGCTACCGAGTACGTTCTACCACGTTCTGTCGGAAATTTGGAAATTTGTTGAATATAATGGGTTTATTTATTCATGATAATTAGACATGAATAACGGATATAGTGGCATTCGCATCGCTATGGAAGAAATGCGTTTCATTGTATTCCTCCACGTGTATTAGGTAAATGCTTACGCAAATTCACGATGCGCTCCTAGTTAAACTCGATTAAGCATACGACAATCGATAGATTCCCGAATTCAAATCAATCGATAAAAGAAGAAGCTGTTAATGATACGGGCTTTGGAATTTCTTGTTAGGCCATTGTAAAATGGGCCATCGCTTATAAGTACGTTTTTGCATTTGCGTAAAAACCATTTCCGTTCTCGTTTATTTAAATAGTTTACCGCTAGTCGACGTCAAGATTGACCAGAGTCATTCCTTGCGCCTAAAATGTAACGAAAATTTTGCTTAGCAAAGAAAACTAATCTAATTGAGCGATACCTTGTCTGTACGACAAATGAGGAAAAACGAGAGAATCTAAATTAATTAAAATGCTGTTCTCGCGGATTAGCTTTTATTTTTAACTACAGTTTTCTCCCATAATGAACTAGCTCATTCTGTTTATTTCCTCGTGAATCGTACTACGACAACGATTATTATGAAAATTCATGTTGCGGTTAATATTTATCCATAAATGTCAAAATACTAAAAGCGTAGAACCGCAGAATCGCACCTGAAACCCTACGAAAAGTAAATCTGAATAACTCACTCGACAAATTATGTAACCACAGTTTGTTCGGTTAATGTTATAACTCGATAAATAAAGAGAAATTGCCATCGATTTATAAAAAAAAAAAGAAAAAAATTATGAATACGCGCATGTCCTTGCAATAAGCCCTTAAAACCATAAAAATATATGGCTTGTAGGAGATAGCGAAAAGGGAAAAAAATAAAATAACTTGCATTCAATATTCTATATTAAATTTTTTTAATAAAATACAATATTTCAAAAGTATTATAATGTCCACGGAGTATAACAATCCGCGTAAGTTCTATAACTATACTTAGCTCTCTCTTTCTCTCTCCTCCAATTAAGTTATATAACTTTAATAATATCCACCGATGGTAGAAAAGAGAAGGCAAAATACAAAAAAAATTCTTACAAGAATAAAAGAAATGAAACCGAAGATAGCCGGATCTTGATTCTGAGATTTATTAAGAATAATTTCTAATTCCTTCATTAATAAACGATGATTGGTATAATTATTAAAGAAGAGCTATTATTTAGCAATAATTTTGCGCGAGGGATTTGCGATAATTTGGCATTTCGTAATGGTGACATGTTATTAGCGGAAGCGTCGATGGCCACGTTCACATGAAATTAATTATCAAACGACACAAAATTACAATGATGCCTATCCCGTAATAAACGTGTAATTAGTGTACTTGCAATTCTGATGAAGTTATTACAGCTCATTGATCGTACTAATATTTGCTCCAGCAACATAGCTTAGGAATTATTGTAACTACGGCAACGGTTGTCATCTGGTGCTCGAGGGCTTGCGCAAAAGCTCGTCCCGGACAAATCACTGAATGAATTATCACGATGAATGAATTTGCTGAAACACGAGAGATTTGGTCGAGTCTGCCCAGTCAGGAGGATGCAAGTGTGAACGAAAAAAAGGATCAATGAATACTTATGGAAGTGGAGAGAGAAAGCGAGAAAGGAAGGGGTGTGGGAAGGGATGAATATGACGACGAAGAGAAAATATATTGTCAAGTATTTCACGGGTGTCATGACAGGGGTGAAAAATGAATTGATTTTACCGAATGATTTGGAGGAAAAAAATGGTCTGTGGCGTGCTGCCATCTGGTCGGTGATTGGTCGTAGCCAAGGGTGGCGAAGAGAGTCAGACAGGCGCATATGCAACGATGCAGGCGACCCGTTGCAACGGAGAAACGGGACTGCCATTCCTTCCCCGCATTGCACCAGTACTAGACCCGTGTGCCTTCGCTCTTCACCCCTTGCGCACCCTCTCGCGCACCCCTTGGGTCTCGCACGTGTTTGTGTGTCTACTGTGAGTCTCAACAAGCTTCAAACCTCTTAATCCCACCGCTGCACTTTGCAAGCTCTCTTTTCTCTCGCCGCCCTTAAACTCTAACTTAGATTTATTCCATCGCTTTTTCTCTCGGCCGCTCTTTGACGCATCATCCCTTATTTATCTCTTCTTACTTCGAATACGGAATCCAACTTTCCTCTCCTCTTTCCCTCTCTCCTCTCCATTTTTTATTCATCCAGTTTCTTTCTTAATTTTCACCTTTGTTAATTCTCATTCGTATTTTTGCATTGTCCTCGCGATTTTATCGTTTGATCCGAGACGGGAACTACTCGTTGATCCGACTGTGAACGACACGCATCCAGTGTCAGGGTCAGCAGAGAGAGAGAGAGAGAGAGAGAGAGAGAGAGAGAGAGAGAGAGAGAGAGGAAGAAAGAAAGAGGAAAGAAGAGGAACGGAGAAAAAGAGAATGAGGAGAACGGGTTGAAAGAGAAGCGAAGAGAATAAGACCGACTGGAAGGAGTGACGTTGAAGAGAGAAGCTATTGGAAAGTTGAGAGAGAGAGAAAGCATCCGTGTTGAAGTGAGAAGGAAACTAAACGAGCTAAACAGAAAGGGAAATACTTAAGAGAATTTCAAAGGAGAAAGAAAGAGAAGCAGTTAGCTCGAGACGAAGATGGGAAATGTGAAACGAGTTGTATAAAAGAGGAAAGGGACTTCCAGTGAGAATGAGAAGGAAACTAAACAGGTGCGCGGAAGAAGGAAGGATAAATATAGCATCGTTATACTAGACGAGGAGAGACGTATGAAGAGTTAGAAGTGGAAAGTTGCATTCTGACGGAAGGAGTAACAAGAAGCGACTTCTCTTTAGATGAAAAAGGAAAAATAATAATTCATTTAAAGAGAGAAAAAGACAAAAACACGGTTAAGAAGAAAAGAGAAGAGGCGCATGTGGGAGGAGGAAACGGGACGAGTTATCTAAAAAGAGAAGACTAGAGAAAGAGAGAGAGAGAGAATTCCGAGTGAATAACAGTACCAGCTGTCGTCTTCAGAAACGTGCTATCTGTGAAGAGAGAGAGATACGCTTGCTTTTATTTTAATTTTGAATTATTTATCCAGCATCTAAAGATTCACCGTAAATCACCTTAAATCAGGGACAACGTATCCTGCGATTATCCTGATATAGTATGTCTCTAATAACGGAGTGTTTTCGACGTCTAACCGACGGAAAATCCGAGGTAAATGAAGACATTATTATTTATCAGATAAATTCGTAAAATATGTCATTTTTGTTTTCTTATCGCTTGAAAATGATAAAATTTGATTTTCGTGGTAACCGCACCGAGATATACATTTTCTACTGCATTTAATTAAACTAGAATTGGATTTAATTTGTAATCAGAGATACACCGTGTGTTTAGTTTTATTAGTAATTTAGTATCTGATAAACTAAATCTCAGCGTCAATGCGAGAGAGAGAGAAATTTCTCTCGGAACCTTGAATTCTCTGGCAGCTTAAATCTCCGCAACCTTGGAGTTCGATGCAGATAAAATTTGAAACGATCGTATTGCCAAAGAGTTGCGTTTTTCGAGAAAACGTCGCTCTTGGACGATCACACATGCTCAGTTTCCAAGTGTTTACGGGCATTTAAGGTCGTTTTTTAAAACCACCACCGTGCTCCTCTCCTTTGTAAAATGTCAAAGTTGATTCTTTGACTTCGCTTATCTAAGGCGTTAGACGACGTTCCGTTTTTCGCTTCTGATTTTTTGACCAGTTTTTCCCGATTTTCAGCTGAAAGGCTTCAAAGTGACTGATGTTAATCGAACGAGAAGATTAGGGATTGCCTGCCGGAATTTTCAGGAATTAAAAAGAAAAGCCTGCGCCAAATTGAACGTGAGTAAAGATCATTTGACAATGAAAGACTCGTTTTATGTAAAACTGACAATTTTTCCCTGTAATTAAGCTGATTTTTCACTCGAACTCATCCGCAGTTTGTCGGCTTGCTCCTGAGCGAAACTGCGTTTTATAATAAAGAGCAGAAGCGCGCAAAAAGTAGGTCGCACACGCTTCGCAGCAATTCGCCACGTGTTTCGATATAGAACCAAAATTGGCTCGCGCATGGGCTTCGCACAGAATTGGAATTTAAATTTCATTATCAAAGCGCTGCATAACGAGATATTGAATTCTCACAGCACTTTGGTCCTTGGGAAATAAGATCGATTAGTCCGAAAGTACTTCGCTCGTCCATCCCCATACACACGCACACGCATGCACACCATAGGAGCCTGAAAATACGAATTAAAAGCTGGGAAAAGAATTAGAGAGGGGGAGAATACACGGAGAGAGAAGCTTAAGGGAAAGAGGAAAAAGAATTTGTGAAAGGAGAATATTAAAGCTGGTAGAAAGTAAAGAGAATCAATGTTGGCACTTGCAAGAAGCATTTGTTTATTAATGCAATGGGGAAGCTGTGCTTGCACGAAAAGCCTCTTTAAGCACGAACGCCGGGGCGAGATCGGATCTCCAATTAAAACGGGCTGGCCCGGAACGAGTGATTATTCTCGAAAGAGGCTTAAAGCTCAGGAAGTATTAGTAACTGGCGGAACATTTTGCGAATAGGTTAATCCAGTTGTAGCTCGACCTTGCCACCGAATCACATTGGCCTAGAGCGCTCTGGCTCTATCGAACCAGCCGGGCCAGGGACGCCCTCCACCCTCCAATGTCAAGGTTATCGACACATTAGAGAACAGACTTGACTTTCAGAAAGATTCCACCGTTTATTTTTAGATGAACCGATAGAGAGAAAATAGTAGACGCACGCACATAATTGAGTGATTTGCAAAAAACGTGAACCAACCCTCCCTCCCCCACAGAAGTAATTCCCCGAAACATTTTGATAATCGGATTCTCCATCGTTGTATCAGCCAGGGTCATCCCTCTCCGTGGTCGTATCAAGGTTATTAACACATCCAAGGGCAGATTCGAGTCTGACTGGAACTTTGAAGCAAAAATTGATCGGGCAATGTTTTCGCGAGAAAAGCGAGAGACGTAAGGAATCACCCCGTTGCAAGTGCGCGGAGAGGGGTGACAGATCGCACCCCTTTAATTTCCCAAGTTATTCGAAACATGCCGTTGCCTTGGCCGATATGACCCGAGCGATGATTCATTAAGGAAATTGCTCTTGTGAAATTGGCTCCCGGTAGTTTTAAGCGTCTCTCTCAGGATTTATTTTTAACCTCAGGTGACGAATGATTTAAGCGAGGTGAACGTATTTCTTCTGGATGGTTCATTGATCGACGACGACGAATATTTCCGAACGCTGGAGCCACAAACCACGTTGATTCTGCAGAAACCAGGCGAAAAAGTCTTATCAGGCGAGTATTTATGCAGATGCTATTTGTCAAAGTACGAAACTCGGGGTTGGGGTGGCGTTGCAAAATGCTTTGTAATGAAGTACCTATCGGTGGTGGTGGCTGATCGTGGTGGACCGACCCCGAGAGCTCGGCTTTAATTTTATGAAAACAATTTATCATCGTCGCTCTTAACCGTTTCACGAAATTCTCCATCGTTATCTCTTAATCCACCGGGTGATCCAACTTGTTTAATCGAATCTCCGGATTTTTCAATCATTACGCTCCTTCCTTCCTACCTTCCCTCCTACGTTCCGCGCGGCCTCTCCCCTTTTTCGCCCGTTAAATAAAATTTTCAATTTCAGATGCGGATTTACTCTACGAAACCCTGAGACGGGTAAACATTGATTTTCTCACCAGCGGCGAAAAGGCGTCGGAGTTTCTGACGGAGAAGCTTAAAGTCAAAGTCGCCATACTAAATAAGGCTCTGAACAAGGATGACTCTAAAACGTCGTTCAGCACAAGAAAGGAGCACCCCGAATGGTTCGTGGGATTGGAAACGAATGTCGTTACCAAGGTGGGGCATTTTAACGGAAGAAAAGAAAACGTCGAACCTTCCTCACTGTCATTTTTACGAAAAGTTCGATACGAGGTGAAATTACTCGATGGACGCGTGTGGGGGGACTTGGGGACTTTGCGAATAATTGCACCCCTCGGACAACCGGCGGTAAATTTGACAATGAAACGTCATTCGAGAAGAAGCAGCAGCAGCAGCACGGAAGGTGAAAAGTGGGAAATAGAAAAATTGAGGAAAAGAAATCGCGATCGATCGATCGATCGAACGAACGAACGAACGAACGACACCCGGAAGTATCAAAGTCCAGTAATTAACGTGAAATTTCGTGGTTGTCAGTGGCTTTGGGGTGGTGAATTTTCCGCTTAACGTGCGCCTCATTTCTATCCGGGGCTCGTGAGATGATCCAACGGCGGCAGTAACCATAGCTGCTTGCAATTAATTAACTCATTATGATCTCCCTTTAGGCACGTCGAGCAAGCTTGTCTCTTTAGCGTGCGGAGTTCTATTTCACCTGTCTGTTTCCTGTCTGCGCTCCCCCCCACCACTTCCCCCTTTCGAGCCTTCTCACTTTAACGCGAATTTTCAAAGACTAAATATCACGAGCTACCCGTACACGACCACGTATACGTATCGTCGATGCTTGCAACTTTCTCTCCTCACCCCACCCACCCCCGTTTGACTTTACCATAAAATCAATATATCAGTTATTCCCAGACAACCTACTTTTTTCATTAACCACCTCAAGGACGAGATGCTTTGTCTTGAACCTTTTAATCTGGAAAAATTCCTACTCTCTCTCTCTCTCTCTCTCTCTTCGAGTGTATTTTCGAGTGGGGATGACAAAATTGATATATGACGATTGCGATAATTTTGCAGGAAGCTTATATGCACCGGAGGTGTCAAGACAGGATACGTGGTTATTTGTACAAGGCTGTGGAGCAGATCAAAAGTTCGGAGGTTTTCCTGCAAAATTCGAAAGCTCGGAAGCACTTGCTGCAGGCGATCGCGTTTTTCAAAATGCAGCTGAAGGAGGACCATTATTTCGGGTTTTACTTTGATAGGAGTCGAGCACCGAGAGACGCTTCAGCAGCGAGCAGCAAACAAGATGAGTTGGATTCGTCGGAAAGCTCGGAATGCTACGAGCATTGTCCTTGCAGGATTAAGGAGGACGAAAGCTCCTATACTCGGCTGTTTGCCAGGAGTAACGCGGAGTCCTCGCAGCAACTCGATGAGACTGACGCGAGAAAATTCTCCAGCTCGAAAAACGGCGAGTCCAAGGACGAACTGGAGGAGTGTCCTTACAAGGTTCGTCCAAGGATGAGGAAGGATCAGGTTGCACTGTGCGATCGTAACGGAGAATTCAGGTGCGAAGGGGTTTGGAGTAATGAGAGATGCTTGTACGGCGACAAACACAGGATCAATCCTTACAGGAGTAGGGAGGAACTCGTCCTTTTCTCCACTTGGAATTTAGACCACACGTAATTGAAAATTCTAACTCGCTATTTATATTACGTTTATTCCTGCCGATTCTCTCTCACTTTATGAGGCAACGATTGATTTAACGTTACTTCGTAATTTCAGGATCGAGCGATCAAGAACCCTGATACCTCAACTTCTGGAAATATCGAAACAGGATAAAATCAAAGAAACGACTATCGTCGATTTGTACGATAATTTCTTCACAATCAAAAACCTCAGACTGGTTCATATCGTGTGCCACGATAAGGGATCGCACAAATAAGTTTAGGTTACTTCAGAAAATGAAGGTATACCTTTATCAAGATACGTATAAACGGTAGAGAATTTATGTGTTACAAAGTTACACACATACACATATGCAGTTAATAGATTTAGTTACATGTTGATTGTTTAGGCAAATTTTAAGATCGAAAGTACTTCCGTTGTGCTAAAAAAAAGATACATGCAGTTTAATCAAATACACTTAAAGACTTAGAAGATTCGATGTGTGAATTAACTAGAAGCCAATAACGTTTCTCGAAAGGACTGACTTTTGGAGACTGCCAATAATTAGAAGGCTTTTAAGATAACGAGAAAACTAGAAATTGTTGAGTAACGTTCTTTGGCGATTTAGCTCTACTCCAACACACTAACGCTATTTTCTGGAACTAAGAATTCTACGATCTTCGCAACTTTAGATTCGTTCTACGAGCGTGCCTTTCCATAATACCTCTGAGATATTTGTATCTTCGATGCTTCCCCCAGTGATTTTCTAATCTTCCTTATTTTCTCCCAAAGAAACCAAGTATTGTTGTACAATATTCTCGTATACTCGTACAATAATTCAATCCTCGCAGAGTCCGAGACAAGTATGTTCTTCGTAAGCAACAAGGAACTATTTTCTTTCGAGCAATAGTTTTGTATATTCGATGAAGAAAGTGTTCCTATTCGTGAGAAATATTTTTGCAATTCATATATTCTGTCTGTGCAGGGTTAACTATCTACTGTGTGAGAGCTTTCTATTTTGTACATAAGCAACGTGTGATAAGAGTGTGCTGTACCAAGTTGCGAAGGTTTAAGCGCAACGGAAGAACCCACACCCAGCATGAAATACTTGAAAAAATCTAAGGAAAAGAAATCTTGCAAAACAGCTGCTGTTTTGAAAGCTTTTACTCTCGAGCTTCTAATTTTTCGCACTCGCTAGCTCATCTTTTACTAGCCTCACCTTAGAACTAGCAACGAATCCTTTAGGAAAATTTCCAATTGTATACAGCAATGGGGTCTTTCGACAAAATTTTATTACGACGTACAGTCGACCAAAGTTCTGATAAAAATATTATCTTGATTAAAGAATAATATATTACACAGTTGTGTATTCAGATATTATATATATTTATTAAATACAGTAACATATATACGTATCTTACGACAATTCCAAAATACCTGGTCTCAGGATCCCCCGAAGGTCAATGACTGTTATCTGTTAAATGTTTAATACAACCAAATGGATAATTGTTGAGGAAGAAGAGTTTGAGTTGATAATGATATCGATTCCAGTTATGTATTTTATGTGCCAATTATATTTAATTAATTCTTGACGAGGAATTAATAACGCGCTAGATTTATGAATTGAATATGTTAATTATTCAAAGTTTTTCTGTGATAAACACAGTTTTTTATTGAATGGTCGCACGAAGTGTATTTAAGATACCTCTTATAATAGAACTTACGTTATTCGCGATTCCACATTACGTACGTAATATTTACGTGCCATACAGGGTACAATCATCCAGAACAATAGTAGATTCGACCAATGAACGTCTTACCACTTTTGCTGACTCACTTGTTTCCTTAATTGAGCATACAGGGTGTTCCTTTCAAAGCAATACTCAAAGAAAGCAATTTTCACATCCACCAAGCGTTGTGAAACCATTATAATTAGAATACGACTCCATTGAATTTAGCCGGTAGGCTCAATGAAGATCCATCATCCATGTGAGATCTTTTGTAACACTTGGAAATTGATGATTTTTTTTTTTTTTTCAAGGCTCTATTTTGTACAATTGATGGATCACCCTGTACGTAAATCAAAACGATTTTCTATGTAAAATTCCTTTGCTGTTGAGAAGAATCAAAGCGAATTAAATGTAAGTATTTGTATATGTATAATGTGCTATGTGAAAAAGTGCCAATGATTTATCTAATTGGCCGAAATATAATGTGGAGCGTCGCCTTTGTCAAGACTTTTGAACTTGAATGCCTCACGTAGGCAGAGCTTAATCGACCAGTTAACTTGAACAAGTGGACAATTATGAATCAGCCAGATCTGTGCTCGCTCGGGCTTTGACCTTACAAGCCCTCCATACAAATCCAAAGAAACTTATTGAAAGTCAGGAGCAGAAGCTCGAAAAGATTCTCCGAAAAAACATCGTTGATTAAGCCGAGTAAATAGTCATTTACGTGATTTCCTACTCAACACTTGCGAGGGTTAACGAACGAGCTGGCACCGCGAAAGGTTTTGACGACGGTGACGACAACTGGAGGAAGAGCACGAGGCACGTGTAATGTTGTAAGAATGCTACTTTTCGACTGTTTAGAACTCACTTTAGACAAATATATTTTAGTTACGAGAAATCAAAAGAGTGTTTTATCGGTCCCCACTCATCGTCACACATAAATCAATTACGCCCAGTTAATTACGGGGCGCAATTAAAATGGCGATTATAACGTAAGAACCGGCAGCCGAGTGCCATTTAATTTAATTGCACTCAGGGATCCTCGAGATCGAGAGAGAAAGATAGAGGGAGGAGAGTCAGAAGAGTGAAGGGGGAAGAGAGAGTCGCGCTAAGTTTTCGAGAATGGCATCGCGAAAACTTCATTAACGACGATATTGTATAAGTTTTCGCTTTGCTTGTTAAAATTTTATTGGCTGTGCGTCATGTTGCTGCCGCGTTTTTTCGCGTGGGATAATTAATTAATTACAGTCCCTCCCCATCCCCCTACTGAGCGATAGGGGGCAGAAAGGAGGGGAGATGTGGCAGCTTCCATTCCGACGAAAGAGCATAATAACGAAATAGACAATAATAATTCGATTTTGAATTCAGCGAGCAGCATGAATGAGCTTTTAAATTGACGAGACGTTTCGCGATGACGTTTTCCATTCACCCTCTACGCCATTCCGGAAATTTATTTTATTTTCGAAAATATCCCCCGCCTCGCGCGACTCCCATTGTTTATCGTAATATCTTCGATAAACGGGCGTGGGACCGTGGAAGAATACTTTCTTTCTCGGAGAACCGCCGAATTTCTTTCCATCTATAGCCACAATTTCACGATCCTCTCGAAGGGTCTGAATTTGTCACCCATCCCCTTTCACGGGGCATTATGAAGGATTTGAAAATAAAGTGGAGGAACAATCTCAATTACGCTATTCCAGTCGAGCGCTTCCGTAAGAGTTACTAAATAATTTATTAATTATTTCTACGAGCGAAATGAAGCTGCACAATCTGTCAAATGGCTGGCTCCGGCAGGACAATGATAACTGGATTTCGAATTCAGTGAGCAATCTGAATGAGTCTTAAACTACGTCTCGAAAGCGCCCCGAGCGTTTCGGAGTACCAGCGGAAGCCCAGCAGATTTTATTCCCAGTCCCGAAAAGTTCCGACATGATTTTCCAGAATGGCCTTCGGGCTAGAATATCATCTGGTACGCGTTTACGCGCCGAGAATCCGATCTAGCGAGCAGTTCGCGCAAATCGAAGTGAAGTACACTGAGCGGCGATGAAGTAGCCTCTATCCCTCCCCCCTTCCACCCTCACGACTTGGAGCATAGAGCGGAAACGAAGATAAAACATCGCTCGTTGTGATAGAGAGGCGGGCAAATCACCTGGTAAATGGTACCCCTCGCGAGTTTAATGACACTTTTGATAATCCGCGTTCTTGGAATAGTCCCGGCGAGCCAAGTATTTCGCGCAAATCAAATTGGACAACAAACGTAAAATAGACTTTCGTGGCAGCTGCCGGATTTATTTGTAATCACCCGCGACCACCCGGCTTATATTCCAGGACGTACGGCATGACGGAGGATAAATTTTCATTTCACGTGCCGCTGAGTTTTTGCGGCTGAGTGATCCTCCATGGGCAACCCGGGGTGCAAATTACCCCGCAATATGTTGCCAATTGTATAAGTAAAGTCGAAAATCGATAGAAAGATGAGGCCCCTGACGAGATATTTTTATTTTTCTCGACCCTCGCCAACCCTTTCCTCATTTCAAAGTCGCGAACAACCCTTTATTCGTGTTACACCCCCAACACTGAGACCACCGATCGACTCTACCTAAACACGATTCATACTTTACACGGGCTCCTTAATTTCCCATGGAACGTTCCACGTGCGGTATCAATCGTTCCACTTCAGTGTCTGTGGTTTTTTCTCGCTAGAACCTACTACCGATGATATCGCAGCTCTTTCGTTATCTTTCATTATCCGCGCGTGCTATCGATATTTTCGTAAATCAATGAGTGCCACGGCGGTAAATCTATTGCAGGACTTTTGCATCAGTGTTTGCAATGGACATGAATAAAAGGTACGTTTCATTCTTAAATCTTGGCCGTTCTGGCGAAACTCGAAAAGCGTCCCCCTACAAGGGGTGTCCTCCCCCAGTACTCGAACAGTTCTGTCAATCCCACAGGCAGTCGGGGTACCCATATAATAAAACGTGTTCAGGGGTGGGAGGGAGGGTGATCATATGCGTGTCAGTGCGTTGTGCGGCTATAACGTTGATGAAAATCCAGAGAGCAATCGCGTTACGCCCTTGCAATCGAAATTCGAGTCGGCTTTCCACCCCACGAGTGCCTTTACTGCTGGCACTAATCACTTCACTGCGAAACGATTTACTGATTTATCGTTCATCGTCGCTTAGATGCTGTCCCAATGTTCTCTCCACAGCGGCTATAATGGCTTCCTAAATGCCTCGGACATTAACCCACGAGGTCGATCCACAGGACCCCTTGATTTTTCATCAAACATCGAAATTCAGGGAAAAGTCGGTATCGACTGCGACCAATTGCTCTCCAGTTCATTTCGGATCGTCTTCCCTCGTTTCTATCGCAACTGCCGCTAATCGTTTATTGTTCGACGACGGTACAGCTTTCGTTCGTTTGCTCGCTGTATTTCCGGCGGAGCCGTGAATAGAGCCTGATTGAATTTTCTAGGAAGGCGGTGGGATAACGATAGGAAAACTTTCATTGATTCGCGCTTGTGATAAAACATTGCCGCAGATTGATAGGATCATTTTCCCCATGGTTATGTGGGATCCACTTTGAGCGGTGTACACCCATGAATGAGCCATCAAGCAATCGTGGCGCGCGAGAAGAATTGATAGTCGAGAATAGTTTGTGATTATGTCGTTAGTCCCATAGAAGACGCGGTGTACAGCCGGGGATGGATATGGAGTCTCCGACACTCCGGCTCTTAGCGACGCACGGGACTCCGTTTCTGTCGCCGACTGTACAATACGCGTTAAAGCGTATATTCGCCGCGAGACAGTCTTCTGGATGACATTCTCACTGGGAAAATAATGCCTATTCACGCGGTTTACTATTTAGCAACTAAAGCACCTTTATGGAATTCATGGAAGGACAATGGAGATGGAAAAGTAACACGACTGAATGAAAGAATGACCAGAGGGGAAAAGCAACCCTCTGGATTAAAGCGTTGCTCCGTGAAAGCTCGGAGTCATCGAAATGACAGAATTTACTTCTATCGTATAAATCGGGAAATGAAGTTAATCCAATATTCTAATAGGATTAAAAGCTATAGAGCAACATTTTACCTTGGAGAATAAGAAAAATGTACTTAGTACGCGCGCACACACCGACATAACTGCACGTAGCACGCGCACGAAAAGCGATCCATTCAATTACGCTAAAGCTCCGCGCTGGGGCTTCACTAAACATTCTCTTTGCGCGAATTGCGAGATTCAACGATCGGCTGATGAATAATACAGAAACCGAATCATTATCACATAACCGTGTGATTGTACTCATCGTGGAATAATTGAAAAATCTAAGCTTCCCGATATTGCCGCATCGGGCTATCGAATCATTCTAAATCTACCGCAATGACCCAATTAATAATTCACCTTGATTAAAAGCAATCGATAATGACGAACCAATAGCGCGAGGGAAAAACAAAAAGAGGGAAACTAGAGCAGATCAATCGACGTCGACGTTGACGTCCGTCCACCACCGCATTATTTCGTCATTGACATTAAATTCCTCTGGCTGCGTTCCACGTTTTCCATGGGGTTTTTTCCCTCGTCCCTCTCGAGGCTGTTGTTTCTTCTCGCGCTTGCCAGGGAGCGAATAATCGATGGGAAATCGAAATAAGATTTCTTTGGAAAAACGACTTTAAGGGTGGAAACGTAGAGAAGTATCGGGTTCGCTTGTCTTCGAGTGTGTATCGCTACTTCTGATTCTATCGGGTAAAATGGCTTGATCGGTCATTCAAGGGTATATCTCATACACGGAGAATCTCGTGCGAAACCAGTAACGAGCTTCCGTGCACCACTCGAGGGATCGATTCCCATCCTCTTGTGGTGGCGCACGATGAGCGGCCTCCAGGACTCGAGACTGCCGAAATTAAGCCGAGACCACGGGCTCCTCACTCCGAAACGACAAGCAAATTTATGCCCTCTATAGCTCGAATAAGTGCGAGCAATTAAACAAGTGGAGGATGGCCTTTCCTAATGGCGGCTAAAATTCTCCGAAGGAGAAATTATGTTAAAAGTCATTTCCCAGTTCCTGGTGTAAGTAGCGTCGCTTCACCTCTGCTACCCTTTGACCGCCACTTCGATCGCTCCTAATTGCATCTACTTTTATCGCGATATTAACTGATATTCTCCCTGTTATTCCGTAGCTCCCCCCCCCCCTTCCAGTCCCCTTCTACCGGTTTTTGAGTTTAGGGTGAGTTAGAGGTAGAAATTGCCGGTGTCGCCGCAGCAAGATATCGCTATTCTAAAATTTAAAATGCCGCAGGACCTCCGACCGAAACTCCCCTAGGGTAACCGACATTTATTTATCGTATAGGAACGCCACCCCAAACGCAAGGATAAAGCGCCCGTGCAATTGGGGTGATTCTGCAAAAAATATTGTCCACGATTTCCCAGCACGATTAGAGCCCCGTTAGTTTGAGCTTTCAGCGTCTCTGGTTTCACTACGTAAAACGCCTGTTAATTCGTAAAAAGATTATGAGGTAATAAAAGCCGAAAAGAGCGCGAGGTGTTGGTAAATGCGTGAACGAGGTATTAGCTACGGGGGTCTTGATAACCCGTTAATCCAGTGTAGCAGGGTGGAGGTCTACATAAAAATTAAATAAATATCCAGGATAGATCGGAGGAAGGAATAAGGCGGAGCTATATATTTTTTAGCGTGAATGCGAGAATTAACGTCTCTCACATGTTTCGTCTTTACCGCTTTCGTGTCCCATCTACGAATCCCCAGGTTGAAGACGCGCGTGGATATTATTCCAGCGCTAAGAGGGTGAGCTAACAATGGAAAATAATATACGAGCCATCCTTTCTATTAGAACTATCCTTCAGGACCCACCGAGGTCGAGACTGAGATAGAAATAGAATCTCGGGACGAGGACTCCCAAGGAGGGAGATGGACATAGTTACCGGGACATGCCTCAAGCACGAGAGAGAAAGAGAGACAGAGAAATAGCTACAGCGAGAAGAGACCCTCGAAAGAAGAGCAAGAATAGTTTTCGAGGCAAAACCGAGGCAAGAAGAGAGATGGACAATTCCAGAAGGAAAACTAGCCAGTAGAAAAGAGAGAGAGAGAGAGAGAGAAATAACAGCGAAGGGCTGAAGGGAGGAAAAAAGAGATGGGAATACTCAGTGGACCCCAATTCTACCTGGCAGCAAGCAATACCCTACCTGCTTGCTGTATGCCTGAAAACATTTCTGGACCAAATGGCAGTTGGAAGGGGAATGTGTTGAAGAGAGTCCTGTAGGATATGTTTTTCTCTCACTTTTCAACGATCTCGAGAATTCTCACGTCGACAGGATCCTCCGTAAGTATGTATGTTTTCCAGTAAGGGAGAATTCTTTATTTCACAGACCAGTCTACCGACCGATCGACACTTTAAAGGAGAATGGCGCTGGGGCCTGCGATGCCTATCGCCTTTTGGCCATTGTCCCTTTATTTGCCAGAAAGCGGCGTTTGCGTCCTTTTAACTATGAGCTCCACTCTCACGCCCAGTTTTATTGGTGAAAATATGTTTACCCTGCTGGACATTTGTATAAAATATCAGTTTGTCAATAGCAGCGGCTAATAAAGCTTCGTTTTTCATTTGGAGCGTAGATTTTATTAACGATATGTTATTGTCGTTTCACTTAATTCGATGATCACTCAATCCCCCCACCCTCCACCACCATCACTCTCAATGAACTTCTCCCAGCCCTTCGGTATTTTGGATCGATGCTTATTGTATTCTGAGCCACTGTGCTTTTATTTCCTCAAAAGAAACATTTATACCATTCTACAAATCGCCCTTCTCGATCTCGCAAGTTTCTTGCTTCGCCTTCTGGCTCGCCTCCTGGATCTTTCTATCTCTATCGTCAAGCTGGAATTACGTATTCCACTGTTTCTCCTGCCAAGAAGAAAGATATCGCGGCGAAGTTCCCTCGGTAAATTTACTGATTAGAGCTCAGGTAGGTGTTCGACCTCGAATTTCTGTCTCGCTTCCATTCCACCTCTTCATCTCGCCTCTTTTTCATCCCCCTCGGCCCCTCAGCCCCTGCTATGATTCTACCTTGACTCTTGTATTTCGTTGTCTTAACCGTCTTCTTGATTCTCCACCCCCACACTCGCTCTCTTCATCCCTTTTGCTCCTGATTTTCTTTGTTCCTGTATTTAACGTCCTTTTGTTCCCTAATTTCTCTCTCTTCATCCCTTGAACTTCTGAGGTTCTACCTTTCTGCCTATGATATTCATACTTGTATGTATAATCAGTTTTCAATGCAATTTATTCTCGTTGTGCGAGAGAATTATTCCTGTCTAATATTTAGGGATTTGTTACCGCGCGATAATGTTCCTTGTAATCGTGCGTTTTTTTGCACTGAATTATTATTATTATTGAAAAGAGACGGGCTTTTCAGTGATTGCAATTTTTTAGCTCGGGTAGATAGGGTCGAAGGGTAGCAGCGGAATAAGTGTGCCGATTGCACGAACGATAAATACTTTCTTGCACATTCATAAAAACCTCTTCCCCTCGATATTCTCTTCGGGATGAGATTCTGAAATGGTTTCGCTGCCCATATGAAAAGTGCAAGTAAATATTGATTTTTTAAATGAAAATAGCCGCCAATATAATTGCATTTTGCCCACGTCATTTTGCAGTTTTATTTCGCGGGTCGAGTGTCACGCTCGATGGGCGACCCTGGTGTATGAGCAAATATGCACGTGGCCCCGAATTATTCGAGTCGAGTATCCAAAGAATTTCCAATTAAAAAATACGATAAGCTTTTCCCCGGCTCGACCCAGATACCCTGTATCGGACCCCCGGTGATAACAAACTTTCGTAAGTTCTCTCCCACCCCATCCACGTCCGTGTGTGTGCGTGTATCCCGATACGCTTTCTATTATTTTTTAAGAGATTTCATTATTTCACATGGGAATTTTTCTCGTTCTATGGAAATCTCGGAATACAATTGAAATATGTGCTCAAATTTATTATCGATATTGTGGCTCCGTACAATCTTTCCTTCTTTCACTTCCAATTTGATGAAATTTATTTTCGATTACTTGAAAATGACAGTGCACTTCTAACTGCAACGGGAATATTCTTTATAACCTTGCTATTTCTTCACTTTCATATTTCTATCATGATTCGCGTGATCCGCGCAGTGTCTCCCAAAAGGGTTTCTAAGCAAATCAACGCGCATCTCACGCGGCACATAGCATTTTTCATGCAAAAAGCGCGTTCTACGATACGCATAAACTTTATATTAAATATTTCCTTTTCATTAAGCGCGAATATGAGCAATGCGCGTGTGTATGTATAAATGTTGAAACATTTTTCAATACATTCAACATCAATATGGAAAAAAGGTTTTTCTGGTTTGAGAACCCCCTAAAAAAAACGTATATTTTTCTACCCGTAAACGAATATTCACACACTCACTCGTGGTTCTCAGGCTGGTGCTGAATTTGTAGTTGCCCGACGTTGGTGTGAGTTTGTACATGTTTTTAGGCTAGTGTGTGTGTGTGTGTGCTGGCAGACCGCGGTAATATTACTCCTCCCTCCGGTAATTTACAAGGCCCGCCTAAGTACACCGACGCGCACTTTCCTCGCAAATGTTCTACTTTCCAGATGAATTTTCCACGATCGCGCCCGTACGCCCAGAAAAAATATGTTCCCCGCCGGGAACAACGATTGCAGCCGAGTCATTATTCCTACCAGTTCGTTGCTGTCGTTCCTATTGCTGCTATAAAGTTATTAGCGCGTGATTTCAAACCGTTTCCCGCGCCGTAAACAAATTACAGGAGAAATGCACCATTACCATTATTATATTAATTTGGGACGAGAAGCTTCTTGAAATGGCAATTTTTAATTTTACGGAAACAACACATTATTCGATGGGAGATAAGCATCCGGGGAGTAGGCACGGGGCCTGAGAGATGACGTGAAATAATGGTAATGGCGAAATCAATGTTGTACTTCAAAAGGAGTGTTCGCCGATCGTGAAGGTGCATTTGACGGAAAAGTCCGCTGATTAAAACTGTTGGAAAAATATCCAAAGAATTGATGAGATAAATTTTGTTTCGGGTCAAACCGCTAAATGGAGCGACACGATTAGTGGAAAGATAGATATCAGAGCGCGTGCATCATTTATTTCAAGCTGACAGTTCTATTTGTAAATTTTTGACACAACGGGGGCAAAGCAGCAAAGACCAAAGAAAGTGGGACGACAATTCTTTCTGCTAACCTGACAAGAGAAAGAGAGCAAATGATCGTCAAACTCATCTTCCGTTACGAGGAGTTTCATCCTTATTAAATTATGACTGCGTTCACGTTCGCTCTGTAAACAGGATTCTCTCGGAAAAATACATATGTGGCAATGAGCCACCGTTTTCATAATTTTTATTAAAAACTGCGAGACAAGAATTCTCGAAAGTAATTTTTTCCCACGATTCCTCCCGCGGAACGTGGTGGTGTTTACCAGCTCGGACGTTCCGGACGTTTCCAAAAACTCGTGACGAGCTTCTTCTCGCCAGCGCTCCTACGTGACGCTACTAAAAGCGTCCACCCACGCGGACGATACGTGTATCGAAATACCGGTGACCTTAAAATTCCATTTTTTCACGAGTCACGCGCATTTCGCTGGAAAACAAGCGCACGGCTACACCTTAAAGAGCTGCCGCTGGCCGGACCAAGCCTTTTTCTGCGCGGCCGAAGGATCTCCGGGGCTTTGCGATGTTTTACGGTGTCCGCTGAAGATTCAGCGCTAGGAGGGAATTATCCCCGGGACCTTCCAGGTGTCACGTAAGTTCGACCGAAAAGTCTGCTGAAAACTTTGGCGACGCGCGTCTCGCCAAACGCAATTTTTTACTTCCGGTCGAGGGTGCGGCCAAGAGACAACGGGGCTCGCAAGCATGTCCGCTCGATTGTCAATTATCGGAACTACCCCCCGCGCCGAATTGCCACTCGTCGGCGCGTTTCTTCGAGCGCTCGTCGGTGTATAGGTACGGTCGATCGTTGACAGTCTCGACCGTGAAAAGTTTTTCCTCGACAAAGGAGAGATCGAAGTTCCATTGAAACGCACGGACATCGCGAGTATTGGCATATCCAGAGGGAAGTGGCGTAACGCGTTAATTTTCTGCTTTCCAGGCAACACTCCTGAGCAAATTACCGTAGATAGCATCGGGTGCTCAGGTGGTTGGCGTGAAAAGGCAGCAGGCAGGAGTTGGCGGCGGTAGGGGCTCGTCTATATGCGATTAATAAATTGCTCCTCATGTTCGGCGGCGTTACATCGGCTGCGTGCCGCCAGGCACCGCAGTGATAACACGATTTCCGGCGCAAATTATAATCACGCCGTACGTCGTGGCGAACAATAACGTAGGGAGAACGAGTTGGGCGCGTAAATGGCATAATCGATCGGCGTGAAACACGTCAAAAATGATCTGCACGCCGCCTCCAGCTCGGCGGAATAATAGACTGGCACAGCTGAGCCCTCGATGATCCGCGTTGCCCAAACCTTCTCTTCTCCTCTCCTCTCCACTCCACTCCTCTCCCCTACTAAAATCGATACTTTGCATTCTGAGCGAGTTTCAAAGGATTTCCACGTTCCACTAAGGATCCACGGGGACGTGGAAATTCTTCGTCAACATCCACTCGCGCTCTCCTAAACTTACGGCACACATTCGTTTATACGTCACTTATCGCTCTCGAGGAAACTTTCGGCATTTCAAGGACACTCGCTTATTTTTCTCAGGCTTAACAGGTAGACTGTGCCAGGAGTTAAAGCTTTGCCACCGCAATGGGTGCTGGCAATTTTCTCCCGTTGCCAAAAGGTTCGGCAGGTATCCGTGCTAGCGGTGTTTTCGAAATAAGAAGTTTCTTTAGTGACGATAGATTTGGATCGGGTATTGCCAGGATCCCTAACAAAGCTGATAATTGCAGCTGTTTGTAATCTACCGGGTGTATTAGCCCCGACTAGAAGCAATGTGTGTGTGTGTGTGTGTGGTGATTGGCTGAAAATCAGGTTAATCCTGTGCAGCGCGGGCTCGATCGGTTGCCGGGTAGAACGGAGCGATGAAACACTCCTAGTGCGCGAGACAATCGGCCAGCGAATTTCGTCGTACGAAATCGTCCGATGGTTTGGCTCGCTCGTGTACCCGGTGATTATCGCTCGTCCGCTGATCCAGTTAGCTCGAAAAGCGAAATCAAGTAGCTCCATGCACACTCCAGGCTCGTTTCTCCATTTCGAATGGAACCCCCCCCCCCTCTACTTCCCTTGACGAGGTCTAGAATAATTTTCCGCCGTTTAATGAGCCCTGCGGATCTCTCGCTAGATTCGAAAGAAGCTTTTCTTGTAATTTGCAGCGTGAAAAAAGTGTATTCTCTTGCTCGGGACGAGCGTATTTCCGATAATTATCGGTTAGCAGCCAGTCCAGGCGGAACGGGAACCAACACGGAGAAAACCTGCACGCCCACATCACCATCTCCCTGCCAGGAAAATTAAAGTTTCAGCCGCTCACCGTGAAATTCCTACCTCCTGAAAATTTCAGCCCGATTAGGGGCCGCGTGAAACTGTCCTGCCAGCTGGAAATATGTCAGCCAGTTGAAAAAAGTTTACGTTTCCTTGTTTCCCCCGACGCGGCCAAGTTTCGCCGTTGAGCATTTCTACATGAATTCAGAATTATTGGAAAACTTACTTTTCCCTCCCTGTGTAAACTGTTGTTTTCTAAGCTCCGCCTCAGTTTCGTACAAACAAACACTGCTAATCGGCTTCGTTAATATTTGCGTAATTATTTTTAACGAGTGCAGTTGAAATTCCTTTTATCGATGGAGAAACGTCTGAAACGTTCGTTCCACGGGAGCCACCGCCCTCCCCCGGCCCTAAACTACCCTGAATAGCTCGGCAAATCCTATGAAACATTTCTGGAGGGATCGAGCAAGAGAACCATCGAGCTTTTGGACACTTTCGTGGGTTGTTACATAAACCAAAATTTACTTTGTGGCTCGTCGCGCATCTCGCGAACTCGTTTCATGAATCTTTCATCGTGATCGGAATTTGAGATTTTTCCTAGCTCCAGCCGAAAAAGGAGTCTCTGGCTGGGGCGTCCTGACAGGATCAAAGAAAAAGAAGAGCCTTGACCTCATTCGAGGAGTCCCCTGGCTCCTTCGGGGATGGGGGAGGGTACTAGCCGACCGAGATTATGCAAATTGGCCGTTCGAGTCTCGTTTTTGAGTCGAGAACATCGGCCGGGCCCTTGGCACGAGCCCCGGCAAGACTACTTCGAGGGCGAAATCCTTCGGAAAATATTCCCGATCTGTAATCGAATCGCGGTAACAGCCGTCAACGTACGTGGGTGGAAGTCAATGCTCCGCCTGGATCTCCTCCCCGCGTTAAATTTTCACTTAAGAATTTCATTCTTCCCCTCCCTTCGGATTGCCTCAATAAATAAGAAACTCTGATAAACCATCGGTCGCGAGTCGCGAACAGCGGAAACGTGGAACTCGGCCGGCAAACGGAATTGCGCAAAATCTCCGACCTACCCGACGGTGGACCAACCCCAAATGAAACGGCCAAGCAAAATCTATCGCGGAAAATTTAGTTTCGTCATTTAAAAGCGGTTGGTGTTTCAGACAGTTTTTCGAGGTTACAGCCAGAAAGCTACGCCTTCGCGACAACTTTTCTCTCGTGGTGTGGCGTGGCGTGGCGTGACGTGGTTGGTGGTTTGGGCCGAATTCGCGATTTCCAGCGCGTATATTTGCAAATTCCATCAGCGTTCGTTAAAAGTGAGGCTCGAGTCGATACGTTTCCTGCAGGAATAGAGAGTGGTGAGGGGGTGGGAGGGGATTTATTCAGCGTAGCTGGCAAGTTTGGTGGAAAAGGCACCCCCGGACGTGAGTATATACCTGCCTGCGTGTGCTCTAGGGGGTTGGCGGCTCCAGGAGGGGATGGGGCTTGAAAGAAGGGTGGAAGGGACAAGAGTTATCGCGAATGGTGCACCCTCGCACAAAAGGCCCTTAGAACCTGCAGCCGGGTACTTCAGTTTACTAATGAACCCAGCTGGGGCTCTGCCACTCGAGGAGCACTTTTACTTCTGTCGCTTCGCTCCACTCCGCTTCTCGCTCTGCTCTGCTCTGCTCTGCTCTGCTCCGCTTCGCTCTGCTCCGCTCTGTCTGCTGCCTGACAAACAGACTGGCGTGGAGCGATGGTCGATCTTGTCGCGGATTTTCATAGCAGCGTGCAACCGCGTCGAAGAAAACGCTTAATTAGTACTGATAACGCTGGAGCCCTTGAAATATCGCGCTTTATCATTAGGATTATTAATGGAACAGGGAAGGGCCACGCTAAGCCCACCTTCTTCTCCCTCTTCTTCTTCTTCTTCTTCTTCTTCTTCCTCCTCCTCCTCCTCCTCCTCTTATTCTTCTCTTCTCTCACCTATCGTTTTACCACCCGCGTTTCGCGAAACCGTCCTATTTGTTCCTCGCGGTCTTCATGTTCCAAATCCACTTCCGGTGTCCCTCGAGCCCTTTTCTTGGCGCGCAGCGTTAAATATTGATCATTATTCGTATCGAGAGGTGGAGGGGGGAGGGGCGTTCCCCGACTTAATTAAAAATCAAGGGCCCGCTAACAATCTCGTGGAAGAGGCCGAGAAAAATCGAACAAACAGGCTGCGAGCCATCTCGGCTCGTACGTGACGTAATTTCCCGTGACGAGATTGTCGATGTTTATCCATCGAGTGACAGCGGAGAATTCTCCGAGATTCTCTTACGCGGCTCGCGCATCTCGTGACAGTATCGATAATAACGTTTATGTCATCGTACCGCGGAATAAAATCGCATTACAGGACGTTTACAGGATACTTGTAATGGATCCGAAGGATTGCCAGTCTTCTATTGACAGTCGTGTCTGCTCGGACTTAAAGCGGCTTCCCATCCCCGCACTTACTTACCGCCATGCCCGCGCGGGAGACTCGGAGGAAAAAATTTTTCCGAGAATTCCAAGGAGTCTCCTGAAACGCACAAAGCTTTCAAGAGGACGTACTTTGTTACTGTACGGCCAGGAGGTGACGCAGGATCGAAGATCGACCGCGGAGGGGACGGGGGAGGGCTTCGTCAAATATTTATGCGAATCAATTTTACAAGTGTACGACAAATATACTTAATGGAGGATTGATGCAGCGCTCAGAATATTCCCGATATAAAGTGCAGCATCCTTCGAGCTTGTTAATTTAGGACACTTCCCCGCGCAAGGACCAGGCCGCGAATGGCGAAAGTTTCTTACGTCGTCGGAACGGAGGGGGCAGGGTGGCGCGGGCCGGAGAATTAGTTTCTCGTTAACGAAGTTTACGCTCTCGCTTACGGCCTGGCCCATGTACTCGAGAGTCCTGCGGGATGTTTATGGCGGTGCGCACGCAGGACACGCGCGCGAACGAAGCGGAAGGGTCCTTTTTAGGGTCGTGCCGGATAAGCGGCGAAAATATGGCACGCCACTAAACACGGGGCGTCGTTAACACCTGCTCCGTCCCGTAGGTATTATCCCGCAGCGAATGCGCACCCTTCGGCAGACCAGACAGCGAAAAGGGCGAAGTGCCCGAAATACTCGCAAGCAAGTGACACCCTTCGCCAACAACGAAATCCGAGCGAGCTGCAATTTTTCTGGCCCTGAGCTCTGGTCCCGGCGAGACCCCTCTTCTCTCTTTCTCCCCCCCCAGCCTTGTCCACGGGATTCTCTTCTGGGATTAAGAACACCGTCCGCTGCTAAAAACCTCAGTCTGTGTACCGCATAATCGCGACATCCCCGCTGATTTGTATTCCCCGATGACGACGCGGGATTCTTCCAGCATCCGTTTACGCGCGAAATAGCTCGGGCCCGCGCGCATATGCTACGCCGCGATGATCCGCGTCATAAAGGGATCCATTAGCGTCATCGGGGAATAATGATTTCGGCGTGAGAGCGCTTCTCTGTCGGAATTAGTCTCGTTAACGAATTCCGCAGATGCTCCCGAAACTCGCCGACGAGCTTCCCCGGCTCGTCGCGAAAGTGCGGACGGCTGAGAAAAATTCCGTGGGAAACGGAGGAAACGACGATGGATGGGCGGCGTAGGTCGGCGGGAAGTTCCGGGGTCAAGCGCTCGATCTCGCAGCAACAATTTTCATATGTCGAAAGTGGATAATTGGGCGGTTCGAGGCCGGAAGTTAATCTTGTTGGAATTTGCATGAAGTTCGGAGCTTATCCAGTCGATAGTGAAACATACGAAGCGTACGATCGCGCGGGATCCTCCCCCGTGCGCCCCGCTCCCTCTGTTGGGTGCCTATAGGAGTACACGGAAACCACGGGACATCGAGAGCCAATACCCCTGTGTACCGTGAAACACGATCGTCCTGTGCACAATTAGGACGGTAGCTCGACCTTACGTCCTGCTCCTGTATGCGCGCGCGCGCGCGCGTGTGTGTGTGTGTGTGTGCCGTGGGTGTGTCTCCCAGGGACTCGGCGGTAATCCTTAAATCGGATAAAAGATCCCGACCAAAGTGCCGCGCGCCATTTTCCTGCGAAATATCGCCAAGTGTCGTCCCCCCTCTTCTCGCGGGAAGTCTCCGCATCAAGGAGGGGACGAGCATCCGAAGACGTTCCTCGGCAAAGAAACACTGGTACGGGCACTCGTCGAATTAATTAGCCATAACGGAGAGCGCTTCCTTCCTCCGACTCGATGATTCGCATCTCGATTCGAAACGACGCCGCCGCGACGTCGACGGCTCGAGGAAGAGGCCGAGAGCAGTCGCGGCGGTACACCGTCGAGTGTTCCACTCATATTTTTCCGCGTACAAACAGGGAGGAAGAGGGTGCTGGAAATTATAGGGCAGAACAAACCGCCACCGCTGAACGGCGGCGTTGGCCTTCGCAGAGTCATTTCAGGAACCGCGCGAGGTCCTTAAACCGTCGCTAATTGTGGGAGGAAATCGCGCGGTCGCTTTTTACGAGTGCCGCATTCGAATAGCCGTTGTATTCGGTGGCTTCGGGCACCTCGAATATGTTTTCCGGATACGCGCGCGTTGGTCCCTCGCGCCACTTCCATCTCTCTCGGATTCTTTCACCCATGCGCTAAGATATCCGAAAAGCTTTGTGGCCAGCACCCACTTATCAGCGATCTCTTCACCGAATACTTATTTTATTCATGAGTGCTGCTCCACGGGCAATTCTTCTGAAACGCTCCCCCACACCCCCTGCCACTACCGCCCTCCGGTGTTTCCCTTTCTCAAAATAAGTACTGCTCAAAACCTCATTTTAATTCACTTGACTTCTCGGATACTCCTGATTCTCATCTGATAAAGTGGAAACTCCATCTAGATAGTCGAGGAATATGATTGAAATTCCAAATTGAGCTATGAGATCAAAGGCTCTTGAATCATGCTTACCGGAGCTTCTTATCTGACAATTTATGTGGAATACACTTTTGTTTATTAAATTGATTTACGGGTGGAGGATGGGAGGGGAGGCGGGGGGCACATTGATTTCATCGATAAGTGCGTGATTTACGTGGCATTAGACAGCTCCGTGACACGATGGACTGGGAAAAAATTTATGCGCGGATCTCGATGCTCGTCAAATTTGAATCGTACGGTCTCTTTGCTTTCCGCTTGAGGAAGAAAGAGCGATTGCAATTTTCTCAATGAATTCCCATGCGTGTTTTTCCTCTTGTCTTAGGTCTCGCGCAGAAGATGGATCCGCGGAGAGAACACGTAAATGGAAATATAATTGACGTCGGTAATACATTGATTTGAATTTCATCTCCGACGAGAGCGCATCTTTGACTTAGCAAGAAGATTATCCGAGCATAATTTAAATACGACGTTACTACCTAAAGCGATTCTGTCAAACGAGAAGACTTCAAATCCTGTCTCTTCCGCGTCTCTGGTTCGTCTTTCGGCTCTCGAGCACGTGCTTGGAAGAACTCGCGGCGTTACGCCGGAGAGCAGACTGCAAAAATGCTGAAAAATCTGCATACGTCGAGAACGCCGGAAGACGAACGGAAATGCGCGCGCGCGCGCGTACGTGCTGGCATTTTGCGCCAGGATTTAATCGAATTTACGCGATCGAGAAGCCCCTTCGCAATACATAACGGGACAAAATGCAATTAAACAAATATTTCTCCCGGAAATCGTCCCGTTTCCCTGCCTACTCTCCATCGATAAAAAACTACCCCCATCCGTGATGCTGCGACGAGTAGAGCCAGCCGCGTGGGGAACCGTGGTAAATTGTCGAATAATTAATGAATCCGACGTAATAAATGATTTCGCGTAATAAACCAGCAGTGGTTCTTAATCGAGAGCAAGCTATTCGAAAGAGTGAAATATTAATATGAGAAACTGCCTGATATTCTCAGACCTAACAGGTCCCATAAATCACATCTGGCGCGTTATTGCGAATGTAAATCCGCGGATATTACCGCGATATCACGAGATCTGTTGGAAGGGTCAAGAAAATAATATTGTTTATCAATCATCGGGACTCCCTTTGTCGCGGGAGTAGACGGGAGAGTGCGGCTACATGTTTAATGCATCCCTCGGGTAGGATACATTGCCGATCCTGTCTCTTGTCGGCTGCTGCATACACGTGCACCCCGTGTTTCCTACGTCGTTACATGTCGTTGATACACACACGCGCACTCACACCAGCGCCAAACCTGATCCACTGCTATAATACGCCCAACAGACTCACACGTGAGAAGCTTGGAATTGCTATACACGTATATTTATAGTTATAAGTTCGTACGTAGAGAGAGAGAGAGAGAGAGAGAGAGAGAGAGACAGAAGCGCCTCGTAGAGAATTTGTCGCGATTTACCCTATTGACGCGAATATATCCCCCACATTTGTCGTTTAGTCAGAATTATATAATAATGTACAAGTAGATCCACGCTTCAAGTGCTTGGAACTTTCTTGCAGGCAACTTCATTCAAAGTATCGCACGCACACATGGGCACGCGCGAACGTCTGATAGTTGAAACTGGTAGAAACAGCGAGGGGGTGCGGCGGGAGGGAGGAGAGGGCTGTTGAGATTTCAGACACGGTTGTTTAACCGTACGAATATTCCGGATTACGCCACGCATAGCTGACAGAGGGTTGAAGAGCAAGGCTCTCTTTTTCCGGAGAGCCTTCGACGCGTACGAAACTTACGAAATGATTTGCGTTCGAGTCATCAGTTTTTGTCTCGGCGAAGCTCGCGTGTTGCCGCGCTGGAAACTCATGGGCAAACAGGCCCTATCGATCACTCGCCTAAATAACTCCGAGTTCCTCGATATTATTAGCAGAGCGTCGCATCACTCGAAGTCTTCTTAGCTTTTCCTAAAATAAACAATAAAGCTCGCAAATAAGTGGAAAAATATGCAACTCTGTGACGCGCGTCGGTATTCGTGTCCCGGTCCTAGGAATCATTAACGAGATGCATTATGATTCAGATTTATCGAATTTCCGGGAAGAATCGTCCGCTCCATTATTCAGTCCGGTGGCCTGCTTGACACGCTTATGAAACTGGATCGAGGCGGGAAATTATCGAAATTAGAAGATAAGACGCGAGCTTTCGTTACTCGAGCCGTGATTTTCGTTACGCGAGAAAAATTTCGGGAAAACCTGAGTTTTTGCAGAGTGAGAAGGGTGAGGGCGCGGGAAAGGCTGGAGTATCGTGGAAAAAGGTTTTTGCATTTCGCGTATTTGGGGGAAATCGGTGACTGGTTGGCGCCGTGCCTCGGCGTACGGGGTGGAGGGAGGCAGGGGAGGTTTCGGTGCGTTTGTTCGGGTTCTGACGCAACACATAGCCACGGATAATAACGGCTATCTGAGAGTCACCGAGTTAAACCACAAACCATCAGCATACGCTGCACGTACGTCCTCGTGCATACTGCACACCGCGCCGGTGTAATCGGCCGCCACTGCAGCTTCCCCGAGTATTTACCTGCGCTCTCGTGAGCGTTTATAGATTAGAATCCATATATCAATAGCAGAAACTTGTAATTTATAAGACTTGCCTAACCGGGGCTCTCCCTTCTAAATCCAAAAATATTACATCAAGAACGCGCGCTCGACCACCTCTGCGCTAATTGAAAATTCTACCCCGTCCCCCCTCCGTCGCGCAACGTTCCTCCTCGTTGAGAGGAGGCTAGGGCGAAAATGGCAATCGAAACTTTTCATCGCTCCACAACAGTCGATGATCGATGGCCGCTTAGGTTGACTCGCCGTTCGCAGTTTCCTCGCGAGACCTTCTTAAATGCGCTTTGCATTCGCTGGGGGGGGGGGGGGGGTTGCGACAATAACGTCGCGAAAACGTTAAGTTTGCGCAAGCTGCGAAGGACAAAGGACTCGCGCGCGCGCCTCTTTTCATCGCTTTCCTTGGAAAACTGCTGAAGGGGCTTTAGACGCCAGTGTGGCAGGTTCCAGAAGGGCAGAAGGGGGAGAGCACTGCGGTAGGTTTAGGCTGGGCTTTCCGGATCCCCCCGCCCCCTCGCCCGAGCTCGGGTCTGCCTTGGAAACGATCGGATTACCATTTTTTAGCTCCCTCTTCGAGAACACTCGCTCTCGCTCCCAACAAGTAATTCTCTGTTTTCAATCCTACCGAATGATGCGGAAAAGCCAGGGTATGCCGCAGTTGCGAAAGTATTGTCCAGCCAGAACCACGAGCAGGATCAGGACCAGGACCAGGATCAGGACCAGCGGCGAGGGAAGAGCGGATGTCAGCAACCCTGAGAGATCCTGCGAGAAGATTGATTAAGGGCTGGGGCCTACTGTAGTTTGCGACGATAAACGCGACGACTCCCCCATCATCCCCCTGATAAAGCTGCGATATCGTACGAGGCTCGTGGGAGCTTGCGGACACGGTGCATGTCCAAGGATAGCTTTGATTTTCGCAAAAAGCTCGACTAGAATTCTCCTGCTCGCTCGCGGAGGGAGCGGGGGAGGGGCCTTTGCGAGAGTAAATTTACCCGTTCATCCCCCTCAACCCCTCGGCAAAGTTTTTATTTCGTGAGCGATGGCATCTTCCTCCCGCCTTCGAGGCTTAAGGTGTTGTAATAAATAAAAAAAAAGCTCGGGCCTCTCGCGCGCGCGGTATCCGTAGGCAACGACGTGTCCAGTTTTTAACTGGAGCATCTGGTCCCATGCGCTTTTGGAAAATCGAATTTATCGCAGCTTCGCGCTGTCGTAACAGCCCGGAGCTCCGAGAAAGTTTACAGGACCCCCTGTAAATCGCGCGTTTTTGCAAATAAGGAGAAATGGTTTCTGCAATAAACCCGCTACTCCAATACTCGCCGGGGGAATCGATATCCAGGTGTACGCGTGCACACGTACGTCCGCGTCTACGTGGACGCGCGCGCGTATGTATAATTCCGCGTATGCTCGGGCCGGGCCAACTTTTTTAATCGAGATTGTTCGTATTTAATCGGCCACTCCCGTCCGGAGTTTATTTGGCAGATGAGGAAAATCGAGCGCCGATCATTTTTAATCGATTTGCCACTTTCGTCGAGAGAACCTACCGGAGGATCGTACCCTCTCCCATTAATGCCCCTCCTCCTTCTAGGCCGCCATCGTTGTTCGAGCGAGGAAAATATTCGGCGAATGATTCGCGCGCGACGCTCGATCGCCGGAGTTAAGCGTCAGCGAACGTCACTGAGAGATTAATCCCTGTCAATTGAGACGCATGGCGAGGCTCTTCCTCCAGATAAAGTTATTCGACGGCGAGTCTCTGACTCTCTTTTTGTCGGGCTCCTATTTCTTTTGTGAGCCGGAGCCACGTGGGAGGCTTTGTCGGCGCTTCCGATTCAGCAACCGATTTTCTCGATGGCTCAAGCTCATTCGTCTCATCTCGATTCATCCGAGTCTGCCGCTGATATTTGTCGCGACGGTCCATTATGCGATTGGAAAATTTAGGAAGCCGCCCTTCGCCGATGGCGACGGCGCTGCAATGGCCGTCCACCCCCGCGTCCCGCTTCCGATATATCGCGATAAACATTAAGTCGAGCTGACGCCCCGGCGTCCATAAGTTACGCCGACTTGCCTTAGAATTAATTAACAGAGTAATAAAGCCCGCGGAGAAACCTCGATTTCATCCCCCTTCCTCCAAATGCCATTATTATGTAATTAAAACTTGTTTTATTCCGCCATCGTCCCTCCATCGCCCCCCCCCCCCACCCCGTCCTGATACAAGATTCACGCGACTCTTTCGAGATTTCCGGTTTTCATCAAAGTTATCACGATCGATCGCGATCGCGACTCCTGACGAAGAATCGACGATTTCACCGACACTTCCGCGCGTGGGATTCGTTAATTAAGAAAATCCACTCGGCTAATTATTCTTGGGGTCGTTGCTTTCCCAACTTCCGGCAAAGTATCGGCGAAGGTGCATCAATGGTGGACCGATGTAACCGACGGGAACTCTTGAAAGGGAACAGTTTTGCAAGACGGAGTCACGTGACCGGTAATTAGCATCCACTCCAACGATGATTAGAGTCTTCAACGAGATAAATAGGGAAGCGAGGACAAAGGTGTTGCTGTAAACGAAATCAATAAAAAGATTGATCCACTGTCAAGAGCGGCGCTTTCGCTAAATTGGCAACACTGCGGTTGAACGGGCCTTAAAACCGAGCAGAGGGTGAAAGGTACCGTGGGGGTGGAAGGGGCGCGCAGCGGAGGGTAAGAGCGAAGGGAGAAAGGGAGAGGGAGGAGAAAGAGGCGAGAAGCGAGGGGTTGCAGTGGCAGAGGAGCCGGGGGTGTCGAGGGAGCACTGACCCTTCCAACAATCTTCTTAGAGAGACACCCGCAATTATCTTCCCTTATCTTCAAAATCCATCAGCCACCTGATACGTTAATGAATTCTTACGAGTGAAGGCCTTCCGCCTATACCACTTGGCATTCCTGAAGAAGCTCGAGGAATTTCTGATCGAATACCAATTATATCGCGTATGGTATCGCAATTGCTATTGTGGCCATTGGAATCCCATGAAAGTGAATCGGTAATGCCTCCTCCACCCCCGTACGATCGACCTTCAAACAAGGAGATCCGCTGCAGGAGAACTGAGCAATGAGAAATTTTTTCGAACCTGCGCCACTGATGGGTTAAGAAAGAGGGAAAGGGAGAGTAGACCGATGTCGATGGAGGGAGAACGTCGAATGCACGAGAGAGGAAGAGAGAGAGAGAGAGAGAGAGGGTCTAGGGCTGGTCGAAGAAAGATAGATTCTAGCGCAAGAAAGGCGGGAGGGAGAGAGATGGAAAGAGAGAAAGAGAAGGGTGACTGAGGGTGACTGAGGGAATGAAGAGGGAAAGAGAGAGAGAGAGAGAATGGAAGAGCACGGAATGAAAAGGGATGGCGTCGGTAGATTGACGGGAGAGAGGTAGAGAGAATCTAGTGTTAGTTAAAGATAGATAGCAGACATAAGAGTGATAAAGGGAGATAAGGAACGAGAGTTTATTAGTGGAAGAGAGAAATGCATCTGGATGGAAGGAGAGAAAGATGTTGAAAAAAGTTAGAAGGATAGTAAGAGAAATTTCGTGATTAGGTGGAAGGAGAGTGTCGCGCTCTGGTAGAAAGAGGAAAGGGAATCCGCCGGCTAAAGATAGTAAGGGAACGGCAGGGGTTGGCTAAAAAGAGATGATCAAGCCCCGGTGGATAGAGAGAGCGAGGGAAAGAAAATCTAAAGTCGGCTAGAAAGGAAGGGTCTGAGAGCTTGGAGAGAGAAAGAGGAGAGACCGAGAGAGGACACGCCCTTGAAGGGACAGAGATGGAACCATTCAAGGATTAAAAGATAGTAAGAGGAAGATGAGAATCAGTTAGACAAGGAGGAAGCACTTTTGGCTGAGGGGAAGAGAGAGATGAAAGAAATTGCGAGAGGAAGGAGAGCGATGTGCGTGCGCTTGGGGGATAACGAGAGCAAGGGAGAGAAGGAGAGAAAGAGAGAGAGAGGGAGAGAGAGAGAGGGGAATATGTAGAAGTGGGAGATTTGGGGTTGTTGAGGGACAGAGAAAATGGGGTGGAAGCGAGAGAGAAGCTCTCGTAGGGTTGAAGGGGGGAGAGCGTTCGGTAGCTCGAACGAGTCGCGGCGAATTCGCCCGAGCGTCCCGCACTCAGTCCGGCCCGGACGCTCGAGGGAGACGCGTCATTCACTTGTTCCTCTCGATTACGCTCGTATCACGCTGCCTCCAGCTTTTCGTGTACCCCGGCCGTGACGCAGCACGCAAAAAAACACGCGCCAGCACGAGTTCCCGGGGTGCCCCCAACCCTCCACCCCCTGGGATTTTCCGCGAAAGGGAAAATTCGCCACCGTGACAAGTGCCATAAGTGGGGTGCGTTTTCGAAATTCGCGGGAGCACCATTCGGAGTACCGTGCAAGAAGAGAGGGAGAGAAGAAGAAAAGGCGCTCTCTCTCTCTCTCTCTCTCTCTTTCTCTCCCGGCTGGCTTTCCGCGGCCAGGAATCGATAGCACTCGCGACCGGTCGTTCCTCTCGTTGCAGCTTGCCAGCCGTTGCCGGTGTAGCTGTCCGTCAAAAGAAGCTGTTTTTCGAAGGGCTCTTCCTCCCCTCGACCTGCCTCCCCCACCCCGCAGATCCACCCTCGACCCACCAAACTGAAACCGCGGTCGAGTTCGTCGCTCGCGAGATACTCTCGACGATACGCCGATCGAGGAACCAGCGCGATTCACCGCTGAGTACTTTTAAACGCTTGGCCTTCCCAAGGTCATATCACAGCGGAAATCGTTAGGAGGAAGGAAAGCCCCCTAACCCGAAGACTCGACGTTACCTGCTTCACCGCCAGTGCTCATGTTTAACTAAGGTGCGACCCTCCCAAGGTGAATCCAGTGTGGTCCACTTCCCATTATTTTCGACGCTCCTTCGTTGAGTTTCTTCGTTCTGGAACACGAGCGAGGAACCGAATCCGAATTTTCTTTCTTTCCCTCTCTCTTTCTCTCTCTCTCTCTCTCTCTCTCTCTCTCTCTCTCTCTCTCTCTCTCTCTCTCTTTCTATCTCTCTATGTATCTTTGTTTAACGGAAGTGAGAAAAATTGCATTGTTTTGTCAGTTTCTTGTGCTTTTGTGAGACGTTCGATCGATCTCATAGTGCCGGTTTCGAGCTCTACGTGAGACTTTACGTGCTGTGACGTCACTGCTCCTACTGCTCCTGTTCTTATTCTTGCTCCTGCTGCTGCCGCCGCCGCTGCTGCTGCTGCTACTGGGATTTTTCACGGAGCTGCTCCATAACAGTGAGTACATCATTCTAATTTGTCTAACGATTCTCGCAGAATGTAACACTCGCGATGATCCAGTATCAGAAGTGTCGATGCTCCGGTATTTCGCGTGTTTTGCCCACGACACTGAGAGCCGGACTCGATTTACGACGGACGAAACGAGACGAGACGAGACGCGACACTCGTTTTCCAATTAACCCCTGGAAGAAGGGCGCCCTTGAGCTTCCGGTGTACCAGCGGCGATTTCATAGATCGCGGATGACTCCTTGAAAATCGTTGGGAATTATTCGCGAGATCGATGAAACGATCGGCGTATAAGCGAGGCGCGGTTGTAATCCTTGATACGTAATAAAATAGATGAAATATGGAATATTTTATGTGGCATTAAAGGTGAAGTACTCATACACGCGTATATTCTCACCTATTAAAAAAGCATAAAATTTCAATTAGACGAGTAATTTCCTGAAATTGATTGGGCTTTATTGATAACCCTTTCAAATATGTTTAATGAATAATATGAAAAAATATGTATATTTTTCTACCTTTGATGTTTTAGTGTGAATTACGTACGCCGAGTACTTTCCATCCGTTCAATGCCGTGCAATATTTTATTGTTCGAGGGAAACTTTAAGAGAAAAGCACTCCCCTACCTCTTCCTCTATTCTGACCCTCGCCGCCGCCGCCGCCACCGCCGCAGCCGTCTCTTATTTTATAGGCAATTACAAAACTTTCAATATAATCTTATTTGGGAAACAATGCGCTAAGCTTAAAGGGAGCAACGACTCGTCTTTATTTTGCTCGAGGATTAAGCGCTCAAGATCTTCGCCCGGTCGGTCACTTGTTTAAAATTTTCTTACCTGGTCCGATGCTCCGCCAAAGTTTCTTCGCTGATTTTCAAACCTTTTTCGCAAGCTTCGTATTGATCGCGCAAAAAACCACGATACTTGCTCTAATAATGCGCAATATTGCAATTCACGTGGAAGTAAATATTGTCGATTTATTACGCCCTATCCCTCCCCTATACTCTTATTATTTAATAAACAATTTTAATAGAGTGCGCGCATACCACGGAACGGGATTAAATAGATTTTCAAGTAAAATTCGTCGTGCGTAGGACGAGATACTCTATAAATTAACTAAAATTTCCACGTAACGCAGTTTATTTCCCAAGCATCCCTCTCTTTCCCTCTGTCCCTCCCTCGTCTCCCTCCCCTGAAGTATTTTCAGTTGTTTTTCAGTGGCGCGGAATCAATTTCAGGGTAACTGAACGCGGAAATTTTGGGCATAAAAAATGTAGTGATTTTTCGAGGCGGCCGTTATACGAGCCCCGGTGCAACGTTTACGCTTTCCGAGGTGCTTTGTTAGCGTGATTTCTTTTTTTCGAAGGAGAGCCGTACACTAGCATGAAAAGCCGCGCGACATTCGTATATTTCACGTAGTTTTACGATTGAGAGGCATTAAATGGAGCGAGAATTTTACTGTGACGCTTTGGAATTCTGTTTTTTATGTTTTGTCTCTGGAACGAAAAGGGGTGAGCTCGGGGGGGGGGGCGTCGGTACAAACACGGGGCGCCACTCAACTCTCGCGGGGACATTAACATATTTTATGTAACGTTACGATCGGACGCTCGCTGGAATTTGGAAAATTGCAGCTTCTCGTTACTATCCAGTCATCCGCGTCCATAGCGCGAGAATTATTGCGCTTGTAAATTAGACACTTGGCCCACGACCAAATGTCCCGTGTCATCGACATGGCTCTGCTGTACGCTAGATATGAGCGACTATCCAGAATGTCCCTGTGCTGCCACGCGCTATTTCCGCCGAACGTCCCTCTTTTCAAACGTGAAACCGACATATCTCTCCCAGCACTTTTCTCGTCCCACCGTTCCTCGTCCGCGCCACCCTCCCCTCTCCCCGCGCTGATTATTCCAAGACCACGGAACGAACTTGCCCTTGAACTCCGTTCGCACCCCCACATGGAAATTTCGCAACCGGGAAAACCTCGGTGAAATTTTCCGAAATCACGATTAATTGGCTCTCTCTGGACTAGGGGAAAAAATGCCTGACGAATTTCTGCCCCCCCCCCCTCCCACCGGCCTCTCATTCCTTTCGTGCGGAAGCTTATCGTTAAGGACACTATTAATCGGATTGCGGAGCGGTAAAAAATTAGCAGATCTAAAAGTGCTGAATTTTTAACGGCACCGATGCTCCATCGATTTTTCCCGCCAATTTTTCATGGCATTTATTTATAATAATACCCCGTCTGCCATGAAAGGGCTAAATTTATAATTGAATTAAACTTGCAGGAGCGTTAAATGTTCATTAGTCGGGAAAAGCTAAATAATTCACGCGCTTTCCATCTTTTCGCGGATGTCCGCGTGATTTTTTCTAGCCGCAGCAGCGAGGCCAGCCATATTGGCCAGCCATTACACAGTTATTATTCCGGAGTCATCAATAATTCGCGGGGTGGCCTCGTTAAGTCGAGCGAGAGAACGCCAGGGGATTCCCCATGATAATTGCCGCGAGTTTGAGTTGGCTCATTCGAAACGTCCACGATGGCGTTTTATACTTTTATCGAGTCGTGTCGCGACAAAGGTTTTCACGCGCCGTCGCTGCGCGTCTTTTTATAGAGCTCCGCGCCCCGTGAAATATTTCGTTCTATTGCCGAAGAATTAATCGCTCGTAAAAAGTCTAATGTTAACGACGACGTGCACTATCCAGCCGGACACGCTGAATATTCATCGTCAAAGGAAAAGCCCATGCGGGCTCGTGCCAGCGCCGGATCCTCCGGATTCTGCCCCCTCCCCCCATCCTTTTTTTATCGCGGCAAAAATCTTCGATCTTTAATGCCGATACGCACGCACCTAATGAACTTGCCGTGACCATGCGAAATTGCCAATATCTTTTTTCTCTAGGACCTAAGGGATGAGTGAGTGAGGGGGGGGGGGTGGAGCGTAGCTCCCCCGTAGCTAACGATCCGTCAAAAAACTCCTCGGGGTGAGGCGAGGGGGTTGAAGTGGACACTCGCGACGATTCCTGCGGCCCGTGGGAAAAATCGGAGGAAATCGATTCCACCCTCGAATTTTCTTATCAATAATTAATCGCTGCTTCGCTCGAACAATGGATACCAACCCCGCCGACTTCGATAGGAGCACTACTGTGTGCGGTGGCGGGTATAGCCTGCTCGTTCGCCTGTTCTGGGTTCGCGCACTCCACGAGGTGCTCAGAGACATTTTGATAAAGCGAACTTTAACCCCCCGCATGTTTCCGTTCGCCGAAGCAAAGGTACGTCATGTGTTTTTCCGTATTCCGTGTGTAACATCATTACTCTTTATTATAATTTATCTCGATCAGCCCCCGATGTGTAACGTTACCTAAAATTTCTCTCGATTTGTCCGATTAACCGAGATATATCGAGAAACACAGAGGGGGAGAGGGGGAGAGACGAGTTTCTGGAAGTGAAATGTACGTTCGATCCGACTGCGAGTGCCGGTGCTACTGGCATAAATAAATGATCATCGAACGCACCAACTTACGAGCCGGAGGCAGCCAACCCTCGAGGAAAGTGTAGAAAATAAATTAGCGCTTGATTAGCTTATTAATTTCTCTTGCAGAGTTTGGTAGTTCTTTGTGCGGTTTACGCTCTGGTATCGCTAGTGTGTGCTTGGTAGTAGTGTACCACTGGCAGCTTATGAGGCATTGATCGAACGTCAGAAACGGAAGAGAAAAGTGTACACGAGGCTCTCTTCGCTCTATAATTCCTCCTCCAGGAATCAGCGACCTCCCTTGAAAGGGAATAATATAGGAGACCACCCCTTCTGTGCCATTATATCTAACGTATTCTATTACTGTGACCACTATGTCTATTGTACTCGCTAAGTCTCGCTCGATATAACTCTGATCCCACGATCGGCCAAGTTTGAACAAGCAAACTTTTAATCCATTTTTCAATCTTTATTTCAATCTACCCTCCTCCCCTTCCTCCATCCCTGATCCCTTCATATTTGTAACAACATTCGCTGGCTTCTCTTCAAACTATTTGCGACGAAACTTCCTTTGATTCATTAAAATTCATGGAATAACCATTTGGGTGCTATATTTATTTATTTATTTACTTATTTACTTGTTTATTTATTTATTTATTTATTTATCCATTTATTTCAGTACCGAACGTTGGCCAGGCTATCCCTAAATTGAATTGATTTTCCTTGTTGCGCGCGCTCCCCTTTGAAAATATTTCAATGAAATTTATTTAATCCGAGTGTGTCTTTGGCATTGAGAGTATAATTAAATTGATTGAACCGTCGCATTACTCGATGCTCTTAGTATTTATAGTGCGTTAACTTGAATTTACCCGTTGGTTCTCGAAATTGCTTGGAGCGGCTTGTCCATTCGATCCGCGCAAAGTTGATTTTAGTATCGATGCTACCCCAGACTCGCCCTCTCATTCTTCTTTTGCGCCGAGTATAAATCAGGTGCTGCGCGTTCGCTCGCTCCACTCTCGCTTTGCCATTTGCTTTGTAAAATTGCTACGTATAGTCACAGCGGAATATCCGGCTGTCTCGCTCCTTCCGGACTTATAGGCGATGCTCTTCCTCGCGGAGACAGTTTATTTATTTCTGCTTGCTAGTATACCGTAGGGGCGCCACTTCGTTTTGTATTCCGTCAAGTTTGCCCGTGTAACTACACTCGCGCGCGCGAGATGTACAAGTTTGTCTTGGTAGTGGCACAACTGCCTGCCTCTGTGTACCTTAGCATGCTTAGTACAGCAAGACAATATTAACTTGCGCGTTCTTGCCCCGGGAGTCGTAACAACGCTAACTTTATTTTCAAGGGCTTCTACGGCCCGAGAAAAGAGTGCGGACGCTACTGCCCGCGCCCCCCCTTCCCAACAGTGACCTCGTTACCTACAGGAATTAACCCCCATAATCGCGTGCTCCGAAAAGGAACAAAAAAGAAACAAAAAAAAAACACAGGAAAAAAAGAAGGAAGAGCTCGAGAAGCCGAGACGATGCTCCGCTCCAGTCGCGTTTCCAGGATCCCTCGGGAATTCTCTCGGGATCATCGACGCTCGTTTTCGTAGATTCGTATCGATTTATCGCAAGGATGAATCGCACGGGAGAGGACGAGTGGGGAGGGTCGCAAAATCCTGCGCAAATGTTTCGGGGATCAGTCGGTGTACACAAGAGCGCGCTTATTTAAATTCCAAATAGGGCATTCCCTACGCACTTGGTGGTCTGTGATTCTCCCGCCTAATGCTCGAGGGAGGGTTGCATCGTCCTACCGGCGGAGGGTGGATCTTCAAACGAGGCATAAAATCGGAGATGAGTCGCTCGTCGCGAAACGAGTTGCGAGAAAGGGACGCGCGCGGCACTTGCGAGGGTTTTCGTCGTCTCGCATGTATTAATCAATGTAAGGAGCCCGCCATCGTCCCTTTTCCAGTCACGTGCATGTTTCATGCGCGAAAAATAAAGGCTGAATGCCCATGAAAGAATAAAGTGTGCCTTTGTGGGCGCGAGAATGGAAAATCCATTAAAATGATGACTGGAGGAAAAGTTGGAGGCCGGGCACCGTACCGCGGCGGTCCCTCTCTCTTTTCAGAGAATTCATCACTCTGCCCAGCAATAAAATGGGAAATTAGCTCGCGACGCGATTATTAATTCGGCGGCGGTTCCTTCGCGTAATCGGATCGGAGCTCCGTAATTCCGACTGAAGGAATGACTTGTTCGCGCAGTTCTTCACGGCGGGGGCCGTGAATTGAAAAAAATTAGCGGAAAAACGCGTAAAAGGTGGAAAATGCTCTCTCCTTTGTGCTATAAACCCCCGAGTAAAAAGAAGTGTAAAACATGATTAATCAATACAAAGAAACCCTCTCCCTTTTTTGGTCCCCTGCACTTTGTTTTATGTTTGAAAAATAAACGGAGGAGGCTCCATAAAAAGGAGCAAAATGTTTCTTTGTGAGGATAAACGTAAAATAAAGAAGCCTATAAAAGATAATTAATCAGTACAAAGAAAGGCATGGCCTTTTTTGGCCGTGTGCACTTTATTTTATGTTTTCAAAATAAACGGGGCAAAAAGCCCATAAAAGAAGGGCGCAGTACGAGGGGGAGGGGGGGACGTTTCTTCGTCGGGATAAGCGCGCGAAGTAAGAAAAACCTATAAAGGGGAGAAGCCAAATTTCCCTTTTTTTCCCTTTTCGAAATTCTGCCGACTGCGGTTCCGCGATAACAATGGCCTTCTTTTTACGAGGCAACCCCCGTACCCAGCCCCCTTTCCACTCGCGTTTCTACCCCTGCAACACGCGAATTAATAACCGTTTCAAGCCTCACCGCTTCTCGCTTTGGAATTAAAATATCTTTGCGGGGGTGAGAGAGTGAGCGACAAATCCCCAGAAAGGGTCGAGTGGGTTTGGGAATTGTGGGTGGGCGAGTGGATTTCGGAAGGGGTGGGGAGGGAATTGCCCGCGAGAATTAATCACTCGTCCAATCTGCGCGAAATCACGGCGTGTAATCACCCTGTGAGGTTTGTTATTAGCGCTCTCCGCCGGAAAGTATACACAGTGACGGTCGAAACTTTCCGGAAACCAGGCTAGAATTGAATGTTTCAATTACCAACCGGCATTATGACTTTTCTGCCTGGCCGTTTCACATTATTGTCCAGATTTTCCGCGGGATTGTGTTTTTCCTCCCCCTCGCGCAATGTTTGTTAAACAGCAGCAGGCTTATTACAATTGTTCAAATACGCCAGGCTTTGCCGTCCGACTCACCCCCATCCCTCCCAGGGGGTGTAATGACTTGATAATCGCATTCCGCTCCATGTTTTTCATGAATTTTTTCTTCGCCTTCATTCACAGACCCATTATTAATCCACCGCGAAATTAAGGAACTACATTCGCCAATATTTATGACTCTTGATTAGTCCCGCGATTCTCAGTCAGCATTTGTCGAAGCTCTCGCTTGTTGCTGCTGTTGCTGCTTGAAAATCTCTGAAAATTTTCCATCGGTCATGACGAATCGCCCCGCTCGATTAAACATTATTAGCAAGCTTCTTTCAAATGGCAATTGAAAGACGAGAGTTCCTTCGGGCAAATTTAAAGACACCGCGGAACCAACCCTGGAATATCGATGAAAATCCCAAATTAATGACTCGAAATTGCGCAACGAGATTTTCCGACCGGTTCGACCACTCTGATCATCCCGCTGATACCGTCGAGGACTCTGGAAATATCTTTGTAAGAATTTAATTAACGTAACTTTGACGTAAAACGTAATGCAGCGCGCAGCTTAAAATCGTCACGCCCGGAAGGGGATGATAATTAGCGAATACACGCAGCTACAACATCGAGAGGAGAACTAATTGAATTTCTATCAGAGTTTAATCAAATAACTCGCGCATCGAGACTAGAATGGGACCTCGATATTGATACGCGTGGAGCTTTTCAACGGAGATTTCACCTTCTACTTTACCTCCCGCGGCTGGCGACTAAAAAACCTCCCTTGTGCGGAGCTCCTTCTAAAATATTGTGCTGGAATAAACAGTGTGCAGGGGTTTCGCTCGAACGTTTTAATAGATGGCGTAATTCGATCGATTGTCCTTTGTCGTGTCGCTCGTACAGTGGCCACGATTGATCCCTGGCTATTTCCCCAAACGAAAACAGGAAACTATCGCGTGGCAAACGGGGCGAGGAAGAGGAGGGAGGGGGTTGCAGTCTGGAACATCGTCGCTGATACGTTCGGATACGTCGCCCCAGTCAGTCCGTCAGCAATCCGGTTCTCTGTTATTTCTAACTGCACCCGTCCATGAAGGTCTGCCCCCCCCCCCCCCCCCCCCATAAGGAGACGGAGCAGCTGCGAACGTCCGCAAAATTATTCGTTTCGACGTTTCGTTCGTTTCGCTTTCTCGTTTTCTCCAAAATTCCAATTCAAGTGGATCACGTGACACGCGCGACTCTTTCGTTACCATTTAATCAGGGTAGGTTCGTCCGTCCGTCCGTCCGTCCGGCCGTTTATCGTCCACTCTTCCCACACACGTCGCGCGTGTAAGTTGCGTGGCTTTCACGCGTTTCCTACCGCTGGATTAATCAGGCGAGTTTCCACTTGCGAGCCCAACGCGGACGCGTGTCGGGAAACAGTTCCGCGCACTGTTATCGACAAAAACCACTAATCAGACGGACAGTTTCGGCTGGCAATGCAGATACCGCGCGTGCTAAGATAAATGGCGAAGCTCGAGCGAGTGTAAAGACACGATAAAAGTGTGTAGAAGATTAAAATGCTCTGGAATTGGGTATGCGAGGGAAACGGGAGATGAAATACATCGATTTGGGGGTGGAGAGGAAGAAGAGGAGGAAGAGGGAGAAGAAAAGGAAGGAAAGGGGAAGGATGAGGGGGGGTGGAGAGTAAGAGAGGAATGGCAGATATTCGTCCATTGTCCCCTGCGTGGAAAAGGAAACAAGTATGGTGTCAGTCGTTGGAGGAGGAAGGAAGAGGCGAGACGAGGAAAGGGGAGGGAGGGGGGCGTGAAAGAAGAAGAAATGGGCAGAACGAGACGGTAGCCAGGTCAGACCAAGACAGATAAGACCTCGTTATGGATTCCGGCAGCGCAACAGCCAGGACGTCTTCATTGCCTCAAGTGTCCTGCAAGATACGAAATAATGTCGGAGCGCGCGACCAAGGCACAAGGATAACTTATCCTGTCCACGCCCCTTGGAATTTGTCCTATCTGCCGTTGCTGCTCCCGTTGCCCCAAAAGCTCCCTATCTCCAGTCTTACCCCCGTTGCCACTGCTACCGCTACCATTGGTCCTTGCTGCTCGTGCTTCCAATTTCCAATGCCAGGACGAATCTGCCTGAAACTTCGCCACTTACTTTCCACCCCAACTGCCGGGGCTACTAAATCCACCGACAAAATCGCTACCTGCCGCGAAAAAGCTCGACTCCGAGGAAACTCTATCCCCATCGCGCGGACGCTGCTCCATTTCCGAACTATTTCACCCCTGCGACCATCGCGTTCACCGAGGGTGAAGCGACGCGACATTGGCAATAGCGTTGTCCATCGCAACGCTAGTGCCCGACGATATCAGCAACGGTAGCAGCGGCAGTGGTAAGACCCCGTGAAGAGTCCGACGGAGATGCCGCAGCCACCCCCCTCCGATGATTCAGAGCGCAGACACTTTGGCGAGGACCCAGGCATCCTTCTTATGTCAAATTTGACCCAGCCGCCTCCTTATCTCGCGAAACATAAGAATAACTTGTCCCGAGATCGCGACGCTGTCCAACGGGAATCCCCGCGGCCTGTTCCCGACGCTTGTTCACTCGCGGTATAAAACTTGAGAGGCAGGAGTGATTTTTCTTGCGAGACACGACGGCCAGGAACAAGCAAGTGGAATGAGCTTTGCAAAGTTGTTTCGGCGTCGAAAAATTTCGGATCCTTGCAGTGTGTTGCAGTGGCGTGCGTCACTGGATAGGCGGGGGTTGGCGAGGGGAGGAGGATGGATCGTTGGCCTCGGAAGGGGCTCGGGAGGGCGGGGGGCTTATCGGTCTCGCGGGACGCGCCAATACGGTGCGAGAGGCGCTCCGCTCGAAAACGACACCGCGTATAAGCGCCGGATAAGAAAGTTTCGCGGTCTATGAAAAATGCAACGCTCGAGTTATCGCCGCCGTGAATTTTTCATCGACGCTAGCGAGAGCGTACGCGAGTTAGTTGCCTTTTTTCCGCTTACGACGTCTCGCAGCTTTTTCTTCCTCTCCATCTCCCTCTCCTACGCCCTCGCCGTCCACCTTCGCCCCAACCTCGACCATCTTCCAGTCACCCCCCCCCCCCCTCGCGACTTCCCACCAGAACTGACCCGGTCCGTTCTGATAACTTTGCCGGATGCCGGACCCTCTCGCGTTTTACGCCCGTTTACCCCCGAAGACGCTACTTTACTATTTTCCTCGGACATTGAAATTCTTTACTCGATTTTTATTGATTTGCCTATTGTCGGTTTTACTCCTCCTCGTTCCGGCCGACCACTTTATGGCCTCTTCATCTTTCACGCTCACACCCCCTTCTCTCCCTCCACACTATTTCTCGACGAACCTTCCGAAGATTGATCAGAGATCAGTCGAATTTATCTCAGGATGAACCGATGAATCTGCCCTTTTGCCAGAGTTTCCCCGTAGTTTTTTACCATTAGAGCCGGCGTTCTCGTTGGGGTGGAGGGTGGAAGAGGGTATTTTCCTCGTAAAGATTCTACCAGCTTATGGCTTTCTTTTCTTTTTCTCTACCTACTCTTTTGAACAGCGTGAACAGCTTGCATACGGCGTAAACCAGTTTTCGACAACGTTTAACGAGTTCCCTCGGAACCCAGCCCTCAGCTGATAATTGCTGGTATTTAAGAAGGGCCTTTATGCCTCTACGGTCACGCGCAGCTGGCGCTAAGAAAACCCGCACGACCGCTCTACGCGGAAGAGAGGGGGTGTGTTAGCTCCGTTCCGTATGCGTGGGAAAACCTGGAGACGCGTTGCTGAATTTGGAAAAGCAAAAACCACCCCTTGTCTCCTTCGTAATGAAATTAATGAGATTAATGAAAACTTCTCATGGATTATGACATAAATTTTACAGAGACTCTGCACTCGAGTAATTTATAGTTCACTTTCTGTGCATGTATGGAGTGTGTGTGTGTAAGTATGCGCTCGCGCGTTGGTATAATTTATTCAATAACTACAGTAATTGGTGCAGCATGATTAATATGAAATGCAGGAAAATCAATAACAATTTCTAGAAATTAGTTGGGTTCGAGTTTAATGTGCGTTAAAATTATTACTGTGTAATAATAACTCTCTCTCTCTCTCTCTCTCTCTCTCTCTCTCTGTTGGGGACTCGAGACATTTCGCTGATTCGCTTTTTCATCCAAAGTTCAAGCATGGAAATGTTTCAGTTCCCAGTGGGGTATAAAATTTTCACGCTCGCGCCGATAATATTGCGTCTTACTCTTTTAGGGCAAACAATGCAGCGACATCCCAAACCGCGGCCTCGGGGTTTCACGAATATTACATTTTTGCCCGACTTCTCTGCCCCCTCCAAAGTTTTTTATATTCCGTCACACTTGGATCACCCTGTAGAGACGAGAGCGTTGCACAAATAGACTCGTCGCGCAGTTCGGTTCGTTCCAGCGATTCTCTCGGCGTCCTCGCGATGACAGTTCGACGTGCCACATCCGGGTGTCCCCTTTTCACTCCAATTTCGTATCTCGCGCTTCAAGGAAAACGAAAAAGCTGGAAAATCGAAAAAACCGTCGTGCCCGCTGCCTTCCGGCTTTTTCACGATCGCCCGAACGAACGAACGAGCGCCGATCGATCGTCCATTGTTGTTAGGGCCCCCGTTGTTGCTGCCAGTTTACAATAAATAATACAGTCGAGCGATCTGCGAGCTTTTGTAAGTCAGCCCGTATTGTTTGCCCTCGGTTACCGTGTCTTCGTAACTCGAGCAATTATTGGGACTCTCTCGGAGTGCCGTTATTGGCCAATTGTACAAGGAAAATCTCCCCGGTAATTATATCTCGAGGGAAGGGGCCGGGTGAGCTTTTTCAGGAACTCATTTCCGAAGAGAGTTTGACCTTGATGTAGCTTACTCTGGGGGTTTTCGTTGAAGGAGCGTTGCCCTGGACATTTGAGAAGGTTACGGTACAATGTACGACTGGCCTTTAGCAGGTGGGCTTTTGGAAAGGTGAGCAGCCTCTTGTTCAGAGCGGGAACAACCCTCGGGAACACGCCAGCAATCCGTCACCCTTAAATCCTCGAAGGCAGATGCCTCCTCGCGCGAACCCTCCCCTATAACCTAAGCTATTTTACATTCACCTCAAATCATGCATATTTAATCGTGGCAGCGGCCCAATCTACTTTCCCTAAGAGTTAATCGTGGCATAAGGAGACTTCCACCCTCGAACCCCCTGTTACCACCCATCATCCCTCGAACCCCCGTAAATATCCGCGTGCGAATCTCACTCGTAATCATGAAGAATTGTCAGTGTACCACGTCGCACAATCGGTTTCATAATAAAGTCAGAGAGAGAGAGAGAGAGAGAGAGGGGGGGGGGGAGAAGGAGAAAACTCACTTATTATTAAAGTTTCTCGGCCTTTAGATCAGGGAAAAAATCTCCTAGGAAAATTTCCTTTATTAATATTCCCCGTCGGATGCGACTCCGGTTCCCCGTTAGAGATGTCAGTTTTTCATGAATTTATTCAAGGTTGGAGGGATGGGGTGTGCACGGGAGCTTATTAAATTTGGTAAACCTATCGAATCTCTGCGGAAAGAAATTTGGAGGTCGTCCTTCTGTGGGCAAAGCTCTCGATTATCCAGGGATTCAATCAATAAACTAACCCACACACACACACACACACCCTCCCACTCGCAGACCGAAGTATCGACTCTAACGAAATTGACGAGCAACGGAATGGGCCTGGAAATGAGATTTTAAAATTCCATAGGCAGGTGGAAATAGTGTATAAGCCTGATTTCTTGATAGGTTACTAAATTCCTAAACGCAGCGAGTATCCAGCGAGAAAGACACCTGTACCGCGTCTTGCTTGTCTCTGGCAACACCTGGCGGTTCCTGCTGTGAAGGCGCTTCGCCCTTTTTCCCCCACCCCCTCGCTCGCATCCTTTCCCTTCCGCTTAATGGACTTTAACGAGCTCGAGACGGCTGCGGGACCGACGCGGGATCGACTGCCGGGGGTAGGTAGGACCGGGGGTGCGCTGTCAGTGGTTAAATTAGAAAACTCTCGGGACAAGAGAGACCGGAGAATATTTAAATTAGACGAAGGAACCTCAACCCGTGCCCTTAATGAGCAGAATGAGCGATCGAGAATTTCCAGCGAGAATGTTTAGTGAATTAACGCAACCCACTCTCCGAAAGTGGCCGATCTCGTTCGTTAGGACACCTATCGGTTTTCCATGCCAGCCACTTTTACCTTCCAGAGGGTGCGTGCGTTTCACGCGAGAAAATCTTTTTCTCCTTCAATTTCACCGCTCATCTTTGCTATGCGTTTTCCGTGACCTCGGCGATAGTCTGCGTCCGATCGTTCTCCTTTTCCCTCTTCCCCTCCCTTAGCCGTGGAAAAGCGTGCCTATAAAATGCGGAATTGTGCATTTTAGTGGGGCAACTCTGAACCATTGCCAAAGCATAACTATCGCCATCCTGAGTTTACGTTATTGTCGCGAAAACTTTTCTCGCAAAATCCAATTCGCGCGGGAGCAGACGAGCGATTAGCATCACGCAGATTCCCATTAAACGAAAACTCTATCAGCTAGAAATTCGTTTATGTAAACCCATGACTCTGCTTTATTGTTCTCGCGAATAATGCGCGGCCGGCTAATCAACGATCAGATTCATCAAGCTGATTCTCTACCCTCCTTCCTGACTCCTGGCATTTATTTACAGCCCAGCAGGTTAATTATCGCGACTAAGCAGAGTTAATTGAAATGATCTGTCGACGTTCCACGCCCCTCCCCCTCCCCCTTACCCCTCTCTCCCTCTTTCACGGTGGCCCAAATACCGTGCTAATTAATCTGCTAAATATGCTGTGGATTTTTCAATCCCAACCACCCCGCCCAACACTCCCCTCGAGCACCCGAGTCTTCGGCCTCGCTCTAGACTTTCCATGGGGAACCATGGAAAACCCCGATCGACGGATTTCTTCATTTTTCTCCGGCGCTTTCTCGATTTCTTGGCCGCGTCACGACGTACCGTTTCTCACGTGCACCGTTACATTATAATAATACGTGTAATATGTCTTGCCGAGCGTTTCTCTGATACTTGAATAGTAGAATTTCCAAAGTTTCCCCACTGCAGGAAGAACAATGGAGATATATTAGGTGGTCAAGTTAAATGGAACATCCTGTTGTATACGAGCGGACTACACGGAGCTCGCACACAGAAACTCGCGCGCGCGCACCTACCGAAGTATTGGTAAAAAAGCCTGGCCACACACGGACAGAGGAGAGCGTTGCGCGTGTGCGTGCTACTGGACCTGTGCGAAATGCTGTACAAGGTGCGGAAACGCTGCAAGAGGAAGGAAGCAGATTCCATTTGCGGCTAAATGACTGATGCGCAGCGTGTTGCGCGTCACGTTATGACTCTGGACGTGGCATGATATATAGCTGGGACACCGACACACGCGCGCGCTCACACGGACGTGGAAACCTGCAGCCGCACACGTTAAACGGGTAGAAACCACGTTAGCCCGAGCACACCGCGCACAAACAACTTGAAACACACGCAAAACCGTATGGATTTATGTGGGAATCGCATAAATATTACAGCTGCGCGCGTGTGCGTCGCTCTGCCGATGCGAGTGTGTGTGTGTGTGTGTGTGTGTGCGCGACTCACACCCCCACTCCGAGCATTGCTTCGTGAAACATTTATTTCCTGATAAATCGGTTGACCACCACTGGGCCGGGCCTCGAGATCAACCACTGACCGCATAATTTTGCGCATTTTGAAAATTGCTGGTCTCTCGTGTAAGGGCGGTCGAATCGCTCCGTTTTTCCCTCGGTTTTCCTCCCCCCGTCGAGATATTCAGTTTCCTCCTGAGAATCCGCCTTGAGAATCATTCTCTCTTCTTCGTTTTTTCTTATCTTTCTCGGATTTTTCGATTACTCGAGAACTCGAGCTTTTTTCCGCTCTTCTTAATTTGGTCGCGAGGGGTTGGAGTCGGTGACGGACGAGTTTCGCGTTTCTAGTGGGTTTCAGTGGTGGTCGTGGCTCATGGAAATTAGGGGCAGATAACCACTTGCCGACCACGACGGATCGGTTTTAGTCGTCGGTACTCTTTGTCGCGCGTGTAATAAACTTGGGAGGCTGTGCAATTTGAATATTTGACTTGGCGGCGGCGGTGGCCTTGGCGGCGGTGGCGCATCACCGCAAGATTACTCCATTATCTCTCATAGACAATAGAAACCGCTTACGTGCCCGTAAATGGCTACATCCACCACCACGAAGCCAACAACCCCCTCTGTCCTCTCCTCTCTACACCTCTGCCTGACCCCATCCCTTCGCTTTGCTTCATTTATTTTAGCACTTGCATACCAAGGTGAAGTTGGCATTGCCTTTTTATCAGCATTTCTAAAGAAGATCGTGCATTCCCATTGCACTTGAAATATTTCTATCAAATTGTTTAAAATAATCGGTATTGTAGGTGGGCAGTGTCAACTTCACCCTTCTCAACCGACAAAATGTGCTCCCCTTCTTTAGACCTAAAAAATGTCTTCTAAAGATCGAGGACAGTAGTAGTGTAAGTTTTGGAATGCTGTGGTTTCGCACGTCACCTCCTCTCTCCCTTCCCTGTTATTTGTTCCTCGATAATTTAAGTCGTTGTTTCACTTTTACTATCGGAAACTCGCCGTTTCCCTTACTTTATTTTTCCTGGATGACTGTACCTTGCATTTTCCTGGCCCTTCCACCCTCCCCCTCCCACTGCAACTCCTCTACGTCTACGTTATTGGCTCACTTGCATCCGTTGCCTCTTTTCTTCCATCGCGCTCTCCATCTCTCTCTTTCTTTGATCTCGACATCTCCATTACCATTTCACTTGTATTTAGTGCACTCGACTCTGCCCCCCTTCTCTTTTCTGCTCCACCCCCTCCCCCCGACCTCGGCATCTTCATTGGACTCCGTACTCCCATCATTGTCTCACTGGAAAAGCTTATTCTTTTCCTTCCAGCAGCTTTTCTTTATTAAAAGTGTTTCCAATCTTCTTCTAGAATCTATGCTCGCTTTTTGCTCTTCGCGATACTTGTTATTTTTTTAAATGTTTATACTTTATTCTTTCAGAGACTTTCTCCCCAGCCCACTGTCCATCTTATTTTCTTTCTCTACCAATTCTTCCGCCAGTCATGTTTTTCTTCTCATATTCGTATTTCTTTCCAATTTTTACTTGAGCCAGCTTCATATTTTCGTACTTTCTTCCACCTTCGCTTCCATCTCGATTCTTATTTTTGTGTCTTATTTCCCGTATTTCTACCCTCATGTTTCAGTGATCCCTTTATCTTTTTCTTCGGGTTTCTCGTTGAATGAAAATACGCGCGCGCGCCTGCGAATGTGGCTGTACGCGTGTGTCGGTGGCTGCCTATTGTGGCTTGTCAAAGCTTAACTTGCTCAGCTGATGTCGTTACAGTCCGCCCGGAGTTCTCCAGGTTTTTGACACTCGCTAGAACGCGGAAAGCCAGCCTCATCGACCCATGGACCCGCCATTCGCGCGCCGATCGATCTTCCTCAGCGACTTTGCCGAGCTCGAAGACCCGCTGATTTGCCGGAAGTCAGGCTACGTTCCCAAAGAACACTCCTCCCCTCCCCCCGGCCTGCACTCATATATTCCAAGATTTTCGAGTTTTTCGCCCTTTTCCCTGGTGAGAAACATCACAAGCCGCGTGCTCTTTGAATTCTATCGGCTCGCCAGATACTTTTGAAGAATTTCTCAAGTATGGTTCTTTCGACAAAAGCAATTAGGGAGTTTTGCACGTTCACTTTGCAGACGCGCGTGTCCCTCGGTAGTCTCGCTTAAATCGATGCTACGCGACAAGACGCAGAACGTAGCTTGCCAATCACTAACATCATTACGATATCTCCCTTGCTCAGTGGCTACATTTGGACGTAGGAAAATGCAATGGGTCGAGGGGAGAAAATAGCAGAGGGGTCTCAACCCCGGTAATCAACGCTCAAGAAGCTGTAATCATGTGGTTCTGGGGTGTCTGGCAGCTTTGCAGAAAGCTCTTTGTCAATCTGCTTATTTATGCGCCTGCTTTAAATGCTTGGAGTCTCACATTTGTCAGCGGCTACTCAAGCCCGTAGATTCCAATGGATTTTCCCTAATGATCTATGGCAGTGGGAAATATCTCAATCGCCCCCTCTCCACCCCCTACCCCCGGACTCTGGTCTAATCGCCGAAAACTCTCTTCTCCCGTCACTCTTTTAACGGACGGTAAATTGCGCGAGCCATTTTATGTTTAGTGTACTGGCAGGATTTATAAAAGTTTAATGTGGCATGTATTTCGTAATGTCACTGGGGTATTATAGCGAGGGATTTTATTTACGAGCGCGTCGAACTTTATTGAGACGCAGCGTCTCCCGTGCGCGCGCACAATTTCACCCCCGGCAGGGGGTGAGCCAGGTAACCGATTGCGATTAAAAATTCGGCCAATCGACGGCGCTAAGTGAAAAATATTGCCTGTAAGAAGCGGGGTTAAAGTGACCGAGCACCCTATTTAATTAGAGCCCTCTGAAATTAATTACCGTCCACGTCGGCCCGTGAAACATTTCCAGCGCGATTTCCATGGAAACGACATTGCCGGTTGCGAGAAAAGGGCACGCCGCTATTTCCATGGAAACGGACCGGCGAGGATCACCAGTCGCGCAGGAATCTTCGGTTAATCGGATGATTGGCAAGCCTGCAAGGAACCCCCGAGGAATTGGCAGGAGTTCTCTCAGCGAGAGGATAACGAGAGATTAACCAAGTGCCACCAGCAGAAGCTGTTGCCTAAATAAGTTCTCAGAGACGAGAGAGAGAGAGAGAGAGAGAGAGAGAGAGAGAGAGAGAGAGAGAGCGCTGGAAAGATTAAGGATTAGCATCGAGTCCTGATCTCCAAGGACCTCAAGCCTGACAAGAGTGTGTCATGTAAATATGTGCGTCTTGCCCTCGAGGGGAGGAGGGGCAAACTCCCTCAAGAATAAGAATGACCATTTTTGTAATGCAATCGTCGATCATTCCTGCGAGGATCTCGTGGAAACGTAACGACTCATACATCGTCCTGTGGAGAGCATCGACGATGGTCCACAGAAGAATCCTCCGAGGATATAAATCCACGTCCCGTAAAGATCACAGCGGCATGTGTGAAGGGGCTCACCGACGTGGTCAGAGAAAAGCTGTTGCTGCGAGAAAGCCCACGAAGGTGTCCTGTAAAGACGCGAGGACTTACGTTCTGCTAGCCACGTGCCGCTGCTTCCAATTCCCTCGGGATCGCCGGGAAAAGCGCGGCTGCTCAATATTGCATGCAATTTCCGGTACTGCGGGTCCACGTGGTGCTGCGGTCCCCGGGACCCTGGCGGCGCGGGTGTCTTCATTGAACAAATTGCATAATGGATGCACGTTCTTGGCCACTGTTAGTCACTGGTTCCCCCCTCCCCGACATTCTCTCCCGTCAGCTGAATTGTCGCGTTAGATCTGGGTTACTCGGAATACGACTGGTACCTGTGTGTGTGTGTCTGCTACACAGCGTCCAATAGAAATGGACCAGCCACCCAGCGATTGGTTTATATTATTGAACGATCTTTCGGCAAGCGCCGGTAAATTTTGCGCTGGGCGTGGTTTTAATCATTTAATTCTCTCTGGATTACTCGCGGGATTTTCGACATTCTAGTTCACCATCGGTAATTGTTACTCCGCACTTGGTTGGCATCGATTTGCACCCCCAATGTCCTTCCCGTCGTACTCGACCATCGGCGTTATCGTCACTGCTGCCGGTGTCTCTGTTTCACCAGCAGAGAGAGGGGTTGACCGTCGTCATCGAAAACCTGGCGAAAAGTATCCTTGTTACACTTTGCTTTTATCGACCGGCAGTTCTCGCGGGGGTGTAAAATGTCTAGCGAGCTTTTAATTTCCTTTCGGCGCTATTGCCGCCACGGGAGAGGGGAGCATTGGAAAATTGCGCTGGTACCAGGATGACGGGTCATGAGTACGCGTGGCTCGTAATCTGCCTGAAAGAATGGACGAGGAGAACCAGTTGGAGAAATAACGCGAGCGGCTGCGGGGTGGGGCGACCGGTTTTTGGATACGGCACTGCCACTTAGAAGTTTGAAACAGTCGCTGCTTAAGCCATGGTGAGAATTGGTCTCAATTATTAAGGATGACTACAACGGTGTACCGCCTAAGTAGTTATTTAAAATTAAGCACTTGTGTGTACACCGACGTATCTCTCCCCGGCGCGCAGGGCTGTAAACTCATATTTTCCACCACATCAAAGAAACTGCATTTTTCATGGTGTTTCCTAGAGTCGAGTCTCCGGCTCTTTGAAAGATTTCGCGGAAAAAGTGCTTGGGGAAAAAATGAGCGAGTCCCTTCTAAACACATTTCGCCGGAGTATTCCCTGTGTATTTTAATGCTGTTAATTAAACTGGCACGAGCGAAGCTTTTTCCTGCGCGTAGCGCTGCCGGCGCCGCCAAGACCTTTTTCGGGGAGGAATAAGCAAACTTATTGAATTTCTCAGGCGTTCCCCAGGAAAAATGAAGTGAAATTTACTCCAGAGGATCGACTTAATAATGCAGGGACTTTCGGCCGTGGCGCGGGGTCTTGATAATTGCAGCTACCGCACTGGAGTCTCTCACCAACACTGACCAAGCGAGCTTCTCCTGCAGGCGCGAGCTCCTGCTATCCCCGTGGAATATTAATATGACGCGAAATATTATAAGCCGCGACAGCGTACGCCGCGGGAATACTAAATATTATCCTGCAGGACCCGTGCTCTCGGCCCCGCATTTTGCTCCTGGCAGAATCCTGCAGGACACCACCCCCCTGCCCCCCATTCCACCCGTGACCGTGATGATATACTACGCTTTGCACGCCGCGTTGCTTGATTTCGAGCTTAAAAAGCTCCGCGAGCTCCCTACCGATTTACTAATAACCGAAACTTTGCTCTGTTGTTTCCTCCTTTCTTCTTGCTACGCCACTCGAAAACTTTCGATAAAACAGGAATAATTTACGTGGAGCTCCGCACGTGCTTGGATTTATCATCCGGCTGCTACCCCTGCCACCAACCCCGGGCCATCTTATAATTTCGTTTAAATAATGCATTTAATAGTCCCGAACGATAGATTAATAACGATCTCGAGGAACCAATAAAACTTAACGGTGGTTAAGCTCTGCGAAAGTGGAGGAATATATGTATAATCCGACGGGTACCTCGAGGCTTGCGTGAAACACGAAATAAATTCACTCGCGGAAATTACTATCTGTTTTCGTATTTTAAACGGATGGATAGATAAATTCCCATGAGAAGTTTGACCGAGGCGCATCAAAGATAATACATTCTAAAAGTTGATCTTGGGGAATTTAGCACTTTTGTCGGATTAATCTGTTTGGCAAGTTTTAGATTTGATAGGAATTTAATTGGATTATACTAGAGAATTCCGTGGTACGACGAAGTAAAAATATATATTAAATTAAGCTAGACCCGGCCAAGTCGGGCGTATAACGTTTTCAGAGAGTTTAATATTTTCATAAGTCAAATATAAAATTCAATGGTAAAACTATATTTGGAATAAGTTTTAGAAAGTTCAATATATGTATATATATACACAAACCTGTATATATTTCCTTAATTAAAATATAGATTTAAGGAGAGGGCGGCATCACGAGGGTAGAGCAGTAAGTTAAATGCATCGTTTGAAGGGCCGAGTGCATGATTAAAGGTGAAGAAGAAGAAGAAAAATAGGGAAAGAGAGAGCAAAAAGGAAAACCAGGTGAGTGTGACTTGCGAGGTTTTACTATTTTTTACATTTTTCTTTCGGACCCTCTCTCTCACTCACTCGGACTCTCGCAAGCTTCTCTGTCAAGTTTCGCGATAAGATGGTCGACGATAAGGCCAAGTCACTGGGCGTCAAAGCGGACCCGTGGGCGAGACTCTAGGTGTGCTTAGACCTACATTTATTGGCTAACGAGACCCGCCATCGTAAGCCCTTTAACAGGTAATTTTCCTTAACCGGAGATAAACTGGCGAGTGGTTGCTATTACACCTGCTTCCCCGCCATTTGCTGGAAAGCGACTCGAAATTCGATCTCCCCGGCCAAATAAATCGACTTGCATGCCGAGCATTGAATATTTCATGAAAGAACTGGCCTTGAAATGCATTTAACGAATTATACATATTTTATGCGGCGTGCGCTCTCTCTCTCTATAAAATACAGAGACGCGCGATTCCCTTCATTCGATTTGACTTGGATTGACGCCGACGCGAAACACCTAATTCGCTCTAATTGCTCCTTGCAAAAAATATTTCTGTTTTATCAGTTAGGTCGGTGATACCGGAACCGAGAGTAAGGGTGGGGCGGGGATGGAGGTTGGGGGCGCAATTTCGTCAGCCGTGCAATTTCGTCGGGGAAAAACAATTTCAGGCAAATCGTAAACACGTCGATGTTGAAGTTGATCTTATTATCCGTGTCTGCGTCGATGAACACGTCGATTTAAGCGAAACTCGGCAACGCCGCTTTTAATTTAATGCGCCCAAGCCCGTGGATCATTATGCATAATACAGCAAGTTTGCCGCCGCTCTCGGACAAGGCTTCTTTTTTCTCTCTCGCTTCTCCCTTTGCTGAAACGATAGAAGAGGAGAGGAGAGGAGAGGATCAGCTCCACCGACTTTTTTCATCGTTTCGCGAGCGTTCCTTAGCCCCTCAGGTACCAGGCCCATTCCTCCCTTAACCGGAATTATCTTTCTCGCTGGATATTTCGATAAGGTTCTACCTTGGCGAGGCAAATCGAATTGTTCTCCCTGCAGTCCGGGGTGCTTTTGGCTTCGCCAGCCCTTCCAGTTGGGCTACACAGTCGGGACGAGTTGATAAAAATGATGGGAGGACGTCATCGACGAGAAGTTTCAGGGAAATAACGCCAGAGAAGCGTCGAGCTGTTGGGATCGAAGGGGGAGGGGAGGGGGGTGCGCGTTCTGGTTGTTAGGTGGCGCCGTCGTAAAATTAATTACGCCTCGAAATTGTCTTAATTAAAAATGTGTCCGCCGCCCGTCAGCTCTCGAAAAGCCCTCCGCGCTCCTTCAGCGCTCAACTCACCCTACCCACCCCCAGACACCCCTCCCACGCTTCGCCGTTTGCGACGTGCTGAAGGCCCCTCGACACCCTTATTACCTACTCGGCCGCGAGCATAAGCGTGTACGCCATGAATATTATGTCATTATGCAATCTCGCGGTGCATGCAACGTCTACCCGCAACCTGCAGGTTCACTTACTGGTGCAACCTGCCACCGAACCAACCCCCTGCTGAGTACTCAAGTCCCGACAGAGTTTCACTGAATTTTTCCCCCTCGATCTACCAGGTGAGACGATTTTCACCGATCCGCTCCTTCGATGTGTTCGTACTAGCATTATAACACCCCCCTCCCCCCTCCCCCCGGGATTAATCAGGGGGATGAAATTATCTGACATTTGTCGTCTCTGCGAGAGAAACAACGGGGATGAGAATGGAGAAACAATTTGGTTCTTGAATTTTTCCATATCATTTCATTTATGAGATTACTTGTTTAATTGTATACACACACACACCGTCACATATACAGTCTATAGTTTTAATATTTCCTCCCATTGTCATTAATAATCCTAGCCTAATTTCCAATTAATCATCGTAACATTTTCATCCTTAGTTATAAGGCTGATGTAATATATCATAAATTCCAATAAAGCGTTCTTGGTGACCTTAAGCTTGCACGAGGGTACAGGACCTATTTAATCGCCTGCGCGCGCGCGTGCCGTGGCCCATAATTTATTAATTTAAATTATACTCGCACGGATATGACGGGATGAAGTTAATTGGTGGTTTCGAAAATTCCCCTGCCTCTCTTTCTGCTCTTACTCCTGTACTACTCTCTCTCTCTCTTTCTCTATACTACAATTCCCGACCTCGATCACCCTCGAAGCGATGCGAACCAGCAACGTCAGCAACTTGGTGAATTTTTTAAGAGCATTCCATAAAACGGATTGTCAAATTCTGTCAGTAGTGCGAAACTATTTGCAACGCTGCTCCAGGCCAAATTTCGGCAGGGCTCTATTTTTTTTTCAATTCCGGCTCATCGACTCTTAAATTATTTATCGTGCGATCGCCACTTTGAAAGAGAACCAAACCTGATTGTTCCCGGTAGCGATGGCGGATCAACGATTGTAAATTTGACGAATTTCAATAGACCAGGATCTATGAATTTGATTCACGGTCTGATTTATTCGATAGGCACGGTCGAGTTTTTGCAAAATAAAAGAAGGATGAAAGGGGTGTAGATTTTGCAATTGACATTCCCTTTTCAGTGATCTCAGAAGACGCTCGCGTCTGTACGCGACGGTTTTCAGGCGATTAATTTCATCCAATAGGTTATTAACGAGATGATTAACGAGTTGGCAAAGTGCGATAATATTTCAATAATTTTCCTTCGTGAAATCATAGAACTCGCGATGATCCGACTCATTCGATAACTGCCCGAGTCCCGAGGAAATAAGAATAAGAGTTCTCGTAAGAACTATTAGAATCAGCAGAGCGAGAAGTCCCTTGCTTTTTAAAAGTTTCAGCAGTCAGGCCGGGCTGACTACCCTCAGGCTCGGATTCTATTTCCGCAACCGGGAAAAACAGTAATGTCGGGAATAATGGCTAGAGACTATCGTCCATCAGTCAAATCTCTTGCCGCTGCGTGGAAAATTGAAGAAAATGAAATCGTATACGAAAATTCCCAACTGATTTAAGGGACGAAACTTTGTTGGGAAACTTCATTTTTGCCGTTCTATTCGAAAATTGAATTGGTGGCCAGCGCGACTCCAGTGTGAATTTACTTTGTGAAGTTTGTACTAAAGTGACACCCGGTACAGCGTACAGGCAAGCACGCGTGAGCCTGCGGCTACATAAATACGTATATACTTAACCCCTCCTTCGGGGGTTGATTAAACAAGTAGCACGTAGGTCCTCGCCGTAGTGGAGCCAGGCCGTATCCTTTGGAAACAACTTTTAGTCGACGCCGTGCACCAGGAGCCGTTCTAACGCCAGGGTCATTACCACCCCTCTCCACCCCCATCCCCTTTAAATACCAACGCAGGAACGTAAAAGGGACGCAAACGCGAAAAAGCATCCAACTTTCGTCCCTCTCTTTCAGCCCACTGGCGTCTCCTCGTCTCATAATCGGTTGGATACTCCCACCCCCTTCCGCAACCCCCTTTCGCAACCCCCTTGATGAATTATTTTCTCTTACGAAATAATGCATCCGGAGCAAGTATCGAGACTTTGACGGGAGAATACGGGACCTCGAAGGTCCGTGGAAGAGAGGAGAGTAATAGGATAGTAGTGGGGGTTGAGGGTGGAGGTGAAGGGAGGTGGAGTTCGGAGACCCAGATCCCGAGCGAGATATTCCTATACACATGCACCGGTTTCACGCTCAAGCAAGCACGGACGTGGGCAGACGTTATGTCCAGGTACGTGGACAGGTAAGCCATGCTCTGTGTCTGACAGCCGTTACACATCCACGATCCTTGCAGCAACAGCCACCCCTGCCCCTTGCCGGGCCGACCAGTCCAAATCCACCGGCAGAAAAGGGGTGTACGTCGAAAGCACGAATCCTGCCCCGGAGAGATTCGGGATCTCCGCATCGCTGATCGAATCGTTCGTGCATACTTCGCGAGCGGGATAATTCGACTGCGACTAATTCGGGAATTGGTCGAGAATACGCCCCCGCAAACCCTCTACATCCCCAAAGCTATCTTTCCCCCTGCCTCTCTCTTTCTCTCTCTCTCTGTCTCTCATTGCCGTTCTCTTTCTCGGCATCTCTGTTTTCTCTGCTCGTCCTTTAACGCGCTTGTGCAACCGTCTCTCATGTATTTATCTAAATTTCTCTCCCCTGGCTCGCTCGATTTCACCCCCTCCCCCCACCCCCTTATCGAGATCCGTCTTCCTCCAATTGTTTTGCTCCGCACTATCCTCCGCACCTCGATCGCTCCAGCCGTTCTAAATATCTAACCGTGCACAGTCGAGACACTCGAGACCTCCCACTTCAACCCCTTTCATCCCCCCGGTGGTCTCCAGTTCGTCCAGCTGAATTCTCCTCGAGACGGTTGTTCGCGCACGCTGGAGGTCGCTCCTCGCGAGACGCGTCGACTTAAATTCTCCCCGCGATCTCACGTTTTCGTAATTAGCACCAACAGTCATTGATCTCGTTCGGGCGTCTCGTCGTGGAGGGGAGTGGAAGGGGGAGGGGTGCCAGCACCATTCTTATCGAGTCGACCGATAACACCGGCGCCCCCCTGGCTCCTCAAATCTCTCTTATTCATCGAAACTCGAAAGTTTGAAATTGCTCCAGCTTCATTAGCGTTCATTCTCGATATCCAATGTCGGATGACAGATGCATGAATGTTGAATGGAATCGTGTGCCATTTTCGAAGGGTAATGCAACGCTGCACAGAGGCCGCTGCATAAAAGAAAGGACGCGCGAGGTGGTATCTCGTGGGATTGATGGGCCCGGAAGGCTCGTGCATAGTTCAGGCACGTCTCTGCATCTCCAGATGGAAGTGCATCGCGATGCATCAGGCCAGCGCACAACTGGGTTGCACATGCGGCGCGGCGTCGCCTTATCCGTGAGACCTCCGTCGCTCCCCCGGATACGAGTCCTCCCGCCGCCCTAGCCCCGGCTTAAATAAAGAAGCGCCCGGTCCCACGATGAAAAGTTTCCCTTTGAAGCATTTCGAAAATTTCATGTCGCTGATGCGAGCGAACATCGCGCCCGCCGAGCGTCGAACGACCAACGTAAATCTCAGCAGCACTGCGAGAGCTACCCCGGCTAACGAAGAATTGGATTGGTCCCAAGTTCCGGATGGTCTCTCCCGACGAGAATGCACCGCGCGAGCCCATTGTTTTCTGACCCTTAATGATACACGCGTAAACGCGGCGTTACGACGTCGACATTTCAAAGTAATAAACACTGCGCGGATGGAATATAAATCGAACTGCTCGAAAATTACATTCTGCCGCATAAATTCCAGATTACGAAGCTCTTAATCATGGATTTCAATGGGTCGCCGTAACGAAGCACAGGCGTTCGATGCGAGGAAACAAAAGGCTGTGAAATGCGGTATCTACGGGATTGGCAAGTCGGATTTACGTGCAGATGCACCTAGAGATGACATTGCATACACGCGTGTGTGTACCAGTTAGGGTCCTTTGTGTTTGCCAAGTATAATGATCGTGATGTCCTTGATGCTCGCGTGCCCATCTCTCGTGGGGTACAATTGCCCGCGGCAAGTCTCTCTCTCTCTCTCTCTCTCTCTCTCTCTCTCTCTCTCTCTCTCTCTCTCTCTCTCTCTCTCTCTCTCTCTCTCTCTCTCTCTCTCTCTCTCTCTCTCTCTCTCTCTCTCTCTCTCTCTCTCTCTCTCTGTCTATCTCTATCTCTATCTCTCTCTGTCTCTCTACGACGAGTGGCATTGATTGCACGAGTGGCACAACTTGCATCCTAGAGAGCCAATTGGTCGGACACTGCAACCCCGGCTCCGCGGCCGAACCTTAATTCTACTTCGACCTGGAGGACCACTTCAGAATGACTTGACGAAGAATGGAACTTGTCTAATTAGATTCCCTCAGCTTTTATTGGCTTTCTCGATGATGGAATATGATGATAGTTTCACCCTCTCTTACTCGTTGTATTATACTGTCTCTGCCTCTCTCTCTCTCTCTCTCTCTCTCTCTCTCTCTACAAAATGATTTACCATAATGATACTCAGACCCTGTTGATCGAACTCTAGCAGTTAAAAGCACCCCCCTTCCCCTTCCTGTACATCGATTCGCGTAAAATCAGCCGTTTAATTAGATAATTTATCGGGTAGCAGAGAACGGGGTCGGGGCGTGTTCTTGCGAAATCCACTTAACCGAGGAAAAACTGTTTAAAACAAGCAGCGGATGACTATTCGCCATAGTCACTTTTCGATAAATTGTATCATACATATTTATGAAGTTCAAAGGATGATTTATTGAGTGGCACTTTTGGGAATTCAACTAAACGAACTAGTCTGCCAATTCCATTTCGCAGTTCGAGTCTCGCGTGATCGCTAAAAATAAACGACAACGCAAGATACCCTTTTTAATGGGTTTGACACGGAAGACTCGCAGCGTTTAATTCTTTATTGGCCAATCCGCGTCGCGGATTTAGTGAAAAAAAAAAAAGTCGTCGCATCGCGCGCTCCCTGAATTTATTTATGTTACTTGTCGCGTCCAATCGCAGATCCGGCCAAATCTCATTCAATTTTTATGCACCCTCGTGTATGTACATTTCTGATTACAAATGCGTCAGCCGCCTCTATCACACATTTCCACGTATCATAAATTCATCTCGTTAAACGTACACGATGGAACACATCCAGCGGCAAATTACACGTTTTTCGTTACACGTTTTACACGTTAAATTAGCGAGCGCTGCTAATAATTTAATGGGATTCAAGTGGAGCAAACTATACTTTTTATGTATGCGTTACTCTATCGTGTAGCTATGTGGCCAGTTCAGCATAGAGTCGGCAGCGACTCGTTAATGAAGTCCCTGCTACATTTTACCTCGTGTTTCTCACGTTAGCTTCTTTCTCTATCTCTCTCTCTCTCGCCTCCCCCCCCCCCCCCCACCTTTTTGAACCTTACGAACAAAGTATTTTTTTTTACTAAGCCTATCGTTTCCTCAAAAGCGATTCGCTCCCGTTTCAATTCGATACAAAAAAAATAGTATCTGCTGATGTTGGTGACGCGTCGGCAGGTTCTGCGCACATGCTTATCATTTTTGTCGCGCATTACCATAATTTTCCCGGCATTCTTAGTCTGGGCAAAGGGAGGAGGGGTGGCTTTTCTGGATACTTACGTGCTTGGATTTTTAGCGTCTACTCGGGTTGTCGCTCAAGCGTGAAACACATATACTCTCGTGCAAAGTTTCAAGATTGTACAATCGAAGCAGGACGGTTGAGGAGGTGGGGGAGGGGAGGGCGGGGAGGTTCGATCGTATCTCGATTCGGTCGTGCTGAAAATCCAGCGCCTTTCGCTAGGATAGAGTTGGGAGATCCAGCTGAACTATCGAACGCCCGTCGATGGGATAACCTGAATAATTCATTAACCCCGTTCATAATTGCACATGCATTATTTATTCGCTACGATTGAAGAGTGTTGCGAATGAATGAACGAGATGCTCGCGGAGAATTACAGGGAAGAACGCATGAATGAACTCCTCGTATGCACACGCGCACTCACACACACGCGAGAACACTCAGGGACATGAGAATAGAGAAAATTGCGTATACAAATTTATACAGCGTATTTAAAAGTTAAAGTTAGTTTAGGCAAACTAAGCTTATCCGTGGTAAGCATAAAAACAAGTAAAAGTCCGCTAAGTAGAGTAATTAGCGCGTTTTCAGCTGTCTCGCGGACACCTGTTAAGCGCGATATAATTCTCGAGTGGCGCTTTGCATCGTCGCCGAGACTTTCCAGGGCGATCCCCCGTCCTTGGCGCTGGGGGTAGCACGGGGGTGTACAGGACCGCGAGCCCGGGGTCACCGTGCACCAGGTCTTCACTCCGAGCGGCGATCCGAGAGCGCTGTAAACATTGGATATGACACATAATAAGCCGCTTGTGTATGCAAATGCATGCGAGCGGCGGGGGTGGTTGAGGCAGGGGAGGGACTGGTCGACCCTCGTGACTCGAGTGTGAACTCTATCGCGCGGCACGCAACCCACGCACGCGACCTCCTAAGATTGCGCAAGGAGGCCGATTATCGCACCCCCACCCACCCCCCGCTCCCACCTGAAAATCGCGAGACTCGCTTCCGGCTCGCCCCTACCCCGCCAGCTCCTATAAAATGCTCGACCCAACACGGGGGTTAATAAAACATCGAACATGGATTTTATGCGAACCTCGTAGTTTTATGCTGGTCTTTACGGCTTTGGATACAACTTCGCTCTATTTATGAATTAAACAATGCACCGCGATACGAATGCTAAGAACGCATCGCGCTGCAGGGGATGGCGGACAAAGATCTCGCATCTGGAATCTTGCCGAGTGCTAAATGGCCTCGTAACCTGGCTAGCTCCTTCCCTCCTCAACCCCGTCTTCTCCCTTTACCCTCTTAATTGCCGGGATTTATCGACATGGATCTCAATATAAGTTGGAGATATTTAATTTGTAATGCGCGGCGCTCCTCTAATTTATTAGCCGCCTCGTGCATTCTATCGTGCATTCCTGCATCGGGTAGAACACGGGGAAGCTCGTAAACGTGCAGCGTCTGGGGCGTCGGGGGTGAATGAACGTGTATGTCGAGATAGCACAGTGGAAGCAGCAAACAACGAGTACCTGGCTGGCTGTGTTCCATACAAACTTCAGCCACGAGTCGCAGGCCGTGCATTCGTTGTAGAAACACCGAGGGTGCACGCCACTTGGGGGTGGCGCCGAAGCGGGCACGACCCCCTGCTGCATGTGCGTTCTCGGTCTCTCGGCGTAGGTGTGACGTCGAAAACGTGTGTGCAGGAATTTCTCGGATATCGTACGTCCACCGAGAATTCACCCCCTCGCGCGTGGGGGATGACTCGCGCACGTACCCCTCCGGAACAATGCGTAAAAACCTCGTTTCAAGAGACTCGATTCGTCAGTGTATAATTGCCAGGCCGCAAAGCAACCCCGACCACTGCGCAGTCATTGGCTAACGTTACGATTTTCGGGTTAACTCCGGGGTTATCGATTGAATTTCTCTTTTAAATCCTCGCGCGTGGAAAATAACCCTTAAACCACCCTCTGGCCTACTGGCGGGCAGCGTAGCCCCCCCCCCTCCCCCGGGGTTGAGAACGAAATTTTTTATTAACGCGGACCCGGGGTTTCCCCGGCCATTCCGATAGACTCGACTCACCCCCTCCCACCCTCGGATAATTACACGCGCCGCTGTGGCGGGGGTTGCTCGATCGAGGCTCGCGACGAGACTTTACTTTTCGTCCGAATAGCTCGGGACTATCGGACGGCTTATATTCGCAGAAGGATAAAAATCTCAAAGGACCACCCCCCGTCCCCCGACCTCCAACCCCCGGAGCCTTCGGGCTTTTAACTTCGCTTCCCTCTCGAAATTCCTCGAAGGACAAATCGCTTTGTTGGGAACTCGCATTTATACGTCTCAAGATACGGGGCGCGCTTGTCTTTTCAGCAAGTTCCGTAGCTTAACGAGATAACGGAGATATTTCTCGGGCAGCGGAATCGGGGCCGCGGGGGAGGAGCTCGGGCCAGGAGACGGCCGGAGCAGTTTCGTATCATCGGAATATTTCGCGAGGCGCGAACCGACTTGAGAAATTGCGGGGAAATTGTAGCCTGGTTATCAGGACGAGAAACTTTATGTCACATAAACAGAAACAAAGGCCGAGCCAGGCTGAGGGAGGGTGGCAAGTGCAGATCCCCTAGCCTCCTCCGTTTGCCCTACCTTCCCTTTCTGGTACACTCCCTTTGATATAACTGACTGCACCCCGCGGCGGCCTCATAATACCGGGATTAATACACCCCTGGCCCTCCACCGGTTTATAGAAACGGGCATACCTGCGGATTTACGATTTCTACTCGACACACTCACCCCCGCCACCCTTGAACGGGTCAAACCAGATTACAGCCCTTCGAGGATTCTATTTTCTTCCGATCCTGTGAGTGACGCGCCATACGAAAATGTCTCGCTACAATTTTCTCGAGCACTGCTGAATTTTCTCGGATTTCCCCACACGACTTTGCGGAATACTTCACGACGTTACCTTGTCAAATGGCAAATACAAGCGCTCCGCTTTGACAAAGGGAGACTTTGATTTATAGCCGATTCTTACATTAAGTACCGAACGTTTGTGGAAGACATACATTAACCCGGACATTTTCCAATTTCCCAAGTTTTTCATGCAAGCTGGCAAGAACATTAGGAGGGAATCATCTAAGCATAAGTGGGTCGCTAGTTCCCACCACAGCAGGGGCGTGAAAACCTCTTGATGGCTACGGGGAGAGGGGGTGGGGATGGCGTATTGTCCCGGAATAGGAGAATGAGGTTAAACGCGAGGGCGTGAGTAGCGTGCTTGGAAAGGAAGGTGGATAGGTGCTGGATGGGATGAGGTGGGTTGTTAGGTGGGGAAGTCCTGGCTTCTCCCAATTCCTCCCGTTCCCGGTTTTGTCGAGATATCCTGCAAGTTCTCGAATAAAATTACCGTTAGGGAATTCGTCAAGCGATAGCAGCAACTCGCACTGGAGGAACCCGCTTCTCGCCCTCCCCCCGGTTTTTCGCGCGCGATATTTTTTCGACCCGCGCTTTCCCGGACGATACCTCCCCCCCCTGCCCCCGCCTCTCCCTCCATCCTTTGCATCCCTTCGGTGGATTAATCGTCCGCGCGGGTTCAACAGATTCCACCCGGTCCCGGTGTATACGCGCGTGTTTTCCCGCCGTTCTCTCCCCTCCCCGCACGGGAGAGGAGAGGAGAGAGTCTCTCAAGTTCCCGAATAAAATTACCGTTAGGGAATTCGTCAACCGATAGCAGTGACGGGTAACGGCGAAGCAGTTTCTCGCCTTCCGAGAGTTTCCACGAGCGAGCTCTGCGGGATTTGCATACAAACACCGGAGAGCATCGCGATCCCTGCACTTCCTGTGCGAGTTCAGCGCCACGAGAGGAGAGGAGAGGAGAAGAGTGTAGAGAGGGAGAGAGAAAGAGAGAGAGAGAGAGAGAGGATGAGGGAGGTCGAGCCGTCGTCACCGCCGTCGTTGCCACCGCCTCTACCACTGGCGTCACCTTTACACCAGTGAAGAACCTTCTCCATCCCCCGTCCCCCTTTCTTCCGCTCCCTCTCACTTCCTATAATCCCCCGGGTGCTGTTCTACCCGAAGAAAAGTCGATCCTCAAGATTGCTGCGTGCTGTATCCAGCAGACTGCAAACGTTTGGAAATTTTCTAAATGACGTAGAAATTTGTAAGGTTGAATTTCCTGAATAACGCGAGGAGCTTTTTCGGTTCACTCACAGCCGCTTGCCTGATAATACTCGTCGAGGAAGATGCATTCCAAGTTTCGCTAATAATTTACGTAAGAGTAACAAGTTCCGTTACTGGGTTACCATATACTTCCATCGCTAGGGGATACTTGAACATTTTCCAAATGACGCAAGAATTTCCAGAGTTGAATTTCGAGGGTAGCGAGAGAGAGTTCCTCGAGAAAGATTACTCGATTCAGTTATGAGAAGCGCACCCTCGTAAAGGTTTACGTATTAGTTTGCTCTCCAACCATAATTGGACGGCGGAACTTTTCTTTTCTGGATTTTGCCTCGGCGCTGCCCTTTACCACGGTTTTTCTTGGATTCGCGCGACGAGAGGTCCGACCGTAAAGCGATGGGGGTGCTTAACTCGACTTTCCACCCCCGCGGGCTTGTCACGTTCCCTTGCAAGGGCGCACTGACCGATGGTAGACTTGGACGAATCAGTCAGTGTCGATTTTACGGCCGCGAAACTTCTGTCGCTGACGTTTGAATCAAATTGACGAAAAACAAGTAGTACGAGTCTCCGTCACGCGCGCCTCGTACCGTGTATCGCGGTCTCGTCTTCTCGGCATCCCAACCCTCGCGGGGTAACTCGAGGGACTTGAGATCACGTCCAAGTAATAGTTGGAGCGTTAGGTATCGTTGACGTTAAATCCTAGTTATATGCAGACGATTGCAATAATGATAATCGAAATGGTCGCACTTAGCTGCAAAGTTCTCCAACTCCTGCTGGAGAATGTTATTACCATCAAGTCCCAATGTGTTATGCTGATTACCGAAAGTTATTCATTAGCCAATCGAGTCTCTCTCTCTCTCTCTCTCTCCGTTGTATCAAACTCGAGAACGTTTTAAGCAACTCGCAGCAATCCTATTCTCGGAATCTCCTGGCTGGAATTATTTCCCCTCGTAGAAATTGCGCCGGTCTCTTTTAACGCTCGTATCACTCGCATCTCACCCGGACGTCCTTGGACATTGTTTCACGTCGAGTTTCTCGCAACGCGAATGATTTCTCTAATCTCGAGGTCTCTCTCGGAGTATACGGGGTACAAGGGGATGAAATTGTACCGTTCGGAGATTAGCCGTGGGCCGGATTATGACGTTGAACTCGTTAGTTGTTTAAGGGTGAAATTAAAGCGTGGCACGTGCTGGGAGTGGGGGATGATAAATTGAGTTAAAGGATTTTATCTTCGTCGGGGGGAGGGGCGAGGTCATTAATTAAAACTGTTAGGAATGTTAGGAGTAATTCATCTCTCGATTCTCGAAGGTTGCGTTAAGTGCACAATGCCGAGGAGGATGGGGCGGAGCCGTTTGGTAGTGGCCGATAACGGTAATCCAATTTTTCGGAATAATATTTGTCTTGAAGAGATCGACGAGCTTCGTCGCTGCCCCCGCGCGTCCCAACTGACCCTTTCCGATAGCCAACCGAGACAGAAAGAAGCCCACTCCACCCTCTCCATCCTCCGTCCTCCTCCGTCCTCCGGCTGTGCCTTTGGTGGGTGCCTCTTCAGTCAAATCATCCCCTTTGGACAAGGTCGTCTGAATTTCGATGAACCTTCGTAGAAACGATGGAGAGAGGGTCAGTTAGCTTGATATTCATAGGCAAATCCTGGTGCATCAAATGATTCCACTCCGCGGCAGATTACAGCCATCTTGCTAATCTGGATAAAACAGATGTTTGCGAAATATTCGCGCGGTAGGCTTTGTTTCTTTCCGCGCGATATTCGACGGGGGTGCGCGTGTTTCGTTCCAGCTTTAAAGAGGAATTCCGATTCCGCGAAATTCCTCGTAGCACATGGAGGATCCTCCTGGTAATTTAAGGGAGGTTAAAAAACGATTCTCGAAGCTGCCTGAAACCTTTTTCGCGTTACGCGTGATTCAGCAATCTCATCCCTTGCATATTGGAACCCTCGCGTTCGTATTGTGCCCGCAGGCGGCTCTCGTACGTGCCGGGATAAATTGACGCGTGCATTTTTACGAGGAAGGGTAAAAAGTCCTTGTCCTGAGAAGGGATGACCCTCGAAAAACTCGATTAATTTCTTCGAATCGTTGCTCGATCGATTCCGATCGATTGCCAGCCGTATTACACGCTAGTTGGATGAATGTGGCAGCACGTTTCGGTTCATGGCCATCATAAATATGGTAATACCTGCTCGGGAGCCATGTAGCCATTCCCTGGACACTTTTCTTCCCGAACTCCCTTTCTCTCTCGACTCAATTTCTGAGTTTGTGAATTTTTCTTCGATCCCCCCGCTCGTTCGCCTCATAACTCACTCGCCAAATGTCAATTGGTGAGTTTTATTTTATCGATCCCCGAACCGAAGCGAACCGAACTTTTGGTGTCCCCGCCGTCATCTCGCTGAAACTAGCGTTAAGTAACAAAATGGTTATCTCACGATTAACCCCTGGGGAACGTTCTCCGTGAACGTCAAAGTCCAAGGCGATCTATCGATCGACGAGGGAAATTTAAAGAACCAAACCTGCCAGCAGAGAATTTCCATCGTTAGGTCAGAGAGCGGAGATTGAATTAATATCAATATTCGAGATTTCGCAAAGTCTATTTTCACTTTGAGACGGAGCACTTTTCTAATGGAACTTTGCGGGTTTTCGAATCTCAGCGAGTAATTATTCCATATTAAGGGGAAGTTTGTCTCAATTTTTGATGAACATTAATTCAATATCGTAGAGCGGCAAACCGCCGCCGCCGAACAATCCGGGCCCGATATTATTCCTGACTTGAAATTGCTGTATTATCCACAGCCCGCCCCAGAGTTTGTAACTCGCACAATTGAACGTATTTTCAAACGAGGAGGCAGGGCAGGGGTGGTGATGGCGGCAGTAGTGGTGATGGTGGTGGTGGTGGTGGTGGTGGTTATTCTATTTTCCGATTTTCCTCCGGTAATCGACGCTATCGATTCCCGCGAAGGAAATGGGACTCGAGCTTATTTTTTTCCTCGTCGCGGGATCATATGATGGATCGTTCTCCACAATGGTGGTTTCCTAGCAAAAACCTTCGCACGCACCGCACAAAAGCTTCTCCCACGAGCTTGCGCGCGTGGGGGTGAGAGTGCGTGTGAATGCGTGCCCGGAAAGGTGAGCGTACGTGGCTGCATTGAGAAAAGAATCGTTGGATTTAAATAAACTGCTTTGTGCCTCGCGGGAAATATTTACTCGAATCGGAATTTTTAAAGCAGAAGAATCGCGCGTCAATGGGCCTTTTCGGGTCGGCGAGCGCGAAGAAAGGAACCGGCCGGGCTGAGTGCGCGTGCACTTAAACAGCAGCCACCGTCCCCCGGAAGGAAGTCTCCCCCTCCCCTCCACTGCCCCTCTTCTTCCGGGACTCCTTCATCTTCACGACAAATATTGAATCGCCGGATCCGCTCGAGATTTTGGATATTACCCGCACAACAGCCCTCGGCTGTGCTTTTCAAGCACAAACCACTTCACCCGCTTCTACCTCCCCCCCCCCCCCTCATGACGCGCTTCACGTGCGAGAGAACCCCTTATTTTATTCCAGCTTCCTCGAATTTTTCGCTCTTTGCCAAATTCTGCCGAAATCGAATATCTCGTTGGTCCGATGCTGGTCTTCTTAGCTGAAATTACCGAATCGATACCACCCCCTCCCCCCTCTCCCGAGTGAAACGAGTGTTTTCGCTGTTGCCATTGCAGATGTCGAGGTGAAAAATTCTCCTCCGTCTGCCGTAACGGTATTGAATTATATTATCTGCTGATTTCTCTCGTCGAATGCTTGCTGAACCGTCGAGCCCCTCCTGGCAGATTCACCGAGTTGCGTTTCGAACTCTGTCAACGGCCTTGCGTCAGCCACAAAAGGCCGTAAATTATCGAATTCGTCGACAGGTCGTTTGACACGTACGGCAGAGTTAGCACACGGCCACCACGAGTACACAGACGCACACGTTTCAGCCCGATGAGTATCCGTGCGACTACCCTTTTCTACGCGAGGAGCCACCCCCTCGCGCACACTCTCGTCTAGCGGCCCCGACGACTTACCCCCATTACGCGCGTCACTTATAAATACGAGGCTTGCACGAAAATATTTTTTCCTCGGGATCGCATCGACGTAAAATCACCGGATAATTTGCACGAGTCAATTCTCAGTAGTATACGCGCGCACTTCTGCGGCAGTCTATTAAACGCAGGCTGATTATCATTTATATAAGTTTGCTCCGGGTGTATTCGCGCGGATGCAGGACTGCAGTCCTGCAGGAGCTAAATACACAAACATTGGGGCCGGCAGAGTCCGTGGACCGAGCGTCGAACAATGGGTCGGGGAGGAATCAATTTGCGATTTGCCATGCGTGTTTCTAAGTACGCAGGACGTGGCGTCACGTGGTGTCACGTGTCATCAGGGTACTGGTGCGTCGTAGGGTGCTCGGTCAGCCTTGAACCGTGAAGAGAGGGAGCGAGAATGGTCATGGTCCTTTCGGAGGCGAACCTTCTGGAAAAAAGCTTCTGGGAACAGGATGATTTCCACCCCAGTTTCTCGCCGAGTCGTGTATCATGTCTTTACGGCCAGTAAATAACGATAAGATATGCCCCGTTCACCGTGATTCCCTCGAATCGATATAAATGCGAAGCAAGTTTAACGATGCCGACGAGCAGGAATCTTCACAGGGGATCGAGAAAGTCAAATAACACTCGAGAAAATCTTTGAGATAAACCACTTTCCCCTGACTTCGGATCTCCCAATCCAATTGAGTTCGAGCAAATTTTCTTGCAATCCTTAATTCTGCGTGTTACACGCTATAACTCTCTCTACCTCTCTCTCTCTCTCTCATTTACAGTGCTTAATTCACGAGGAAAAACCTCGGAATTATCTTTCCCCTTCCCCCAGTCCTTTCTAACCCCGTTCAAGTCGTGTTTCAGGGAAAATGCGCGAAATTCGACGTACTTCCAAGTTCGCTGCTGGGGGGCTGAAGTTGGAGGTCGAGTTCAATTTAAAAGCCGACGATCGACTTATTAAGGTTGTTTTAGAAAGGGGGGCAGGGAGAGGGACGGTTTCCAATGGTGATTTCAATATCGCTGGAGACTGGCTTTGAAGCTTTGCAAACGTCCTAATCCTAGTGCTCAATTAACGCGGAGGATAATCTATCTGGGTGTGTGACAATAATTGGTGCAGCTGGAGCTCGATCGGCCAATCGGTCGTTAAGCATTCGTTTATGGCGAGCTGATATAGCGAGCAATACTTTACTGCCCGTTATTGTTTGTCGCGTTCGCGCAAACCAGCTCACAATTCGCGTAAAGTATCGCTCGCTCGCTGGCTACGTGGCGATTATGCACGAAATTTATGCCCCCGACAGATTAGCTCGCAGGTATTCGCTGCGAATTGCCGACTGCCATTAGCACGCTACAATTACTCGGAAATATAAGGCCTGATGTATGAAGCCGGAAATTGGCCAGGTTAAATAAGAAATCGCGCTACTTTCGCTACTGGCGCGCGGGCTAGCATCGAATTGCGATAGCCCCGCGGTATCGAACAAAACGGGAAAGCGGAAACCGAAAACTAATACCCCGACTGAAATTATCGATACTTCAGCCTCGCGCATGATAATTTATCTATGATTAATAGTTTCCGGATACCACCGCTGTGGCTGGAAAAGCTGCTTGCTTGGAAGCAATGAAAGTGCCACGATCGAAATTGCCGGAAGATACGTTGGAGAAATTGCGAGGCATCCGGTTTCCACGCGGCAGGCGCGGCAGAACGAACGGGGAAGTAAAGATAGGGTTTTAGAAAGAAAGAAAGCAAACTGCTTTCCCAAGGAAAAATACATTGTCCCAGCTGGTGAAACGCTGGTGATACACGAACGATTACCGAGCGTCGTGGCCGCGGAGTGGGAGCATCGATCATTTCGCGAACGTAATAATTTAAAGGGGGAGAACGAGGATTTTACGTCGAGTGACAGTCGCATTTTTTTGCCTTGTCGAGAATACGATTCTTTTCTTTCATTCCCGGGGACACCTGTCTCATCCCTCCGCGAAAGAAAGATGGCTTTCCTCGATCGTCCCCGAGCCCCGCTCAGCCCCAGTCGCTCCGCAGTGCTCGCGTACCCTCCACCCCACCACCCCGTGGGAGGCAACCAACATTAACGCCCCCTGCAACTGACATTACGCGTTCTGGATTCTGCTCATTATCCACGACTCTGATTATTGTAATTCGCTGTTTGCCTTCTTCCATACCCCCGCTAGTGGTTGCATCAAGCAAACTGCGCGGAATGCCGGGAGAATCCTCCGCTACACGTTGAATTCTTCATTCCCCGTCTCCCCTCGGCCTCTTTTATTTCCCTCGTTCGAGAGCAAATTGCATTGGATTCGTCCCAAATTATATAGTTTAGCTAATTCGTATATTCTATCATAGATACACCGTGATGTCCCGGAGCGCTTTCATCCTCCGTCCCGCTACCCTGCGGTGTTTGTTTCTCGAAAACTTGGACGGAATCTTTGCGTCGACTCTACTCTTTGGCGTGGTGATTTCGAAGCTCGCCGTAGAGGACGGCGCAGCTTGGTCGCACACGATTTTCCTTTCAGGAGGGTGCGACGAAACATTTTAAAACGCCGCGCTAACGAGCGCTCCGGAATTCCCCTTCCCCTCCAGGCCTCTAACTAAATTCAGCTTTCGCAACAAGGCCGCTTTATCGCAGCGAATTTCATTTTCCGTATTATATTGTAATGCCACACGAGTACAGCCGGCTGCACTCTGCGGCCAGATTGCGCGCGGCGTTTTATAAATTTCTAACGCGCTAGGCTTACGCGCATTCGCCACTTCGGACGCGCAGTGCGCGCGTGCGCGCACCCCGCGACGAGCAGGTTGCGGGGGAAAGGAAAACAGAGCGCCGGAGAAAGAAGGATGAGCGAGCATGAAAATGTAAAGGCCGTTGCACGTAAAGACTCCTGCTTGCCAGCTTTCGAGGGAGCGCCAGAGCTTTTGTTCTTTTGCGTCATTTTCTTCCACCCTCGTGCACGAGGAAAATTCACTGACTTAATGGTCTCGTTTATTATTTCTTATGCCGTGCTCGCGTCCTCTTCTAAAGGGTCCAGCCAAAAAATCAGCCTCTCCGCCCTCCCCTACCCCCGAACCCTTCCCTCTCCTCCAGGAGAGCTTGAAAGCTCCTCCGATGCTTTTGGATCTCCGGCGTTTGCTCGGCTTAATCGACCTCGTCGCGAAAAATCGACGTTTTCACCCTCGACGCGCGTAACTCGTCCGAGCGCGGCTGTCCGATGGTCAGACGAGAATCTCGAGGAAATTGTTGCGCGTCTCTTATCGTTCCTACTCGCATTCGCGCAATTAGGCCTGGCTATTTCAGTGGAATTACCTCTCGGCACTTTGGCTTTGACGAAAGTGAAGGGAATCATTAGCGAGACGAGACGACGCTCTTATCAAGCGATTATTCGATCCCTCGTGTTCCAAGTTCAAGGCCAGGCGCGGCTCGTTAATGCAAAGCACTCATAACGAGCTTGCATTCATTTTGAAAGGCTGAAAGAGGAGCGGGAGATAAGGGAAGGAAAGGGAAGGGAAGGAAAGGAAAGGAAGGGTGGGGAGGAGAAGAAGAAGAAAAAGATTGGAGTCCAGCAAATCTTCCAGCCTGTTTGGTCGTCCTCTTCACTAACAAAAGAGCTACGGGAGAGGGTGGCGGAGCGAGGCAAGAGACATAAAATATGATGCTTTTAAGCTTGCGTGGAAAAGCTCGTGAGAGAGGGGAGGGCTGCTTTAAATTTCAGTTCGAAGATCGAAGAACCTGGGTGAAATCAAGCGAGCAAGTCTGCAGTATGCAGATTCACGTGAATACACGTACATTAGTGTGGGTATTGGCAAGGGGTGGGACGGGTATAAGCGGAAGTGAAAGGGGAAAGGGGCAAGAAATAGGAGAATAAAGGTGTGGTAGTGGGAGGGCACTGCAGAAGGTGATCTTCTGAAAAATGGGGTCGTAAAGCATTCCACTCATATCGTATCCCGCCTTTTCACCCCCACCCCTTCTTTCAATCCATTCATCCCTGCAGTTTGACTCTTCTTACGGGTACACATACAGTCAATGGATCCTTTAAAGTGCTGAAAACTTTTTCATTCTTAATCTCCCCTCGAGAACTCTCCATCTCCCCCTGCATTTTGATTTCGTCGTTAAACTTTCGATATTCAATTGTTTTAAAGGTGAGCGGCCGGCGGGGGGTAGTAGTAGTACGATTAAGAATATTGCCCTCGTATTGCCAATACTTCTTGAAAGGGAAACTTGGACAGACTTTCTCCTTCTTTTTTCTCTTCTTCTTCCTTTCCATCCCTGTTCGTCTCTCCCTCACCCCCCCCCCTCCTTTGTCCGAGAATTCGCCACGAAATTCACATAAACAAACAAACATTCGATGGCGACAGGGAGACTGGAGTTAATCGGAGGCCGCGAGAATTAAAAATGAAGGAATTTCCTAGCGCTTTGGCTGCCTACCGGGTAAAATTTCATTCACGGCGCGACATCCAATCGATGCTTGTCGATAATTCTCGACAGCCAAGAGAAACGAAAGTGCGAACGACTCCGGCTGAAAAATGGACGTTTGAAATCCGCCCCAGCGTTGCTTGCTCGCCCGTAGGAATACGGGCGGTGTCAGTTAAAATACGCGTATATCGATAAAAGTACGCGATACGTATATTTTATTTGGAGCCATGCGGATGAAAATGCGGCGCATCGGAATCACGACGACGTACACATTGTACACATCGAAAATACTTTTTTCCCGCTCCCCAGCCATTCCGCTAAATGAATACGTTATGCGATCATTGCGCGGAACGTCACTTACCGTTCGTTTCAATGAAAACGCTTCTTCGTTTCTTTTCATCTTACTGTTTATCAATATTCAGCAGTCATCGCGCGAAACGTCACTTTCCGTTAATGCAGTGTCAGTTTAAATGCACGCCCATCGATAAAGGTTCGCCATACGGAACGTACGTACGTACGTGCGTTCGCGCGCTCCTGTGTTTTATTTCGAGTCTCTCGGATAAAAATGTGCGGCGCATCGGAATCACGACGTGCGCGTTGTGCCCGGCGAAGATAATATTTTTTCCCGCTACAACTATTACATTAAATGAGTATGTTATCGTGCGACGTGTCAAAAATTTACTGATAAAATTCCCTGCATTATCTTCCCATTACATTTTACTCTCGGTGAAATGTAAAACGTAAAATGCCAGGTATAAAAAGTATAATGGGGGATATAAAATATCAGATATAGCGAATTTAAAATATCGAATATAATACGTGTAATGTGGAGTAGAAGATACTAAATACGGCATGTGATGCGGACCATGCAAAACCGTAGCTGTACGTATATAAAAAGAAGAAAAAAGAAAAAAAAAACAGAACTGAACATAGAACATAAAATTATATATTACCTAAAATATTAAGTGTAATGCATGAAATAGAACGTAAAGTGCAATGTATAAAATTTTAAATAAGAGATAGAGAGCGGCTCTACTGCCCGGAGATGTGTAACACACGACAAATTCACTGTTTTCACTGTAGAGGAACAGTGAAATTTTAGCCGCTCCAGTGGTATAGGTCAATAAATGGCCGATCGATAAGTACGTATAACGCGTAAGAAGAGTCAATCCGACTGAATTGATAGGCGAATTATGATATTTAAATATACATCGCGATCACTCGAAATGCAGAATGAGGTTTTCCAGGAAATCATCCCTGAGCGCTTTATCTCCCTGATCAATGGCTATAATTATAATCGGAAGTGCGAATGTGAAATTTTCGCTCGAGTCCATTCTCAAGCGGCTGAATGGCGACGTTAAAATTATCTTAAACGAACTTAGCCATCATAGATTTCGCATTGGTTAGGGAAATGTCTATCAAGTCTAATTACTTCGGAGAGACTATCCGAAGGAAAATTCGTTACCGGCGTGATTTCCTGCCCGCGCGCACTTCCACTCGATACCAAGGAAATAGTTCATTATTAATATGAACCCTCGAGTGGATCCAGTTTGGATCCAGCTTAGGGTACGAGACCCTGCTCAATCCTATTTTAACTCCATTTCTATTATTTATATGCCTCGCAAATGACAAATATGTAACACTCCGGCGAAGCGAGATTGTTATAGCGTTTTCAATAATTCCATTTTCAGGGAGAGTTATTTTCTCCCGTGGATTATAAAAATGGGATAATCTCCTTTTTTAAACGATGAGATTGAAAATTAATTAAAAATCATCAGAAAGCTTAGTGGGAGAAATGAAATTCATCATGAAACAACTACCGTTGTGTTCCCATTGAAAATCGATCGATACACGAGGAATTAAAAGATTAATTAAAAGTTATGGCCACAGTGGCGACTGATGGAAAGCAAGATTCGATTGAAAAAATAAATTATTCCACCTAAGGAGTTTAACAAAAATCAAATGTGCGTGAATTTATTTTTTTTTTTTTTTTTTTTTTTTCCATTGAGAGTACCTGTGTGTGACAGAAATATTTAATGCATTAACATGTCGTCCATTTGCTCTTGGTAAGTCTAATTATTCGGGGAAGCGAGAAATACGAGTATAAAAGGGGGTAATCGATTAAACTTGGATATTCAAAAGCGGAAAAGTTATTTTTCTCGCATTCCTCGGTATTACCGAGTGGAGTAACTAGTAAACTAGTCTAAGAATTCGTAAACTTTCCTGACACTTGGTCGGACTCAAAGGTAAGTTAGCTGAATAAATAAAGGTTTTGACTGTCAAGGCGGAGAGCAACTGACTGTTCGCGTACCTCTCTCGTAGTTGTCGTTCCCGTTAATAACTTAAGCTTGTAACTGGAGACCAATCTATAATACAGGGTGTCCGGAAAAAAAGGAGACATATTTTGAGGGGTGGTTCCTGACGCAATTCTAAGAACTTTTTTTGTATTGGTATTTTTTGATTTAAAGCTTTATTTTTGAGATATTCAACGATAAAGATGCCATTAGTTAGACAGAGACACTCCGGTAGCTGAAGCGAGACAGAGTGGCGCCATCTCACTTTAACTATCGAAGCATCTCTGTCTAACTAATAGCATCTTTATCGTTAAATATCTCAGAAATAAAGCTTAAAATCAAAAAATACCAAGACAAAAAAAAATCTTAGAATTGCGTCAGGAACCACCCCTCAAAAAATGTCTCCTTTTTTTCCGGACACCCTGTATACCTTGGAGTCTCGACTGCTTTGCTTTCTCTTTTTCCACTTCATTTTTCTCAGCCTCGTGCAAACAGTCGAGTTTTTATTTGCAATGAGCTGCAACGATTAATAACCAACCCCCTTCCGTTCTCTTGCCTTCTTCCTCTTTTTAGATAAAATAGCGTTCTTTCGTGTTTCAAAAAAAATCTGATCATACTCGATTAGAGACTTACGTGGCGGTCAGGCGATTGTGTGCACAAGCAACCGTTAATTATAATGCGATTCTATCATTTTAAATAATATGTATTTATTCCTCGTGCCTGATTAGGCGCAATTGCACTTTATCGTGCCCTCTCACATATATTTATATATAGCGTACCTGAAATGGAGACGTTAGCGGTGTAATTTGTTTCTTTTTTGACAAGAAAATGGTGAATGCGAATATTACTGAAATTACAGGTTGAAGGATCTATTAGGTTATTTATTTGAAATAATTGTATGCTTTAACAGCTTTCAAGCATTGTGGCTCTGGCGTAAAAAGCATTTAAATCATTGACTCGGGCGTAAATTCGAATTTCGCCATGTCTTTATCGCGTTATGTATTTAATGGCCGGGTGTTGATTAATTTTCAAGTATCCGGATGAAGCTATTAAAGTGTTTTTATTTTCTCAGCTGTAATTGACGGTAAACGTTTTTTCGATGATTTCTCTTGGCATTTCTACGGGTTCGCTTTGGCACTGTGCGATTCCCACGGGATAAGGCGATTACCATCTATTTTTTCTGCTAAATTTATGCCATCAGCGCACCGACTACGGAAGCGACAATATTTTCTTTGGGTGCCGGGAAGAAAGCAATTATCGATCTCCGGTGCGGAACCCCAAATGGACCCGACAGAATGAAAATCGAGTGATTTTGGTTAGAATTATTCCTCTCGAGCAGAAAAAATCAATTTAATACCGCTCGCTTATATCTAACGACGCGTGATTTTCTCCCTCTGATTATATGGTATTATTATTATTATATAGACACACACGCACAAACATACACAATTATATCGCATTTAGTGATTTAATATTTAATTCACGTGAATTACCGTTAATTAATTCATGAGAATCGTTAAATTTTAGAAGAGCAGAAAAAACGCGAATTACCCAAATACACTGATTCCAGAAACTTGTCGGATAATAAATCATTTTGAAGGAATGATTCTTTTCTCGAGAGACGAGCCGATTGGCAGATCGGAGTTTCCTCCTCTGAAAAAGGAGCAACATTGGGTTTCCGAAAAAAAGGGGTTGTACACGGATGCAAGGGGGTAGATAGGTAGGAAAGTAGGCAGGCAGGCAGGCACGCGAAGGATAATTCGGTGACCTCGCCGGTACAATAATCCTTCGTGTCACGGACTGGGGGGGTGGAATGGGAGCGTCTACTGGTTGCAGGGCTGAGAGGGGGTGAAAGGGATCGTTGGCCGAAGGGTGAGCACCGGCGCGAAGATATAAAGCGAGGATTATAATAAGCCGAGCTGCGTTACGAAATTGTTTCGTTCTCCATTAATAACGGCAGCCTGCTTGTCCAAACAGCTATCGCAGCCAGCGACACCCCTTTCGACACGCGACTATTATTATTGCTGCCTGTTACTACCCCAAGACACCCAGGGCACACACGTAAATGGGGAAGCCTCCGCTCCGCATGAGCAACGTAAACTTTCAGATCGAGTTCGCCGTCCAAAATCTAATATGCATCGCTCAAATATTGATGCTCCATTTTAAAATAATACGGGAGAGGGGTCTCTCCGTACCCGACGATTAATAGCCAATTAATTTGCTCGCGTGAAAAAAACAGCAGGCTCGACGCGTTCTCGAGAAAGGTCCTCGTCGCCCCGTCGTAGATTTGGACACGACACGAGCCTTCTTCGCCCCCTTCCCGCCGCCCCTTCCTCCCGAATAAATAGAGCGTGGAAAGGCGTATTTGTGTATCCTGCAGCGCGATATGTTGCGAGACATTACGCGCGTCACTTTGCAATAAGTCGCGCGCTCGTATTGTCACGAGTGTGCGTCGCCCCATAATCCACACAAAGGGGATTAGCCGGTGTTTTCCGCAGAGGAGGAGACTGTCGTCCGCGCGCGCGGTGGGTTAACTCGCACAAGGCAAATGAATAATTTCCATGCGCAAAGGAGGGAGCACGGACAAACGGAGATTGGAAGAAGAAAATATGAACGTTAGGAGGTAATTGGAGATCCAGGGCTTAGAGTGGAAGCGGAAGTGGAGCAAAGTCATCGCATTTATGCCTGATCTTGGTTATAAAAGCAAAGGGATCGTGTTTATGTTTTATCCCGGCCGTAAAAGCGAGGGGGATTCGCCGGCGCAACACGAGAAACGAAAGGAAAGCTACGGTGCAAGCTGCCAGCCGGACTTTATCGTTGAATTCAAGTGGCGGTGGCCATGCGGATCGCACGGAAGTCCGTTAATTTGGGTCCCACGAGTGACCGCAGACGAGATCGCGGCAAGGATCGTGCCATGCCCCGGAATCTTGAACATCCACGGTCCTGCTGGGCCAATCCCTATTGGCTAACTCAGCCCAGAATGCTCGTTCACCCCCTGCCCCCTGCTCTCCCCCTACACCCCCGTTACGAACTCGACGAATCTCCAAACTCACTGGAAATACTCGCGTAAATGCGAATTTCCATCGATTCTCTTTAACGTCTTGACCACTCTCTTCTCTTCTCTTCTCTTCTCTTCTCTTCTCTCGACATTCCATAATTGAACCGAATTATTCGCGCAATAGCAACAGTGCTCTTATCCATCATAGAAATACCGCGGTAGGTGGGTGGAAGTCTGGAGGGGAAGCAGGACGCCACGTCTGCACGAAGCACTCCCTTTTTTTTCCCAACCATTTGTTTTTCCAATTTTCACATCCACTCGTGGATATTTGTAGTAGGGTTTCCCAGTATTCGTCGAATTTACTTTTTTAATACAACGATGTAACAAATTTTACCACTCTCTCACTCTTTCTCTCTCTCTCTCTCTCTCTCTCTAGATGTTCACTGATATTTCTATTTATTTCACATTTTCCTGATTAACGCGATCGATTATTACGTTGAATTTTTATAGCTGTTTATTGGAAAGTAAATCGATATTTGAAACGTAGAGAGTTAATTAATTCTTGATTGACTCATTGCAGGTAACAGAATATTGGCTATGGCAACTGTGGAGTAAGCAAATGTATATGAGAGTGTGGCTGTGCATGTATAAATATACGTGTCTATACACATGCATGTAACGTCGCTCTCATATTCGTAATGAGTTTTGTGATTGACAAATAAGGGTAAACGTAGTAATTAATACAACATCAGTCAGTGAGAATGTAACATTTCCATAAAAAAAAAGAAAAAAAAATAGGCAAATAATATTCTAAATTACTGTTCCGTATTCAGGTTTGCCTCGGAGTATGTTCTTAAATTTGATTGCTAATGAAAATTGCGCGCAATTGTCATCTGCGACGCCATTCGTGATTATTTCTGTAGATGGGCGTGGTGCGGGGGTTGATTCGAGGTGTTCGTAAGGTGTCGGGCGGTCGAACCAGAGAAGTCGTGGTTTGCTTAGGGCTGTTTTACTCGGCAGGTGTAGAATCCCTGGTGTCGGCTTGCGGACTCACGGGACTTTACGGGTACGCGCCATGCCCACCGGATAAAAGGGGGTGCAAGGGGTGAGATGGAAGTGGGAAGGGCTTTCAGCCTCATGGTCCACCACGTAAAATCCCTAGGGATAAAAACAGCTCTCGACAAAAGCTATCGCTATGCTCTTCTATAAAAATATGAAAACCGCAAACCGTTGGCTATTGCTCCCCAAAAAAATCATTACTAATGGGAAAACGGGGTTCTGAAAATATTTAATGCCGCATTCGCGATTGACACTGGACTCGCAAGGACTCAGGTACCGAACAGACTAAGCATCGAAAGTGGAAGCAAAATATACGTGTCATTGGCGATCACGCGAGATCTTCGTTTCGAGAGAGAGAGAGAGAGAGAGAGAGAGAGAGAGAGAAATAAGAGTTTTCGAATTTTTCCTCAGAACATTCCCAAGCCAGATGGGCTGTACAGGACCATCTGGACCTGGACCCTTCGCTGGCGCTGGCTGACCCCTCCGAAACGTTAACTGACCACTCCAGCATCCCCACCCTTCCCAACACCCCTTCAACTCGCCTGGAAAAGCATCGTATCGTAGCTTCGTGAATATTTTATTTGGTCCAACTGTTTTCTTGGACTTTCCATCCCTTGCTTTTCCTTCATTTATCCTGCAGTAACATAATTTTTCGCATTAGCCTTTTTCCCTCTACGTATTCTTCTTCCGATTCTTCGTATCTTCCTCCAGCGTTTACCTCGTTTCCTTCTCATCCCCCCACATTTTGCGCCTCCTTTCGACTTTAATCGCGCGAATTTATCTTGATTAGAAGTTCTCCGGAAGAGCAGGCGGCAGCCACCTCCGCGCACTACATTCAACCCTTTCCCACCCCCATCCCCCTCCCCTGCTCGAACAATCGCACTACAAAGCGCACGCTGCTTCGTAATCATTCAAGCTATTCTCGTGCTTGTCTCTTTTCCTCGTTACTATGACTTCTCTCTCCCCTCTTTCTTCTCTTTTTTATTTAAATTATTCGCTTCTCCGTGATGGGAATTCCGCGGAATTGGCTTCATGCCAGTTGGAATTCTATCCCTTTTCCTATCCTCCACCTTCATTTATTTTTGTTTTATTCAATTAACACATAATTCATCGATCGAGCGAATTAAAGCCACGCATCCGCACACGCGCAAATTATTCCTGATTCGATCGCGCATGAATCTTTTCGTAAATTGGGTCATTGAAGAATTTACTCGCGCTTTTCCATCGATTCGAACGTTCAAAACTCTTGCGTAGCTTCCACAGCTGTACTTCGCAGAGACTTCATTTCTGCCCCTGGCTGTACCCGTCTTAGGACGAATCCCTCACCGCGCCTCTTTAAGCCCTTTGAATCCTCCCTCCTCTACCCTCGGGAGATTACTACCTTCTTCCACTTTTTATGCTTAATCGCGCGAATTTATCTCGATTACTGCTTCCACTCTCTTACAGAGTAACTCCAGTTTATATTTCAGTCGCGATACTCAAGCGAATGTCACACACAAGCCATTCCAACTGATCGCACGGTCTATCGCAATCCCCTCGATGCTCGCGGTTTCTTATCCTTTCCGTTTTCGTTTACGCTAATTCGCAAGAATAAGTAATTCGCGCACGATCCTCCCCATAAAGTCGCGCATTCGACAGGAGGGGTGGTTCCGATAAACACGCGAAACGGGGGTTGGGATGAGGTGGAAACGCAGAGTCGGTAGCTCGCAATGGGCTTTTTTAATGAGTCTGCAAAAATATCGAGCTATTTCGGACAATTAGCCGAACCGCGAAGAATAACATTTTAACTCGCGGCAAACAATGGCCGCACACACATCGCTCATCGCGCGTAACGCGATTACCCGGCCGGTTTTCGCTGCGGGACACGCAACCTGCAACGAGATTATGTAGGATGCACTCGGCCCTTCCCCGAACCTCTCGGAGTTCTTCGTTAATTTTGCACTGGTGCACCGCGCCGCGCACTTGCAGGGGCAACTGCAGCAACAGCGCCGACTCGCATTCTGCCCTAATCCACGCAACGGGGAATGGCTGGTGATTTCATAGGGAATTAATCGATCGGCCGGGGGCCCCGAATTCGAGTGCCAGTATTAAAGGATTTCCCCGCGGCTCCTGATAATTCGATTGTACCAGCCGTTATGCACACGCACGTGTACATAGTTATACGTATCGTGGCTGCGCACGTACCACCACCACCACCAACACCACTGCCTCGCCCCCTCCAACCCCGAAACCCCAGTCAACATTGCGTTGTAACTAGTACACAAACAAGCGACATATAGCGAACGATTTACATGGACCGTCGAACCTCCTGAAAACTCCTGAAAAATTTTCGCCTCGGTTTTTCACGAGTTTTCGACGCCCGAGACTCGGCTTGAGGGTCACCACCACTACCAGGGGGTGCTTGGGATTTCCCGGGGAAATCGAAGGAAAGGGAAAAAATCACTGTGGCGAGTTGCTTGATTTCGGACTAGAGCGGACGAAACGTTTTGTTTCCTCGGGGGTTGATCTCGCGTGTGTGCGCGTGTGTGTGGAAAACTACCGTTTGATGTCTTCATCCCCTATTATTTGGGAGAAAATGAAGAATATCGGCCGATATAATGGAGGGGATCTCGGGGCTGACGTATGTAAGCAAAGCAAGCAAGCCTACAATTTGACCGAGTCTCTTATCAGATGCGCACTTACCCTAATCACATACTGCATTGGTTGCTGCGCTGTGTTCCGGCGACGGTGCATCGGAAGCAGGAAGCATCGAAAGCTTGAATCGAGCCATCGGATCCTGAACTGCCGACGGCACTGTCGCCTATAATTACTTTCGAAACAGTCTCCACTCCCCCCCCCCCCCCCGCGCTCCTCCCTTCTCCTCTCCCACTCATTGCTGACAACGTACGTTCATTGTTCCAACACGCGATTAGCGCCGACCAATCCCCCGTCCCTTATCTAAGGCTAATCTGGGGTAGCATTGCCTTATCGATCGGAATTACTACTCACTTCAATCGCTTGTCAGCCTGGAAACTTGATAACTCCCCACTGATAACTCATTTCGTTCCAGGCATACGTCAGATCGATGACTGCTAGCATCTGCCAAACTGTAGGCGCAGCTCCAATGAAATTACTCATGGTTTCGCAGCGTTTACTTCGCGGGAATCAAATGTCTTGGATTTCCAGAGCAAGTCGTTAAAATTCAATGTCTCGGAGGGGAGAGGGGGGGTCTGCGGAGCGTGGAATTGAAATGAAATTTCCTTAATCCATGGTACGCGCGTAATTAAAATCGAATATCCCGTGCGTTGGATTTGTGTGTGTGTGTGTACGCGTGTGCGCGCTCGCGTGCGTTCGACGCTGAAAATTTCATCCTGTCCCCTCCCCCTCCCCCGTTTCCAAGCGTTTTCTCCATCGTTAAGAATGGAGGAGCGCTTTGCCCGAGGAAACAACGACAGGTGTTTCTTATCACCCGGCAAAAGGAGTGAGTGGGAGGGGGTGGTTTCCGCGTATCGGGAAAAATGTTTGTTGTTTTATTCGCTGGTTCCGGTGGTCCGCGTGATTTTCGATAGAATTATTTTACGATGCCGTTAATGCCCACCATAATCCCAATTATTAATTACGGTACGCGTGAACGGCTCTGATACAGGAATCCAATTTGAGCCAATTAACGAGGTTGAGTCCCCTTGAACGTTATTTCGACTAGCGTGACGTGCCCGGAAAGCAGTATTTTATTTTGCAGCGGCCACTTTAACTAGAAATTTAGCCTGGATTTCATACGTGTCGCCGCTACGTTTTCAAAGTATTTGTACGCACGCGTGCTAACGGCGGCGCTAGGGTACCAGAACCGCCGCGAAGCACTCCGCCCGCCGCCCTCTCCCCCTACCACCATCTGGCCTGATGTTGCAGAATTTTTACAGGGGTTGAAACGAGAAGAAAAATGTTTTCCTTTCACCGAGCAATTAGCCTGAGCTGAAACCAACCGTCGACTGGCTCAAGTCATCACGGGGAGATTAATCAAATAATCACACTCGTCGAGTCCAAGAAACAGAGCGAAAAAACACGCCGAGTTTAATTAACAGATTGCTTTAATCTATCCGTGTCTCATCTCATCTTGGAAATATTTAAATCCCCGAATCCCCACGCGGAGAGTCCTCCGCTAGTAAATAAATCCCTGGGCTCCGTTTTATTTTAAACGGCGCGAATTCAGCGATTAACGATGTAATTCTAAGGGCCCGAGTAAAAAGAGTCGAGCTCTCGGCGAGCTTGCGTAAGCTCGCAGCATTGTCCATTATCGCCGCTGAAAAATTCACGAGGTTTGCGCGATTTCGTATGCGAGGAAGGACAGCTCGCTGTAGGCAATCCGATTACTTTTTCATCGCGCGCGCCGTGCACGGGCCAGGAGAGGAGTGAACCGGCGGAGGGTGGGAAGGGCGGTGGGGGGTGCATTTAACGCGGGCTCTAAGAGGATCGTTACTAGCAGAGTGCGGTCGCAATCGGTATCGGAGCCGAACTTGGCTCCCACGCTACCCCCCATTGTGTACCGGACTAATGCAAGCTCCCCCACCCTCTTCCCCGAGACACCGGGCCAACCCAGATAAGGGTGGTCGGCCAGGCCCAAGGGCTCCGGAACGTAGGGCACGTCAGAAACGACGTACACGCCTAATCGCGCGCCTAAGAACAACGCGGAGTTTAGTCATCGCTGCGTGCTCCCATTACTCGTGAAAACAACCCCTCGCGCAACCCGAGCCACCCCCACGCTGGATCCTCCAATTCCGCGCTGTCCACTTGACCTTGAGGGTGCCGCAGCCGTACACGCGCGCGCTTCGATGACCGTCACTGTCCGAGACTCGATAATTTTACGCGAAACTCGACGGACGGACGGACGGGGAGAGAGGGTGCAAAGTGAGCCGACTTACCAGGGTGTTTCTGGCTGGACTCTATTGCAGTCGGTCCTTGTTTGGCTAACGCGATTAGCGAAGTCGAGAAAACAAGCTCGTCTTTGAAATTCGCTTCGTAAGTCGAGCGAGCGAGCGGTTCCCTCTTCTGATCCCGTGCAGCATCCCCGTCCGCAGCAACCACCCCCTCTCTCGATTCGATTGAATTACTTTCCGCGTCTCCGCCGATGGAGAGCCGGCTTATTCGGTCGGTTATAGCTTGTTAGCAACCGAGCTCTGAATGCGGCGGTGCCATTCCGGTTTGCTGTGATTACTCAGGTTAGCCGTGCACCGCACACAAAGAGCCATGCAGGGGGTAGGAAGGGTGGCCTGTACATTAATACACAGCGTGTAGGTGGAGATTGGTTTTATTTCGCGAGAACACACACAGCGCGCAGTTATTACGGAGCTGCCGCTGATTTATCGCACCACGGAGCGTCCACTAACTCTTTCTTTGTTCTTTTCGTTGTTGCAGTGTAGTTACGACCTACCCCAACCACCGGCAAAGCAGAGGATACCACACAGCCGAAGGACCAGCATCGCCGCAGTGCAGCTCATCGGCCAGGGGGTAAGTTTAACGGAGCTTGCAAGCTCAATTTTTTACTTCTTCGAGCCAGTCGCAGAACGATGCGTATTGTAATTCTATCCACGTCACTTCCGTTCCAACGACTTCTTTATTAATCATTTCTTATCTGGCTTGCCACCGTTTTGCCTCCGGAGCAAAATTCAACGTGCAATTCCACGCCGCGGGGGAAAATGATTTTGCGCTAAAAGCACCCCGCCAACGGCGGCGCCTCTCGTTACTCGATACGCGATTGATTTCAAAAGAAACCGACGTTTACTCGACTGGAGGAATTATACTCGAGCGATTTGTATAAAAGTTACGAGTGTAGAGAAATATAAGAAAGGGTTTTTGCAAGGCACTACTACGGGGAATTACAGTGTCATTCTGAGCCGTGCTTCAATTTCACATTTTTCTCTCGCGCAACCATGTTTCAAATTCAATTGCTGAACAGAGCAGAATGCATCTCGCTTTATTGCAGTTTCTTGATTTGTGAACGTTAATATGAGACGATGTGATTAAGCTTTTTTCCTGCCAGTGTCGATGCGGGGTTGATGAAAATTTTGCATTTCCATCCTTAAACAAGGAACGTACGGGGGCAAAATGTACGACTCGGATAAGCACTGATTATGTTTCAAGATACAATTACGGCCGAAATTTACGTCGATGGCGCATCCGCGCGTCATCGACAAATTTCAAGAGAAATGACAAATGGAGCAAGAGGGAGGGGAGAATTCAGCGCGTTATTACGAATATTCTTGAGAAACTCTCTTGTAGTCCGTTTAATTAAATCTTTAAAAATAAACCCAGCCGGGCAGAGGAGATGCAACTAAATATATAGATGCAAATTTAATTTTGAACATGAAACGTTTAACGAGCACGTAAGTACACACCGTAAAAAGAAATAAAATCATATTAAAACATTTATAAAACTGGAGCTCCTGATAAGAGCGAGTTCCAAGAAAATAAAAATAATAGCAGGAATAATAATGGTAATTCAGATTTTACAAATATTTGCATTCCTTGTTTAAACGACTTATCTTAAAATAAACTGCTCCAGCGCGTGAAATTCATATTATCAGATTAATCGTCTCGCGGACCTCTGAGAAAGTGTTACGACTCTTTTGGAGTTTTTTCCAAATTCTCGAGTATCTTCAGTTGCGCGACTCGAGCAACGACAATCGATGCTTTAAGAGGCAGCCGAGAAGTGCTTTCGGATTAGCAGAAGCGATCGGTTATCGTTATTCCCCGTTGATTTGGACGCTGGAGCACGTAAGTACACAATATTAGCCGGGATTGCGTAAAAAGAAATTTCGAGAAGGAAGCGGTGTGTGAAAACACGTCGAAATGCATTCCAGTCAAAATCTGAGGTTCGGCGCACGTACCGGTAAAAGTGCATGCAGCTTGCGCGAAGTCGAAATCTGGCGAAAAGCTGGGGGTAGGAGGAGGGGACGCGGAGCTTTCCGTAAACCGCGTGTTATCTCGCTCGTTATTGCATATGACGAACGTGTTTTCCGGTAACCTCGACACGCCACTCTCTTTCCGTGGGTAGCGGAAAACGCAGCTGAATACCAATCGGAATCGCGAGACTCCATTGTCCCGAAGGACGCGCGAACTTTTAATCGGCAGATTCTTACCTCTATCCCCGCCACCTCCGTGGAAGAAATGGCGAGTCGAAAAATCAAATCCACGAAAGAAAGAACCGCAGAGCGCACCGGAGGAAATGCTAATGAATTAAAGGCTAGACCGCCAAAAAGCTTTCCATTGGATAATCCGTTAATCGCTTCCACGAATGATTTTCTATTTATTTGTATTATTCGCTATTAAATTTGTTCATTTCCAAGCTGGATTAAATTCGACGCCGCGTGTAATGATTATTTCCCGTTTTAATTCATTTGTTTCATTCGAAGAGAATATTATTTCGCATTACCCCTTTCGGGGTAACGCGGTGATTTTAATTATTCGCACGGTCAGAGGAAGCGAATATTTCGAAACAGTAATTCCTCCTCCTGGAGAATCGCTCTTGGCAAACAAAGTATTAAAAAAACGCGCGTCTCTGCGCCAGAGTAGTATCTTGGCGATTTTCTCGGCTGTTCGGGAGAGACGAACGGCACTGGCGATTTGCCATACTCTCGTCGGTAGCAACTCGACGGTGATCCAGTTATTCGTAGAGAAGCCAGTAACGAAATTAGGTACATCGGAGGAAGGGTGAAGTCGAGAGTTCACCGTCGGTGGTCCAGTCTTTTGAACGCCTACCTGGTGATTCGTCTTTGTCAGGGCGATATTCAGCTCGTCGCTCGGTTAAAGATAAATATCTACAGTGTGTCCGGGCAGTAACGAGTCCCGTTCCGGTTATATACACGCGCTACGTCCAGATGGCTCGTTCTGCAGATTAGCCCAACTATATTGGATCAAAGATAACGTGGTAGCGGTGGCAGTGATGACGGTGTCGGCGGTGGTGGTGGTAGCGCGGTGATGGTGCCCCCTCCCCCTGCTTCCGGCTACTTTTCCATCGCAGTCGGATCTGCCTCGAGGTCGGATTTTTCGCGCGATATGCACGCGTTTCGGTTCAAGATCTCTCAAACCCATCGGCGCCACTCGACGATCCGTCAATTCCCGAAAGCTCGAACCAACCCTCCACCCCCGCGAGCGAGCGACTCGTCGTCGCTCCGTTAACGTGGGAAAAGGGAGAGATGCTGTAGCCCGATTGGAGCGCATCGGGGACGAGAATAATCATCCGAGTATTTTAATAATTCGAATAGTTTCGCCGCGTCGAGTAATGAAAAGAGATAACGATCCGCGAGCTTTGCGCTTCCGGTTAGTTTCGGGTCTAAACCCTGGCAAAATCTCTGCTGCCTACACGCTTTTTGCCCCTCGGTGCTTTTGAAGATTTCAACCATCAGCGCACCGCGTGCCCTATCCATTTCACTCGTTTTCGATCGGTTGGATTAAATTAATCTCGACGGACGCACAAAGTTCAATCACTGAAACATTAATAACTTGGCGTAGAAACGCATGGAAATCCGAGATCGGAAAATGGAGTAACACCGCCCCGTTACCATGGGCTTTTTTCGACAATTAACAAACGGTGTTTTGCGGCGAGGACAGATAGGATTTGTCAAGGTCCTTCGGCACACAAAAGTAATGGCAAGAGCTTTGTCGCGACGCGGATCGCGATTTGATTTCACGTGAATTTCAAAGGCAGGCGGATCGTCGTCGCACCAGAGAGTCGCGCGCCCTGAATGTTATCGTTCTGGTGAATTGGCCGGTCGGCTTGCCAAAAATCAGGCGGACAAGGCAGTTTTGACGAAATATTCCACTGCGTCCGGGGATGCATAGGCTCCGGAAACGGTGCCAGGGCGTTTTGCGGGTAGACGCGGCGATAGCGGAATACGGGCTTGGTTAGGGGTTGCTGGGGGTTGAAAGGGGTACATTCTACGGTGAGCCGCGCGCGCGGCGAGAATCGTGCGGTATTCGGCGTCAGCGTCTTGAATGGTGACAAACGGCATGCACCACGGAACCCACACGGATGCACCACCCCCTTGTGGCTGTTCTGCGAGGGTATGCGTGTTTGTCTGTGCTCCGTTCGTCTGGGCGAGTGCTGCAGCGTGCGAGCAATGCGGCTGCTGCTGGCTGCAGCTCCCAGTTGACAGAAACGCTTACGGAGGCGAGAGATCCCTCCGCTTGTCTCCACTGACGAGGTTAGCTGCGGTGGGCAGGGGGTAAACCACCCCCTCGAACCTGCCCATCCGTCTCCGTCCTGTTCCCTCCACTATCAACCACCCATCTCTCACGCTGAATGCTCTTGCTACTGCTATTGCTGCCGCTGCTACTGCTGCTGTTGCTGCTTTCCATTCTATTCATCGAATAACCCTCTAATAACCATTCCTCGTAATAAGCGTTTAATGCTTCTACGTCTCCGCCATTAATTCTCTCGAGCTTTTTCTCTCCCTCTATACATATTCCCATAGAATTGCCTTTATCCGAAGCTCATTCGTTGATTTATCGCCACCATAATGATGCAGGATAATTATGCGATATCGACAGAGCGACTGAAATCTCTCGCCTCCCTCAAAACTTTTCTCCCATTCAGGTTTGTTTACCCCGGGCAAATGCCACCCCGGCTTTATTTATGCTTTTCACTCGACAATAAAACGTGCTTGCGAACGAGAAGAAATATTAACCGATACCTGTCGGGTGTCCTTAAACTATTAACTGAAATCGCTACCAGTATCGCAGGTTCATGATAAATTGGCTTTTTAATTATTGATTATGTTTACTTAAAGCTTTTTGTGCGGCACTTTTAATTGTTACTTTGTAAATTTCCTTTTATTTTCAATAGCAAAAGTCATTTAGCGAAATTGTATTCTTCATTTGATGAAGCAGCGAACTAATGGAAAATTTTATTTGTTATCAGAGCATTTTATTTCTTTTCGCGAGAGAGAGTTGTTGTTGCTCTTTTTTTTTTCTTTTTTTTTTTTCATTACTAGTGTTTCTATCAATTTTACATTACTGCGGTAAAGGAGTAAAAATCTTTTATTTCATTATAGACATTTTTACTCGTTTATTACTTTTTATCGTGCACCCACTTCTTTTTATTGCACTAATGCTTTATTATATATATATATATATATATATATATATATATATATTGTATTTATTATTTTACGTTATCTGCACGCATGCGTCCTATATCACGCAACGTGTTTGGCATTAATTTCTAAAATTTTGCGTCCATCATTTTCTTTGCCAGACTACGTTTGCCCCTCTGTCATATTTTCGCGTGCGAGATGAATACGCGCGATTTGTTCTCACGAGAAAATTTGTTCGCAACTGCTATTCCATTGAATTGTCTTATAATCAGTTTTGTGTTCTGCTCTCACGCCGCGAATGACTTTCCGTATCTGACCCAGTCCGTCCATCTGTGTCCGTTTCGTTCTTATCGGCTCATCTCTTTGGGCAGCTTACACCTCCGAAAGGGTAGCGATGCCACAACGCGCGCGCACTGATACGGGGAACGCTAGAAACAACGTCGAGGATCACAGTAAATGATAATATCCTAGTGCAAATAACGCTTTTATTTCGTATTATGAAATTAAACAGTATCCTATTTCCCGCGCGGCTTGCTTCTTGCTTCCTGTAGCGAGCGGTGTTTTAGCGATAGTAAAAAATTGTTACCATTCAATGCCATTATGACTGGCGTATTACGAATTTTATACCTCGATGCTTATCCAGCTTTCAGATCATAATAATGGTGAATAGAATTTTCATTCCCCATTGGAATGTTTCGGGAGTGCGGATAAATGCCCGAGTTTTTATTAAAATATTCTTTGGCGGATTAGGAAGATAGCACAGAGAAAGAGGGGTTTGGGACCGGGTCCAGTATTCTGATACGCGAAACGAACGCGTTTAGTTGCCTCTCGAATAATTTAGCTCTGGAGTTTTGCGTATGTGCGTGTACGTATGTGCGAGGGTGGTCGAAATGAAGACGTTTCACCGCACAAAGTGGAACTGTGGAAACACGATGCTTCAGTTTCGGTGTTATCCGTCAGCTATCTTTCGCTGTCTATTCCTATCACTCATCGGTGTTCGTCAACGTCACGTTGTCCTCTCATCAATCTGGCCCCGCATCTACGAATGAAATCGAACCAACCAAAATGAACATTTAAACAACACGCATGACCGGCGCCAAGTGGCGACCAACTTGGCGGTACGAGGACCCCGAGGAATCGAGTGGCAGAGAGCGTTCTTTGACTTGGCGAGTGATACAAAGGGAAATTAATCAGCCAGTCAGCCGTGCTATCAACACTGCTCATTCATCGATGCTAAATTTATTGCTTAATCCTCTCGTGATAAATTAGGCATCAGTGGCCCAGTTAATATTTGTGGGAGGTCCGTTCGTTGAATAAAAGAAAAGCCTTAGGTCTTGAGATAATTCCCACCCCTAGTTCTTTCAGAGTACATGGATATTCGAGGAAGTTGGCGTGTGTATGCGTTGGGGTGTTCACGCAAGACTCGAACGTATGTACCCAGGGCACATACGTAGAGCCACACAGCATGGCATACCCTAGCATAGTCTCAACTCGACTCGAGCGGCTGAATCGATCCGAAGCTTCCCTGTACGCTCACCCTGCGCCCCCAGAACGCGCCGGCCACCTCCAACGATACTCTGTCTCTGTCTTTACCCCTTCTCTCTCTCTCTCTCTCTCTCCCTCTCCCTCCCTCTCTCTATCTCTCTGCCTATATCTCTCCCTTTCTCATTTCTTCTCTTTCTGTTTTACCCCCGATTCTCTCCCTCTCTCGAGTTATTCACCCCCTTGCTACATTTCTCTCTTTCTCTCTCTACTACTCACGCACACGTACGCGCATGCACGTGCACAGACTAGCACACTTATTCCACTCACCATGTTCTTTTCGCCCTTCATTCCTCCACCTAGTGTATTCGTCTTTCTTCTTCATCTCTTTCCACTGGCTTTCTCAGAATATATCACTCTTTCCTTCCTATCTCCCTCGCCAACTTCTCTTCTCGCCGTCTCTCTCTCTCTCTCTCTTTCTTTTTCTGTTTCTCACCTCGTTCATTTGCGATCCCTAATCCTTTTCATTCTCAACCCATTCCTCTTCATGCTTATATTTCTGGAAAACTCTCTTTCTCTCTTTCCCCTTCCCCTTTGTTCCTTTTTTCCATTCGTCTTCGTTCGCTTGTACTTGCCAGTGCTTTTCGCTCTTGATTTGTCCTTGTCCATGCTTACATTTCTGGCAGCTTTTTTCTTTCTCTAGCTCTTTACTTCCGGCCGAGTCCTCGTTTCCTCTTTTCGGTGTCTCCCTTTTCTTCTCGTGGCGTAAGCAGTTTATTCCCAGCCAGACTTGATCAGCTTTCTCGCTTTAGCTTTCTAGACAAACGACCCCTTCTCTCTCTCTCTCTCTCTCTCTCTCTCTCTCTCTCTCTCTTTCTCTCTCTCTACGCTCTTTGCTCCTTGTCTCGGCCAGTTTCTATCCTTCTCACGAAATACTCTGGCAGCAGCCTTCATCCTTCTTCAGTTTTCCCCGGTTCTATCTCTCTCTCTCTCTCTTCTTCTCTCCCTCTCTTCCTCTCTCCCTCTCTTCCTCTCTTCCTCTCTGTTTTCCGGCTGACACTCTCATCGACCAACCTGGTCACGCAGGGACCCGTTTCAAAAATGCCGGGCTCGCGCATTCAACGCGAATTTCTTCGATATTTCTTCCCCTTTTTGCAGCAATCCCTTTTGTCTCTTTTTTCTACTTGTTCGATCTACTGTATCGCGTGCTCTGTTGATCCAGTTGGTCCACGATCACCCGGTATATTTGGAAGGGCCAAATGCGTGTTGCCCGGGGTGCTAGGATATTGATAGGTCACTTCACTGTAAGGAATATATTGGGTTCTCGAATTTACCGTGGATCTCTCGAGAGGTAGACCAGTTTCATGTATATTTGCAAGAGAATGACTTTTTTTCTCCCTCGCAATAAGAGACTGGATCAAGTCTAGCGGAATTTAAGGATTCGTCTAGTCAGATTTCGTCCAAGAGCAGCAGACTATCGAACTCGCAGCTAAACCGCTCGAAGGGACTCTGCTTTAAGGTTACTCCTCCGCCTCTCCATCGAACATTGTACTCGGGATTATCCGACTGGGGGATGATGCGGGAAAAAGAGGATTCTCTCCTAAGGGCCTTTGATATTATTCTTTAAGTAAATATTTTGCGAATTCACTCTTTTCCGGTAGGCAGTGTATTCTAATAAGGGGATGATCTTTGCTACATTTTTTCCTACACTCGACGAGGACGACGCTTCCCGCAGATTACCAGGGCGGGAGGTTCAAGCTGGAAATCGCGTCTTTCACTCGACCACCCGGGAAAATCTCCAAGACTCTCTCTCTCTCTTCTGTTGATTCTAACGCGAGAAACGCTTACATTATTCCGCGAATCTCGCAGATTCAATTACACGTGCGTCGGGATTTGAGTTATCTTCCAGCGTGTCTCATTCCCACCCCCATCCCTGCCTCTGGCTTGGTCCTCGTTCCCGTGCTCGTGCTCGTGCTCATCCTTGTCCTCGTCCTTGTCCTCACCAACACCAGGGTCTAGAGCAACAGTGACGCAAGCCCAACGCACACGTACACACGCACACGAACCACGGGGCTTCTCTCCAACTCGGGCGCAGACCGGCTGGTGATTTGTGTCCTCGTTCATCTTTGTGCGTGCGTGCTGCTTGGTGTCTGCTAGGTACACTCACACTTGCCGGATGTAGCTCCGCGAGACGGAAGGGGGCGCTAATGGAGAAATTCAGGCCGCGACGGAAATCGTTACGCACCCCCTCCCAACCCCTTGCACTGAATATACGATCGTATATAGTCTCTGTTTAGACTCCATTTGACGCGGATCCAGTCCCCAACGGGAATCCCGCGGAAATGGACCCAAAGCTTCTGGATACTCTTTCCAGACCATCCCCCGAACCTAACGGGGTAACTCCCCATGAAGGATGTAAAGCTGAAATTGTGCTCCTTGGCCGAGTCCCTCCAACCTGCCAGGATATCGTCGAATCTTTCCCCGGGGAATAAGTTTGCTGACTAATTTAATCAACACGCTAGTCATTAATTAAGACCCCACCTCTCGCTCGGAAGATCAGATACTCGCGGCTGAAACGCCAGGAAAAAGTTGCAGCATATTTGGCTAGAACGAATTAGTTAATTAGATACTGCCGAGACGTTGGGGTTATTATGGGGCCACGCGGTTATCCAGCTGGGGCTGGGAGAAATATCAAAGGAAAGCCAAGGCTGGTTGGTTTAATCAGGCCATTGATAATGGAAGACAGTCGAGTGCGACCGATAAGGGTTGGACGGGAGGGAGGATACCTGGAAGAAGTTAAATGGGGGGGGGGGTGTTTTCGCGGTTGGGATTGGGCTCATTTTTGAACGGTCATTTCGTGGCTCGAGAAAATAATGGAGCATTAGGAGCTAGAAATAGGGCCATGAATAACGATCGACGTCCACTACGAATGGTCTGTCAAGTGCAATTCGCTCGTTCGTCCATGGAGGTGCGTCGATGACGTTAATATATCATCGATTATCCCATAAACGTATAGGACGAGAGCGCCGATATTCAGTTCGCTCGTCGTTGCAGTCATTATGCACCGCTGCTCGCTGGTGCAACGACTGCTATTGCTCTAACCTCAAAACAAATCCAGGTCCCTGCTGCAGTAGCAGAAATATCCCCGTGTCCATTAATTTGTCTTTGTGCCGAAGGCACCATGTTTATTCATCCATTCATCCATTCAGCCATCCATCCGCCATCCACGCCTCGCTCACTGCTGCCAATCGTTTCGGTTTAATAAAAGTTAAACCTTGCTGCAATCCCCCTTCCTCCAACTGGCCCTGTGTATCCTTCCTCCTTAGGAAGTTTTCCTTCGACAACTTTCGCCGCTTTCTCCATCCATCAATTTTCCTCCCCTATTGAGGATGGCGAGCGCGAGCGCGTGCGCGCGCGCGCACACGCATTCATTCATACTCTACACTCGTGACAATTGTCCCTTTAATCAGAGTAAAGCCTTGCAAAGATTCCCCACTTTAATTGCTGAGCACTGACGAAAAATTACCTTATCCTTCTTCGACGCTCCTCAAGTTTTCCTTCACCGGCTCTCGTTGTATTCACCCTCGTCATTGTTAGCTAACAAAGTTACTAACAACGAGCCACTTTTCACCTAGCATCTGCCACCCACTTCTGCTCCACCATCTTCAGTCGCATTGAATCCATTTCCTGGACTCCAATTAGAGACTGCACAGGCATCCAGATCCACTGAACATTAACGCCAGTTAGCGAACTTGGCTATCCACTTCGATAATCCTCCATCCATTTGGATAAAAATAGAAGACGAGCGGGCATTTCAATCGAGAGATACAGTTTTATCAGATTCTAACGTTTGCCCGGTTGTCCTCGCCTCGTGCTTTTCTCTCCTTTTCCGTTCTTGACCAAGCGAGACTTCGCAGTCGTACCGCCCTCCCCCTCTCCTCCCCAATAACTCTATCGCGCGGCGCGGGATATTAGCGTGGAAATGTTTGGACTGCTTCGAGTACCGCTCGAATTACATATTCGTGCGATAAAATTCTCAGGGCTAGTGGCGTGCCAAGGGGTGCTCAGGTTTTCTATAGAAAAAATTTACGTCGATGCTAAATAAGGAACTTTAAAATGGTGTTTAACGATCCGGTATTGCGCCAGCCATATATTAGTCTCCTCCCCTTCCCCGGCGGCGTGCTCGTGAAAGCTGTCGATCGCAAAAAGGGGGACAATATTCATGAGCATTACGCGTCTCACCTTCCCATTGAAAATCGCGCGCTACTCGGCTGCCAATTAAGGACCTCCGGAGATGCGAATCATCCTTTGCCAGGACAATGCCCGAATGAGTTAACTCGCAATATTAACAAGCAGCGCGTTAATGGCCGCTGATTCAGCGCTATTTTCACTGCTGCCCGCCGGAATAATCGCTGGCTTGCGATTTTCGAGTCTCAATAAGCGCGAGGGATGAACCTGACACCCCTTTCCCTCCGTTGCCCACTCCACCCCACCCCAGACCCTCCTACTTCTGGGCTTGGCAAATGCTGAGTATTTAGTATTCGCGAGTTTCGCCGTGTAAACCGAGCCCTGCGAACTGGGGCCGTGCAAATATTTGATTCCTAAGTCTCGATGAAATACACCAAGCCTGCCGAGTTAATAATCTGATCGTACGTAACTGTGGCGGGAGTGCTCAGCCCGCTACACGGTTCGTTTGATCGGATTATTAAGGCACAGCAGGAGCCAAGTGCTATGGCCAGCTTTTATAGGTAGATTCCTCGGAGATTAAGCGAGGATAAGAGTGATAAAAATTGCCTTTTCAAATGCGATGTAGCTTTAATAATTTCACTCCATTATCCGATGTTGGCTCACGTGGATTTGGCAGGATTACGCCGATACCGGAGACTTTAGTTTCCAATTACTACACAGACTAGACGCGGTGCGCGGCACGATCGAGGTACTCGTTGCTGCTTCAAAAGATGTTTCCAACGGGTCTGATTTATCATCGTGTTTACCCCTAGTCCGATCGTTTAACGAAGAATCGGAAGAAATCTTGATTTCCTTCCCTTCTCTCCGCCTCTCTCTCTTCTTATTTTCAGGTTTTTTTTTTTTTTTTCTTTTTTTTCTGATTCCTTCCCTGCTTTTTTTTCTCATTGCCTCTAATGAACAGATTGCCATAGTCGACTTGTCTAACGCGACAGTGATACTTTGTCCACTAGCATAGCGACTCTTTTTTTGTTTTTTTTGTTTTTTTTTTTAGCAGGAAAGCTGATAAGCTTCACGCGAATCCCTCTTTTTAGTTACTTGTGAAACCCGAGAGTAGCGAGGGATCCTATCGACGATACCCTAGGGATTGTCCAGTGCCGGGGATCATAGAGGGAGGGGGTGGGGGGTAGCCAGTTTCATCCCAAAAGAAAAGTGAATTAAACAAACACGAAGTTGCCGTCTCTGTGGCAGCCATCGCGAGTAATACATTTTATGGACGATTTTGCGAAACGCAAGCGACCACCCCCGTCTCGTTTGGACATGGTGGAGCTACCTCGACTGACTCTCGCGGTTGAATGCGTCCAGCTAAAAGCCACCGGCACTAGCAACAGCGCCCTAACTGGACACCGTTGCTAAAACCACTACGTTCGCTCGCTGTATTCACTCTCCTCCTGCCCTCCCTCCCTTCCTCCCCCCTCCGTTCCGCTCCCCTCTTCCACTTCTTCTTCTCCCTTTGACAACGTTCTCTATTACTAATAACACAACTACCAGTACATCAATGACAAAGCAAAAACCGCCGCGAGCATCGCGACAGATGTTAGAGGACACGCCTTCTAGATTGCTTATTTTCCTAGAGAGAATTGCAGGAAATCTTTTGATCTAACGTGGACTTTGATAATGTAATAGGCTGCTAGAATTACACGAGCTTATGCTGATAATACGACTATTGATGCTTGACTATTTGATTAGGCAACAATGCCGTGCAAGTATCGACTACAGTTACCGCCGAGAATGGGAGCGGGCAGATTCCACAGCGAGAATAGTCTCGCTGAGCTTTCCCGACTAAATAATCAGGATACTTTCTTTCCGAAGCTTTTATCGAACCAGTGGTATTATGCCGGAGACATGGACTGGGTAATTTGATGCTCGCTAACCCACCGACGCAAACACACCCGTTATTATTATATCAATAAAATAGCCAGAGCAGGATATCCCCTTCCGACTGGCAGCATCTATACTATCATTGCAATTGCAGTTGGCAATATATATGTGTGTGTGTGTAGATATAGTCAACGGGGTATTACACGAGGCCACCACCACACGGCTAATTTAGACACCAACACCACCATACCCTTGCGAATACATATCACTGCATTGACATGCCGCCGGCACTACCAACACCAACGAGCCTCCCATTCATTGGGGTGCTTTCCATCCTACAACTCTCCCTTGCAGCCTTCCCCTCTGAGCCAGCCCTCGCGACCTCTCGAGAGCACAATAGATTCCTGTAACTACCCCTATCTATGGCACGAATCGAATGGCTGTTTGTGTATTCGAGTGCACGGTTATTTGCCGGACACGAGCGTGTTGTACGTGTACGGCTTTCTGTGTTTGTGTGGGGGAGGATAGTTGCCGGTAACGTACGTGCGCTACTGATCCCGAAACTGCCGGCGTCTCTTGTCCACTTTAAACCGACGTTAAACGTCCTCAAGATGTCGATGGGAGAGGAGGGAGGAGGGTGGATCGACCACGAGTGACCTCGGCGCGATGATTGCCAGACTCGTTGCTCAAATCCCTGATGCGGCGCTGGGGCTGGGGGGTTGACCGTTTCGCGGGCTTTTGTAAATCACGTAAGATACCCGATATTTTTCCGATAACAGAGCTTTAACGTCCACGTCAATCAGGAAACATCCTGAATACCCGACGAATAATTTGACAAATTTAATATTTCTCCCACAAACGTTCCCGATTCCATGTAATTGTGGTTAACGATGTAAGTTCGTATTCCCGGCGTTTTCCCCTTACGCCAGTTCAATCCAGATTTAAATTGTTAATGGAAATTATCTCTTGTTCATATCGCGGATTTACAGAGTTTCGTTAGGAACGCAATTTTTCGTGATTGAAACGAAAATAAAAAAGAATAGGCCGGAGCGGCACGCGGCAGTGGCTGCGGCGGCGGCGGCGGCGGCGGTAGCGGCGGCGGCGACGGCCAGTACAATGTTTCGTTGATAACGCAGCGGAAATTGATGCACAAATTCTCCATCCCCACCCTCGAGCCCCGTTGTCAAAATGTTGTTAAGTCTCGAAAACGGTTTTATTTACGCACACAGAGAGATCGGAACAATTTCGCCCGGAACGCCATTATATGCATAGTTGCGATGGGAACCTTTGCCATCCATCGTGTTCGAGTGGACCGTAATTATGGTTACAATCGCGTGTCGCGTAACACTGCGGATGTAACTGAACAATTTGACCTGATTTCTCTCGCACAGCCCATTCCCAATGACGCCTTTATAAACTTGGCCCCGTATCATTGGCGTTGCACGTGCAAATGGTAATCCAGCTCGGGCCCAAAGCATAGGTATTGCTCCGCCATATTGTCGCATTGTATCCGCCTGGAAATCATTATGCACGGCCCATAAACGTTCCAGGCTTTTCCTCGTACTTTTCATACTCTAATTTGCCGGCCGTGACGCGCCTAAATTTTCCCCTTTCACTCGTATCGCGGTTCTCGATCGGTCGTATCTCTCGCGAAGGCAAACAGGGAATTCTATGAGAAAGACGACTAGGGAATTAGGAGGAGGAGGAGTTAATGTTTGAATTTTCTTAGGGCAGAAATTTTGTCATTAAGAAATTCTCGTGTTTGAGGTGCAAGAAGTTCCAGCAAGCTTATCCGGCAATTAGTCGATCGTTCGTAATTCGCGTTAATCGACGACTGCCACGGAAATCTCTACATTTAAATTACAATGCGATCAGCCAATTAGTGGTACCTGCCCGTAGATCCCGTTAGCTTATCAATTAGTGCATGCCGTTCGCAACGACGTTGGACACGAGTAAGCTTAACCCCCTCTCTTTCTCTCTCTCTCTCTCTCTCTCTCTCTCTCCTTCTCTCTTTCACTTTTGCTATTTTTCTCTCTACTCGTCTCCCCTCCCCCTCACTGTTTTTATCTCCATAATTCAATTTTATATGCGACTTTGAGACACTCTCCGGCTTGCCAAACGATTAGGCCTGACTAGTCGTTTACTTTGACCACTTTCGCTGATATTCACCATTTTCACGTTTGTCAGCGAAGGGGCGAGCGTTTTCTCCCGTTAGAATTTCCTACGATTGCCTATAAAACGCACAATTCCATAGTCAATAAATTACCCCTGCACATCGAATATTCCACATAGCTAATATGGTATTATCTATTAAATGGCATAATATGATTACGTTTAATAATTGGGCAGCGTGGATACAAGGAGATTCGATATAGTTTAGCTGTCTCTCATTGTACGAACTGTCGGGAATACAATCTGTTTTCTAAATGAATGCAACAATATCGGATAATTTGATCGGGCTTGTAATGATATTAATGCAGAATAGAGTGAATGGGGGATATTGTTACTTCTTACATGCTAATAGCACTAGGCGCTTTATTGTGCAAGAGCCTCCGCGAGAAACTCTCTATAGAATTAATTCCGCTATAGATATTTCTGTTGGTTACTTTATAATTAATAACACAGCCTAATTTTTATAGAATCTTTATTGTTTCGTTTCATGTATATACAGTACACTGCATAATAAGTTAACAGTGTTTCTTGAATAGTATAACTGAAAATAATGAAAAACATAATTATAAGTCAGGCCTTTGAAGCTTTCCGTGCGTCCGCTCTGTAACGTACATTTTCTACTGTTTGGAACTAGCTCGTACGTTTTGTTGCGCACAGCACAAAATTTAAGTTTCTTTTCAATCTCAACGTGTTCCTACATCCCACCTCGTCTGCGGTACGCTTATTAAAATGTTCTGCCGAACGAGTACGTGTATAATAAGAGCCAGCATTAACCCTCTGACAGAGGGTGAGTTCTTGAAAACCCGAGCCAACAACATGTGCCCCAGCAGAGTTAGGCTAACACAAGGGGTTAGGCAGCTTTTCGTTTGTGTATGTTCTACCACAGGGACTATATGTGACGCTAGGGCCCAGGTGCCGCGACGCTCCTCGTAAACTTGCACGATATCGTGAATAAGAATACTTGTACGATTATGACACTTTATTCCCCTTGATAGCAGAAGCTGCATCGATTTTTCAAATAGCTTCGTGCCACGTAATCCTCCGTCTCGTGTAATCCGAAATAATTGTGTCACTGGGTTCTATAATTGAAAAGAAAATCATTAACCAATTGCGAATGTGCCGCGCGATATACTTTGCGCATAAATACATAATGAATTTTTAAATACCATAATAAATAGAAACGGGAGAGAGAGAGAGAGAGAGAGAAAGAGAGAAAGAGAGAGAGAGAGAGAGAGAGAGAGAGAGAGAGAGAGAGAGTGAACGGTCCAATTAATTGTTTCTGCAAACATTGTTATAGTCACGCTATTTCAATTAGAGCGAGAATTTGATCGATAGTGATAGATTGGCAAAAAGAATATATAGGGAGTGTACGCGTTCATCAATTTTCAGTCTTTATTCTCCATTTTCGAGAGGGAATTTTTTCACAGAATAGTTTCTCCGCAGTGGAAATAAAAAGGAAATCATCAATCGCGGCTATCTTGTAATAACCACGTTAAGCAGCGAAGCCTATATAGTGTACCGTGGAATCGTAGACGATACAATTACATACCCGGCGTCTCGATAGGATGATCTTGGTTAACGAGCAACGTGCCGTCAAAATCGGGCCTTGTAAAGGGCTCGGTTGCTGGTAAGGCGTGAAGAGCGAACCAGTCGGCCGCGGGACGAAAATAAAATATATCGAGTCCAGCTTTTCTCCGGTGAGAGAGCAAAAGCTCGAATAATGGAGGGAATAAAAGTAAATAACGAGATGCATGCATGCATGCATGCATACCCGGTGGGAGGGGGCAAAAATTGGGGCCGACGAAGACGGCTGGAAATGTCCGATAATTACGTATGAGCAGTAAGCCATAGTACGGCAGTAAAGAGTGTAAATACACATATATGATCGTGTAGATGTATTTACAAGTACAACTTTATTTGCTCCCTCTCTATGTGCTGTATATGTACGTAAGATAGGTTAAGTGTACATGTGCGGATATACAGGGAGGGGTGAGTGTATATCGTTCTGCCAATTTTTTTCCTCTTTTTCCGCCAGTCTGCCTCCTCCTCCTCCTTCTCCTTCTCCTACCCCAACCCCCTTCGCGAACAACCCTTCGAGCAGCCAGGCGCAAATCGCTTGCAAAAAGTGGCCTTAATGCCCTCCGTGTATTAAAATTAAACTCGTCGCGAAACAAACACGATGACTACGACGTGCTTCCTCCTTCACCTCCGCGTCCTCCTCCTCCTCCTCGTCGCTAACGAATTGATACTCCTGCCAGCGAACTTGTTTTCCAGATGATTTACCTCCGTCGGATGATTCCTGGATGGTTTTTGTCTGAAGGATGATTTAATTATAAGCTTGAAGCATTTAGCAGTAGTATCTACCCACCGTGGGTCAGACATTCCGATTTTCAGATACCGCTGTCCACCCTGTGACTGACTTCCTCTACTGATTTTCGCAATGCAATTTTCTTGATCTTTCGTTATTAGACTTCTCGGGGATTGCATTGATAAATTGATACGAGAGCTCGCAAGAGCTTATGATTGGTTGCTAAATATTCTACTGCCTTCGAGGAGGTTATTGATAATAACGTTGCTCGGGGGATTTGGAAAGAAGAGAAAGTGAGAGAAAGGGAGAGGATGAAAGATCGAAATAAAATATCCGGGAATGAAGACACAGGAATGCCAATGAAATAAAAAGAAATCGAATGATACAGCAATAGGGGAAAGGGCTTGTAGGACATAGAAACCGAGAATAGACGTGGTTGTACGGAATCGAAGCTGGGGAGAATAGCCCAAAGCAATTCAAACCCCTACCGAACCCATGTAGCAGATTCACTTACTCGCCTCTCTGTCGCCTCACCCTTCAGAAATCCGCACGAGTTACGGCAGCTCTGCGGTTCTCAAATCGCCTTACGCTTAACTCAAACGCCTCTTGATTTTCTAACTTAATTACTAGACCCACCAATTGAAATGTAAAACAGGAAAAGTCTGCTTTATTTATGACTTTTCAAGCTTTGCATCAACGGGTACAAGGTTGATTGAAAGCTCTCGAATCGAAGTGTATTCTTTCAAATTTCTCTAAATTCTCCGAATTCATTTGTAATGCTTAAATCTGCGTTTGCTGATCTGTAGTAAAAGTTCTCTCGTCTGACTCTTAATGACTTTTTCTACTGTGTGATTGAGAGCCTCTGCGATGAAAGGGTGTTACCATGCGCGCCTGTGACGAGATTCTAATGAAATTACGCGCTGTCCGGATTGCGCAGAAGGTTACGAAGTCTACGAGGGCTACACAGGGTAGAAGGTAAAGAATCATCGCGCGAAAGGCGCTTGAAAATTATATTCTTAGAGCGTAAGTTGCGGGGAAGCAACTCGAGCTATTCACTCGAGTGGAGAGAAAGTGAAGTCAGCAGGGGTAGGTTGAAGTGGAAGGGAAAAAGCAAAGGACAATCGAGAGTATCAACGGTCCACCCTCTGCAAGAATACTAAATACGAGAAAGGGATGGCACAAGGGACAGGGGGGAGGGGGAAACATGGAAATTCGGAGAGAGGAATCGTGTCGGTAGGAAATTGAGAAAGAGAAGTGACTTGTAGTTGGCAAGGATACTAAATGCTAAGATGTAGAAGAGATGATTCAGGAGAGCAGAAACATGGAGATTAAGCGCGCGCGCGCGCGAGAACGAGAGAGAGAGAATTAGATGGAAGGAAAACCGGTTAGAGATGGAAGAAAGGTAGAAACGGAAGAAGGGATTGTGTAAGAAAAGAAAAGTGGAGGCGAAACGAGATACAGTGCTCAGGGTCAAGGAATAAGAAAAAATGAGAGTAAAAAATCGGATAAAGATAGAAGGATCAGTAGAAATGGAAAGTTCAGTCAGACAAAAGATGGGAGTTGGTTTGAAGAGAAGGGAACGATGTGCGAAGGGAATGGAACAAGACGAAACATCAAAGACAGAGAGAAAATACGAGGAAGTTACCAAGGGAAAGAGAGAAACATCGAGCGAGAGAGAGAGAGAGAGAGAGAGAGAGAGAGAGAGAGAGAGAGAGAGAGAAAGTGAGATAGCGAACGAAGCATTCGACCCTCTATAGGGAAATATCCATAATGCGCATTTGCAATTTCAATGCCTCAGTGAGAGCCGGTAAGTTGCTATAGCACGGAGCCACCCTCAACCCTTCGCACCGATGCGTAGAGGTTCTACAAGCACCCCTGGCGAGCCGCTTCGCGCTTCCACCCCCGTGTTCCTACGAACCCCGTAAGCGCCTCGGGCCACCCCTTACGTGCAACAACCCCAGAATGCGCCACTCAGCTATGCTCGCGCGTGATCAAATGAATTCCCTCGTCTCTGGATTTCTGTTTTTTGAAATACGAGAAATAGGCTGGGGGTGGAAGCGGACGGGGGATGCAGTCTCGTACCAACCTCCTATAACCCTCGTTACGGGACACTTCTCGCATCTCTTCTGGCAAAATTCTCGCGAGTCACCACGCCACTCTGCTTATGACCCGTGAACTGCAGAATAGGAAGATAGTAAACATGTAATTACCGCGAAACGCATAAAGTGCACGCGTGTAATTGCGGAACGCTGTAATGGAGGCATGTACTTTATTTTGCTAGGGGAGCTTTTTTTATTGAGTCATTGTGCTCTTTGCTAGGCTAATTTGCGCGAATTTTTATAGTTTGCTTTATGATCTTTTAATAGCTCTAAGAAGTACCGTAATAACTATGAATTAATTGATAGAAATTTCTCTCTTTTTCTTCTTCTTCTTTCTTCAACTCTGACTAATTCAAATTTTACATCCTAATGCTCCCTCGTCGATATTTATTAGGACTGAAACATAGGAGCGCTGTGTTAAGGATTCTCGAGAAGTTCCATTTTATATCGTCGAATTAAATTGCGGGGCTAAAAAGTATCTGGGATATTTGCCTCGGAGTGATTTGACTTTTAGTTCTTGTTTGTCGAGCTTTCAAAGTTTTCGTTGATCAGCTCTAGGTAGTTTCAGGCAGCGGCAGCGGAGCTATTTACGGTGGCAGCTCACGTAGCTGCTGCTGAGCGATTTGGCCGGTGAGCCGTAAGAAACGGGACACCCGGTAGACAGACGGGCGGGCAGCTGCTAAAGGCACGAGCCATTTCGCGAAGTGGTACATAACGCGGCGGGCGCGGGCCATTTCGTATGGCGGAGCTAGCGAGGTCGATAAATCTGACATCGATTGAAATATTGCCTTCTTCGATATCCCTCGCGGCACTGATTCCAACCCCCTTACCCCCATCCCTACCCCCATAGTCCTTGGGCACACTCGCTACTTCTCTCTCCTCCACTTTCGCCGTTTCTTTCCAGCACTTTTTGCAATAGCCCTTTCGAACTTCTCGACCCACGCTGCCCGATCTCGATGGCAAAAATAAATTTCTTTACCGAAAAGCAACCATTCTTCTCCGTAGTACGATTCCACCGTGAGCCACGTGCCTCCACTACGATAATTCATTTCTCAAGTGGAAAAACTACGCGCTCGCAGACGCGCGCAGCCACATGCACGCGAGCGCACAGTATCGCTATCCGGTATTCATAACTTGGCAAGTGGTGTTGGGTTAACGCTGCTTGCGCTCTCCTCGACACTGACGCAAGAATTATGCTTCGCGAGCAATTATGAGTTTCGTTAGCTTTCACGCGAAAAGAAATTAATGATACATCTCGCGAAATGGGAAGGAGGATGGGGGGGGGAGGCAGGTTAGTAGGAGAGCCAGTGGAGTAAGTTTTAATCAGGGCAGCCCGCTCCTCCGCGCGAGATCGAATTAAACTATGTATTTAATTAGAGGATAGGGTTGTGAAATCGATCGCTTTGTTTATTTGCAACTTTCATTCGACGAGTTCGTCAAACTCTCCCTACCACTGCCCCCCCGAGCGTTTCGCTGCCGAGAAGGAGAAAGAGCCGCGCGAAAGCTCAACTGCTAACATTTACGGGAATCGATCGGAGCCATTTCGAATTCCGCGGATCATCGAATCGTAATAATAAATTTCCAGTTTAGCTCGGGGCCGTTTGAAGAAATAATTCTACGATGCCCGCTGATTTCAGCGGATTCGTAATTAAAAAGCAGCAAACTTAACCGTGGTGTCATGTCACGCGAGGTCAACTATTTTTTTCCTTCGCGATAATGGAAACATTATTAATTGCTTTTCGCTGTAGCTGCTGTCACGCTTGCCATATGGCACTGATTAATGACGATGCTCGATGGCCGAGCCATCTTGTTCTATGCAAACATTGCCGGGCACGATTAACCCTGGGCCAACAGTGTCGCAGAAATTACCCCCCGAGCTCCATCGAATCTTTCCGTGAATTTACATTTGACTTAGATACTTGGATTTTATTGGATCGTTGGACTCTCGACTCATCCGGGCTTAAATACTCGCTGAAAAGTTTGATCGAGCAATTCGCCCTGGCCTGGCCTGACCTGCCATGCCCTACCCTACCCTACCCCCTCTCAACCCCTATACATAGAAACACCGTTCAATTAAATGCTACGATAAAAACCCTCGTCCCACCATCTCGAGGAGGGGAGGGACGGAGGTAGGAAAGGGGAAGCGTGTCGCGACTTAATTAATATCTCGCTAGAAAAAAATCATCCGTCAAGCGGCACCATAAGGATTGCGCAGTTTTTCTGCAAATTAATTCAGTGGATTTACTTTGGAAATTCTTCTCCCTCCCTCCCTCCCAGGTAAATATAAAAGGCATTAATTAAAGTCGGATATAAAATAAATTTAATAATGATACCGCGACGATGCCAAATATGTGGGCTAATTAAGCCGGGGGTATTTCAATATTGAAATTTCTGGGTAATGGCTAGCCCGTTCTTTTTCGTTGCTTTGCAGCAGCTTCGTAGATCACGAGCGTGACGTATAAGGTACTATATTCACGTTGCCCGGTAGTTCCAGGAGCGATGGTCCGTCACACAGGATAGGCGAGTTTCGTGGTGTTTCAGTTTGACTTTCTGAGGGATTACCGGGCTTTGGGTGATCGAATGGGGAGGGTCTACCCGGTCTCGACGCTGGTAGGTTATCATTTCATTATTTCCGTTAATTTAATATCCGCCTAGCCACGACCCCTGTTGGCGACCACGCGGAAGAACGAGGGAGAAACGGTGAAAGCCAGCAGCCAGGGGGACATCTGACTTGTTAATTTTTCCCGCATAAATTTCAGCGGGCCGCGAGCTTTTAATTGATTCGACTGGGACTACCAGCACCTCCCCCAAACCCCTGCCCCTACCGCCCGCCCCTCCCACGGTCACCTCCCAGAGGGGCTCCACTTTTATACGGCTCTGTCATCCTCCGGACTCGCGTAATCGTCCAAAGACTTTCTCAAAGTCACCCTGATTGCACCGCTGACTTTCCGTTTTTCTGCCGAGAGGATCCGCCCACGCTTTAAAATAACAAATTCGCGCGCGCGCGACATGCGTACTAGCTTCCACAAAGCCGGTAGCGCCATAATCATTACTACCTGCTGTTGCTCTTGCCGTTACCGTAGCCGTAGCCGTTGCTGTTGCTGTTGCTATCGCTACAACTGCGGAACTTTGGCAAAGTCCGCCGACAAATATACGCACCACCCCTATCGAGGCACGATTGATTCGATCAGACGCGTTTCAATCGAAATTTCGGAGCTTCCCACAGGCCGCCAAATTTTCCACCGAAATTCCATCGGTTGGAACATTTAATCGCACTCGCATTATTCCAACCCAAAAATCACTGACCGACGCTTAAAACGAGCCCCGGCACGATTAAAAGGGCAAAGATGCCACCAGATGGGGGAGGGGAGGACTTGGAAAGTAACAGTCTACGGGAGAAGAAAGGGACGCGGGATGTGCGCGCGGAAGACAGGACTAATTTAGTCCTTGCTGGTCCACAAACAAGGACGAAACTATAGAAGTTGCCGGTGGTTCCGGGGGTGGGACGGCGCGGGACGGGTTGGGATGGGTCGAGAAGGGAACACAGGGGGTAGTGTACCGCCGACAACGCTGTTGGTCCAGAGTTAATCATGCCCGGCGAGAGAGGTTCGCGTTCTACGAGCTGACTCAATATCGATCATGCTAATTAATCAGTGCCATATGGCGGGCGTTGCGTCAGAGCTGCCGACAAGGAAAACCGATTAATAACGTTTTCATTATCAGCCGCGCGTACGCGCGGCTCGTAAGGGTTCCAGCGTGGAAAAATCATCGGCGAGTGAGTCGAAAAAAATTCTAACCCCCGATTGGCTGGCAACGATCGCTATCTCTCCAGCATGCTGGATGCACGATCGTGTATGTCCAATTAAGTAAATGAATTTCATCGACGTAAGTCCCCATAAACGCGTCTCTCCCTCCGCGTGAAAACTTACCGAGGCGCGTCACGATAAAAATATCCGATTCGTTCTGGAATCCCCGGGGGGAGGGTGTGGGGGTGGGGGGGGGGGTTCCGTATCTGTCGCTGGAAACGGAATCCTCGTTAGAATCCTCCGCGAGCGAGCGTTCGAAATTATTAAGCGAGGAATTGCAAGAGTTCGCGCGTTATGATCCCCCAATCAATTAGCCCTTAAGACAGTTATTATCCGCGCTCGAAGGGCGAAAAAGACCGAGAGCAATAATTACTGGGAACAATGACAGCCAGTAGGTGCACTCGGCGGTACGTGCCAGTCCGCGCGGTAATTAGTGCCGAAAACTCACGCTCGTCGCTCTCTTCGCGCGAAATTATTGCCACCATAAAACATCGCTGCTTTATGGTATAAAAGGTAATTAGTGGCACGTGTTAGCGGTCGCGGGAGACGCGCGTCGAGAAACAATTAGCGACGAATCGCGACAGCTGCGCACTCCTAGCAACCAGTCTCGATTATTTAGCGCTACCAGTGATAAAGCTTTTGTTTAGCGCAGCCGCAAAGGGGAAACGGCAGTCGCGCGGCGTGCGCCCCCGCGAAAAACCCATAAAACTCACGGGAAATTCCGCGACCGTGCCAGGTCAGGTCCTATCTGGATAGGGGATGATTTGATTGCACTTGGTTCTTGGGAATTGGCGAGCGGAGGGAGAGATTCGTGGTCTGCTTTACGGGGGTGTGGCATTTCTTGCACACCACCGTGCAAGACCTTGCTTGGCAGACGGTGCCTGCCTGCCTGGCTGCCTGAAGAACTCTCGAGAATCTACCGAGTACGCGGAGAGGGTCCAGAAAGCCTAATTAGACACGGCGGAGAATGCGGGGGTTGGGGTTGCGCGGCACTTGTTAAAAAAGTGAAATGTAGAAGAGTCGGAGGAGCAAACACACGCGCGTACCTGTTGTACGCGAGGAACGTCTTTCCCGTGCAATTGTGTCTCTACGTGCTCGAGAATTTTGTGCACCAACACACCCAAGTATTCGGGCGTCGTTTAGATGCGGAGAGGGAGGCGTGCCCGTGTACGCTCGCGTATATACCCGGGTCGGTTTTTATGCGGGGGTGTTCGCTTACACTTGTGTGTTACGCGAGGAACATCTTCACTCTCCGAGTATGTGCGCGCAAGTTCCACAGTTTTGTGCACCGACACAACCAACGGGCCCATTCACGGATAAAGCTGGATGCTCGTGTGCGAGCAGACTTTTGCGCAGAAGTGTTCGTGCACGTATGAGGGAATATGAACGTGCCACACGCGCGCGCACACACACACACGCGCGCGTACGTGGCTCTCTCCCCAACCTGTGCTGCCCTTAACGTTCTCCCGACCGACTAAACTTCCAAACTGTCTCGCGCAGCTGTAAAAAGAATGCGAAGGGGCGGTTGGAAAAAAATAACGAGAAGCAACAATTCGGTCGTCTCCAAGCAACATCTTCCACCCCCTTTTTCGTGGTGACGTCAGCACCTCTCTCTCTCTCTCTCTCTCTCTCTCTTTCTCTCTCTCTCTCTCCAGACACGTCAAGTGCGTGTGTTTTCGTGCACCGGTGCGGACAACGCTTTTTCCCCTCTCGACTCCGCTCGGAAGAAACCTCCCCCGGATAAAACTACCCCCTGCTGAATAAAACTGCAGGCTAAATTAACGAGTAATTTTCTTAAGTACGTTTGGGAGCCGATGGATCCCCGATGTTTATAATAGAGTGAGTTTTGCGATTGGCACGGCTGAAAAACTCTCGAGAGCTCCAGAGTTTTTCGTGGATACTCGGATACACTCGGCGGAGGCCCAGGGCCACAACACAGTTTGCTGTTTATCGATCCTCCTGAGTATTTCAGCGACACCGTCTGGCTCAACTTTTCAATTCGGCAATGAGCGACATTGCATTACAAGTGTGTGCCAGGCGAAAGGTGGCTGCTGGTGGTAGCTCGCTGCTTTTCCTGGATATGGCCAGCTAGAAATTATTGCACAACTCGGAGAGAGACAGAGGGAGAGAGCGCGCGCGAGAGAGAGAGTCTCCGGAGAACGAATCTTTCTTCCACACAAACACCTGGCACCTGTCCGCTCGTCAAAAAAAAAAAAGGAAAAAGGGAGACAGGTGGAGAAAGTGGGGAAAAGAGCAATTCGTTTCCATTAGTTGACTACGCCTGGCAGTTTCGACGTTGCCGCGAGCACAAATTTACATCATCGTGGTACGCTGCCATTACGGTACCAGATGGTAAAAGAGTATATGGGGTTCTTCCAAGCTCAATGCCTATTAAAAATCATCCAGGTTCCGCTATTAAAACTTTTATATACCTTGGTAAAACTCACGCGTTACATTATAAGAGAAACTGCCGTGGATAAACACAATGGTCGTTCATTGAAATGTATGTCCTCCTCGTCCGTCTGACCGTTGCTCGACTTTTCTACTACTGTGATTTCAGGAAATCTTACAGGCTGCTGGAAGTCGCTGTTTCAAACCCATCGGTATTTCCATGCAATTAATGTTTGAACATTTTCCATTTTAACACTCGTCGCACCGTGAAAATCCTCCCCCAATGTTTCGCCCTAGCCACCATCACCACCACCATCATCATTGGCGCGCTACCTTCACCGCAACCTTCACCTTGCGAATCAGAAAGCGGCAAAACACCCCCTTGCAGGAAATTTTCCGTGAATGCAAAAATGTTTCGCATTCAATCCCCGGGAACACACTTTGCTGTAACGAGCACTTTCATTCGACGGGAATGAAACTAATTCCCAGGGAAAATTTATTTACTTGGCGAAATACAGAATTCCAGATATATTCCCGGCGCCGCAAACAAAATGAAAAACAATTCGATTAAACGTCATGTAATAACGTGTGCACAATAGCCGGAATATTTGAAATTCCGTGTTTCCGCGAGGTATATTAGATTTCGAGGTATATTATATAACGTTAAATAAAATTCTTTTTAATTTCGCTCGTCGAGACGTGCTCGTCGGGGCGGCCAAGCCGCGTCAGCTCCGTCGTCTCTCCCAGCTAGAGGAGAGAGCACGCGGCGGAGGGAAGAGTCTGCCGAGCTGAAAAGAGAAGGGGACGGGGGGTGGAAGAAGAACGATTCATTTTCATTACGAGACCCGTAGCCAAGTACAACGCCGTGCAGGTGGTCCCTGCACGAGGAACTACAAACGAGGGCGGGGGTGTATCACGGGCTAATTTTTTTCTCGCGGTTCATCTGTGGCATCCATTATCAGACGTCCTTTTCACGTGCACTCGATAAACATTCTCGCCCTCCCCCTACCACCACCACCCTCCTCCAAGTCTCGAGACAAGCTTACTTTATCGGAGAACATTGCTAAAAGTGTGTCATCCATCAAGCAAATGCTCAGGAATATTTCTCCATTATGCCTGGACGTTTAGCAGCCTTTCAGATTTCACCCCCACCCTCCCCCTCCCGCGCATTACCCATATTAGACTGAAAGTAACGGCGCAAAACAGTGGAAGGTACTTAGAGCTCTAAGCAGACGCATAACTCAAGTCAGAAGTAAAGTTGCCGAAGAAAATTGATTCCTTTTCCCCGAGCCAAAACATTCATCCACCGGTACACTCGAGTCTCGACTTAGCATCCCCCTAGACCCAGTGTCTAAAAAGAGCTTGAAGAAGAGTGATTCGTTTTCATTAGTAGACTTGCGCAACTTGGAGATCCGAAGGAGGCTCATTGGGCCACGTGGTGGGGTGTTTAGGGGGAGGAGAGAGCAACGAGAAGAGAAGAGAAGAGAAGGGAAAGGAATGGAAGAGGAGGGGTAGGAGGAGAATGGCGTGGGTGGAGAATTCCACTTGCGGGCCAAGTACGGGTGGAACGCGAGGAGTAGGTATCAACGGAGTCGCTCATCGGTGAGCGTGTGCCAGCGGCGTAAAACGCAAATTGGTGAGCGTTAAACGTAAATTGGTGAGTGTAAAAGGTGATCGTGTGCGTGGTTCAGGGCTCGTAGCACCGTCATTCCTTACATACCGGGTGTTCCGAGCAACGTGTAACACGCGGATAGCCGTTGTTGCGAGGTGTTAGTGCACCCTCCACACCCCCTACGGATTATAACGAGTTCATATAGCGAGAGGCGTTTTGACGAGCGCGTCGTGGATTGGCGAACGTAAAAGGTCGAATGCAAGTGCACGGCTGCACGCAGGTCAGGTTATACGAACTCTATATTGAATATGGGCTTTGCCGGGGTGAATCGGTGTAGGATTGTTGCCGCGTTTGTGTGCTGCTAGGGGATGCACGCCAACTACGGATAGAGAGAGAGTAAGCTTGTGGAGGACAACGTCGACGTGATGTTGCTGCTGCTAGTGGTGGTGGTGGTGGTGGTGGTGGTGGTGGTGGTGGTGGCGTTAGAGGGGGTGGGTTACGTATCAGTTAGGTGTAGTGGAGCCCAGAAGGGTTTTAGGGCGCGGGACTACCGGGGCTGGCCGGGACGGGTGTAAGTGCTATTTCGTGTACGGCTAGTACCCCCACCTCTCTCTTCCGTAGGAAGGAGAGAGAGAGAGAGAGAGCCGGATACTAACACCCTCTGGTCCACGGAGTGACGGTGGATGCGCACCGGGCCAGCTTGCGAGAAATCTTCATGAATCCATTCCCATCTATGGAATATCCTGCTTTTTTGGCTTACAATCGATGGGATCTCTGAACAATAGACTCTTCAATCTTTTTCATAGCCGTTTTTAATATTTCCCATGTATTGAAATCCTGACAAATACCTTGGCGAATCTATTCGTCTCCAGGGAATACTCTGCTTTTTTGACTAAACGTCCGATCGACGTGTCTCTCGGCGATAACTTTCAAGTTTACGTTGGTTTTTTTTCACATTGTTTTTTTTTTTCCTTTTTTTTTTAACCTTTTTCCACCTTTTTTTTTACCTCTTTCCTTTTTTCCCTTCTATTTTTCGTTCCCCCTTTTTTTACTTTTTCTTTTTTCTTTTTATTTTTCTTTTTTTTTTTTTTTTTTTTCGAAAAATATACTCGCCCCAGTGGTTTTAACGAAATTAGGGGTGTCCGTCTGTGCGATATTCATCGCTGATGAAATCGTAGCAATCGCCCCGGGAAATTTGATAGGTGGCGATAGTTGGATGGGAAAATATGTATATGTAGAATTCGCAGCGCGAATGATTAACCTCATTATCGTCACTCGAGCCTAGTGAATTACATCGGTAATGATAGTCCATGTGATATCGTACACGTAATGAAGGCATAGCGGGCTATCAGTAGAGTTTCAGGATCTTCCATGGACCCTCTCATTTCGCAGTTTGACCATTTCCAGCTCACCGTCTGTTCCTGGCCGGTGTAACCCGCTATTAACTCGACTGCGAATTGATTCTCCGGTTTACTGCCGTTTACAGAAACCTCGATCTCTCTCTCTCTCTGTATCTCGTCCTTGTAAGCGTGCCACCCCTTTCGCTTCTCCTTCCTCTCTCTCTCTCTCTCTCATGGCCTCTCTTCATGCGGGTCAGCCGGCCAACTTGGGGCCATAAAGTCTCCGATAAAACCAATACGACTGAGCAGCTGCCTTTTTCCAGCCGTCGAATCCGAACGCCCTCGTAAAACCTCGATGAATCCGCGCCACGGAAAATTATATCGGTCTTCTCCAGGCATTGTCGGTGCAAAGCTTAATACACCGCTGAAAAATTCGCTGCTTCCCCACACACACAGGAAAGCAAGCACCACCTGCGAGTTGGTGCAAGAGGAACGGACCTCCGTGTCTGGCGCGTCCTCGAAAAGTGATTTTACGACCCCCACTTTCCATCCTATGCATTCACGTTTATGGCTTGCTCGAGAGGACTTGTAATTTATCAGTTTTTATCCCCCGGACACGTCGAATGGTTGATTCCCCCCTCCCGGAAGATCTCGCCGGAAAGTGGAGCAGCGCGCTTTTACTACAGGGTCCTCGAGATGCATGACTCGTGGTTCATTGGTTCTCATTTAGAGGAATCATAGTTTATCCTTAATGAATATTAATGCGGACGGACAAATTGATTTGCCGCTGAAGAATGAGATCCGCTAAGAACTAGACCCCGTCCCCCTACCCCTACCCCTATCACAGTTCCCCATGTTCTCCGAGATTTATAGCGCCAGCTCTCCCGGACCATTGATTCTGATCAAGGAAAGTGGAAAATGGAATAGTTTGCTCATGGCGAATATTAAGTACGTTCCGTCGTCCTATTCTTTCGTCGAGCAGCAGCCTTCGAGCTACTCTTCGAACGGACGGACGGACGGACGAACGGACGGACAGGTCCCGGGGAACTGCTAACAAAGCTTCGTGTTTGTTTGTAATTGTGCTCCTCGTAATGGAGGATCACGATGGTTGATGTAGTTAATCTGGTTACGGCGGTTTGGACTTGCTAAGGGCCAGCCAAGCGTTGGACGTCTGCCACCCGAGCAGACTCCAAAATGAGAAGCTCTCGTTCGATCACGTTTTCCCGGAATGGCTCCGCCAACTTGAAGGAACATCCTCGCTGCTGCTCGTGTATTCATTAATTGTCCTCGTTCAGTCAAAGGAGGCACTCGCCCTCCGATTCCATTAGGTCTAATAAAATTTCGGGATTAACCCTAAATAGCGTAATTGAAAGATTGCTTCTCAACCGCCCCCTCCCGTCCGCGTCGAGCTTTCATCGCGAAACTCGATTACACTCGGCGGCGCGTACTTTTCTTCGAGCAGCGGCGAAATCTTCGCATTCGTATCGAAACGTCCACGCGAGTGTCGGGTACAAATATTGTTTCTCGCTTTATCATGTTTCCCGGTTTTCCGAATGGCTCCTGATTTTCCCTTTGGATCTAAGTACCCTCCTAATAGCGTTCCGTTGCTAAATAACGTGAAATTGATGTTGGAAGAAATAGGGGAGTACAATGTGGCCTTGGCAGCTCGAGATAATTGATATTAATATACATATAGTCATGGAAATTCACAGCCCCGTCGTCTTTGATCGTTGAACGTACGAGCAATTTTCGTTGGAATGAGTAACGAGGAGGTGCAGCGGTAGTAGCAGCAGCAGTAGTAGCAGTAGTAGCAGCAGCAGTAGCACAGCAGCAGCAGTCGTCGCGACCGGAAAACTCACCTAAATTGAAGATTGGAAGTTCCTCGTTTACGGTTCGAGCTCTCGCGTACCCTCTTGGAGTTTCTAGGTGCTCTTCTGCGAGTCGCGAATTCGAGTGCTCGAACCACTCCTTAATTCGCTGCTACCTACACCCAACACCCACCCCCTCCCCCCGCGTCGCTGCACGACTAAAGTATTTGCCTGTGCGTTGACCTCGCCTAAAGATTCGGATCAATTACGGAATTTCAGCTACGTTAACCCGAACGGAGTTTCCCTGGCTATTTTCACTCGTAAAAAAGTAATTCATTCTTCGCTTGGCCTCTAATGAATTAAATTTCAATTTCCTTTGCTGGCGTTTATCCCCCTTTTCGCGAGTTTTAAGTAATTAGTTATAAATAGTCGCGCGGGACTCTCCGAGAATATAGATCCGATCGATCGGTGCCGCGCTGTCGGCGAAACTATTCCGGTTCTCGACTGTGTAGCCGTGTCGCGAGGGGGTGGACGCGGGGGTTTTCGGAAAATTTTTAACCCACTCGCAGCGTGCTACCAGCGGCATCAATCCACCTCGATTTTCTCAGGCTCAAATTAGCAATTTCTGATGATTAAAGTTTGCCGAAGTTGCTGACTGCACTTCTGCACCTTCGAATGAAACGCACGGCTCTCTCCGCGCTGTTATCTTCTTAAAGTTCCTCACTCGGCCCGTGAAAACGCATATCGGAAAGTGAAACTTTTGAAACGCGCCGCGCGAAACTTGGCTCTGCCCGATTCCGGAAACGGTATTAACTAATTTGATGTAAGTTTTGACGGCCCCGCGTCACTAACACAAATAATTAAGCGAATTCCGTAATGGCATTTGCTAATTCGTTCAGTGTGTGAAATCTTATCGGATCTCCGCCGTTGATTAATATGGATGGACCCCCCGATATGTTCCGTCTCGCTCATCTTTGAGCCAAGAGCTTGGTTTTGGCTTCTGCCTGTTGATGAAATAGCCTCGGAGAAACTGTTCGTCGTCCACTCGGTGTGTCAGCAGTCATTTGGAGAGTCGGACGGACGCTCCAACCAAGTTCCGCCAGTATCTGTTACTCTTCAGAACTCTCGTCAACGGACATCCGCCGGACTCCTCGGCTGATCTTCTGCGGAGTCTCTCGTTTCACAGTTTGCTGTTCTCTTCTCCTCTCTTCCTCTCCCTCCCCCCCCCCTTCTCTTCTCTTCCGCCATCGCATTCACCGGCCACTCAGAGTCCGCCATTGAATGACTTTAACCATCGCGAGAACGCTTTCGAATAGCTCCTGTGTCTTCGGTGTAAAGCTTCTTTACCCCGTTGTCTCGTAGTTCCTCCATTATCCATTAATAATACTCAATTACGACTTTTTTCGGGGGAAATTAATGTGTCTTCTCTCGAAATACTTTTTACCCCCTTCTCACCCTCGTCGAACAAAGTTGCGTGCGTTTGCTCGCCGACGTAACGACTACGATGATTCTCCAAATTCCCACGCTAATCTCAGCTCTCATCGAGGGTCCCCTGCATACAATCAACGCTGGAAGCTCGGCAATTGTCATCCGAATAATTTTCCTGTCCAAATAAATCATGCAACCTCGACCGCGTGAATCTAGCGTGAAATAACGGGATCGTCGCGAGGTTTATTATTACATGGAGATTACAGCTTTACAAACATCGTTCCAAAACTAACCCTGCGCAGCTTTTCCCGTGGGATGTCTAGAAGGTCGAAGGGGGATGAACTGGCCGAGGGGGTCGAAGAGGTTCGAAAGGGTTTCGAGGGGTCAGGAGGGGTTGTGGCTTGCGGGTGGAGAGGCGGTTAGATGTGGCCAGCCGATTAAGACGTCGATAAATAATATTAATTGCCGACCATCCCCTTCTCTACGGGGGATGGTTCTCGGCAAGCCCCTCGTCGGCCGGTGCAAGGGTTGGAGATGGTTGCGCTTAATCAATACAACGTAACACCGAGGTGCCGATGCCAAGGTGTAAGTTTATTACGTAAGCCGTAGTGGCGGCTCTGCGTGAACCTATCTCATTCTCTCGCTCTGCTCTAGAGTTCTGTAATTAAAATTAATAATTCCGAGAGCTCGATGCAGTCTCGTCAGACGAGTCTATTTGCGGCCTTAACGTTGCCAATACGGAAATCGTGACAGGCCTGCGTGAGCAGCTGCTGATTTAATAATGACTCGTCTGCTTTGAATTCCTCCACTTTTTAATTATGTATGTTTTATTTATTTTCCATGCATATTTATAGCACGGAGTCTCATATTAGTTTTATACCATTGCAGCCGGATTAACATACTAAACTACGGGTGACCGAAGGAGGAGGAGGAGGAGGAGGAGGAGGAGAGTGGCGGGGGCGAAAAATTGTTAAAATATACGCTTCGATATACATTACAATGTAAAAAGTATACGTTGATTCGCTCCTTTCTCTATTACGCCGCCAGCTACTTATTGGCCCAAAGTTTTCCGACATTCTAATTAAATATTTCAGGGCGGCTCTTCCTTTCATCTTCGTGGCACATTTTTTCCCATGAATAATACATGAATGGAGCTCATTCATAGTTATTTGTACCGCGGCGGATAATATCGAGCTGATAATTTATTAATGACATTTAGATTACTCATTAGATCGTCGTTAGAGTACCTGTAAATAATCTTCAAATATGGATACCATTTATGGGGCGTCTTGATGGGGCGACCGAATCTATCCGTCAACTCCAATCACGAGGTGGAAGCCACAGGGGGTTTAAAGCAGAAGGGTGGTTCCTCCGAGGGATGCTATGGAAGTTGAGGGGCGGCAGGGGTGGGCTTCTCGAGCCTGCCATCCGATATCTATCGTCCTCCGCCTCGTACCTCGGTATATTCGAGTCTTTTTCCTCCCCTTTTACTTATTCAGTCCGCTTACTCGTTCATCTTTTTTTTCTTAATAAATCTTCCCACCCCCGGTCGCCATTCCCGCTTTTTTTTGCAAGTTTAATCCTCGTAAAGTATCAAGCGTCGATACCTTTGGCAATAAACGGAATGAAAATGTGTTTTTCCCTCCTTTGTATAATTTAACACGTTGAGGGGGGGGGGGGAGAGGACTCGCGATATCCTGGACGATTATCATTAGCGTTAAAAGTCGCCGTAAAATAATTTACATGAAATTTCTGGCTGCTTCTTCTTGTCGATATGGGCTAATGCGACGTTACGTTTCGAATCGATAGCTGATTCGGAACGATGTTTATCATGCAGCATGACCTCTTCGGCTAATATTATTTGGTCTCCAATTACGTAATTGCAAAGTACGTGACGATAATCATAAATTTACATAACGTCCGGAATTGATATTCTTATGGATATATACGTATATTCGGAGATATAAAAAGATACACTTGTGATTTGACAACTATGAGTAAATAATTGAAAATCCAATATTTCTCTCATGAAAAGGGAAAAAATGAGAGAAGGCTTTAATGTTTATAATCAGTTATTACTTAGCATCGTTAAGAGCAGGACCCAGGGTTGCGTAAAAATATTTTCCAGCCGATATCGTATAGGAGTAATTGAAGAAGTCTCTCGAAAGTTTTATCAAAGATGAAATCAAGCTCTTCCCGAGGACTTGAGGGAATACACATTGATTTATTAGAAATATGTGAGCTGGAGGAAAATAGAAGGGGCGGGTCTACCCTTTCTATTTTCTTCGTTATTGCCAGCTGATTAATATAAGCAGTAAGTAGAAATGACGCGAACTGCGGTCGAAAGCATAAATTCAATAAAGCCATTGTTCGATTCAGTTCATAATTCACGAGTACCCGACAGTATTTATGACTGACTCGAATAACAATGTAACTCGCATTGATATTTATAGCTGGTTAAATATAAAGCACGGGGCTCTCATTGGGATTCAAGCTATTCACCCTCGCGAATACACATTAAAACTTGATCATACGTTCTTTTAATCGAGCAAATAGTTGACTGGAGATTCTTTATGGTTTACGCGGTGGTTATTTCCGATGAGCATGTGAACTTTAAATGGAGAAAAGTTTTCCCTTCAGACTTAGAGTGGTTTATAATTCGATTCCACGAAAATCTCGTGTCAGCCCCAAGCAGCAATAGAATCAAAATATGCTGATACGACGGCGCGCCAGTCAGTCACGGATTTAACAAATCCAACGAGCCGGAAGTCACGCGCGAATAAAACTCTTGCAGAGCTAAGCAGATAGTTATCGAGTTTTTCCTGACGCAATTCAGCAGCTTTGCCAGCCTCGAATTCCGAAAACGATAAACTTTACTTTGATGCCTTTATCAATCACGAGATTATCGGCATTAAATCCTTTCGCTGTAAATTATTTTAATTAGCCGAACGAACTGGAGAAACTTCCTACCAGTGTGTCACGATCAATTTTTAAGTTAATTACGAGTATCCACTATTCCCGGGGCTAGACAGATTTTTAATTTGAATTTAAATGTGACTAAAAAGTATACTGTGTATCGAGTAACTCTTCATTACAGCTACAGCCGTATTTGAGATTTTTTAAAAGTAAAAAATTCTCATTTGCAAGAGGTTGCTTTGAAGCTACGTGACATGTCTCCCTTGCAATATGGCTTTTCTACTATTTTGGACCAGGTTACTTTTAAGTTCTTTCTTCTGCTTTAAATTATACACATCTAAAATCGTTCTATTATCGATATACGTATTACAATATTGAGAGAAAGAGAGAAAGAGAGAGAGAGAGAGAGATATGGATAAAATATTAACCATTTTATTTCAATAAATTTTTTCTTAAACGCGTTTTCACTCCTTTCATGAACTCCAAGTAGAGTTTTCTCGTGAAAATAAAAATTTCTCCACGAGCAAATATTTGTTATGATCTTAGGGACCTGTTTACCCTGTATTGAGGTGGCGGGGGATGATAAGTTAGGGAGGTTTTTTCGAGGGTTACAATCTCGACGGTCTTCTGCAGTCGATTTAAGTGTCGTGGCGTGCGCGCGCGCTTAAAAGGGACGATATCGTATGGGACGCGCGACGGCTGCACAGATTAGGTTAGCTTTGGTGATAAGTGATCGCGGTTCCTGGGCTGAAACTCTAATTAATACCTCGCCGCTTCGTTTGAGCCGGTGACTTACGGGCCTGTCGGCCCGGCGCAGAATTACGCCCGAACTCCAGCGTAACACCGTTGTCCTTCAGGGGCGGCGCGGCCATTTGTTATCGGCAACCGGCCGAGAGAGCAGCCACCCGCTTGCCTTTGCCAGGATTCAATCGCTAAACTCGACACCGGAAGCCACACGCTCTTCCTCCACTCCACCCCCTCCCCCCTACCTCATTCCGCTCCTCGCTCTTTCTTTCTTACTCCCGCGATCGAATAAAATGCTTCAACTTCAACCAGGAAACTCGATAAACTTTTATCGTCGGAAGAAAATTATTTGATCAACGCTTCAAAGTGACCTCATTATACGCTCCAATTAGCGAAGCTTGATAATAAATTTGTGAGAAAATTCAGGCTAAATGACAAAAATCTAATGAAACAAGAAATAATGTACTCTCGCCATAAATATTAAAAGTACTAAGGTGAGAATCGACGATGCATCAAAGCGAAAGGATACATCGCTAACAAGCGAGAATGTTTACGCGACGATGAAAGGAGAGAGAAATTAGCGATGAATTAATATAATTGGATAATGAATCATTAATAAGGAACGTAAAGAAGGAAATGACAATAGCAATTAATAGCGCTGGCAGTGGAAAATGTCCATTATAAGTCAGACTCTCCATTACGCGTCCCAGTTTATTTTCTACTTGAAGAGCAATATGCCATAAGTGCATGGGAAAAGAGTTTCCCTTCTTATTTGAGAAAAATAACGATAATTTGACAGAAATAAGAATAACCACGTGCTTAATAGTTAACTGATAGTAGAAATATCCTAATAATAAGCACAACACGAGGGTTAACTGAAAATAGAGAATAATCGTTAGGAATAGTTTTATCGAGGGCCTTAAAGGTGAGTCTCGGTAAAGATTCATATTATTAACCTGGAGAGAAAGAGAGAGAGAGAGAGAGAGAGAGAGAGGGGCTTCGCTTCCGCTTCCGTTATCCCGTTAATTCGACGTAGACGTGGCGGGCGTTCCGGCGTTCCGGCACGGGCGTCCAGTTGGCCGACACTTGTTCGCCGAACGTTTCAGTTTTGGCTTTTCATGCTTTAAGCAGCAATATTCTCAAGAGCAACGTTAACTTCGAAATTTCTTACCGGGGATGTGTAGCCCGGTACCACCACCGTCCTAGTGAAATAATCCCTCGTAAATTTGTTCCCGGTTATCTACTTTGTTGAAGAAAAACGTTATCGCTCAATATCTTTAAATATATTCCGTAAGATGACACTTGACCGAAGATTCGCGTTTGCAGAAGCCATTCAGTGTGCATTAGGCCGGTACTTTTACAGCGCGGAGTGTATGCGCACGCAGCTTATCGGTAGAATAAACAACCCGGAAGTGAACACCGGGAAGACACTCTGTGTACATGCACGCAGTTGGCTTATCGACAATAAAGTGGCTTTTTATCAGTTCTGCTACGTGGAAAAGATGATTTTCCATAAAATAAAAGGGGAAGGTACACTTTTTAAATTGGTTGTAAAAGACTTTCCAGTAAATGCCGTAGCGCCGAGAGGTCCGATAAAAATATGCAAGCAATGTTGTTGAGGCGCCAGCGAAGAAGCCGGTTGGATTGCTTCAATTATTTAATAAGGCACTCGTGCTAATATTCTCATTGCGCGAATCAGTAGAATGCGGGTAATCGCATTTTTCAGATTTTCTCGGACAAGTGAATAGTGGAAAGTGGAAAGTAGAAATAACCGTGTATACTCCGGCGCTTAGCTGGCTCACGGCCAATAAAGCTGGCTTTATCAGTTATTTAGCTTTAGTTAGTTAGGGGGTCAAAGTATTATTTTCCAGAGGGCTAAAAACTTGCGGCGCTCACACTTTTATAGGCTCTCGCGTCTTAAACTGTTCGATGCCCATCCTCGCGTTAGGGCTTGGCAAAGTTTTCGGCTGCCAAAAGTTCCCGCAGTGAAACTCGAAATTTCAGCTGGCAAACCACCACCGCCATCAACCCCCTCTGGGCTTAATATACTCCATCTCTAGTTGATGTAGCAGCTGTATTTTCCTGCGCGAAACCGTGAAGCATCCCGAAGAATTTCATAATCCGCGAGACGCGCAGATCCCTTCCTTTTCTACTGCGCGCACGGTAATTGTATGTAAATTCGAAACAAATTACAAGTTGGCCAGCAGCGCCGTATAACGTCTTCAACTTTTGCTTCAAGTGTATCTCGACATGCATCGTAATTCATCTCGCGATAAATATATACGCCACCGCAATTTCTTAGATAGGAAGTGCAAGAATTATTATACTTACGCCGAGAGAGGAGAATGGCGGTGCATAAATCTCGGAGATTGGTTTGAATTATTTAGTTTTTTAACGGCAGTAGTTTGCATGGAAATTCTCCGGGTGAATTAGATAAATAGGATGAATGGATGAAGTACGGGATTTCAACTTATTCGCCAGCTTTTGTTCAATCGTACATTGTACGCTGCGCGTTGCTTACGATCCAGGCGAAACTTAATCGATAGAAACAATATTGATCGCATGGCGCGATGCGATGCGGTGCGGCGTGGCGTGGTGTAACGACGGTGTGGTTCCTTATTACAGTTACCTAATGTAACAGAAGCTGGGGGATTTTATCGTGGAATTTCGTTGTCGATAACTTTGCGATGCAAGTAACTAATTGGTAAAACATGTCCTTTATCAGAGCAAACACAAGCAGAATCCGAAGATTACGTCAAAGCGACAAGATGAAGTCGGGTCCTCGTCTAATCTGATCTAAGGTAGATTCGAGCTGGCATGATTGTAAGACTCCAAGACCACTTAATTACGCCGAAGTTGAGTGCGCTAATTGCATGAGCTGCCAAAGGCGAGCGCTTCAGTCAAAAGGCCAGTCAGCCACCAGTCACGAAACTATCCACCCCCCCTCTCCACCCCTTCACCCGCTTCATTCTTTCAGTTCGCTAAAATAGGAATATATTACATTTAATTAGCAGCCGAGTCCCGAGTAAACCGTACAGCGTTTAATTATCTGCTTATGAGATTTGCTAGAAACAGCAATTGTTTCAAGACAGTGATGCGGTAGCAGTAGAAATGCCCATTATTGAGCAGACTCTTCAAAATCTAGCGAGACGTTTAGAGAATAAAACTGACGCGAATTTAATAAGTTTCAGTGATCGCGTCGAGAATTTAATTAAGTGGCTCGCTCTTCTATTTTCACCGATATTTGTTCCATGCCGCAGCCGCGGATATTTTCGCAGCCCATATTCTTAAATCACCTTTTAAAACGAATGACTTCGGAGGGGCGGGGGGAGAGGTGGGAAGGCTCGGTAAGTGAAACGGGCATGTCAATAACAGAAATCACGTGCGAACCGCAGAAATGTAATTGAATATCGAACGGAGCGCCGCCGTTCTCTTTCGAGCCTTCGGTTATTAGTGCTAATAATTTAACGGGTTCCGGGCTGATTTAGTGCCTACGATCCCTTCCCCGCTCCACCTCATGGACGACTTACCACCTTTTCAGGGCTGCGCGCAAACACGTTCGGTTTAGTTCGGTTCTCGCTGTTTCCCGCTTCGAGTTGTTTACTCATACTCTCAGGCAAATGCAGCGTTTGCACTTTCGGTATGTCCGTAATCGTGTTCCTGTAATCGTACCAATCGCTCGGAAACAATAGGATGATAAATCAGCCTCCTGATTTTCATCAATGCGTTCGTCGATTCGTTGTTCCCTGGTTTGTTTGTTTGTTCAACTAAATTAAGTGTTTAGATTACCTAAACAACGGCTTTCAACAAAGACCAAGGGGGCGGGAGGAGGAGGAGGAGGAGGAGAGAGAATTGGACAAATATAATTATCGAACATTCCATTGTCAGGATGCTGAAGCATAACCTCGATTGAGATTTTACGTTTGCACTCTTCCGTCCATCATTTTGCTCAGCTTTTACGAGAGGGATTATGCGTGTCGCTGATGATGGCGTACTCGTATATTTTTCCACCCCCCCCCCCATCCCCACGATTCTCAAGTCAGCGAAATTAAATTGTACCTGGGTTATGTGAAATATTATATCGAGGTTTAAATTGTTTACAAAGAGCACTTTCGTGCACTTACTCTTTGCGTGCTCGCCATACCGCAACAATAAACCAAGTTTCTTATCTTATCAGCAGACAGTTTCGAAGTTTATAATTGATTTATTCATAAATCTCTCTTCTTTTCGAGAATAATTCCACGATAAAAAAATTCCCTCGGAAAGGTTTACTCCGTTTTCGAGAAATACCGCTCTTGAAGGACTTTGAACGTGCCATTGATCCCGCCTGATATTTTTCGCGGATTTAGCTGGTAAATCAGAATTGTAGGTATGTCAGAATAATGCACGATGAAAATATCATTTCAAGAATAACTACCGAGAGAGTAATGGTCCGAAAACACGAGAATGATAAGTCGTTGAAATCATTAATGAAGTTTGCGCTCCAACCACCTGTGTTTAATTGAATTTTTACAATTTATACGTCGTGCTGAGAATCCTGCAGGATCTTACTCCCTCGGTTTAGGAGGATCGTTTTGTACAGGTATCGAGTAATTGCAGTGTGCAATTACACGCGATCAATCCGAGCCACGAATAATTGAATTTCTTGATTCTTACAAACGTTTTTGTGATCGGGGGTTGATCATTGCTCCTTCAGTTTTACCCCGAGGATTCGATTCGCGTTAGTTAAGCTTTTTCACTTAAGATTCGTTCCAAATCCGGCCACGCAGCTTTGCTTTCACAGATCCAGCTCGGCCTACAATCTGCTAGCTCCTATCGTAACCGGTCTTCCGACTATCTGTCGCTCTAAATGGCTGTAAACTCAGTGGAATTCGTTATCGGATCGAACTCGTATCTCCGCAAGGTCGGTAATCGAGAATCTCGCGATTTCGAGCAAGCACCGACGACCAACGTTCCACCCGGCCAAGCCAATCAATAAGCCGAGTCCGATATTGACCTACCAAATCTAATTGGGTCAAAGTATTTTTTCATGCCACCCATGCCATTCCGATACACCGGAAATGCATAAATCAATATTTAAAAACCAATACAGCTATCTCTTCAAGTGTACCAGAATATAGCATCTCGATCTTCACAACCGCAATTTTACTGGGTATCTCGCGTCTGACCGATGATACGCCTTTTCCACTGATCCACGATCCTAGTCGATATTTCTTTTCACGCAATAATGCCTGAAAATACCTATTTGCAGACTTATTACAACGTAAGTATTCTTCTCATGGAGAGGAGGAGGGAGGGGGCAGGATTTAGAGAAATTGAGCGAGATGAAAAGTGGCAGCTGTATTGAAATTTCTTTTTCATATCATAGTGTGCGCAGTGGGACAATTTCACGAGCTGGTTGAAGGCAAACGAATAATAGCGATGCACATTAGCTTGTCCCATTCCCTCAAGCCGTCTCTTGGTGCGATAATAATACATTCACGTTCTCGTATCTCGACCTTGCATGAGTTTTTTCCTGTCTTTCTTTCCTTTTTTTTCTTTCTCTCTCTCTCTCTTTTTTTTAGAATTTCATTCGTCACGAGTCAAGTTCCCGGGCGGCGAGTCGCGCAACGAATCGCAATTATTTTCCCGCCTTGCCCGATTGTATACGTGCGTGTGTCGGCGAACATTGTTGGCGCAGGCAGAATTCCATTTTTGCAAATTATTCTTCCACTTCTCTCTACTTCGTCGCGCATTGTTCCGCAAGAGGCACATTGTGTCTCGGAACATAATAAATTATTCCGCCTGTCCTTCTTTCCACCCGTGTATTTGCGCGTCAGTGTGCGTCACCAGGACCAATTAATATTTCAATTCGAACTTTCGCCTGAAAACCCCTACGAAAGCCCGTATTTGTCACGACCTGTGAATGATAAAGATTGTGGTCTGGTGGTTAAGCTTCCATTATTCCATTGTTTATTTTTCGATAACAACTTGTCTCAATCCGGATGCTATTGTACTTCCTTGAAAATTGCATTACGTACGAAAAAAGATTTTATCTTTTCTCGCTTGCCCTCCACCCCCACCCCCACACTTTTCCCATCCCTTTAATTGTAAATTTAATTAATACACATTACACGTATAAATTGGGAAAGGGAATTCTTAAGGTTCTGCAACGTGTATGCACTATAACGGGTATTTTCTATTCGCTCCAACAATATTTCGAGGCTGCATTACCGAAGTGAAATTTCATCATATAATTTAAACATGATTCTAACTTTATTTACGTAAGTAGGATGTTGTAAATTTGTTTTGGTTTAATTAGTCCCGACACTAACATTCTTAAGACTAGTTTAGGCACATTAAATGCAGCGAGAACATTCTCAGCGAGTTGTACTATATCTGCGTCAAGAATTAGTGAATATTTTAATTCGTTCAACGCACATTCGCTGCAAGTTAGGTTAGTTAATACTTTAATCGGGAATTTCGCGTGTAAAGCAGCCATATCGAACCGGTAGATGAGTGCAGGTACAAGTACCCTTAAACAAACCGTTTCAGTTCTAGTGGAAATGGACTTTGACTCAACCTGGTACAATCATGAACTTGGAGCAATAACGAGTTCGCTATATTTCACTTCGTTTACTCACCCATGCCCACAGGAAGTCCATGGTCTCCACCACATCTCTGCTATCTCTCTCTTTCTCTCTTTGCGCTCAAGTGATATTATTTGGAAACTCGATCCTCTCTCATCGACCAACTTCCGACTCACATTTGTGGAAACTTATGATAAAATAGCGAGTATGCTTCTCTCTATATTGTCAAGTAAAATTATATTTTTAGCGCTGTCTCCTCTGATTTAGTGAGACGCTTAGCAGCGAAAACCAGAGGAAACTTTTTGATACGATTTTCGTATTTTCAGAGGAGTCTTTTTTTCTCGACTCAACATTTTTATATTTGGCTTTAGTCAGTTTTAGCCATTGTTTACATATCGATAACAAAATAAATCTCTCGTGGATCTCGAAATAACTTTGGATGGATTTGTGGAGAGAGATTTGCAGGAAAAAAGGGAAGAAGGAAGGGAGAGAGAGAGAGGCCTGAGGTAACTCTGAAAAATCTTGCGATCGTTTCACGTATTCCGATTGGCTCTTTGAGATACACCGTTTATAGCGTCATGATAGTAGTCCTGTTAGGAGAATTTCTTAATTCTCGACCAATTAGCGAGATAATTTGATCCGCAGTAATAAATTCAGGCATTAATTTATTTATCTCAATCTCTCATTCTATCCTCGGTAAAAGCTGAAGTTTCCAGCAGCTCTTGGGAAGATTCGAGTGAAAAGGGACGGTCAACCAGCAGATTACCTCCGAGTACTTTCTCGACTTGCTGCCTACTAATCCCCTTTGATTCTCCCCTTCAGGGCTACTTTACAAGTTTTAATAGCCGGGCTCCTGTGACAGGGCAAAGCGACCGTGAAATATCGGGCCGGAAGTACACGATAAGTAAATAATTTAACGGAAGAAAACGACACCAAGTCGTTTCCAATATTAGTTAGAAAGGTAAGACGCAAGCGATCCAATAACTTTAATAGTCCGCGTCTAGCAGTCGTGCTGGCTAGTCGATAAGCTCGTGCGCATTTCCCACGACTCACTTGTTCCAAGAAATTAATCCAAGTACCTTTCCGACTTCCGGTTACTCGCCTTTACAAATTTAAGGAGCAACTATCGTGGTCTTTACCGAAGGTGCGGATTCTACTGAAAAGAGTTCGGTAAAATCAGTTTGAGGGATTTATCCTAAATTGTGTAAAAAAAGCTCGAGGGGACACGTGCTAATAATTTAGTGGAGGAGAGAGCGACACCAAGGCGTTCCTGATATTAGATACACGCTTCGCCGACCAACGAAGTAAGGTGCAAGTGAGTCTTCTCATATAACGCGAGTAGTTCGTGTCTAGTAGCTTTTAGTAGTCGTAGCAGCTGCTAGTAGACTCGCACGCATCTCTCGCGATTCATCTATGCCCCTTAAATCCTCCTCGAGAACTCGGATCAAGGATCAAAGGAAACGTTTTGCGCCCTGATATTTTCCGCCAGATGAAGCCAGCTAGTTTCACTCTCTTCCTTCTCTCTCTCTCTCTCTTACACTCGCACAAACACTCGCACACATGTTCTCTTCTTTCTTTCTTCCTTTTCTATCATGCATTAGAAACTCTTTCTCTCTCTCTCTCTCTCTCTCTCTCCTCCATCCCCCCTTCTATCCTTCTGTTCGCTTGAAATTCCAAGCCTGCAGCGATATTACCGAAAATGTTGCTCGAGTTAACGCTCCAAGTTTATTGAAAGACTCGCGATTTAGTTTCGATATTATCTTCCCTCGTAGGAATCGAATTCGCTTGAAATATGTTGAGCTCGTCCTTGGAGGAGTACCTCCTCCAAGGCCCTTGATGTTGCCTGCTTTTAGCAGGATTAAATGAATCTTAATGGGAATTCTTATCATTCAGTTATTCATACTGTTTACCTCGGTGCTTTCGACCCAATGTGTTTTTTAGGAGGGCTCTTCCAGCAAAAGTCGTGGGACGGTGTTATATTACAGCGTATAATGCATTATTCCACTGTAATAATAGCGTGGGAGCGGCGCTGAGTACATCTGCACTCGCGATGCTTCTTATTGAGACGAGTGCATGCCTCCGGTGAAAGCTCGGGATCACGAGAGACTTGCTACACTAGAGTCTGTACACGCACTCGCAAATATTTCCCCGAAAAGCTCTCCGAGGACGAAAAACTTGGAGGAATCGTTTCGTCCGATGAAATTTTCGGTTTCAATGCCTCGTCGATGAGAAGAAATTCATTCGGCTCTGCTGGGACGCCAAGTTTCCCCTCGTAATCCACTCGCTTTTAATTGATTAATGCGTTCTCAAGTTTTCATCTTTTACTTGGAAAGTAGCGCAGGCACCCGATGAAATACATGTCACGGGCATAAAAATTCTAGCGGGCTTTTATTGAAATTTCCCGTAAGTTAATGAAGAATTATTTTCGATCGTCGAATAAACTTGGTAATAAATTTTGGCGGAGGAAAAGTTTCTTGGAAAATCGTAATAAGTTTGACGACTTAATTAGCCACTTCTGTCGTCTTAAGCGGCAGGTTCCTCGGACCCTCGACTACCCTTAACCGTTTTCGCACCCTCCTGGCGCACCTACCGTGTGGCAGCCAGTGTCAGGCGCGCGGGAACGATTATTAGAAACTGAGGTTTACCCGGCAGAGTCCTGTCTGCAACTTGGGAGCACAGAGGAAGTCGAGTCTTTGTTTTCGTGATAATTAATTTCGAGGAAATCCTACTAGGACACGCCGCTCTCCCTTTCCTACCCCTCTCAAACATCAAATATCAACTAGCTGGTCTTCTTTCGACGATCTCGATTTTCGAATCGCATTACGATCTTTCGGCGAGACATTCGACGAGCGAGCTCTTCCTCCATTTGATTGCGCGAGCCATCAATTTTCTTCAAATTAGAGCGGCGATGAAAATATTTTTCCCGTTTTTTAGCCCGGTTTCCCGGAGTCCCGGCTTAGACTGGCTCTTTGCGCTGTATAAGTGACTCGATGGTTATCTCGATTAAAATTCGTCCATTTCAAAGGCAGGCCTCTATCAAAGAAGAGAAGTACCGAGACGAGAAGTCCTTCGTTCATCGATATTCTGAAATCCCCGTTGGTATTCGGAGAACAAATGTCCGTCCCGTTTCAATCGGTTTCTTCTAATGACTCTGTCGAACCCTGCCACGTGACGTTAACGAGAGACCTTCGGTGTCGTGAACTAAATTTCCTGAAAACTTTCCTGATAATTAAACGATTCCCATTTGCTTCGATAAAGACGAGCCGTGCAATGATACCGTCCGCTCGAGAAGAAAAATCTTTCCAATAGCAATAACAGCGAACCTCACCCTTATGCACGCATCCAAGAGAAATTTTCAATTTCCAAATGACATCGCTCTAATGATTCTCCAAAGAAGAGGAGAGCGTATCAGATTCTTCGGAGTGGATAGTTTCATAGAAATTCCCTGGAAACATTTAGCGGAGGGCGCGCGCACCCTACCACGAATATCTCGCGGAGCAGAGCAGCCTATTATTGAATTTACAGGGTTGGGAAATAATTAATCATGCGGATCTTGCAGTTTTTCTCTCCTCCTATCAACGTTAAACTGATAAACTCTGCTCGTTTCTTTTGAACTGGGAGTATCTTGAGGTAGCAATCATTTAGTAACTGCGCGGGCTTAACGAGGGAAGACCCTTCCCTTCCCTTCCCCTCTCGTCAAGGGGTGGGAAGGGGTGAGTTGGAGTGCAAAGCGCGAATGCCGGCAACCACAGCCCCACCCGAAACTTATGGCTCGGAAGGACGTGTAATTTCCTGCTGGTAAAGTGACTTTGGCGTCCCTCCTTTCGCAGCAACGCCGGAATCTACAATGACGAATGTCCCGGCACTTTTTAAGCGATGTGTTTCTGGAGAGAACATCCAGCTTATTAGGGACTCCTCGGTGTATACATCCAGGCACACAGCCGGTACGCGAGCTGCGCTAGCCATAGAGTGGCTGGAACGGCTGGAAAGGAGGCGAGCGAGCAGCGACCTTTTAAATTAATGGCCCTTTTGCTCGAGACACGATATTTAACGAAAACTTAGGAAAATGAGGTGTTGCACCTTTGAGAATTCTTTATTTTCACGTTCTCCCTCTCTCTCTCTCTCTCTCTCTTCTTTCCCCTTAAATTCATTTCTAACGTCTAGAGAACTCTCGAGCCTTTCCTTTCGTCTTTCGTTTCCCCCCCCCCCACCTCCCACCCTATTTCCTACGTCCATTTCCAGACAGACGCATGACTAAATTTGCCAGGCTTTACTTTATTTCCCTATTATAATATTTACTGTCAGTTTTCTCTCTGTGTACCGAGGTCTTTCCGAGAACGGGAACGATCGTTTTGTAATATTGAAGCGATTAGGAGAGCCTGATGCTCTCCGCGAGTGTCCGATCTGGAACTGTTTCGATGGTAAGTTAATTTTGCAAAATTTCAACCCCTGTCAGAGTGAAAATGGACAAAAGGCCAATAAACGAGTAGCCAATAAAAGAAAGGCGTCAATCCCCCATCTAGTCTGACAGATACTAACTTGACCCTTTCACTGTAACTCTGTTTGTCTACGCCTTTATTTTATTGGTTTTCCTTTCATTGATTCGTTGATTCATTGCTTCTACCTTCCTTCATCACCTACAGAGTGAAGATTTCGTTAGATCAGGTTCAACTTCTCAGCGTCAACATTTTGGCCAAAACCTTTCTATTCCCCACGTGAACCAGAGATCGGGGCAGTATCGTCGTGGAAGCTCCGCGAGAAAATTAACTGGCATCGGGACTGAATTTAATAGCGAGAAATATTTGGAAGAAAAGTTTGCTCGCGGAAAAATGTCAAGTTTCCCCATTTTTGCAGCGGCACGGGCAAATCCGGGAGTCTGAACTTTTGTATGCCCGCGGTTTATTTCTCACGCGCGTCCGGCTTATTTAAACAAAAACGTTGAATAAAGTTCTCTCGCGGTTACCGATATTACGTAAGCGCGAGGTATCGCTCGCTCTCTCTCTCTCTCTCCCTCTCTCTTCTCGCCGACGATAAAAATAGTTTCTCCGTCTTTCTTTGGCAACGGGAACCTGGTCGATCCTTGAATTATTCGCCATTTGTATGAAAGAAAATTCGTCTTTATGGAAGGCAGTACGTTACTTGAAAGTTTTAAAACTCTCCAGCAGCTCTCCTTAGAGAGATTCCGATCCTGAAAGAAATTGCGGTGCGCCGGGAAACTAGTGACTCCATGAATCTTGTACGCTTGGTTTTCGACTTTCGCGCGAGCGTTTCTTTCTCCGGGAATCCATTCCGGACAGCCTGTAGCAGCCAGCCAGCAGCCACGTGTGGTCCGACGGACCCCAAAGAGAGTCGGCAAAGCCGCAAGAGAGAAAGAGAGAGAGAGAGAGAGAGAGAGAGAGAGAGGGAGAGTTGTAGGGAGGGAAAGAGTCAAGCTTCTCGTCTGATTTACTAGCGCCATTAATCTTGGACGTCCCTCCAAGCTCGTTTCACGTCCAAACGCAGATACGCGCTGTCTATAATCACACATCGCTGTAAGAGGCTCCGGGAAATGAAAAAACTCACTGCCATAAGTGTGTGCATAGATTATGAGCTCTCCCGAGAGCAGCGAGAGTAAAATCGGCAGATTCCCAATAGGATCCGAGGGGAACGAGAGGGTCAAAGGCAAGGCAGCGTCTCCGGTTTATCCGATTCACTCGGTGGATAGGGGGAGGAAGGGGGTGTGTTAAGGTTGCTTCGTCCTGGTGGACTTCCGGTCTACTCGCAATCGTATCGTTACGGTTCGTTGTCCAAATTGATTTGTCACTTTTGCCCCGGGATTCCTTGGAAAGTCCGGGGAAAATAGCTGGGACACGGACGGGCCGAGGGGTGGGGAGGGGAGGGGGAGTGCAAACGCCTTCCGCAACGGATAGGGCGCAAGTGGAGAAAGCTCGGGCAGAGCTTGCAGTAGGTGGTGGCTCGTTCACGGTAGTTCAGGCTCTGGTTTCCTACTAATCAACCTAATTCCTAACTTGTAAAACACACAAGCTGGTCGCCGGTTAACGAGGTTATCCCTTGTTAAGCAACGAACCCTCCCCGAATAGCAGGCAACCACGCGTGCCTGACCATTCGCAAAAAATTCGCAGCCTCGGCACGCGTTATCGTACGAATGAAATTTTACTCCCGTCTACGCCCTTGGCTATGCTTTACTGATGTTTGTGCATTTGCGGGGGTGTAACGGGGCTAGAGGCGCGTCCGTGTGCGAGCAAGCCCGCGGCTATTGTCACTTACGCGTTTCCGCGACAAAATGTTAATCACCTCTGCGAGTCGTCATTGAAATAAATGGTTATTTCAAAGCTGCGCTCGCCATTAATGTAAACAAGAAATTTGCAGTAAATCATATTTCTACCTTGTAATTGCACGGTGCAAATGGAATGCATTAAAAATCCGACAGGAAAAATTGGTTTGGCATCACGGACAAGGACTTATATTTCGTTGTCATTATTGGCCAAGGGGCTTACTCCCCCCGTTCACTCTCTGTCTCTCTCTCTCTCTCTCTCTCTTCCCCTTTCTTCCGCCTGTCCGTCTCTCCTTCTTCCCTCATTTTTTCGTTTCCCTTCATTCGACTCTGTATTTCGCCTTTTTATTTCTGGATAAACTTTGGCGTATCGAGGGCTTTTTTTATTGCAGAAACATTGTTGCACCATCGATTTCCGACAAAACCTGTGACAGGTGTTAGAAAACATCGTTTTTCACAACGCAGTTTTCCGTATGGCGCCTACTTGGCATTCTGCCAGCCACTGTCATTCGAAAAATTTATAAAAATTCATACTTGCTGGCGGAGCATTCGTTTATGCAGCAGTTACAAAGTTTTGAAATATTGGAAATTTCAGCGGATATCTCGCTGCAACCAACCACCTTTTAAAAGACTGTGCTTCCCGGTGCGAAGCAGTGTTTAGAATTTTAGTTCTCGCTGCAGTTTGTTTATCGTCTGAAATCTCTCTCTCTCTCCCTCTCTCTCTCTCTCTCTCTCTCTCTCTCTCTCTCTCTCTTTCTGCCTACCTTCCTTGATTTTTCAACTGTTCCTTCCATTATTCGAGAGAAAGAGAGAGAGAGAGAGAGAGAGAGGAAAGAAATAAGAAGAATAGAGGTATTTATAACTACGGCATGTTTAAGATTATATATCGACTCGAAGATATTAAAGGTTTCTCGCGATTTTCTCGATTCGTTTGAAAAGCGTGTAATAGCTCGGAAGCTTCTGGAAAATAAATAACTTCTCGAAGGGATGCGGAGTGATTTTCATTGAGGCCGCGAGAGACGAATTTAATTCGCCGCAATTATGCAGGGTAGCAAGCAGTTGGAGGATTCACCCCTCGTCCCGCCACCCTCTCGCTCTCACCTCTCCTCTTTTCCTGAGTTTGTCGTGCCCCGGGGATAAACGCGACTGGTTTTTCCCTTTTACCAGAAAACTGTTCAATCTGTGGGGAGGACTTTGGATCCAAGACAGGCACGGCGAGGAATAAGAGGAATGGCGCCCAAGGGTGCCAACCTAATTGTACCTACCTCACCCCCGACCCCTCAACCAGTCCCCGTACCAAACACCTCCAATGTCAGCTCTCGCAACCCTCTTCTTCCCTTTTTATTTCTCGCTCTCCTTTGTCATTCCAGTCTCATTTCAGACACTTGGTCTACATCACTAATATTATACTTAATATATGTAATGGTTTTTTCCTCTTTTCTTCTACTTCCCCCATCATGGCGCAGAGCTCCCATTTTTATTAATACTAATAGAAAACGCAATTTCAATGGAAAAGCCATCTCACAGTTACATGAATTTACCATTTCAGCCAATCAATTTCAATTAATTCTAAATTCTCCTTTGATTGTCTGTATTAAACGATAATCATTAGTGCTTATGGTTTAATTACAGAATAATTCGCTCCATTATTGAAGGTGGCAGTCTATTAATAATTTAAGGGAGCTACAATTGTTTGGAACAAACACAAATTACATCATGCTATTTTATGTGATTTCTCTCTCTCTCTCTCTCTCCCTCTTTGCCTCCTCCCCCTTCTAATATCCGCCCCTTTATACAATGTGTTCGTATACTTAATTCCTTTCTCTTTTTATTACGATAACAAAACTCTGCGATTCGTAGTTTGTATCGTAAGAAATAGTCTGTACAACTGCTAATCTTCCAAGGAAAGAAATTGCATTAAATCACAATGCAGTCAATAAGTTGGGGTGTTAAAGTTGGAGATTGCAGGGAGATTCTTATAGATTTTTTCAGTGGCACGCAAAAATTTCGAAACGACACGGCGAGAGAGGGCAAGGAACCGCCAGTTCTCCGGCGCGATATTACTCGAGAGATTATTGGCACGCTTTTCTACCGTATACGTCTATATCACAGGCTGCTTAGAAAAGTTGCACCGAGTTCTAATTGTGGCACGCGACGAAGCAGCTTTTTTTCCTGGATCGATCCTAGAGGCTTGACTGTGTTATGAAGCGAAACTCCGGGACTCGAAGCTGTTGCTGCTGCTGCATCAGGCAGGAGATTGCGGGTGGTTCAAGGGGGCGGCTGGGCGTGCGGGGTCTTGCAGGGGGTGAGTGTATCGGAGTAAGCCGATTTTATGAGGTTTTCTCGTGGCTTGGCTACCCACTTCCCTTCTCGCTCTCTCGGACCGCATCGAACGATCTGCTGACTTCGTAAGAAAGTGACTACCTCTCGTCCAATCGCGCACGAGGACGCCGTTCGACCGCGAATTTCCGCTTTCGCTCCGGCGTGCACGCCTCAACTCGATTCTCCCCGTCAGCCAGTCACACGATTTTTTCCCCAATACCTGGATTTACCGGGATCGAAGGCTTTCCGAGATTTTCCCTTCGGAGAATTTATTTAATTTTAACATTACCACGTGCGCGCACACCGCGCACTGTGGCAATCGAAAGACAACTGCCGTCGCGCCAAAGTGGTCCCTCTCGTTCCTTTTAAAATTTTCCAAAATCGAAGAATCGCATTGATTTTCCCGATGCCCTTCGTTATTCGAGCAGCCATCATTGAATTTTGGTGGAATGTTTAAAATGTTTCGGCGGAGGAGGGATGCAATCGCAAAAATTTCAACAGAGCGCCACCGTGAAAACACTGTAAGTTCGACAGTGCAGTGGCGCGAGTACTTGAAAATTGATAAAATGCAGCTGGCTCCACGGTGTTAATAAATTGTTGGCATGCATGGCTGGTAATTGAGTGCATAGTCGGAGCCAGTTATCTGGAATTTGGTCCAGGACCGTTTCAGGCTCACTTGGGAAGGATAGCTCAATTCACATTTTTGGATTGCAACGACCTGCATTTTCTTCGACCATCACAATGGAAGACTCGATTCTCCCCTGCAAATTGACCCAAGAATTTAATTTCCTCATCTTCCCCATTTTGTAAAATAGGCTAATCCCAAAAGCGCTCCTTACACGCAGTAATAGAGTCGTCGTCGTCGTCGTCGTCTGAACTTCGAGCAGAGTTCAATTCTTTTAATATCAACAATTTACGCGACGGTCGAACGGAAGCAACCAAATTCAAGTATCCTCTCGAGACAATGGCACCTTCAACGAAAGCACGGATCCAATTAAATCGTTAGGCCGACATTTATCGATATCACGCGGGGAAACGTTCATCCCCGTCGAGAATACGTGAAATAATTAAACAAAGAGCCTACTCCCCCCATGGACAAAATTCCAGTCCACAGGGCAGGAACAACAATTCGAAAAAGCATTGATTCGAAAAAAACTGCAGTCAAAATTGCTCACTGTTGTAATCCGAGCAGGGGTGGAAAGCTATTTTTCGTCTCAAAGTAGCGTGCCAGGCCCGGATGGGAGGGTGGCGCGGAGGGTGAATTCGATCAGTGAGAATTCCGACGCGGAATGCCAGAAGAGACTGCGAGACTACAAACAGTGTATACTTTCGATGGAAAGCGTACGCGCTAGTGTCACTCGTTCCGAAAACAAAAGGAATTCGGTGTCGAGAGATATCGCTCTCGCAAGCCTTTTTAGATCGAGCGCTGAAAGTGCCCGTACGGAAGCCTGAAACTCAGCCCTGGCATCCCCAAAGGAGGGATGAAAGAAAAACAAATGACGCCGAGCGGTTTTAAGCGAGCGATTTTTATGTCAACGACACAGTCGAAACCTGAATCTTCGAGGAAACCTGCGCGAGGTTCCGAGGAAAATTGATCAGCGATCGACCAAGGAACGGGGGAGTGGGCAGGGGGGTGGCTGGTGACGATTCATCCCCTCTCGGGTGAATATTTAGCGGATTCCCCCTTTTTTTGGGAGGTCGCCGTCGAAGAACTCTAACGAACGACATATTCCGAACGGCCGAGTTAGATTTTGCCGTATGCACGGCGGGCGGGGTAGGGGTAGGGGGAAAAAAAGGAAGTTGGTCGAAATCGGTGAACCGTCGGGGCGAAATATTCATCAAACGTGTCGACAAGCAGTCACGAAAAGTCAAGTGCGGTCCCGTATGATTCTTGGCTCACGTTTCGTGGAAGAGGGTGCTCATCCCGCTCTCGAGCAGAATTTCATGTAATTCCAAAACTCGTTCGTCCGGTTTCGCAGTGGCTTCCACGAGGCGAGTGTTCTCCTCGGTTGAATTTACGAGTTCGCCTCGTGTGGACCCGGGGCAATCTCGGGGATCCATTTCTCCAGATTCGACGAGTTACTTCGTCTTCGAGAACGAAGTCCTTACCTCGCAGCTCGACTACCAATTCGTAATTTCACGCTGGGAGCTTTTCCCCCGTAACTTTGATCGGCGGCATTCAAATCGTCGAACAACTTCAATAATTTAGTTTACATGGAATAATCCTTCCATACTCGCCTATGAAATCTCAGGACCCGAAGTTCAGCCAGCGCAGGCCCCCGCACGCATCCTGGACTCGTTCGACTGCATCTAGAACGGCAAACACCATTCGCTCACCCCGTAGCTTCGATCTTTGTGGCGCCCCGTCAAGTTTCACCGGCATTCGCATCTCCCTCTCTTTCGCGATGAAATTCGACGGTGGCGAACCGTTTGTTCGTCGAGCGACCTTTTCTCTTTCTTCCGATTTATTCGTCCGTTTAATCATTCGAGCGGGTGTAGCCCGGTTGGTATCGTGGCGAGATTCGAGCGGAGAGTCGAATAATCCGCTCGGTCAGAGTTCGCGCGCGAGAAAGAAGTCCGCGTAACTCGTGTTGCCCGGTGTCATAAACTGCGGATAAAGTGAAATTCTCTTTTAGTGTGTCACTCGGCGAGCATCGGCCTTCGGCGAAGTTTCGGAAAGAGGAATAAAAGCGCGGATCGAGCGGTGCCAGCGAAAGCCATCAAAATTTTACGTCGAACTGACCAACTCGATCCAACTTGAACTGGACTGCGGCGGCGAATGCAGTCTATCGGGAAAAATCGAATTTCCAGCGCAGGGCCCGGTTCTCCTCTTGCTCTTCCTCGTCCTCATCCTCATCCTCCTCCTCCTCTTCCTCCGCTACCCCGAAGACGCGCGCCAGTCGAAAAACACCGATTGAACTCGCTCGCCAGGCGAGACCGGGACAATGGCCACCGTCCGAATTTCAAAGACACGGTCATTTGCTAAATTACTCGCGGCAACCGGGGACTCTTCGCTAATCGGAACGCCGAGAGGGGTGGGGAGGAGAGGGGGGGAATGGGGAGAAAGTCTCTTGGAAAAATATTCTACCCTTTGGTAATTTATTAGCGCGGATAAACGCGCCTGGTATCGCGTTCCCGCTGGAATTGATAAATAAGGTGCGTTTTGTATTGCTCTCTTATTCCTTTGCAGTCTGATTATAATGGGATTTTATAAACTTGATGGAACTTTAATGTCAGCCATATGATAAAGCTTTTTATCGCGAAGAGTGCACGTAGGAAATATCTCTTTGCCGCGAAAGAGTTTCAGACCAGGCCAGAATAGCCAGCTTGACAAGCGACACACAATGATAATGCATAATTAATAGTTTAAAAAGATAAAAAATCCACTTGCCTTGTGTTCCCTTGCTAACCTCTTCAATTATGATCCTTCATATTTCAAGAAGACAATGGAGCTTCGTTAAAATGTTCTCTGCTTATGCCGGTGTTTACCCCGCTGCCATTTCATTAATTAACAAAGCTCCATTCCGATTAGTCGGACGGAATTTGTCTAATGCACTGAGCCGATAAGATTGGCAACGTCGCTTTCACCGAGAAGGCGTGAAATTCGGAAAGTGCGAAAGAGAGCAGCAGCGACACGGACGAACGTTTTCCGGCGAATTATCTTTATCGTTTTCCATTGCCGCTCGCCCCACACTTGCCGACAGGATTTTCCAGTTTTCTCTCATCCCTAAAAAGTAAGCGGGGGAGGTCTAAAACGATTTTAATTGTTTTACGCCTGAAAGTTTGGAGGATCCAGGGCTAGGGGAAAAGCCTGGGCAGGGGTGTGATACATATTGATGGCGTTGCTTTATTAGTATCGAGTTTTTGCTGCTTCAAGTTTCACATATTTCCGGATGAGAATGCTCAGCGAAATTTTCGCAAATTCCTCGAAGAAATTTGGCAGAAAATCGCCTTCATCCTGGTGCATTACGGTAGCGTGAAAAAGGTGTTTGACGGCAAGTTTGCGGCGAGCGATCGCGTCACCGGGAAATCGGCTTACCTCGCAACTTTTTGAGCAAAGTGAGCTCCGTTCCTGGTGATTCCAGTAACCGCAATTCCGACTCGCGCCAAGAAGCGGAGAGTCCAGAGTGGCGAGCACCCTCCAAGGGAAGGAGAATCGATGAAAGTTTCCCGGAAAAACCTCGAGACGTGGCAGAGGGAGAGGAAAATTTCACGCGCTAAACATACGAGTGTCGATGTCTGAGAAATTTTGCATATTACCACTTCCCCTTGGTCTAATCAAGGAGCTTCGTATACCGATACCGGACGGAGGACGATAAGGAGAGGAGACTTTTCGCTGCTTTTCGCGGGATAATGCATCTTCGTTGCGAGCAACTAAAAGGCATTAGTACAGTTTTAATAACGCGGCCCGAAAAGGCCATTCTGGATGGAACAATTCTGAAGTTTGCTGGAAAAACTCAGAGCTTGGAGGGAAGGTGAAAGAAAAAAGTCCGCGGGAGATGACGAAGGACAGCATTGTTGATGCCTAATTTGACTTGGACGTCTAATTAAGTCGGTCTGCTGTGTCTGATGGCCCCGGGCACGACGAGAACAGCAGATGACGAGGTTAGAAATTGAAAGAAAAGGAACTGCGGCGCCGGTTTATGAATTCAGACTCGGCAATTCGCTGGCATTATGTCTGGAGGGCAGATGTTTGAATCCGCTGACTATGTGGGGCCAGTCCAGAAAAATATCATGTAGAACGCTTCGCGAATGGATGGACGGCATTCCGTGAAAATCATAGGGAAAGTTAAAAAATAAACTTTTAGCAAAGTTTCAATCATCGATTCCACAGCAAACAAGCGAATCCGAGTCCCGAGACACGAGATGACAGGGGGAAGTCCGTAGACGTTTTTAAAAGATTGCCAGGTTGCACCTCCGAGAGCAACAGTGATTTTTTCAAAGTTTTATTGCACTTAGGAAAATACTCCCCTTAATGTCCTTTCAAGCCTGGAGCACATTATTTGGTGCGTCACCAGTTTATTCCGTGGCGAGTAAATAAAGAGACTCGATCGCAAAAGTTCTTACAGGCAACCAAAAGACAGAGAAAAGGGATCGAGAATGAGGGAGGGATAAGGAGAGAGAGAGAGAGAGAGAGAGAATTGGCAATGAAGAATACGAAGGCAAAAGTATCGCAGGCGTAGAGGGAAAGAGAAAAGAAAAAAGCCAAGGAAGCGCACAGTCGATAAGGAAAAGGATAAGGGAGTCCAAGCAAAGGGGGCGAGACGCCAGAAACTGGGTTGCGAATCGAGCTTGGCTGGAGTTACAAAAGGACGAGAGAAGAATAGTGCAGCAATCCCCTTCAGTAGCCCCGACCACCGTCGCCAGAGACTCGAGCAACCCTGTAGTCTCAAAAACGGGCTGGAACTACGTGCATTCGCCACACACGCAACACGCACACATCGCACCTTCCACAGAAAGGCGGAAAGTGGAGGAGAAACGAATCGGGCCGGAGGATAAGGGAGAAGGGGGGAGGGAGGGGCAGGCTGCGAGGGAGGCTGGCAGGTTGAGGAGAAGGAGAACCGAGAGAAGCAGAAACCAGAAGCAGAAGAAGGAAAGGGAGAAGGGGATGAAAACGAGAGCAAGGAAGCAGTGAGATTTATTGAGGAGAGTTGAAAAGTTGCCTGCGGCATTGGAGTCTGTGTGTTGGTGGTGCGGGAGGCGGAGGGCGGGGGTGCAAAGGAGGTTGTCGTCCCACCGGAAACGGTTGAAGGGTGAGGAAGGAGCTTGCGGTCGCTCGGGAGGGGGTTGGTAGGGAGTTGGAAGGGGCTAAAGGAGATAACACCGCGCGAAGGGATTCCCTCGGATTAACCCTCCGGACAGATAAGGATTCAACTGCCGATAAAGCCACTCCCACAAGCAACGTCCATCCGTCTAGCACGACTTTTGGACAAGAACAGAATGAAGCCTGGACACTGCTAGTCCAGTATGACGGCATGCGGGGGTGCGGGATAAATTGGGGATGTAACGCTTAGGATAGTTCTCGACACGCTAATCCGATACGTGTGTTGTACGTTCTGACTCTCTGTGCTTTATGAAAAATATGCTCTGATATTTTCTACATTGCCAGCTCACTCCCATCCTTTTCTACTTACAACGTTGGACGATGATCTATGCGAGAAAACCTTGACCGGTCACCCCTCTCTCTCTCTCTCTCTCTCTCTCTCTCTCTCGCGCGCGCGCGCACTCTTCATTTTTATTTCTCTCCGATGCCTCGAAGCTTCATATTTATCTCTCGACTTTGTTGTCGGTCGATTCTTATCGTTTAGCGAAACCTTGATATCTATCGGTGGCGATCGATCACCCCGCCGCCTGCTCCTTCCTTCGTTATCGATAGATTTTATTCTGGAAGTGAGCTACACGCTTTAATTAACATGGAAATAAATTTCACCCGGACTCGGAGAAGGGGGGCGGGGGGGGGGGTATAGCGCACACGCTAGGGCAAACTTATTTGCGATACATTGATTAAAGGGTTTACCGAGGTGAATAAGAAAAGGACGATAAATTTTCCTGTAATTTATCGTACTGTTTAGAGTCGAGGATCTTTGTTTGTATGGGTTATATACAGTGAGAGAGCGCGGTAGGAAAAATCGGAATCGAACTTTTTGCCAGCGATCTGGATCCAGTGTTTTCGAAGGTGGAGTCCTCGGATTCTCGCAGCAGACGTTTGTTAAATGACTCGGCGCCCGGAGAGAGGCGGATGATAGATGAGGAAGCGCTCGGTTCGGCCCGGCAACCGGGAAAAACGGCACCGCCCTCGCGTGGAATCCAATAAAACCGGGGGCGCGTACCTGCACGCGACCGATCCTCCGGGTCCTCCACACCCCCCGGAAGCTGCTATCGGCAACTACGGATCGCTCTCGCCAATTCTCTCCCAACATCTTGCCTGTTCGTTGAATTTGGTTGCTCGGAAATCTGCCGATTCGCCCTTCCGTCCCAGATGCTACTCCGAACCCACCCCCCCGCAACCCCGCATCTCGCTGCTGGTAGCTCCATCCCCGCGTGTGTACGAAATTCATTCATTCTTAATAATACGTTTAATCTCCCGAGGATAAGTCACGGTCTGGAAGTCCACGCAAGAAAAGCTACGTGCCTCTCGAGGATGGAGTTTTTTTATTCGCGGCCCGAGCAACAACCGATGATTTACAACAGGGGTTGGAAAAGCTCGGATTGAATTCGATACCTCTCGTGTCTCCTATATTACAGTCAATTTCTCGAACAATAACAATAGCGGCGTACGGTTAAGCTCGATAATACGGCACAACTATTATCGTTACGATAAAGTTGAAAGCTCGAATTGCATATGGAGAAAGAGGGAGAGGGAGGGAGGGAGGGTTGAACCGAGTGGGGGCAGGTGAGAAGGACGTAAAGATCAGGTTGAAAGTCGCTGTTAAAAATAACGTTATATCTGTGAAAAAGAGCGTAGACCGGTTTTAATATCAAGTTAACACTTAACGCCACCACTATATAATACGAAAGCGACTTTGCCGAGTAAGAACAATCGTTCCGGAAGTCAGTTGACCTCCAGCCAGCAAGGATTATGCCGCACGTACACCAGGAAACGGCTAGCAACACCTTCAAGCCCGTCGTCGCCACCAACTCGTCCGGCTTTTTACTCGACGCCGTTTTTATTTCACCGCGTACACATCGTTGCTGAAAGCACAGTGTGTCGAAAAAGGCTAAAAGAAAGCACTGGCTATTGTGGGGATGAGGGGGGGTGGGTGGGTTTGGGGAGGAACAGTGGCAGGTCCGGAGAGCAATTCTCTTGACAATTTAGCCTGGCGGTTCGCCAACGGAGGCCAGTTGATTCAACTAATCTAAGTTGCTTAGCACGACTTCACCCCCACAACCCCTTAAGACCCCATACTACCCCCTATAGTCTCCTTCTTGTTTCTCTCCTTTCCCACTGCTTTCATCCTCTCGTCTCTCTCTCTCTCTCTCTCTCTCTCTCTCTCTCTCTCTCTACTGCACTTCAACTTGCCTGTATTACAAATATACGTGTTACAAACCACCCTGGTTGGAACAACCCCCTCGTACACTTTGATCAGGTTGGCTGCAGCTGCTAATGCAACCTGCACAACCCCATGAATGCACGTTTATGTTCAAACCTGGTCCAGTTCTAATCGAGCGGGCTCCATTGCAAATTGACTAAACGAACCCCGCGAGCTTTGACCTTCCAACCCCCGACACCTTTGCAGGAGGCTACCGGTCAGTGTCTTGCTGCTGGCTTCCTGATAGCAGGCAGCTGGCTTTGTTTGGGTCTTAGGAAGGATCATCATCCACTAAGCTTGAATAGAAATTGCTCCTCGAGCGTCCCTGCAATTCCAAACGCGTTGTTTCATTTTCCGCGAGGTTTCTCACCCCGCGCGCACCGAGTTTCAGGCAAGTTAATACAGAACTATACTGATCGATCAGGCGTTTTCCGAATAATTCCCAGGGGCCAGAGAGAGAGAGAGAGAGAGAGAGAGAGAGAGAGAGAGAGAGAGAGAGAGAGAGAGAGAGAGAGAGAGCGTGCACTACGGGGTCAGAGGCAAATTCAGTCGTTTCAGCAAATTGCGCTTTTTCGTGCAATTTGAAAAATGGCAATAAAGCAGCGAGCTGGAGATAGATGCGTCGAGTTCGCGTGTCTTACCAGCAGCAGCCAACCCTTTTAAGGTTTCCAAGCTGGAGTTGCGGCCCCCGAGTCCTAGCTTGGTTACTAGACACGGTTGGCGGCCACTTATCCCGGTTAATACGAAGCGGAGTCGAGGTGGACTCTTCGCGAGTAGTGTCGCTCGGTCCCCCGGCGACGACGCTTCACGGCTGGCAACTGTTATAACTCGAATAAGTTTGTAACCGAAGCTCAGCACCACGTACGCCGACAGCACGAAGCCTCCTAACTCGCTCTGCCTGCCTGCCTGCCTCTTTCTTCAGGGTAATTGCCATCCCACGGGAACTCCCCAACACCACCCGCCTCCAATAAACCACTGGCCTAACGGGTTCGCCGCACTGCCGATAGGCCGCCGTCGGAGAATTTAACGGTAAAACCCCTTGTATTCCAATAACTTTAGCACAATCGACCTTGAACCGACCAGCGATCGCACCAAATATTCCGAAACCTCCCCCCCACGCCCTCGAGAGAGTTAATTCATCGAGATTTGCTCTCCGTAAATAAAGCGTTACCAGGTACCTTCCGATAGCCCCCGTTAAGTGTCGGGGCGGGGGTGGAAAGGGCGCTCGCGCCCGTAATTTATGCCAGGCTCCCGGTTATTCCAGGCCGGAGCTGGAAGAAAGTTTGACAGGGAGCAATCCCGGCGTAGTTAGTTCCAGTATCCCTTAGCCCCGGTCCACGCTGTCAGTAGTACTACTTCGTTTATCTCCCTCCGCCGCATTCAAGTCCGACATTTTCCGAGTCCGATCACTCGGGAGCCCGAAATTCTAGCAGCGTTTCCATCCAACTTCCCACGCGCGTGGCCTTCTTTCGTAAATTCCTGCGATGTAATATATCCAGAGCAACGAGCAACGAGCAACGAGCAGCGGCACCACCTCTCAACCAACGCACACATCCATCAATTATTCCCTGTGTGAAAAGGACGATCGATTCTTGGCCGAACTCTAGATTAGACTTCCTTTCCGCGCGCATTACCGACACTCCACTCGCGCGATCTCGCCCTCACGAGGCCCGGAATTATTAACAGCCGTCACACGTACACACAGACAGCCCGGAGGGAAGGCGGGGGATAGTTTCGCCCTAGCCGCGCTCAACTGTCGGAACTTGAACAGTCGATCCTGGAATTTCAGGCTGCCCGAGCACTCGGCGAGCGAGCTAGCGAGGAGTCTCAGTCTCCGCGTTCGTGGACAGGCGTGCATGACCCGTGCACGTGTGAGTGTGGGTGTGGGTGTGCGCGCGCGCGCTCACGCTTGTGTACACCGCGAGTCCGCGTCGGTGTGCTGTGGCCTGGATGCTGGAACTATAACTTGATATCTCTTCCTCTGGCAGCGGCGCGCTATCGCCAAGGCCGCACGGGGCGCCAGGACCCTTCGTGTTAACTGCTTGGCAAACTAAGTTAACGTTTCTTACATTGTAATTGGCTGAAGGGGAGGGGAAGGCATTGTCGCTGCTCCGCACCGGTTACCCTGGCTTCCCCTCGAGAACCTTCTCTTGTTCGCCTGCCACCCCGCCGGGGGTGGCCCGACTCTCCTTCCTTCCTGCACCCTCTCTCTCTCTCTCCTCTCTTCTCCTCTCCTCTCCTCTCGCTAAAAGAACAGACTGCACCAAAGAGAACAACCTGATAAATGGCCTGCGAACATTGATTTTTCATTCCTTCCTTCGAGGCTTTTATTGCTCCGAATCATAGTCGAAGGCTTTGATGGATTCTTATCTTTATTCCTTTTTGTGTTCTTTTATTACTATTTTTTCTAAAGGACTTTTACGAGAGTTAGCCATTTTTCTGAAAGGGTTCTGTCGTTACAATTCCATGGAATAATGGCCTATATTCGTCCCCCGCGAAGCCAACATGGATTTTTAATTTCTTCGTGGGTATAACTGCTATAAAATCCTAGCCGAAGATTGATGTTGTTACAAGTTATGGGATAAAGGTCTATATTGATTTTTAATTTCTCCGAGGTTTTTATTCCTCGAAAGATACCGCGGGATTTCCCACCAGCCCGCCTTTCTCCTTTTCTCTCCTTTTCTTTCCTTTTCTTTCCTTTCCTTTCCTTCCTTTCTCCCTCTTCAGCCTCCCTCTCTCGCTCTTTACCTCTAGTATTTTTCTTAGCAGATTTCATCCAGGTTTATCACGGGTTTACTGGAATTACTCAAACTGACTTTAATTTCCTTAATACGTCTCCCTTTAACTCGTGCGAGTTTTCCTTACTTGAAGGTACCCGTGCGTGGTTTTGTGCTTTTATAAGAATATGGGCTCAATGGGGGGAGTTTCCATTATTTTTATTGCTTCGAAATATGATATCTCGTTAATTGGTCTGTTCGAGGCTTTGGGGCTATAAAACGAGGATTAAGTAGGTGATGGAAGATTGTGTGGAAGAAAATAAGAGCAAAGGAATGCAAATATAAGGGATAATGGTGTTAGCCCGCAGATTGCAGATTTGGGTTTATCGCAGATGAGGGTTGCAAGGGGTGAAAAGGGATGGTCTTCCCTCGCGCTGAGCGCGCGAGCGGAAAAAGAATTCTTCCCGCGGCGTCTATACGCGGCTGGGATAATAACTGGCGAACCAACGGTGCAAATCTTCAATCTCGTCTGGCAAATGGCCGATCTCGACGCGACGGAAAGAAGTCGCTTCAAGAGCTGCGAGCCCGTGGAAATTTCTCTCACCGGAAAATGGCATTGTACCGCCACCTCGCACCCCTTCCACGCTCCTTTCTCTTTCACCGTCTATTCTACTTTTTTCTCAACGCATCATGACCCAATCCTCTATTAACTTTAAACTCAATGGCCTCGTTCTCCTGTTGTTTGCCAAAAATTTATCAGAAAAATTTCGCTAATTCTTTCGGGATTTCTCGGATCTTTTTTTTTCACAAAGTTTGTAGCACGCGAAATCGCTTATCCTCATCGAAAATTCAAACTATGCGCTATCGATATCTCGCCAAAAAGGAGACACGGTAATTACAGCTATGTAAGAGCCCCGGAAAACCTGGCGGTTCCGCGTGAATCCATAAATAAAAGAATGGGGGCTTAATAATAAATTAACTCGATAATTCATGATAGCCATTTTCACAATTCCTGAATCCCATGGCATGGCCGCTACGAATTAGGAAATTAACGGGAGAATTTATGATTTCCCTTACGTAATGGGCTGCTGCTTTAAGGTTCTCCGCGACCATTGCGATACTTTAGTACACGGAATATTCAGTGAACCCGGGGAGCCACACACACACATATCAAAATACGATGATACGGCGCTGCAGTCTCATTTACGAGGAGAGAAAGGCGAAGCAAGAAATAAGAAAGGCCTGCAGGAGGATTGGGTGGGTGAGCGAGAGAAAGAGCAAAAGGGGATATAGACGCGGGAGGGGTGAATGTTGGAAGGAGGCGAATTTAATTTCTGGGTAACATTACACCTTAGGAGCCTTATTCCGGTGCCATTGTGCGCCTCCGGCAGCCGCGGGGAGACACTCGATCGTAGGACTCCATTTGCGGTTTAGCATAATGGAAACCTAACACCCCCTCCCTCCCCCCTTAACCACCCACAGCGGTGGAGGCCATCTTAGGGACTCGAGCGACCTATACCCCCTCTTGTGTCTCTCGGTTTACCGGATAAAAATAAATAAAATACTCTTTCCATTCAACAATGGACTCCTTTCCCACTGTCATCCATCCATTTATTTCAAAAAGTAGCAAAGTAGGTCACGAGGACCAGCGTTCCCTTTCATATGTTAAATCCCCTCCTCCCTTTCTCCGCTCTTATCCCTCCTTTATCTCTGTTTTTTTTTTCTTTCTTTTTTTCAAAGAACGAAAATATATTTCTCGCATCATTAAAACAAAACAAAACTGGCTCGTCGCGTAAGAGACGATTTTTGAAGGATCGAGGTTACTCGATGTCGGATTTCTAATGATTTTCGTTTGTTTCATCATTGCAGGAGTGCTGTGATGAGGGAAGAAGGATAAAGGAGTCGCTCAGGTAGGAGCACAGGAAAGATGCCGCCTTCCTCGAGAGCCTTATTAAGCCTGGTGCTTCTAATCATCGCCGGAAGTTACGGTGCCTTCAGCTCCAGACAGGGTGAGCACCAATTTTTCATAGCAGGAAGCTCCTGGATCCATACCCTCCCCCTTTTTCTTCCCTGCACCGACGAGAACTGGCTATTTTGTCTTCGCTTCTGCAAATTTTGCGAGATTTATGAACGAAATTTAGATTATCCTCCTGGCTCCTGCATAATTTTCGCGTTCAAGTGGAATTTCTGAATCGCTGGGATACTGCACACTGAAGGAATTATTAGGCAATGTAAAATGAAGCACTTAACATGAATATCTTTATTATTATATTTGACTTTATTATGTTAAAATTTTTAATCTAGAAACTCGAGATTTTTTTTCACCCTCTTTCATCGCACTCGTTACGTATTCAACTTACTCGTGTTTTTTAAATTCTTAACGCATCCCCCGTCCCCTCCACACCATTGTTGTAATGTCATAATTGCAATTATCGCGAGTGATTCAAAAGTTTGCTGTAAATTAATATTTTTAAACGTCTCCTTATTTTCAAAGGTTAATTATAGAAAACACCGTGTATGGGGAGTAATCTCACGTGTATTATAATTTCGATTTGAAAATTCTAGTTTTAAATCCTCATGGGGAGAGATGGAGGGGGACGGTGTGCTCGTTTTGATATTAAATACGCGCGCGCGTGTACAGTACATCCATAGATTCGCTGCATTGCCGCGTGTGCATCTACACGAATGCAACCGGTCGTGATGCTTTTACGAGACCTCTTAGTGGCCATTTCGTAGATTAAGGCCACCTGCAAAGCAAATAGCTCGCAGCTCTGAATTTCGAGATTTCCATCCCTCACCTCCCGCAGTCAGTTTCCTTCGGTGCAGTTGATCCTATATCTACTGCGCTTTTCTTTTTCTTTCTCTGCAAATACATAAAATGTATAATTTAAGGTATCACTACTCGCGATACCTTGCTCGAAATGGAACAGTTCTCTCACTTTTCAATCTCATTGATGTTAATAGAAGAGGAGAGAAGTGAGTGAAAAAAATAGAAGGAAAACCTACCAATGATAACCGTTGGCCTTCTATAATTAATTAATTTACGTAAAAAGTTAAAGGACTCAAAAGTATTGCACTAACAATTATTCAGGCTCCTCGGAAAGGGATCTTTCACTTTCTTCGTTAAACCTAACTTTTCACTGGCTGGTGCCACGCTTGCTTGTTATCTAGTAATTTATTCATTTCTTCTAAGTGCAAACAAGTGCCTGTTATTTATTCATTCGCTACACTTAAAAATTGATTCTTTGGGGTGCTTTTTACCCATTCGCTAAGAAAATGCAGCATAAAGCGTTTAGGAGAGTAACGAAGCACAAAGCTTAGCAGGAATTGCGAGATCCAAGAAAGAAAATTTTGCTCGTCATTGCGTAGGAAGCCGAGGGTAAAAAGTGTTGTCCCAGCCTCGAATCTGGACGTTGATTGGGTGAAAATTTATGCAGCCGCGAACGGCGACGGAAGGGGGTCGGTTGACTTCCGGTTTGGAGGCTGGCATTGCGCGTGGGTGGAGGCGCCGCTGTCAAAGAAGAACGAGCGAGCTAATCGCAGAGCAAATAAGATTATCTGATCGAATTTTAATGTTGGGCTCGCGTGTTGCGTTGCGGCTTGACCTTAACCGCAGCCACAACCGCACCGGCTACGTGCGGCTCTTTCAGTGCGTGTGCTGGCAGCGATTAGAGCTAAACGTACACAACCTAATCTCGTATTGGCTAATTTACAGCGTATAAACACGCTGTCCCAGTTAATCTCGCTCGTTACTCGATATTTGCTGCTGGCTGTCCCTTTCACTACTTCCTCCCCCCCCCATTGGTCGGACTTTTCCGTCTCTCCTCCTCTGCCTTTCATCCAAATCTCTCAACACAATTTTCAGAAAAAATTCTACTATGATCCATAACGTAAATTTTCATATGGAGAACGGGAGGAAGGGAGGGGGGAGAGGGTTGACAAATTTTAATCATTGAACCAGAGAAAAATTAGAATCCTAATTGTTGAGAATGAATTTTTTGTCGGATGTGACGTTTGTATTAAATTCTTTCGAGTTTTGCATACTGGAATCAGAGACGCGTTCTCTTCATAGTTCGCTAATAGTTTTTCACAATTTTCGCACTTGTTCTCCCGATGGAAGTAATGAAACTTTAATAGAGATATTGATTATACGCTGAGGTCAGTGATTCCTCCTTGAAAGGAAAGTCCCCCTGACTGGTTTCTGCCAGATGATATTTTCCGCCTTCGACGCTCTCTCTCTCTCTCTCTCTCTTTTAGCTTTCTCGCCTTACTTACTTCCGGTATGAAAGTTTCTATAAAGTAACTCGGGGAATATTTTCCCAGCAGCTTTACCCTGTTTTATCTAGCAATTAATTCCTGGGATCCCCTTTCTTATAGAAATTAATTTCTATAATTTTTTTCTCTATCCTCTTACAACCATTTGTCCTCCTCCTCCATTCCCGTTTCTATAAAACTGTATTACTCTGTTATTGCTGTTTCATCCCTCTTCCGAACTATTTTATGAACTTGCCAGCGATACTTTCTTTATATTTCGCGATCGGTTCTAAACTCACTCCCCGCGATACAGAGTTATTCTTAATGAATTTCTCGTGCTTCCTCCTCGTAAAATAATTCGAGCGTCGTAATGAAAATTTTTTCGTCCAATTTACGCGCGCGCCCAGAGCAAAAGATCAAGGCAGGCGCGCATTAAGCGCTTACGAAGGGCCTGTAATTATGTAAAATTCACCGTGTCACGTCGCGTCTTTGCTTTGATCTCGCGAAAAGTTGGGGATGCGCGCGGTGCGGCGCGCGTGTAGCTTTAATTGTTCGCGCTAATTAACAAGCGCCTAATCAGAATCTTTAAGGGCTCACGCCTATTAGTCTAACCCCAAATGATACGTCTGTGACTCTCTTTCGACCGAGATAACGCGATTGTTGAAACGCGCGTGTTCTCCTGACAATTCCCTCGGCGCGATCACTTCCGGTTTTTCTCATGGAGATCCTCGCGGGGTCTTCCATTTTTATTTCGTCGATTGAGCCGGAGCGATCGGCGATTATTGGATTTATACAGTTTTCAGCGGAGTTTCTCACAGGAAGTTCCTGCTTAATTCTGATTAAGTTTGATGATCTTCTCGCGCAAAGAAGAGAACGGAACGTCTCCGGTGGTTCCGCCGCGTTAACAAGACCACATTCACTCGCACCGATGCATTTTAAGCCGAGAAAGGGTGACTGCTGGTCGAGAAAGAGATCGAGAGAGCAGACAGACAAATGCGAGTTGGCGCATAGTTGACCCCATCGGCCAAACTTTGCCCATTCTCGAAACTCACCCCCTTGACACCCCCTCCTCCCGCCTCCCGCCCGGTTTTCTTCCCACCTACACACGTCTGGTTATTATATTTCCGTGGCTGGACTTTGTTAGTACTTAACCCTCCTAATCTGGCAGTCATCGCAAGCTTTGCTGGAATTGTAAAATTTGCTCCTTATGAATTTTCAGGCAATTCCACGGAAACAGTTTTCATAAGTCTCCCTAATAATGGGGCTAGATTAGCTTTTCTATACGTGGCGTTTTCAACTTGATTTCTCTCTGCGCTCTCTCTCTCTTTTTCTGCCCCTCCCCGCACTCTCCTCTCCCGTCGAAAGTACTCCTGGAGAGAGGTGTGCGCAAAGCCCCCCTTACCCCTCGCCACTCACCACTCACCACTCACTCCAGTGACTTTTCCACAAATATTTCCTTCCCGCCTGAAATTGTCGCGTTTTCCTCAAGTTGCCGGATCTGATCTCTCACGTAGCTCGGAGTCTCCGTCGATGTGTCATCGTCGCTATTCTTTTTGTGGCTGCGCCGCCAGTGCGAGAACTCTCCTCTGCAACTTCTTTTGGGAAGTTACATTAATTGCACGTGGTTTGCCGCGTTTTCGGGATAAAAACGATAGTTTCCGAAGTGTGCTGCTGGAATAGCATGCAGAAACGTTTAATTCTGTTTGCGGGCAACGGAGAATGACACCTCGTGCCAGAATAGAAGATCGGAGACAAATGGTTCCGCATACTTAGCGAGCACTTGACTGTGACAAACTACCTCGTTCGCACACACACATCCTCGCGGCCGTGCATGCACAGCTGCAGAGTGTGGCGTGGACGCGCGTGTGAGGGTTCACGTATGGGATCACGTAGCAACGAGATCGTGCCCCAGCCCTTAGGGTTCCCCGAGCACACTTTCGGCGTACGTTTGCATTCCTAAGAATCCAGGACTGCCAGCCTCTTAACTTCCTCCTCTATCACCCCTTTTCAACCCCCTTTCGCTCGACCAGCATGCTGACCCGTGTTTGCACGTAGCATCCACCCCCGACCCTCGTCCTCCTCCCGTCCTGGAGAAGACAGGATTCGCAAAAGCGATTTCCAATAAAAAAGAACACTTTGAAATTCGCAAATTGCCATTTCCTCTTTTCCCCCCTCTTGATCCTTCCCCTCTCGCTCTACCCTCGCTCGATTCTCTCGTTTTTCCACTTGGATTTTGTTATACGCGCCTCGATTTCGCGATTAATACAAGTTACGATTAATAGATCCGTCTCTCCCGCTCGCTACTACGCCTATCCCCGTTCGCGGACATTGAAATTTTTAACGCGTCAATTATTTATGGGGACGATAATAACCATTTCGAAGTGGCATCCAATTGGAAATCGCGCACAAAACCGCAGACCCTGATTCTCTTTTTGCAGTTAATCCCCCGATAATTAGCAGATCGCTGCATTAATTATTGCACCAGTGAGCACGTGGCTCTACATTTCGTGGTTTTAATACGCCCTTTGTGTTTTTGCACCTCTCAACCCCTATTCACCACCTTCCTCTCCTGCTCCACCTGCCGACAAGCCCCGACCGCGCACCCCCATTTTCTATGGTTACTTTTTTGTCACGCGCCCATTTAGCGAGAGAGTTTGTCCGACGAAACACATCTCTTTTATCTGTCGATGTGACACAGCTCGATTATTTCACCATCGGTGAATCTCGACACGGCTATTCGCGTCTGAAAAATTAGGTCATCCGAGCTTCCTGTTTCACCTCGACATTTTTTATCGCTCGGTCTATTAAATCTTTCTGCTCGATATTCTGTGTGCTTTAACGTTATCCTTTTTCCCTAACCCTCCGAGCGCGCGCTCGCTCCACCACGTAAGATCGAACAGGAAATGACAGAACACCGCTGATGTTCCGTCGCCAGCCCTTCTCGAACTCTACTTTTCTATAATTTTTTTTTTTTTTTTTTTTTTATTACTCTCTTCGCCCTAATCTCTCACACGATATCCGTTTCTCCTGAATTACACGTCATTAATCCCATGATAGAGAGCAAATCCTCCCTGGAATTAATGCATAATTACGTGACTGCCCCTTGTTTGTATTTTGCCTGTTTAATTGTTTATGAATATTGAAATAATTTATTTAATTAGCAGCATCGGTAAATTTATGTTGGCTGCAATTGATCCCTTAATGATTATCGATTTATGTCATTGCACTAAGTTATTTATCGTTGGAAAATTATCCTAATATCTTTCATTGCTTTCCCCCGAAAATCATCCTATTGTTTTTGTCATTATACCAATAATTTCATAGCTGATGTTTCTAGGTTCATTAATGTATCGACAGGCATGTGCAGTATCGCTTACAGTCCTACGTAATGGTGTTTCAGCTATCCGTAAATGAATTACCATCGAAGCATCCTCGACACACCCGTTATCCCTCTAAATCGATTCTATTTTAATATTAACGAAATCTCATTGGGATGAATTAACGTGTGTGCGCGCAGTGCGGTTTTACTTATTTTATCGAATATTCAGTCACGGTTTCCATTCTTGGCCTGCTGACCCAAATAGTGTAGTTGCGAAAACAATAGAGCGCGTAGGCGAACCTACTATTAGCGTTAGGTATCGAGCTAACAAAGTTTTCGTAATTGACCTCTCGCGAAGGGCTCGTTTCGCAGGATAATGGATTCTGGGGCTAGCGCACGCGACTCGCAGCGGGTATCATGTTGTGTGTCGTCCCTGGCTGTGCTTGCAAGCACATCCTGGCGCACGCTCGAATCAATTGAAATTCGCATTATTGCCAGAGAAGCCAAGCACGATGCGGCAAGCTCAATCCGACACCTAATACGGCTAATTCCGGTTTATTAGGCTCAACCGCATTAGCTTTCCGGTTTATTGGCTCTCATGAACCTTCGTCTCTAAAGCGATACAATCGCAATAGGATCGTATTCGCAGATTGGGACTCTTATTCATCTTCGCGTCTTCCTCCAACTGTAGATTCACGGTTAAATTTAGCAGCGAGCTTAAATTCACTGTAGCTTCACGAAACTCCCTTGATTCGACGAAAAACCTTTTTAGGATCAGCCAGACTATAAATTGCCAGCCCAAGTGCCTGTAGTTTAATAGTTGCACGAGTACGTAAGACTTTTAGGAATCGTAGAGTTTCGAACGAAGCCCTGACTCTCATTTTTCTCCCTCTCGTTCGTTACGTTCGCTTCTCTTTCTCCTTGAAATCCCGACTAATGGAAAAATTGCTCGATTATCAGATAATATGGCGGAATCGAAGAATCTCCTCGGTTTGTCACGTATTTGCATTTATTGCTTGACGAATCCAGCGGGGATTTTTTTTTTTTTTTTTTTTTTTTTTTTTTTTCACATGACCAATGCCATGGAATAAAACTAGAGTAGGAATTGAGATAGATCGCCATTCGAGAGGTAGAATAACGTTATATAAAGATCAATGCTAAAGCTTGCATTCTGCAATTTACAATACGTAAACTCCAGGTAGAAAGGAGCAAGGCTTTTTTAAAAATTATTACCGATTCTCTATACAGAAATGCTCGGTTCAGCATGGACGGAAATATCGACAAAGTAGTCATACATATTTCATTTTATGCCACTATATATTCTTGTACCCGTGACTTGGCTTTTAGTAAAAAAAAAAAAAAAAAAAAATGTCGACGTGAACCATTGAACTTTTACCTTCGTAAAAAATGTTGCATTTATTGAAAAGCTCTATTCTTACATAATTAGCCCGACAAAGTGCGCTCTATTGGACTTAACCTCTTTGGCACCAGAGATAATATATCACAACACAGTCAAATGTTATAACGAATAATTCCATCAATGCGGTATCCTGAATTGCGATAGTGAGACAAGTAGCCGGAGAGCTTCCCTCGGATTAAATATAAACGGGCAATGCGTTCTTAAGCTCTCGAGCTTCCGGTTTCCTTCTCAAGTTTTACGACGCACTTCGTTTCTCCGGGAGTGGAAGGTCCTAGTTAAAAAAGCACGGAAAAAGCGGTAATGCGGCAGGAGACAATGATTCCAGGCGAAAATCCGGGGTACAAACCTTTTTTACCTCAACCCTATCCCCTTGATTTTCCATTCGAATCAGCTGAACTCTATGAGAAAACCATCGGGCAGAAGAGAACGGTGATCGTTCGGCGATGATTTTCCCCTCGTCGCGCTATCGGTCCCCCGAAATTTTCAAACCAAACGTGTGGTGAGAGGAGAGCTAGACCAAGGGTAAGAGGAGCGGGACTCCTGGAGGGGGAAAACCGAATGGCGTTTGGATCGTGCGCGCGCGAGAAACGCGCTTAATTGACGACGAGCTTTCCCGCCGAAACTTCATCATTAAATTCCTGGCTGCAGCCACGGCGAACACGCGAAAGTATAACCCCATGTAGCCCCCGTGCGTTGCGTGAGCCGATATTAGTTTGGAAACTGTTGCCAAACAATATAATGGCGCGGCTAAGTAGGGCCAAATTGCACACGAGTACTTTCTGCCTCTTTGCCTTGGAAAAATCGATCTGGCCGCTTTCTTTCTTTCTTTCCTTCAACTTGATTCCTGTCGTTGAAGCGTTATATCGCGTGAGATACCGGGTTTTCGTGAGATTTTTTCGGCTCCTAATACCACATACCCTAGAGGTGGTTCTAGTATATTTTTCTTGATATCTAGCATCTCGTACATAACATCCACTATGTTCAATCCACTCCCCGATGTCTATCGTGCGCTATCTCCGCTCCGACATCGCGCCGTATACTTCAGCTATACCGCGCACTGTCTCCCCAAGCATTGAGCCGCACTACTGAATTCCATACTCCCCGCCCTTCCCAGCTTTCATTTCTTAATTGGGCCGCGAGACTCGCAAGGTTGTTTCGACCTCGTCAGAGTGTCGCGAGTCCTGTTTCCTCGTGAAACACGTTTCCCGTCTTTTCGCCGCTAATATATCGCTGTGAAAACGGGCTGGGAGCGGGCCGTCCAGTGGGGGTGTAACGCTGTATCGACAATCGCTGATAATTTACGAACGGCCTTCTCCTCGTCGTATTGTAAATCACGCACAACACTCTCTTGTCGAAAGTATAGATCCTTGTGGTGATAGCAATAACGTCGTTCCGGGGCTTCCATCGGCAATCTTTCTCAATGTTCGAGTCGAGTAGCCAGAATAGTGGAAGCCTGGGGTCGCGCTGCAAGGGGGCGGAAGGAACGACGAAGTAACCGTTGGTCCAATGGACGGGAGAGATGCAGATAAAGGGAAGGGAGAGCGGCGGAAAAAGGGTCGACGAGTCGAGTGCGATGAAACGAGGACTCGAAGAATAGAATTCCTTCGGTGGCCAATAACGAATGTTTCCTTTTTCAACACTGACTGCCCCATAGTGCTCATAGTAGACCTTCCTCCCCCGTAAATACCCCCTACGCGGTGTGTGCCCCGAAATTCGCCTCGCGACGGCAGTTTTATTGTATGGCTATAAACGGGGCTGAAATATGTTTTTTGAGTAACTCCCTCTGCTAAGTGCCATAACATTTTTATTACCTGTATTTTGGGAAATAGATTTTATCTAGTAGCGGGGAGTATGCCCGCTTCTAAATCTGCCGTATTTCAGTTCCCTCCGGAGTATTTTCCAAATTATTCCAAGCATTTTGCGTGGAAAAGCAAGTGCGTTGGGGAAAGTGTTCATTAATTATTGATTTTCAGTTGAGCTTTTTCACTCCGATAGCCTCGCCTTCCTTTTGCCACTGTACACTTTTGGCAGATTGATCGCATTAACCGAGCTCGGGAGAAATATGGACAGCTTATTAAAGTTTCCAGGTGGAATTTCATAAAAATAATTTAGCAATAAATTTGGCGGCCGAGGGAGAGGTGTATTCGGTTTCGCATGGGTGAATAAAGATTCGTTCCGGAGGGAGGAGGGTGGGGTGTGGGAAAATGTAATTCGCATTTCAACGGTCGTAAATATCCGCGACGCGGGCACGTTTGGACATTCTCGATGGCACTCGACGAGCCCACGTCAGGGCGAAGGGGCTCGAGAAAGTAACTGCCAGGCCAATAAACGGTGGCAAGGATGCAGATAAAGGAAGAAACGGCGGGAAAACGATGGAAAAAGGCCGGGCAAACGGAGCGCGACGAAACGAGGGTCGAGAAAAGCCAAGAGCTTCTTGCCTACTCACTTTCTCCCTTGTAATAACGAGCTGCTCCCGTTCAACGAGACTCACCCCCGCGCTTCCTCTGTCGCGTTTCTTATACGCACCGACTAAGAAAACTTTGAAGATTGCCAAAAAGTAGTTGTGCATTAAGCGCGAGTGTTTTTTGCAGCCCTGCAAGAGGCTTTTAATCAAGTTTCCGCCGAAATTTCACCAGGGATCGATCTTCACGAGAGAAGACTGGAAGAGGGCGGGAAGTCGAAAGGGGGTAGTTTTAACAGATCATTACGCGTTAGCGACGCTGTCATCGATCGATAGAGGGAGGGAGTTTCCCTTGATTTCCGATGGATCGAGACGAGTCGAGTCGAGATGTCCTGCGACGGGAGAGATTCTTCGAGATATTCCTGATACACCCGTTATACCGAAGAACAGATAGTCGGTTCAGCTTCGAGACGTTCCTAAAATTCCGCGAGGAATTGTTCGCTTTCGCCCTTGCTTCTGCTTCATTTCTTCTCGACTGCTCATAACGAAATGACGGCGTGTCTGCCATAGGTCGCTGTCGTTTCGTCTCTTTTCGTCTCGCCACGCGTCGATTCGAAACGCTCGAACGAGGAATTCTCCTGGCACGAGACGGTAGAAACGACGAAGAACCGCGCCGCGTCGCTCGCTCACTCGCGGAAACACGCCCCGTCATTAGGCAAAGGAGTTTCCTGCATTGGACGAATTTAACAATCTAAAATAACTGCGACTGACGAATGAACCCCCATCTCCTGCTCTCTCACCACTCACCCTCAGGTAACCCTCTTCGTTTTCTTCCACGTCGTTTCAAGGGAATCTGACGAACTTTCTGAATCGAGAACTTATAAGAGCAACGTGGGGAAAACGAGGGGGGTGTGGGGGTCGGCCGAGGTGGTACTTATCGCGCGAATGTACAAAAGGGAAATTAGCAGTGGAAGAAACAGTAACTGGTCGGACCTGCTTTCTTCGCTAGTTTAAATACAAAAAAAATGATACAATTAGAACGAGCAGGGGGGGGGGATGATTTATAGTTTAATCTCGATTGAAAAATATTTTGTGAATTTGGTACGCGAAGGGAGATTACTTTCACTAAGCATATTTGTCTCTGGCTAAGAGACCAGTACAAGGGAGGAAAGAAAATCAAAAAGTCTGCCAAGACTAAGAAAAAGGTGAGGCGCGAGAGAGGGGGTGTAAGAGTGTGGGTGGTGAGGGATCGTAAAGTTAGCCAGAGCAGATAGAGCACGTTTGCCGTTGACTGAGGAAACAAAATTAATCGCATCTCGGCGTGTTTACTGGAGCTCGCGAAATGCCACTTGCCTCGCGAAAAAAATGAGTCCGCCTAGAAAACTGCCCTCGATACAAGACTTCCACATTGGTCTCACCCCTGGGGAACGGTCGGAACTCGATTTGGCTTAGTGCGGCTCGCTGCCCTTAATAATAATAATGCACATAATATAGCCGCCACACTTTTTTGCATGGAATACACTGTCGGGAGAAAAGTTTTCGGTTCGTTTATCTTAATAATCGATTCGTACTCCTTACAGGATCAGCGAGTCCTCGTAACTATTTTCCTCTTTATTTTGCCTCTCCTTCCTTTTTCCGCCTTTTCTCCTTTTTTCTTTTTAATCTCAGCGCTACCTTCAGCTTTTCATTTCATGCTCGTACCGATCAATCTGCAAATATGCAATCGCGTTTATCTATCCGATCCACGAGCGTAACAATTAATAAGTTTGCAATTCCTTCCTCCCTTTGTATTCTGTCAGAGTTTTCGGGCAATCTTTTTCCTTCCATTTTTCATACTTCCGCTGTCTCCTATTCTCGTCTCGCTTATGCTTGTCTCCCTTTCAATGAGTTCCTTTTGTTCTCCCTGCGTCCGTGGCGCCCCGTTTTCTTATTTCTCTCGTTTTACGAGGTGCGTGTGCCTCGTGTACCAAGATTTCCCAGACACCCGGTGTATTTTTGGCAGTAACAATACGATGTCGCTTCTCCCCGAGAAAGCGCGTCTTGTTTTAGATTCCCAGACGGGGACTTTCCCTGCTCCCTCTCGTTCTCCTCTCCGTCTTTTCTCTTTTTCCGTCGTTTCGCTCCTCACATCAGCAAGCCGGAGAGGTCGCCTTTATATTTAAGCCTGGAGCATCGACTTTTGCATTTCCTTATGCATAAAGAAGAAAAAAGGGGAAGAAATGTTAGCAGATTACGTCAGAAAGCTCTCTTGAAGCGAAGAAAAAAAATACCTTTATTCGCCAGACGTTTAAGAATAGTTGAGTGTCTAGTCATAAATGTCATATTAATTAAAACTATGAAGAAGTATCGTTATTCATAGGATTTCTCGAAATAGCTGATCTCTTGTATAACATACCATTTCCATTATGAGCCATAGACTACTTCTATTTTCACCTACTTATTTTCGATTCATTTTTTTTAAATAATGCAATTGCATGACGATTCTATTGTATAATGTACTTTTTCCACTGACTCGATCTCTTGACTCTATTAAAATTAATCGACTGCCGCGCATTATAATGACGCGCAAGATTCACGATAGACAGTATTAACGTTTCTCATTACCGTCGGAATTACCACATTCGATTTCGGAATTGTTTCACCTATTTTCGCAAGTCTCCTACGAGCAGTTCGATTCCCTTGCAATAATAGTACCTCGAAATTGCTTACAGCATCGAAAATAGAGAATGGAGCCGCACGATTGTTTCATCAAGTATGTTACAATCAGTTGTTTATTGTTCAACACCCTCCAGTCAGTTAATCAAACAGATAGAGAACAACGTACGTCCGTTTTCTAATTTACATAAGTCACAAGAAACACATCCTTCCTTTTTACCCCGCTCCTAATTGCGGGAGAAACCCTGCAAATTTAAAAGAAAATCTCATAGAGATAACTCTGCTTATTTGTTAAACGCGCGTGTGTGTGCGTTTTATCTGATTATAATGTTAAATCCAGTACAGAGTTAAAAGGTTTAAGGTTGCATTCGTGAAGATTTTATATTTTACAAGTCTATGTGCAATAGCTGATTTTCTCAAATAAGATTCATGATACAAGAAAAATACAAGTTGAATATTAGAATGGCGAGAGGGAGATTAGGGGGAGGGGAGAGTTGGAGGAAAGAGAAGGGAGTCGGTGAACGGAATTCTCCAGCGAAGAGAAAACATTCGTAATGCAAAACGTTGATGGTCTAATTGCAATTACGTTCTGGCAGAAGTATCATTTCCCTGTCGCATTACACTGTAATATACGTTGTCTCGCGCGCGTATTTCCATTTTGCGAAAAGAGAGTACACATTTCGACGCGGACTAATATTTCGCGACTACGGTTGCGGGGTTTGCGGGGGGGGGGGGGGGGTAGCACGTCAAACTTACCGAAGATGGCGCATTAAATCTATTAAGCACCGATATATCTTCATCTCCCGTCGATCCTGACATTTTGTTGATTTTCTTGATGCTCCAATAACGCCAACCTACAAGCGATAATAATATCGAGAGCTAATGAAAATACTGTGGATACATTTTTATGCAGTATTCTTCAGGAATCGTATTGGTTACTGCTTTATATAGTTTCCTTATGTATTTACACATTACTATCAAATTTATCGAGTTTTTCTGTACCTGGTTATATCGAGTTGTTTTGCTAAATCATTTTATAGAGGATAATGCGATTCGATCCCCTCGACTCTTTCTTTCTCTCTCTTTCCCTCGCTTTCCTTATGTTTTTGTTGAAAAAATAATGTAAATTCATGCGATCGATAATTGTACGAGGAACCAATAAAAATGCACATTCGCTTCACTCTTTAAATAAGCTAACGTTTATTTGTCTCGGTTACATGAAATTTCGCTCGGCATGCCACATGTCAAATATGGAAAAATGTGATATTCAATAATTGATTTCTGACAATCGACGAAGACATTTTGTTGCTTTTGAATTGCACTCTCGATATTGTAATTTGGAAGTTCCCTATTGGAAAACTATGACAGGAGATTTGTTGAAATATGATTTGTCTGAACTAGCTGGATATTTATTTTTAAGGGATGTTTGCTTCAATTATAATAAGCATTAAACCAGTGATTTTTGCAATCGATCGATTGCTCCGGTAATTGCTTTCTGTCATGCAAAGAGGATAAGAAGAGGCAATAAATGTTTAAATAATTTTTTCCCTCTTTTTCTTTTTTTTTTTTTTTTTTAATATAAAAGAAGCGTAGGTTTTCGAGTTCTTTCAAAATTCTGAATGATGTATCGCAACACGACCATGTATACCCATGATGTATGTACATTACTACCAAACACATACTTAAGAAATCTATTGAAAAGCACGTACAATAGCAAGAGCTTGAAAGCGAACATCAGAAAGTTGTGATTTATGCAAAACTCTTGTGCTTGTATAGCGAGCTTGCAACAGAATGGGAATACTCGTCGTCGTGTGGCTCAAAATACAAATCCACCCTATACATTATTATTATTGTTATTATTATACAACGGATCTACTAGTTATTATCCCTTAATTAACATGATACGCCCCGTATCAGTGAGAGTTGACATCGATCCAAAAAAGTTTCGCTCATCTTGATAATAATTTACCTGATTGACGACTATCGAATTTCCCCCTCGTCCCGCTCCCCCAACCCCCCCGGTAGCATCGCTCAAATTAGATCTTGATTCCGTATTTTCGAATTTTCCATAACTGCTACGCTCCTATTTCTCATTTTGATATTCTCGCGAATCCTGAAAGACTCTCGTCACGGTTTATCTCGACTCTCACGCGACACTCGATAGAAAGATGTTTTTACAGCGACCGCCACTTTACCACGTGTCCGAGGGTGATAAATTTTTCGACTGGACTGTTCTCGATAAATGCTCCGAAACTGTAATGACAAATGACAGCCTGGCAAGCAAGCGTCACGGCAGCCAGATGAATAATTCGAAATGATGATCGAATTATGAATTATTTCGTCACGTAATCTGTGACTCTCTCGCGAGCGGGGGCGAGAGTGGTGTTGGGGCGTGGGGGTGGGTGTGAGAGAGCTCGGTCGTTACGCTTTGGTAAATTTACCTGGCAGATAAGGCGCCGTGGCAGATTAAACGCGGTATGCATTTACGATGGGAACTGGCGCTGTAATTGGTTTGTCACGGCAGACTCGACTGCCAGGCAAATTTACCGATCCGAAAGGTGTACCGTCTCCTCCTCCTCCTCCTCCTCATCTGCCTCCTCCCGCGTTGTCCTTGTTGTCCTTGTCGTTGTCGCTGCGAGAATACACGGAGACCGCGCGCGTTGCCCGCGTTGCCCGCGTTCTCCGCTTCATTGTTTGCCCAGTCCGCGTGTTTGGCACAATTTACTGCTTTCTCTTCTCTCTATCGTACTATCACACCACCCCACTCTCACCCCCTCACAGCCCCTCGACCAGTCGAATGCTATAATCACAATCACGAGGCTTACGGCTACTCGCGAGAAAAACACATAAACCGTGCGTACTGGTAGCAGTGGTAGTGGTAGCAGCAGCCCCCGGTAGTTTCCCCTTTCTCGAGCTGGAGAATATTCGTGTGGCCCGTTCGCTCGTAAGAAATATCGTAAAGTGGCATTTTTAGCCATTTCACGAAGAGCTCTCAAAGCTTCGACGCGTGCCACCCCGCGTTCTACCGAGAATTAGTCCGATAATCTGCTTTATCGAAAAATAGGAAATTCCACGAGAGAGGATTTCCATTCTATAAATAATACGGGGGAGGGAGCGGTAAAACTGCGATGGAATTCCTCTTGCCGGCTAATCGAGGATTTTTCCTTTCGAATCTTCGGAGAATTTCTAGTTTTACGGGACTATACGAAGCGCGGCCCATCGGGACTAATAATAGACGGGGATGAGCGGCGCCGAGCTCTCGTGTCTTTTGGGCTTGTCACGCGGACGGACGACGTTAAAGGGACCACCGTGAAAAACAAGGAGAAACCTCAACAGGCAGCCGCCAGTTCGTTATGTTATCTCGTGTCACGTCGCGATAATTAAGTCCACGAATATCGTCCATTATCCTGCGAAATGCTTCAGCTGCTAATTATAGAGGCAAGAATCACTCGCTTTGATAACCCTCGGTTACTCTCGTTGTTCGCGGAATCGTTAGCCTTCCTCGTACAATCGTGCGAATTGAAACTGTTAAATTTAGACCCGAGCTTTTTTTCTCTTCGAGATAGCAATAAAGCGCGGGAGGAGTAAATGAAACGCTAAATATGCCGCGCAACATATTACGTTCGGTAAGCTCATTAAATAAAGTCAATCAGTTACACGAATATTACTTGTAAAATTCGTTAAATTATTTAAACACGATGAATTTCTAAAATTAATACATTTTACGAAGGTAATGAGAGTTTAGTTCATTCATATGCATATTAAATGCTTGTAGCAGAGTGCATAAACGGTCGTTACTGTATTCTAGAAGGGTACGCGTGACAGATAAAGGATTAAAAATTTACAGGAAATTATTTCTACCGTTTCTATAATGGGATAAGTGAAAAGTCCGAGCTAGTGAAAAATGCCAGTTACAGCCCAGACTTTTGGGATTCTTCGTACATTGTATCTGCATACGCCTGCCTGCCTCTCTGCCTGCCACGCCTGCCTGTTGCGAAACCTGCATTTTCTGCGTTATAACTTGACTGCTCTCCAGTCAAGTTTTCACTTACGTGCCTCGCGCTGCATCGTTCTCCTTGAAAAAAATTGCCGAGGAATTCGAGGGGATTCGATAAAGTCGATGTTACTGTTTTAAACAGCAGCGGTGGACCCTCCGCTGGCTCCTAATTGTCTTTAAGGCGTGACAAACGCAAAAGACACGAACGGCGCCGAGAGTTCGTGGCTATTATTAGTCCTAATAGACCATGTGTCACGGCTTCCTCCTTTCTTTTTCCATCTTCTCTCCTCTTTCCGCGCCGTTCTTCCTCGTTCCCGACCCTTCGAGACTCACGAGTTTCTCACCAACGCAAAAATTGTTCGCACGTGTCCTCGATCGTCGCTCTTCCAACTGAAAGCAATCGTGCAATCAGTAAAAATTCACAAATACCCCACGTAAAACTACTCTCCCTCTCTCTCTCTCTCTCTTTCGTCTATTTTCTTCTCTTCACTGGCCAATTTCTCACTTCTTCGATCAGTTTCGTCGCGTAATTACGAGTGAAGATTCGAATAATGATTCAAGATCCAAAAATATCCCTCTCTCGTTATACGTGTGCACGTAAAAAGTCGATACCGCAACATCCTGTTCTAGCATGGCGCATTAAATATCGATAAACGTTTGAAAATAACTTGGTCATACTGGGTTAATGTATATTTAAATTGCAAATATGCGAAAGCAAAAAGGCAGCGCATGGAAGAGTCGAATAGATAAAAGGAAAAAGTCGATGCAAGAAATTAAGTCGAGGCAAATGGATCCTTTCGCAAAAGTTTCCGAAAATTATAGCGAAGCCTTGAGCAATTGTTGCGCCAGTGTTTCCGAAAACACGGCGATCCTCGAGTTACGTCAGTCGATCATTATCACGCCTCGCTTTTATTTTCCTCGCTACCATTGTTGCATCGAACGAATTGAATTTAATGAAGTAATTTCTCAACTCACAGCTGAGATACGGAGAACGATAAGTCGGTGCAAAGAAAGAAAGAGAATAGAAAAAAAAGGAAAAGAATATTTTTCTATCAGGTTTACAGTAGAATTACGTTGGGTTTCATTGAAAAATGCATCAGGCTGTGGGGAAAATCTAAGAATACATTTGCCTTTTCCGCAAATGGCGTCGCCGGAATCAAAATGCGCTTAGTGGCTTTGCACGATTCGCCGATCCGACGATGATACGTCGCCGACGTATGTCTCCACGCTTTTCAAGAATTTTCAGGAGCCCAGGATCCTTTTCGAGGCACGCGTCGTGGGCTGCTATCGGGTGTCTCGCAGCTTCGAGTCCGGAAAGCGAAATCCCCGCGGAAAGCCGGACGAAATCGTCGCGCGATAAGGATGCATCCAACCCCCTCCACCCCATTTTACTCTCTTTTATCCTTCTTCAACCCCAGCATCTTTCACACCTCCATACTCCCTCTTCTCCATACTCCTTCTTCAAACAAGCGTATGGCTTCTTTCGCAGCATCCCCCTCCTTCACCTCAACCCCATCAACGATCTCCTTCTCCCTTCTCCTTTCAACCCCCGCGTAACTTCTCTTTAACACCGGGAGAATTCGAAAATACTCCACAGTACCGTGCCACCCTTTTTTCAATCTCCGTTTCCTCCCTCCCATTTCCTGAACACTGCGTACATTTCGCGATCGTTTCTATTCTAGCACAGCTTTCGAGCTTTCGCTTTTCTACGCGAACTTTTTCCCCAATGTCCTCCTCGCGTACGTATGCGTTATGAGAACCCACTAAGAATCCATTCGACTGATTTAAGGGAAAATCATTGCGTCGCCATTGGCAGAGACTCCCCCGATTTAAAGTACACTCAAAAATAAGATTTGGCCTGAATTTTTCTAAGCGTTTGAAAAAAGGTTCTCGTTGATGCTGGAAAACTGCATACTGTAGACAAGGGTGTGGAGGATCGTTGAAAATCGTGGCGTGTAGAATTAATACATCACTAAAGCCCGCAGCCAAATCCACTGTAAATCTTGGATCCAACGTGCGTGCTCCAGCTACGCGGCGATCTATCACCGGAAATCTTCTCGCGGATTACGATAACCCCGAAACGATCTGTACAGAACAGCAGGGCTACTACTACCACCCTTTACCCTCTTCTCACCCCCAGTCCTGGAGGCGTGCATACACGCATGTATACGGCTGTTCCCGAGCATTTCGGGTATGGCAAGAGAGTATGAGAGAAGGGGAGAGAGAGAGAGAGAGAGAGAGAGAGAGAGAACAGTTTAAGTGGCCGCTCGTAAACGTAACGGTGGGTTGACATCCGGCATTATAGTCCCATGATTTACGCATTCCGCGACTGTATTTCAACGCTCGCGTCTCCTTTCGTTGAAATTTATTACGTACCAAGCTTAGTCACCCCTCACCCTATGTCGGGGGTGGTCGTTGTCCTCGTTTCTTGATGACATTTCCCATCCTCCTCCGCAGCAACTTCGATAAACTTTCAATCACACTCTCATTTGCTTTGTTCACGATATCACCAGAGTTTTTCTGAATCTACTAGATATACGTAATATTTATATATACAAATCCGATAAAATTTAAAATTACAGTCGCGATACGCTCAGTAGCATTTTCTCGAATTTTTTGTTAATTTTCCAAATATCTCGATTTTTCTTAATAACAATTCTGGTCGCGAAATGATTAATGCGAGTATTTTTCTGATAAAAATTGGAAATTGTGCGCGAGTTTCTTGCTGAACGGCAACCGCACGTGGCCGATTGGAGTGCATCTCGCACGGGGTCGTTAACTCCAACGTAACTGCTGACACCTGAAAAAGAAAAAGGGCAGAGAGCACACCACGATGGAGAAAAATATGGTAGTAAGCTTAGACGAAAAAGAATGGTACGCGAGAGCTTGCCTGCCTGAAAACGCCGACGAAAATGAAGAGAAAGAAGAAAAATGGTATTAGTGCCCTACCATCTCAACCGCCTTCAACCCCCAACATTGGCATGATAAATTAAATTCGGATCCGAAATAAAAGAATCGATGCTAAATCGGTATGGGCACGTAAAGGGCTTTCAATCCTGACTTTAACGAGACTTCCAACTAAAAATTAAATGTCAGACAGTATTGTTTAAAGGAACTGAAATTATTACCGACCGTCGAGAGAGAATTTCCAGCTTTCGCTTGTTAGTCGAACAATATTAATTATTTATAAAGACAATTATCTTCGTTTAACGCGAACACATCCATCAAACGATAAATCATATTCATAGACCTATTCTCACGGCATGTAAAGCGGCAGATTTCATTAGTGCTTTCGTGTTTAATTTTTAGTTATTCATATGACTGGTATTTAATAAAAAGTTTCTTGCTTAAAAAAAAAAAATATTCCGAGTTCCCTCTTATTTGAACAATTTCTCCTGGTTTCTGAAAGCGCGGAAAAAGAATCACCATCCACCCCCACTGACAGTACTGAAATCTGAAAGAAATCTAGAAATTGTGCGTAGCAGAATCCTCCCCTAAATTACGCAGTACGCGAAGTTAGCCCGGAGCGGGAGAAACGCGAAATCGATCGAGATTCAGGAGCACAAGGGAGTGGTCTGAGAGGGGAGGGGGTGCCGATGGCGGTGGTAGTGGTGAGCTTGATATCCAAGCCCCACGGCACAACGAGCAACACAGATTACACGCCGTAAGAGGGTTGAATCGAAGTCGGGGGCGCGAAGAGAAGGAGGAGGTGGTAGGGGGTACCGGAGACTCGACGGGCGATAAATAATCAGATTAATGAAAAATATTTTCCCGCGCACTCTCGTGCGCACGTACACACAACTTCACGCTCCCGTAAAAAGCATCACACGAGTGAGAGAAATACAATTTTCCCCGATGCGTATGTGTAAAGGTGCGAATTTGTATGAGTGTGCAGTTTCGAACCTTGGTTATTTATTCGTTTGCACGCCACTGCATTCGACTTTCTTTTGTTTCGCAGTCGCGGTCGCGTTTCTATCGTGAAACGCTTTTGCGTTTGTGTGTATATACGTGAAAGAGGGTATTTGTGAATATGAAAGAGAGTGAATTTATGTAGAAGAATTAATTCGGATTGGGTTTATTAGGAATTGTTGGAGTTCTTGCAGCAAAGCTCATATCCCTTGCAAATAAATCGTTAAATATTTATAAATGCATGGAATTATGTAACAAAATATTTGTCGGACTCATTTTTGTTTATTTTTAATCATTTCCAATAATAAATTAAATTAATTAATGTTCGCGTCCCGAAGGAAGTGCATTTATTGCGATGCGAGGGGAGAAAGAGAGAGAGAGAGAGAGAGGGATAAAAGTGCTTGTACTATTTTAAGCGTAACTCCTTCATAGGACACGGATTCATGGGTGAAAGGTACGGGGGTTGAATGTTGCATATGTATAAAGGGTCTTAAAATGGTATGGGAGAGAGAAGAAAGATTGGCGCGAATATGGCAGTAATAGTGTCGTAATTTGAGACTAGTTAAATTACGGATAAAATAGGTAGTAATTACCAGGACCCTGCCAGACGTCTAATTAGATGGTTGCACTACGCGTGGAATTTACTACTGCTTCGATTTAGTGGCGCATTATTATCACACACACACATACACAACTTTCCGAATTCAACAACCCTATCTTTATATCTATCCTCGTCTGAAGAAAATGCACTTGAAATGTTCTCGATAAAGTATCTCTAGACCCAGCAGTTGAAAGTTCGAAATTCTACAAGTTCTCTGTAGGGTGAAAAATTCCATGAGATATTATTGAATATTTCATGGATGTAAAACTGGAGACTTCCTTGGAAATGCTCACGTTCGTCATTTTTTTTCCAATTCGCCTCTTGACTCGAGTTTCCTATTGCTCTTATTAAAATTTATTTTTGCCGAATTCTACGCACTCGCCATAACTCGCGATAGGAGAAACTCGTGACAAGAAACATTACGTATGAATCGTACGGACGATAAATTAATAGCGTTACGTGTTGCAAATAAGTTATTCAAGAGTGAGAGATATATTTAAATATTGAGCATTTCCAATGTATCTCCCTCGTTCGCTAATTTAATTGCCAAAGTAATTGGGTGGAGAGATATAGGTCGGAGAAAAAAGCTGGAATTGAGAATTCGTAGTATCCTGAACACGAAATGCGTGGGTGCGAATCCTTACAAGGAAAGTGCGTTAAGGCGTGCGAAATAATGGATGGGTAACATCCTGCCAGGGCTTTATTTCCATTCAAGTTTTCCATTAAATAATTCATTCCGATAAAGGTATCGCCGTGTAATTGGCCTAAAATATTAAAAAGCTCTCGGAGAGCCGTAGAAGCTTAATAGAATTCCAGAAAGAGTAGGGAGCAGCAAATAACACATTTTAAGAAAAGGACGCATTCTGACATTTGTTTCCAACGTGTCATATCGAAGGAACTTTATAATTCAAAGGAGAGTTAAGTTAATTTCGGATAAATATTACTTACTCGAGAACGTCAGCAAGCACAAGGGGTTTGCTAGGGGGTGGAAGCGGTGACACCGAGGGTAGCAAAGTTTCAGGATCACATTAAAAGGCTTTTAAGGATCTTTCCGCGAGTACGTCTGGGACTTTGCCGGATTAATACGTAGGATTAATTTCGAAGGGAGGAATATTCGAGGAAATTAAGGCGTAGGGGGTGGTAACTGTATGTACGAGTCGCGAGAGAAGTGGCAGTTACCATGAAATATTCGTCAAATATAGTTCACGTGAGGAAGAGAGAGGGTAGTAGGGTAAGTTTTACACGCAAATATATCCGGTAAATATTAATAAATTAAAATTACTTATTTTCTATCGCACACCCTCCCTCCCCCTCCCCCTTCCCTTCAACCAAATATGTTGCTGCTTTATATTCATGGTCAATACGATAGTACGTTTCCTTCGACGATTCTTGAATTCTGAACGAAATTAATGAAATGATAAATGCACGATGGTTACATAAATGCGCACATGAAAAGTAAAAGGTATTCGAGACACGCATACGCGTGTACGCACGTATGTGTACACGACAGCATTTTATTAAAGTATTCCAGATTAATGCTTAACGATACTCGTGAGCGAAGAAGATAAAAAATTCCACTGAATTTGCATGGGATTTCGATCATCATTTTTGTGGAATTTCGAATTGCCCTTCGGGACACGGTTATCCCGGAGGGCTCACTGTTTCCAGCGGGATTTCAAAAACCCTCTCGCAACTCAAATATTCCTGGTGCCGCGGTTGCCGGCGGTTGCCGGGCGGTGATGTAACTCGTTCACCGGACAGGCTCAGGATCTTCCTCGATTTTCCAGTCCCATGCGCAAACTCGTTGGTACTCACGTCGGAAGCTCAAGGACGCGTGCACCGAGTTCAAGATAAAAATTTTCCCTCGAGAAGGGCTATAATTGTTCCCGCATCACCATCGAAAAGTAGCCCTTTTGCCCTCGGAGCTGAACTCGAAGCGAATAATCGAATCGAATAGAATGAAGCGAACTTGAGAAATTTCCCAGGTACGCTCCTTAATTGATCGCTATCACTGTCAATTCGCATGCCCTTAACGCGCGATCAAGAATACTTAAGGACGAATAGAATGGAATAGAAGGGATTTTCTTAGCGAGGTAAAATCAAGTGGATCCTGGAAACTGTATAAGGTCCTGCAAGATTCATCGATACTTCCGCTTCGCATTCGTCCTTAGGAATGGTATTTCCTAGCGAGGGCAGCGGGGGATGAGAAGGGAATAATAGAAATTTAGAAGAGAACGGGAAGAGGAGGGGCGGGGTTGAGGGTGATTCTCGTGAGACTGGAGAACTTTCGCTCGAAGGACCTTTTAGGAGGCGACTCGAGGGAAAGGGCACGTTAGTCGTCGCGATCTATCACTTAGCGAAAGCAAGCCAGGACGTGTACACGTTCCCTAGACCCCCGGGACTTTTACAGGACCTTCCAGCACCACCAACAACCCCCTCGTCCCTCTTCGTCAAAGTCGCCAGCTGATCCATGGCCTGTCATTGCAACGAGTGAGAATTTATCCCGTGAAAACCACCCCAGTCTTATAATGACTATTTCATTATATTCTAATGAATTAATTGCTTTTTAACTAATGCAGCTTATCCCGCGTCACATCTTTTTCATTACACTCGGAATAATAGAGAAGAGAGAGAGAGAGAGAGAGAGAGGTGTAACTTCTCTCGATTACAAAGATACATATTAATGCACCGATCCTTTTATTTCAGATAAAAGTGAGAAAATCGGAGAAAAAGTTTATAAGCTAATTAGACCCTGGCGTGTATGAAAATTTTTTTGAATTTTCATTTATACCCCCCCCCCCCCTCCTAGCCCACTACAATACGTTGTACACCACTAGATACGTTTGTTTGTACCGAGCTGTTTCTTAGTTTTTCTCCTCTTCTCTTCCTCTCTCCCTCTCTCCCTCGGCTATTTACAAAGAAACGTCTCGTCTTCCATTATACTTTTCTTTCCTTTCCTTTCCACCCACGAACAATTTAAAATACAACAAAGCACGCAGACGTACGCAAATACACGTTTATGCGTTACATGTACACGCGCACGAATAGGTTTACACGCGAATGTGGGGACTGGCTGTGACCACCCCCGTCCAACCCCGACCGCATGCTCCGTCGGCTAACGAGCATCCAGATAAAACGCCGAAACGTCGTCGGGATTAATTAAATAATTAAAGCGTGTAATTATCTCGAGTCAGCCTGGACGTGAAATCGGAGGCATCCGCGAGAGGCAGCCACCGCTAAATTAGAGATTTCGCAAAATCGTCCCGCGAGTAGATGCAAGTAGAAAAAGGACGAGGGGAAGTGGAAAAAGCAAGATGACCACTGAAAAAGGGAGTCCGCTGCGCTGGAAAGGAATATGAAGGGGGTTGAAAAAAGGGCTGTGCCAGGAAAAAAGCGATTAGCGTGTACGGGCGAACTGCGATTATACTTTAAACAATTATATTCCCCGGGCCGCACAATGAGAATACAATTAAACGTTATCCGAGCGCCAGATGTGACTTGGGTTTATTCCCTATTTATTAACTTATGCGTGCGGATTAGAATAGTTAAACGCGCCTCGATCCCATTCCCCTCCCTCTCCTCCTCTCTCATGCACGCATACACTGCCCAATGAATTGGTATGATTCTTTTTTGCGCAACTTGGTCTTTTTGTTCCAGAGATTATTACAAATTGCAAATATTTCGAGAGAGAAGTGTAACAACTTTTTTGGAAATTATTAGGGAAAAAGAAGAGAGAGAGAGAGAGAGAGAGAGATACGTGGTTATTTATTTTTTACTTCGGCAGAGTTTATAAGCAATTAAGATTGATAATAACATCGTTAGCAGTTTCCCAGTGTCTTCTTTCAGTCCTGCCGCAACCGCCAATCCCTTTTCACTTGTCGGCCGCAGGATCCCGAGGGACGCTTTTCTCGTTCCTGGTTAACGTTCGACGGAATTGATATATCGACGTAGACGATAGGGAGGTGTGTAGGTTTAGACGTGTTTGCGTATGCGTGAGCGTGCACGTGTATGAGATAAATAAGGTCATCCCCAATGCTGCTGCTGCTGCTGCTGCTGCTGCTGCTGCTGCATCCATTTTCTTCTGCAACGAGTGTCTGACTCAAGCGGGAGTTTTCTCCTTTTTACTATTGAACGCATGAACCATCTCGTAGATAAACGAACTTCTGACAGACAAATGTAGCTCCAAGTAATGTTTCAAATTTTTGTTTAAATAAGAAGAAAAAAGGGATTTCTCACGCTGCACTTAAAGCAGAAAGTTTCTTTTCCACGGAGCATAATTCAATTTTCCAAAGGTCGCGCGCGAATCGAGTTTCTTATTTTGCACGTGTATATCAATTTTCATTTAATATCTTTCTCTCACCGAATTTTTAATTATAATTACCGAAGGAGATTCTTTTCGACACAGTATTACACACACGAGCTTACGGCGTCTCAGTTTGAAGAACGTTTTCTCGGTAGTTGAAAAAGGAGCTTCCCCTTTGAAGTTAAAATTTGTTTCTGGTTCTCTCGAATGGCAGTGAATGTAGCTGAGAAATCGAGTGGCTGCAGTTTCAGCCGAGGTCCCAGTGCTCTGACCCGCGGTCACTTGTGGTAGTTTACGAGTTTCCACCCCAACAGAAAGAACCAAGACGGACAGAGAAAGAAAAAAGAGAGTAAAGAGAAAAGAGAGATTTGTAGAGGAAGAAATAAGAAATTCCTTCGTCGATTTGCATTCTTTTTTTCTCTACCATCCATGTGATTTTATCCATGAATACATTCGTAAGGTTTACTGTCTTTATTCTTCTTCTTCTTCTTCTTTCTATTTTATTTCTCTTAATATTTGTTCTTATCGAATATTGTTTTTCAACAAATCGACTGCTTGAAACTTTGCAGTTTCTTCATTTAAATAGGAATGCTGTCTGCATACAAATGAAGCATCCCCTGACTTGTATATATTTAAAGCATTGCTCTCTCCACTTTCTCGTATATTTTCAATAAAATTAATTATTCTTCTAGTTAATAAATGCATAATTCGCGATATTTTTCTATTTTTGATTGCGTCACGGTCTGTATAATTTGCAGGTTAATACTTAATCGGTATGTTTCATCGTTGAACATTTATATGTTTTATTTCATAGTTTATATTTACATATTGAAAATACACTATTAATGATGATTAAAAGGTTTCTCTTGTACAATTACTATTTACCCTGTCCCTCTCTCTCTCCCCCTTATCCTATCGCCCGCCTCTTTACTCACACCCTTCTCTTACTCTCTGTGGGATTCTAGTGGTTTTCACTCAACTTTTATGGGACAGGTGAATCAGTGCGTGGGAGACTCGACCCTCAGTGTTTTTTTTTTTTTTTTTTTCACTTTTTCATGAAATATCTCGTGCACTCGAGGGTTACTAGAGGTGGATAGTATAGCGGAGAGGGAAAAGGTGGAACGTTCTGGGGATGGCGTTGCCTTCATTTTCCAAATGGACCGAATTCACGTTTCGCGAACTCGCGTCTACGATTGGAAGACAGGGAGGGGAGTATATAAAAAAAATGGATGGCAGGTAGAGCCAGAGGGCAGTCGAAAATTCCAATCCCTTACAGCATCTCGCTGTGGTGCCGTGCTTGGAATTACATCGACAGAGATCGACTTGCATTTATGCAAACGCCTCCCCGCTCCGCCTCACCTCTCGCAATGGCGTCGATTATCAGGGACGAAATTCTACTATTTGCAATTTATCATTTATTTAAATAGTTTTATATGTATTATACATTATGCAGGCTCAGATGCGTTTAACTTTAAACTAATTATTGCGTGTAAATATTAGCTGGAAAATGAGCGTCGTAATCAGTTTTATGTATATTGTATATTACATAAGCTAAAATGCGTTTAACTCGAAGCTGACTATTACACGCAAATATTAACTTGAAAATAAAGATCGCAATCAGCGAGCGAACGATCGATGTTACAAATCTTTTTATTTCACCGTGCACTCCCGTTATTCTCCTGATAATCGTTTATTTTGTTGGTCCTTTACGTCGCTCGGTGCTCCTCCTCCTCCTCCTCCGTTATTTTCTATCAATTCTTTTACGAGTTTTCGTGCAATGACCTCGCTTGTTCCAATAAAGGATTGCTTATAGAAACATTTCTAGCATATCAGAGTCGTTTATAAGCAAAGCCATTTACCCAGTGCACTCATTTTTCAGTAACAGTGATAGTCTAGGAATTCGGGTTGGATATACGCCTATGCGGACTCCATAAGGATTTTATATTTGATCGTTCCATATGCATACACGGCCCGGGCCGGGGGTGAGACGAGGGTGGTTCACCCCCGGGCGTACAGCGCGCGACGTTTACGGGGAGACGCGAGTTACTCGACTTCGGCGTTGAAATTTATGGAATCATATCCGAGGGAAATATATACCACGGAGCGTTACCTAATGTGCACTCCGAGTGGCTAGTCCGTGCTGAATTCGATAACGATACGGGCGTTCTTTGAATAATATTTTGTCGAGCCACCCCCACCACCAAACGATATTCAATTTACGTCGCATTGGTCCCCTCTTTCTCTCTTTCCTTTCTCAAGACCCTCCCTCCTCCTCCCTTTGCCCATCTCCGTATTCTCACATAACACCTTGTCTCGAATACTCCTCGTCAAAAACCCCGAAACGTATCTATCAGTCAAAGTACAATGTCTTCGGTTAAACCGAACTCTCTACCTGCATTTTGCGCTAAACCCACCTTGGTACGAGGAGAATGATTACGACGAATTTTAGAGAGAGAAAAAAAAAACAGTCATGGGGCCATTGCGATATGGCTTAATAAATAGAAACTTCAACTACTAATGTGTTTTTGATCGTCCAGTTTGCGCGAACGAGCAGATTGTTTTTATATCGAGCGCTTTTGTGAAATATACGGGGGAAAGGATTATCAAATTTTCGCGATCAATTCTCACCTGGCAGACGATATTTTCGTGCAAAAGCACATCGATTCTGGCTCGTCGTGTGAAATAGGTTGCGCCTCATCCAAGCAGCCGATGCTTGCGAAGATAGAAGATAGGATCCGGCGTGGAAAAATGAAAAAAGCCGTATCTGCATGCCTTTGCACCGCGTACCATTTTCTCGCGTTCCGGGAAGACACAAGAGGGGAAAAAGAAAGATGGAAAAGAACGGAGAGAGAAAGAGAGAGAGGGAGAGACTGGATCGAAACCAGATTACGCGAGCAGCTAAGCTCACGCCAGGATTCCCTTCATCAAGAAGATGCGATAGGCTTTCCTGAAAAGGGAAATTCCTAGAAAATCTCTGCGATCATATTTCACGACTCACGGAATACTTGGATAAGCAGTTGGAAACAGTGGAGATAGTTTTTCCTATGCATCGGATCAAGGTTTTGACCTTTTCTACTGACACACTTTTAGTCATTTACTCGTTTCACTTGATTCCAATGAATTTGCGAGACAAAGGATGAGCTTCGCGAAAAGAAATTAAGTTTCGTCGAGTTGCGTACTCTTACTCTAATTATTATTTGATGACACTAACGAGCAATAAAGCACGTCATTTGTTACGAGGGATTGTACGTGTTTTTAATTATCATTTTCCTATTTTTCGCTTGCCCGAGTCTCGTGCATACGTAGGTATCGTTAATGTTTCCCTTTTATACGTATAGAAAATACAGGAGAGATAGTCCAATAACGAACCTGTCGGGACTTAATTAGTCAAAGCCCTTACTGGCTTACTTGCAAGTGCCTCATTAGGGCCGGTGTCGCATCTGGTAATTGGAACGCGCGTCGCGACTAATTACGCGAAGAAAAGCAAGAAAGTAGGGGTAAAAGTGAATAAATATAGATACATTGAAATTTTAAGGAACAGCAATCGCAGCAATTTCTTTGAAACCCTTGGAACCTGTTATATTTTTCGCGAAGAAATTGTTTAACAAATTACAATAACTAATTGCGCGGAGCGCTGAAAATGAAGCGAGAGATAAAAATTTCAAGATTAGTTTAAACTTTGCAGTAAACTGAGAAATCGAAGGACTTTTGATCGCAATTTGTCAAACGCTTCATCCATGCAAAGCTCTTCTTCGTTATCGATTCTCAGCCGGTCTTTAAGCCCGTTTTGATGCCCCGTAAAATTGCCTATCTGGACCGGTAGAACTCATCCCTGCCTACATTCACGTCACTGCTCTCTAATTACGTGTCCCCAATAACGCTAAGCATTAATTTTCTATCCCGTCGGAAGAAACCCGGACGTGTTGGAATTTTTAAAGCAAGCAACCCTCTCGAAGATTTCTTTAACGACGAAACGATTGCCAAGGGTTGCAGGAAAAATGTAAATTAACCTTGGCGTGGATACCGCCGGTCGTCCGTCGTGGAAAGTATCTTTTCCGTTTGCACTTGCATTGTTTGCGGGCTGTAATTAATTATGAGCGATTGCATTATGACGTCACGCAGAGATAGATTTTTCCCCCTACTCGATTAATCCATTACTTCTCTTCCTAGAAATGGAGACTGCGGCCAGCGGTGTTAATAACATTTCTTCCCACGTTTATTACCCTAATAAATACCACGTCATCAAAGCTATGACGCAAACTAGCCCTTACCAAGATTTACTAGGCTCGCTAATAGCTTCCTCCCAGTATTCTGTGGAGTATTCGTAAATTTGGCGAGGCAAGAATAACGGAAGCGGCAGTGGCAGCGAGCTTGCAATGCATTTTCCCATTTTCACCGACAAATCGTCAGACCCTTCCGGATTTCTCTCGGTGAAATTCATCAACCGGTCTAGCTTCGCCCGGTCTTTATTCGAAACACGCGGCAAGTCCGAGGATTATCGCTGTTCAAACAGAGTCGAAGGGCTCTCACGGCCCTACGGCCAATTCCTAAACAGCTACTGCCTACCCTCGATGAAGGGGTGGCTTGGGGGTGCAAGTCTAGCGAGCCCTAAGGGCAATAAAATACCGCGCGAGCCCTTCTCGACTTATATTGCCCTTTACCCGCCGACTGGCCTCGCGTACATCTTCGAATACCATGGAGAAAACACGAAAGAGAGCGAGAGAGAGAGAGACGCAAAGAGATACAAGACTTTCCCTCTATACGGCGGAAATGCCAGCTGCGAATGGATGGATTAACGAGGTTAGACTCGATTTGAAATAATTTAAACGAAGCTTTTTCCTTCCTTTAGTCCTCGTGAATTTTTATCCGCTATTTATGAGATCCTTTAAAGGAGATACCAGATTAGGTTACAAGCTCGAAGCTTTACTCTAATCATTTACAAATCGCAGCTGTTATCTCTTATCGAATGAAATCAAAGTAATAGAAAACGGCTGATAACATTCTTACGCGCTTCGATCCTCAGGAATTCTCGATGATAATTCCTGAGAGGGAGTATCCACGGCTTTCTTTACCATTTACCAGAGACACTTTCCCTCAAAGATTTTACTTACAACAGACCATTTTATGCAACGTGACGGATCTCTAATAAATATCGTTGCGGAACCGCAATGAAGAAAAGGTGCAAGGAGGTGCAAAAATGAGGTAAAGGGTGAGAGGAATGATGGCCAAGGGTGGAAGGAAAATAAGGACAGTGAGGTGGAAGAGGAAAGTACGCTCAAAAGGATGAGATAAATTGAAAGAGCTCTCGAAGTTGTCAACTCTCCCAACAACCCCCTTCCACTTTCACCCCCACTCTTGGCATTCGCGCACACTTATTTACAGTTATGTATTTTCCTGCATAGACGCGGCCAGTGTTGCTTCTCTAACATCGGTACGCACGAGTTTCAGCGGTTTTCCCTCCCCCAAACTCCATCTCCACCTCCACCCGCTCGCCCATCCTCTGCTCTCGCTTGCTTATTTATTTATTTATTCAGAATGCTTCGAACTGTTCGTCACTTCATGAATACAATATTAGGAGCTTCCGCCGCTCTCTGTTTCCGAAGATTTTGCAGTTCTCGTCTCTTCCGGGGACAAACTCCGTGCTGCTTGTTCAGCTGCTTACTTGCTTGGGGTGAATCGGATTGTTATGGTATTGAGGGATTGGATATGAACAGGTTAACCAGCTTTCGAACGAAAGAGGATAATGGTATTTGAACAAAGTACTTAAAAGCAATGAAAATTATTGAAATGGAGGTAAAAGTGTACGAACGAGAATAATGCGAAAGACGAACCTATCTCTTCTGTCAATAATTTCGAATTTGGAGATTCCCGAGAAACCGACGTAAATAACCATAGAAAAAAGTATAGTGACATTTGCAAGGAGGCCCTCGGGTCATTCCGTTGAAATTTTTCCATTTTCCAATGAACTCTCCTTCTCGCGGTATACGTAGAATAATATAATTCTGAATTTCAACTAATTATTCTTTCAGTTTAAACACACGTCTGTAATTAACGTATATTAGTGTTTGTTTAACAATGGGGTTCGCTGCATCGCATACAGCAATTTCTGGGCTGCATCTATTTTTAGTAGGTTTCATTATGAAATGTATTTGCATTACACGTGCAATTATTCCATATGACAAATCATAGAAGATCCTGGATTTGACAATCTCAGCTAAAATGCTCGCGTTATCAAATTGATAAACCATTTTCGAATTTCGCATGTGACTGCAGTCAGCTCTAATGCTTATTTTAGGGGTTAATGATGTTTTATGCCTGACGTGTGGGATTTCTAATAAGCTTAGTTTCGAGCCATCGCCGCTATTCGCGAACTGATTTCATTAATTGATCATTCGTGAATGTGTTACGAAAGGAAATTTATGGTTCATGGTGATAGTGATGGTGGTGGTGGTGGTGCGGTTGTACCACTAATCATGAACAATGGATCAAGAAAGATCGTTCCATGAAGGAGTTTTGGTGAGAGCGTTGCTGACTGCTGTCACTTGTAAGTCGTCTATCTCATCGTGTTCTCTTCTTCATATTCTTTTCTCCTCCCTTCCCACGCCTCCTCTCTCCATCTCCATCTTTCTCATAGCGAGACAATTCGGAAATTTGATTTTCCCGCGCCGCTGCCTGGCAGGCAGGCAGGCAGGCAGGCAAGTCTGCCGTCGGCACCGTCAAATTGCAAAGTTTTCTCACGGGAGGTAAGACGGGATTTCGTTATGGATTCCGCGAAAGCCGCGAGACTTTTCGATCCACCCCCCTCAACCCTGCTCATCCCTCTTCAACCCCCTGCTCACCTGTGCCGCCCCCTTGCAAATTCGCACGGTCTTCTGGTTTCGGCATAAATACTTCCAGCGAATTCTCGTCACTCACTCAACGGCAAATACTCGTTTCTTCCTATTCTCGCGGGTTTCTTTATTCTTGCATAAAATATCATTCTGTCTCCTCGCAAGGGTTTTCACATTTATCAGGGTGAGAGCAGGTTAACTCCTAAAGGAAAGATGGGCATCAGGTGATCAAGGGTAGTTTTTTTTTCTATCAGAATAAAAGGGAGGAGTAAAAGATTGAATACGGTGATGAATAATTCTATTATTTGATATCGTAATTCACTTTTTCTCCCTTCTACCCTTCATTCTTAGATGTTGCGTCGGACCATTTTAAATTTGATCCGGTCAATAAAATGTTATAAATGTTGGGCACACAATAAAATCTTGGAAAGTAGACGCCACGAATACGGGGAATTCGTAAAACCATGAAAAACTGATTCCACCTGGCATCTGGGAAAATGATTTTCCGTATAAATGTATATAGCTCGAGTTTCACTGGCGAGAGTTTTCCCAGAATGCCTTTTTTTCGCCAGACCCAAAGTACAATCTAGCGGACTTTCGAATGACTTTTCCGTGGAGTCCTTTCGCAGGTAGAGACTCTGTGTGGAAACACAATTCTCTCTCTCTCTCTCTCAACTTTTTATCTTCTCATTCCTACTTCCTTTCCTTCTTTTCTCTCGTTATCACAACTCGCGCCCTGACTCTATGAATTGTGCAATGTCTTTCACGTGTGGGGGATTTCGACGGATTTCATGGTGATTCCCCTTTCCCTCCCCCCCCCCTCTCTCTCTCTCTCTCTCTCTCTCTCCCTCCCTCTCTCCCTCTTATATCCCGTGCGTAACACTCCAGGTGATTTCGAAAATGAATAACCCATGACCCCGGGTATTATCGGGTGGATTTCGATACCTCGACCTAAGCGGATATCCGGTTTCTTTGTTTAGAGTTGTAGGGTCGAGAATAGCAATGCATTAAACATGACCTAAATAAAATTAAGATACTTCGGAGAGCATCGGAAGCGGCGCAGTCATATCATAATAATAGCTTGGAGATACATATACGAGATGAAATCGATTATCTAATGAAACAATCGGCAAAAGAAGTATTACAATTTGTTCGCAATGAGGGGAAACGGTATGGCAGATTATTTCTTTGTTCCACACAGTGGGGTTATTTTCTAAAAAAGGAATGTGTCCATGGGAAGGGCTGAATGAAATTGGAGACACAAGCAAGGGTGCCGATATTTGGCCCTTGGGAGCAGTGGCCATTTTACGCGCCATTTCAATCCGTGACGTCGTCATCGGGAACGAACGTTCTTCATCCCCTCGTCGTCTCGCTCTCCGCGTTCATCCCTCGTTCTTTCCATTCATCGTAAGCACACACCAGCTGAAAACATGCCTGGAAAGCTTTTTGATTTTTTTTCTATACCGACGACGACGACGACAACGATGATGGCGATGTCCTTTCGTTTTCAACGGAAATTAGCTCGCCGATTTTTTCTACATCGGAAATAACTTTTCTTCTCCGTCTCCTATCACGTCCAGTGATTGGTTTTGCACGATTATCAACGAAAAAACTCGGCGACCGAGGGAGTTTTTCAGATTTTTCGGTGACAAAACTTCATAATAGATCACGGCGCAAATGACAATTGGAGCGAAAACTTTTGATCGCGACGGTGGTGGGCATAATAATGACTATCGAGAAACGTGTTGTGACATAAATTTTTCTTCTCTCGACAAACGCTGTAACATTTCTCCATTTTATGGCTAGCCCGGTGACGTCTAAGAGGTGCAGGGTACTTTGATCTGAAAATAAGAGTTAGAAAAATGTCAGATGCATGTAATTTTCACATGACAATCTTTAGGCATTGGATACCCTTACACCCTCAGGCTGGAAAAAAGGGGTTCAAAGATGGTACTAATTAGATTATTGCTGATCTCATTTAAAACTACTTAAAATTTTACATTGGCAATGGAGAGAAATTTTATTAATAGATAAAGGACGTTTTATTGACAGATAGTCGTCGGTAATTGGTTAAGTTGAAGGTAGAAATACATTTTGTGATTGGTCAGGGGAATACCAAAATACACTATTTATCGAACTTTTATTAGTCGTTATAAATAAATATCGGTAACCTTTTGCTTCATTTAAAGTGGATTCTTAATTATTTCTTTCTTAATTCCACATCGCAACTATGTTAAATATACGAAATGCGCTGAAAATATTTTACAGTACGGTTAGAGTAGACTATCAATAATGATTGGGTTTTCTTAAAATTACTTAATTATTCATGGACTCGTGTGGAAAAATAGAATTGAATTATTTCTCGCTTCTTCTCATAAAAGCCATCCGATACACAATTAAGCGTTAAATTAGCTTTGAGAATAATAATTATTAACCATCATCGATCGTTCATTGGAAGTATTCCACCGAACATAGAATAAGTTTTTAATTAAGGACAAGCAGCGAAGAAAGAATATACATGATTTGATATACGTTATTCAATAAATTCATCCAAATTATAATTAATTAGATTGTATTACAATTTATCTAATTAATTCGTTTCTTGTGTTAGTCGAAGTGATTAATTTATTCGGTAAATATATAAACTATTTTACATATCTAAATGGAGTACCTAATTAGTGATGGTAACTTGTATTTGTACAAAGCTGGTTAATTTCATAATAAACTCCATCTGTATCAAGCACATGCAAAATAAGTGATAAAGTGATAGATTATTATGTAACGTGCAAGAACACAACACAAGATTTTCTAGTTTACCAAGAAACATGATTAAAACTTTTAATTCCCTCCTCAATAAATAAACTTGTGTCTCAATATGAATTTATAAGAATCTACTTAACAAAGTCAGTCGACTGTGCTCGTCGAAGCTTGCGTCGCACAAATATCGATTACATCTTATCCCATAGAGCTTTCAATAATTTGTCAATGCAATATAAAATGCTATTAGAATTACAGATTTTTCTAGATAAAAGGCAGAGATAGTGTTAAACAGTAGAAGCTTAAAAATATCGATTAGCAGGACGAGTTGAGGTTTAAAAATGAAGAGTGAAGGGCTAAGTAAAAAATTAAAAAACTACGAGAATAATGAATAGCGGGATGAAAAATAAGTATATAAGGTTTATTAGAAGTTAAAAAATGAGGAATGAAGGATTGAATAAAAGAATAAAAAATAGCATGAAGAATATTAAATGGAGGGATGAAAAATGTCAGGATGAAAGTTTAAAAAACGAAGGGTGAAGTAAGAGATTAAAACTTGGAATAACAGCGAGGGTGGAAGGGGATGAAGAATACGGAGAATCAGATACGATTAAAAGTAAAACAATCGACTATTCGCAAATTTAGACGGTGGAGATTTAGTCAATGATTTATCATTCATGGCGCCGCACTTTGCCAAGGGTTGTTGCCGTTGTTTCATGAACATTTTAATTGTACGATGTAAATAGTTACGTGTCAAATAAAATATTGAAAAATTGTTAGGTGTTAAATTGAGTAGAAAAAAAGGCTACATCGCTTCCGATGGTACTAGTGTTAAAATGCGAAAGTGAGCTTGCAAGCTCAATAGAACGTTAACAAAGTGGCAATATGTCAAAGTTAAAAAGTTGCTCGTTAAAGAATCGCTAACGGGGGATGCTGAGTGGAGCGTTAAAAAAAAATTGCGAGTCGTTCATCTTTCGGTTCGGCAGTGAGAGAAAAAAGCTTGGAGAAGCTCAACTTGCAAGCGCAGCAATATCAACTTTCGTCCTCGTAAAACTTTCCGTGGCTGACGGCTGACAGCTGTCAATGACGGGCGGGTGCCGTGGTTTTCCATCTGCCACCCCTTCCCTCCCCCATCCTCGGTGCATCCCCCATACAGTTACCGTCGGTCTGTCAAAGTGTCAGGGATCCCGGGTGCCATTCTTTCAGGACAAAACTGACAATAATTCCGCTGATGCGACGAAGATTCGACGCGATGCACACAGTCGCTTGCAGAATTGAAAGGGAAAGGGAAAGGAAACGAGATTGATTTGTCGGAGAATCCTCGCGCTAAGATCAATAAGATAGCAATCTTCGAACGCTCCGCTGCTAACCAATCGGAGTCTCGCGAAACACATTTTACACTACTCGCCCGATAAATCGGCGTATAATCGTTAAACAAATTGTAGAAAGTTTATTAATTTAACGAGAGTTCTGTTTTATTCAGACTCCGGGGAGGATTGATTACGGATTAATTGATGGAGTATATCAATTATATAATTATGAAGGATTTCATATAATATTTCAATCAGATTTTAATAGAACGAATGACTAATAGGAAAATTGATATTGAAAAATGACGCTGGATAAGTAAACGTGCGAATCAAGGGAAGGAGTAATGGAATTAGTGGTAATGTATAATAATAATGCAACATTATAGCATTGGAATAACGGAAATGGCGAAAGGGTAATGTCATTGTGGCAGTGCAGATCGTGGAAGGGATCAATTAAACCGTAGGACGTATCGGTTAATCGGATTAATCGATCAATCACGCCAATCCTCGTTTCACGACACGTAGATAATGCGCGGGAGCCATCAACGCCCACACCGATAACCGAGCAACGTGACAATTTTTCGATACTTCGTCAGATAATGAAGTGCCCTATAGTCGTCAATCTCGTGTTCTGCCCATTCGATTCTGTTTTTAACGAGAGTCTTGTAACTTTAGGGACAGAGAACTGCAGCACCACGCTGAGCGTAAGCCAACGTGAAAACCGTGTGTGACCGACGAATGAAACTCCCCCGATCAAAACTAACAATTAACGACGGAGAGTGAATAAAATTGGATCGAGCGAAGGTAATTGAGTAAAAACGCCGTCGTGGAACGAGAAGTTGGAAATTAATTGGTACAAACGTTAAAAATAAGAATCGTGTCAGTGTTGGCCCAATGGAAGGGAAGATTGGAAAATACAGGAAAATCTAGATCGATGCAATTAATTGCCAAATCGTTAACCCCTTCAAAGCTGGACGGACCGAATAAAGTTGACTAAACCAACGAATTTCGGGTATTGAGGGGGTTGAAGTGGTTGAGGTGACACTAGGTACAATGTTTTCGGTCTGCAGGGTGTTGTCCAAAAAGCTCGTTTTTCCAAGCCACCGCCGGAAATAAAAGTCCCAGCGAAACGACTATTTACTCAGGTTAATAGTTACTTAAACGACCACCCATTGTGTTTTCTGTGGGGAAGATACGCGATATTGCCTACGAATATCAACACATAAATACCACCGCATAATTGTTGCTGATACTCTCCCGACAATTAATGTCTCTATTAAAAGTATAGAAAAAAAAAAATGAAAATTAGCAATTAGAAAAACATAAATCTGACAAGATACATATACATTTTTAAAGCGAACGTGCACCTAGAAGAAAAAAGCATTTGAGCAAAGTGCACGCGCTCCCATGGCAACCCTGAAACTGTATGTATGTAAGTAATCGAATCTTGTGTGCAAGATGGAGCGGAAAGCTGGCCGAGATTAATCGTTGAAAAAGTGGAGAAAAATGGGGGCCTGTACTAGGGCGCATCGCGTGCCATCATCTTAATCAAGAAATTTCGACTAGTCACGTGACCAATGTACGTGGGGATGGGGATGATACCATTCGGAGACTGATTTACAGCCGCGAAGGGGTCGTTACGTATACGTTGGGGGTGCCGGTAACCGGAATTCGAGCGAACAAAGATTCCATGAAAAGCCACATTCAAACTGTGAAAATAAGTGCCACGTAATTGCACGATGAACTCCTCAAGTTACACAAGAGTTTTTGCCACTCTCTTCGCAAACCTCATTTTAACAATTTTATGCAGATGACTGTTCATTCCGTAATACATTCGTATATTTCAATTCATTTATTATCAGAAACTGTTTAATATTGGTGTACAACCGTTTATCGATTACGATTAACAACAATACTTTTATCAACGTTAATTAATAATGTAATATTCTAGGTTCAACATAATCCGAGTGAATATTTTTTTATTGGATCGTTGCTAAAGTTTTGATTTTACAATATCTCTACATTTGGAATTTAATATTTCGCTACAACATTATCAACAAATAATGAATAAATCCATATGGTATTTGAAATACAGGTAACTTGATAAATATAATAGAAACAGCAGAAAATTTCCATCACAAAGCAGACATTAGTATTCTCTGAATAAACAATAAGTATCTGTACACAGCTGTATTATTCACAGTGTGAATACCTCTGAATGCAAGTTCGCCATCTGATAAACTAATACCAATACAATGGTGAATCACGAAAGAATTAAACAATAGTCCAAATAAAGATTCACCTTTAGCTCAACACACAGACGATGACTTATACTACTGAAAATAATTGAAAGCAATCGAGAGGAATCGACAAGTTGGTCAAGGATTATTAGCGTAATTATTGTTTTTACAAGGAAGAGATTAAAATTTCATAATATTATAAAAACATGGAGCATATATCTATGAAGAAGCACATAAATAAGTTTGCGATGAACGGGGCATACTTTATGATAGGAAACTAGGTTACGAACTTTGAAATCGCATATCCAAGCAGTTTCTTGCAAAGTACATTAATGAGCCATACGGCTTAATGTCTTAAATTGCTTGGCATTATTCTGTATAATTTTGATACCACTAATTACAATGGCTCTCGTAGAATTTATACAATTTTCATGACAACTCGCTAGAAACGCTTTCCAAGTTTCTCTCTACCTCGATAGTAGCGTTAATAAAAATTCGACCGACGCGTCCGTAGATCCGACAAAAAGTTCAATGTACGATTCCAATTGGAAATATTTTACAATCTTGAAACAAGTATTTTCCGTGGAAATTTTTTAACTCTAAATAGATCTAAGGGGAAGAACGATATGCAGAGAGAAAAAGAGAGCTGCGAAATATAAATGAAGAATGATCAGCGAGAGTATTTAACCAGTAAATACCGTAGATTCTCGTGAAATAAAAAGATAAGCGACTTCCTGGCTGGGAAGTGAATATTTCAGGATTCCGTGAACTTCGCATTCGGTCCTGCTGATTCGAGGATTTAAACCCGCGGAAGGGAACCGCTTTTCCTCTATAAGCTGCTCGATCGAATGGGAGGTTGGCTTACGGCGTACTGGCCACCACCACGAAGGACGGATAATGCCGGACCGTTGGCAGATTTATGAATCCGCGGAAAGTGCGAGGGACTCTGAAAACCACCCCCTGAATTTATGATTTCCTCCGGTGATCGGTAATATTTTTTCCTTCGATCCCCCATAATGGTTGATTAAGCTGACGAAAATTATTATCTTGGAAAAATAACGGGTCTGACAATCGGACGATAAAAGTCTGTCCAGAATAATCCACAGGGTCGATTATAATATCCGGCTAATTTGCATAACAACGGTAGGGGTGGCGGAGGACCCAGCTGTGCCAACTCTAAGCAACTGTCGATGAAACAATGAGACTTATGAGAAACGGTAGCGAGAACTCGATGATTTCAAGACTTTCCCTTTTCCAGGATGAAAGATATTCTTTCCGTCGACTCTGCGATGATGAAAGTGGCAGAAACTTGCATTTCTCTAAATATTGACTCTCTACTCGAAAATGGAAACCTTTCAGGCTGCTGGAAATCAATAAAAAGTACCCTGTCATTACTGCAAGAAAACACAAGCTGGCGGAACCCTTAAGAACTTTTTACTCACCCTTTATTATGACTCCACACAGCTCGTAAAGAGGTAACGGCGGAAAATTTTTTTCATGCAACCTTCTGCCTCGCACTCTCTTTCACTATTCGCCCCTTGCGAACCCTAATTCAGACCATCTTGTTCGAGAATCTTAGTTCCAAGGGCTTGTTCGCTGGGAAACAAACGAGGGATCCCCCGGATTTCGATTATGGACGATAACTCTTGTATATATGTAACCAGCCCTTATTCTCGCGTCCTCAACCCCTCGCGTAGGTTCTCTCGTGTATTAGTAGGTGGTAGTTTCCGGAAATTCGCTCTCAGGCCAGGATTATCCGGCCCTGGAATTCCCGTCGCTCGTCTTTCTCGCAGCCGCCAATAACAACCCCATTCCCAAAGCTTGTTCTAACACTTTGTCTTTGGTCTTCTGTGCCTTGCGCGATTTGTTCAAAATTACTTCGCGAATATCACACACACACACACACACACTGTCCCCGGCCACTCGTGCATTCGATCGACCACTACTCTTTCACTTTCACCGATGGAAATGATAGACCGTCGAAACACGATATTTTTGTGCACCGAGTGGCCAACTATAAGAATTCAGTAGAGCAGATACGTGGAATGTCAGGCAGAAACCCTTGTTCGATTTATAATTGAGTTTTCTACTGGCAAATCTGTCATGTCCGAATCCTCTTACACGAGCTCGGGCTTTTTATGGAAGAATAGCTGATCGTGCTTATCATTCGTATCTTTGGAGAGATCCGTTCGAGTCTCGCGCGCTTTATATTATGATTTATTTTAATAGTTTATTGGTTCGATAGTTTAAGAACAAACTTCGGTAGATGCAAATTGTAACGGATTTGCGTGTCCCGTCATGAACGATGACTTACCAATCCGCTCCATCTCCGCATTCGTAATGCGTATTAATTACAGTAACGACAAGTGGTAGGAACAGCGATAGTTCCAACGCTAAGTAATAGTGGCGGTAATAGTTTCCGGAAATTCGATCGCTCCCGGGATTATCCGTCCTAGGAATTCTCATCTCTTCCCGCCGTGGCAAAGGATCCTCGCGCGTTCACCGATAACTTCTAGCCAGCAAAACGGTGCCAAGCTCCCTTCACTCCCACCCCTATTTCACTCCTATTCACCCTCCCCCCTCCCCCCTTTATCATTGGCCCCGTATCTCGTGTGCGATTTGTCGCAAATTACTTCATCGTGGATATTACAATCCTTAATACCACTCCACCCACCCCCAGCTACCCCTTTCGCCCTATCTTCTTTACTGAACTTTTTTCTTCGTCTGATATATACTGGATTTTTCCACTTTCGCGGAAAGCTTTGCTTTTCCTCTGGCCCCTTATTTCTCTCTTTTCTATTGACTTTGTCACCATGATTCCTCGGTTATTTTATCATGCAAAATTACATCAAGCATTCAGATTTCTTTAGTTTGTTCTGTTTCAATAACTATCGACAGTCGATTCTATTTCTCAATTGTTTTAGCAGCGTAACGTGCAGCGTGTGTGGCGGCTGGTCACCGTAGCTTCATTCTTTTCAAGATTAATATTATTTTATATCTCTTTTTACTCGCTCGGCACATAAGCCACACATTATTCATAATACTGTTTAAACTTAATTGAATAACAAGGAAAAATAAGGGAATAAATAATATTGTGAGATTTCCATTTAAGTTTCTATTTATTCAGCACGCGTACGAGTTCGCAATTGAACGTTTCGATATTAATGGCTGTTGTAATTTTCTTTCAATATTATACTATTTATTTTTAATTTATTACAAAAGAGAAATTTATTTATGCCAAAGTTTTATATTATTATAATAAAGAATAATTTCGTGTATTTGTTTGAAACATCTCGTTTCTCTTCATTATAAAAAGTCTTTTGCCATAAAAAGGCTTTATTTTGTGTGCGAATCATTAACCGAGGGGAAACATTATTCATTTATTTAAAATTCCGATTAAATCCTTTACCAAGGATCTGAATCCTTATACGTTGAACTTTTACGTCGTAAGTTTATTTAGATTGGTAAAGCAGAAGACTTATGAGACTATTTTTTTCTGTTTCAGAGTGTAATTTTCCGCTGAAATGGGAGGGCACCTGGTTCCAAAGCGGGGTGCGGCAGCCCATTCTAATCTCTAAGAATGAACTGTCCAGCAAAGGCACGTGCCTCCGCAACGAGGGCGACAAGTTCCTCCTGTACGATAAGTAAGTACGACCTCGTTTCTTTAGCTCCCTTTTTATTGTCACGCTCTCGCGAGAAGAATGTCAAGCGCAATCGACCTCCATTTTCAACCCCTAATCTCTCTCTCTCTCTCTCTCTCTCTCTCTCTCTCTCTCTCTCTCATATACACACTGACTTGAAGAAGCCTGACTGACTCCATATCTATCCCCAGATGTGCAATTACGAATTTAACGATCTTACCGAAATTCACTTTTATGAATCTACTTGCGCCTGTAACTTCAAAATTGCTGAAAGATCCTTATTGTTACTTAGTTGCGAACTCTCTTAGAGTTCTGTCATCCTCGTACGGAGAGAGAATATATAGTTTAGAAAAAGTATTCTTTCACAAAGAGGATGTCAGTCTAAATCTAAGCTCCTTGCTACCAAATTTTATCCAAAACTTTGACCTAGGCTCTTTACCTCTAACTTTACGTTGGTTCTTTTACTTCGCTGCGGAGCAAGACTATTTTGTTTGAACAGTTTAGTTTATACGTCTTTATGTAAATTTATTTTTAAGGCAGATTTTGCCTTGTTTTCTCGCAAGTCTTTTACTCGCGCTTATTGCCGAAGGATCATATTCTTCTTACTCCAATATATCCATGTCTTGCCTGGCGCCTCGCTCACAAATGTATATTCTAACTGTAGTAAGTTTGGCCCGAGTCTGTGGGATTAAAAGGGGGTAGTGATGATGGTGGTGGATCTAGAGGTGGGAGGACGTTGTTCCCGAGATACACGAAGAAGCTGTGAGTGTAAGATGGAGAAAGACATCGAGAGGGATCAGGAGAGAACGAGAGAGAACGGATTACGTAGTTCCTATGTTATATCTCGTGTCACACGATCGGTACGAAGTTTTCGTGGAGATTTCTATCGCACTTGGCTGCTAAAACTTCGATCGATATGGTACTAGCGGTTTAAAGCTTTAAATATACGAGCGTACACGCTCTTTTTGCTACGAAAAAATTTGAATAACTGTGCAAGACCGTTTTTTAAATTATTGATTAATATTCTGAATAGGTTTGCTCTTTTTCCCCTTGCTACAAGTTCTCCGAGGTTCCGAAGTAATTGAATTCTCCTCGAATGCAATTCAATTGAATTTCCTGAGGGTTTCATGTAATTCGTTTTCTGTACAGATATTTATAGTTTTGTAAAATTTCGATCTTTGAAAAATGAAACGTAGCCGAAGATGAAAGATCTCGTCGGCATCGAAACTGATGAAAAGGAAATAAATCTCCTCGTAGGCGCTGTAATCTTCGGTGAACATGCTCACATCCTTTACGCAGATTTCCATTTTGCACGATAAAATATTCAATTCCTCTCTTCCATATGCTAAAGCAAAAGATAGGGAAAAGAAAGAGCGAGGAACGGAGAAAGGGGAAGAAAGGGGTGAAGTCCACTTTATGTTCATTTTCGCAAAACTACCCTCAAGCGACTTTCTTATCTCGCGTCTCTCTCGAAACTCAGGGAATGATTAAAAACAGAAATCAAAATGACGAATTTGACACATGTTATTTTCGTATAAAATTTAATGTTTTGTTTTTTCTCACATTTATATATAAGATTTACCCGAGCTTAGCTCGTGATATTTCGCATCGACAGTAAATCACGGAATGCCAGGGAAGTAAAAGAGTTGATATATCAGGCAAAATAAAGTAATAATAAATCAAGCGCAAAGTTTGTTGCGAGGAGTTTCCGTTGGTGAGCGGCTCGAAAGAATTATAACATAAATTTTACAATTCTCATTTTGTGGGTCGAGAATTCGCTGCGGCGACAAAGAAGAAACGGCAGGGACTAAATGAAGCCCCTTTTGCTCTCTTGTGTTTCAGAAAGTCCTGCTACCGCTGCGTCGTCATTCACGAGAAGCACTCCAACGTTCTTCAGTACAAAGAAAGTAAGTTCAATCCAGCAAAGGCACATACACACACATACACACACACACCTACATACTCGTACATGCATTGCATGAGAGAGAGGGCAATGGCGCACACGCTTGTATTCGAAAATTCACGGCCACAAAAGGCATCCATTCTCTTTCACTTGTACAGCCCCGCTGCTGCTGCTGCTGCTGCTGCTGCTGCAACGGAAAAAAAAAGTAGAGCGATACTCGTGAAATCGCGCCGTTGCTTTCAGAAAAATTTCTAAATCCTTCCTACTCGCCACTCTCTAAGATTTTAAGTACCAACAGTTTCTAACGCTTAGAACATCTCGAGAGACGTGAGAAGCCTAGAACAATGATGGTCTGGACAAATCGTTAATGATTCATTCTCACATTATTTAGCAAAGTTCATATTTTTGGCAAGTAGAAAGGACTTGTTAGGTCAGACATTGTTCGAATTAAAATTTTATACAAGTATACTATAGATAGGCAAGCATTTTATCGCTCCTTTCCTCGAGATATTTTATGCAGGAGAAATATCCATTATAGATCAGACGCGAGGTAGAAAAACATTAAAAGAGCGAGCTTCGATAAAGCCTCGAATTTTAATAATTGTGTTTAATTAAAGCCGATGTTGCGAGCATCTAATTATAGAGATTTTATCTAGGAGCAAGCTATTTGCAATCGCAATTGTTTCTCATAAATCGTCCCGGCTTTTCTTAATAAAGTTTTCGGTATTACACGGCCCACCAGCCAATTACGTGTGCCATTTATATGTACGCGCCGCATTTCACGGCAGACATTTCATTTTGGGTATCTGCATCGTTAATCGCTTTATCGGGCGGGCCACTTCTGTGCTTAAGCGTGAAATTATAATAAAATTAGGAAATGAGGAACTGATGTTTATATTTGCCCAGCACCGGTAAACGTGACGCGACCATATTTTGCAGCGGTGCGGTTTGATATTGTTTTGTGGCAGGCTGAATTGACATTTGCAGAACTTCCTGAAATCGAGACTCTTGCCTAAAACACGCACGAGCGGACGAGTGTGTTTGTGTTTATGTGTCAGTGAATTTGACTAAAATATCTTGCTGGTGATGCTCTCTCTCTCTCTCTTTCTCTCTGCGATGGCCGTATGTGTGCACGCTGTAATATATTTTGGTATGTACACATAACGTATACTTGTCCTTCACATGAATGAATATGTATTGAGGTTTAACCGAGTTAGAAGCATAAGTGTACTTGGACACGAATATTGACCGAAGTGTGTGCGTGTGTTTATGTATATATAACGTATGAAAGAATCTACGTATTTTACTAGTTATTTGTGTAAAAATAAAATGGAAATTTGATACGTGAAGTATTTATAATACCGCGTTTGCGTCCGTGTACGAGGATTTGAATCTATTTAACAATATGTTGAATTTTGCGCGTTGAATTAAAAATCACTTAAATCGTAGAAAGTTCATATCCTTCTGAATATACATTTTCCTGTTCTCGCCTATACTCTTTTACGATATGATTGTGCCTATGTGCACAAATCTATATGCACGCGCGCGCATGTGCGTGTATGTCCACCTACGGATGAATGAAAGTGTTTGCTGGATAGTGCAGGTATAAGTGTTGTATGTACTGTGCATGTATGAGAGTGAAACCCTGCGGCCTCTCCACTCACGACTAACCCATTTTTCACGTAACGATCCATATTTACCTGCCTTCTACCGCACAACCCACTCACACGTATCACTTTCGATTACGAGCACCGATTCAGCTTCGTTAAAAAACCCGAAAAAAAAAAAATTTAACGATGCGCACCGACAAGAACAGATTTTTGCTCGAAGCATTTTTCAAATATGAAAATTCATCGCTAAAATTGAAGTGTCGATATTTTTGTAATAATTTTTTCCATCAAAATTTTCCAATCAGACTTATTTTTCCACCATGTTACCACACGAAAATTCCCAGCCCATTTTTCCTCGCAAAGTATCGCGTAGGAGCAAGATACTTCCGTTGTGAATGGGAATCTAATGGAAATTGATTGAATTCACACGTGTAATAGAGGGATGAGAAAAACGAGAAACTATTTTCCAAGTCACCGAATTGATAATAGAACGCGTTATTAAAGAATCTTTTTTTGATAATGAAAAGGAGCAATATTTTCTTTCGCTCCTTTGAATAAATAGCAGTGATTCTTATTAAAAGGAAAAGAAAAAAGAAAAGAAAAAGAAATTTAGCAGGGATGAGAGAATAATGGTGGAGAAGACGAGATGTTCGATCTGGTAAAGTTAATGAGTAACCGCGCAAGTTTTCGTAATTTTAATATTTAAAAATTCGCTGATTAAAGCTCTTGGAAGCTTTCCGGTATATAGAAGCCGCGAGGGTGGGTGGGTAATAATTTCTGTGAAATAAGCAGAATCACTGCCGATCGTCATTGTCGTTTGTACAGGAACGAAAGTCGTTAAGTTCACTTGGAGGAATAATACAAACCGGCTCGTTCGGCTTTCGTTTTTCGTTATCGGCGAGCTTTTAATTAACGATGGACGTTCCAATTAACGGATAGGTCTTTAGCTCGAGGGGGGGGGGGGCAGTAAGGAAATAGTTATCGATCGGCCAACACGAGCACCGTGCTCTATGACGATCCTCGCAACTACCAAATTAACTCCTATTGGCGTAAACACTAGTTGAATAATATCGGCAAATTCGATACCACCGCTAATAATAACCAACTGGAACAGGAAATATTTCGTATCCTGAAATTACGGTGTTTCATACATTAACAGATGCTGAAAGCTAATTTCATAGAAGAGGATCCATTTTGGATAGATGACTAAGAAATTCTATTAAGGGAAATTCCACGACGATTGTTTCTCAATTGCGTTCAAAATTCTCTTTTGAATTATGAAAACTCTCTTGGTTATCAGTATTATTTGCTCAGGATAGTTTAATTTGGATATTTCAAACGCCCCGGCGACCCAATTTAATTTTCATTGATAAGCGTGCAACTGTATTTGGGTGCACATACCTGCAAACTTTGCGTTATCACATTAATTTTGCTTCGGCAATTTTAAGTAGACACGAATTGTTCCTTTCGAATCAATATTCCTCCGTCCAAAGAGAATCAGTTCCTTTACAATTCTATTTCAACGTACCGCTCGTATTTCTGATCGTTACGTCTTTCCAACTCTTAATCATAGAGGAAATTACTTTCTGATTCCACGCTCTAAAAATTCTTTCAACCAAAAATACCCCCATTCCAATACTCTCCTCTATACCCACTCCTCACTTCCTTCCTTCCTGCCTGCCTGCCAGCCTGCCAGCCAGCCTGCCTTCCTTCCTCCACTTGCCAAAGTCTAATTCTAATACGTTCGTTCTCATGAACTTCTTTCACTCACAAATGAGGACCAGAATAACTTGCATCTTTTTCATCCTTGATTACCTGCCTCTCTAGGCAAATCTACACTTTTAGCATTCTCTCTTCCTCTTTCTTTCTCTCTTTCTGACTTTCATTATTTCTCCTCCACCATTTGTCCAGTTTCTGAGTGACCGAGTTTTCAAGCCTTCCACGACTTTTCTTTCTTTATCTTGCGCTTTCAAACACCACGTGTTCCCCTCACTCGCCAGTCACCACCCCCTCCTCCTATGCAGCGTCCCATATTTTCTCGAATCACAATGACGCCCAGCCCCGGCATCCCTGTGGGCTTGCAGGATCCGGCATTCGCGGTATGACACTATGCAGATTAAAATCCGATAAAAACCGGGGACTTTGACAAATTGTCGAAAAATGCCGGTCCCGCCGGTATACTGGAGTTTTCCCTTTAATATCCTCCGGACTTGTCTTTGCTTTCTGTTGTTACAACGAAAAAAAAAACTGTTATTTCCCCACTAATTATTTGGATACTCCTATACATTTTATTTTTTCACTCATTCTCCATACGACAGGAGTGATCCATATCGAGCAAATTAATCCACAACTGACTTAATGACGAAATACATATTTTCACTCTTTTAGGAAAATTCTTTAAAACTCGGTTAATATTTTAATAAATATTTTCATGCGATGTTTTTCTACTTTTTTTGGAAAAAAGTAAAAGTCGCGCATTCGCACACGGTTTATATTTGTTAATACTACATGGGAAAATAGTAGCTATTTGGGTTATTAATTAGAGTACATTCAAATTACACAAAAGAAAAGAATGGGGGCCATAGTTCTTGTGCAAACCAGCACTCGCGGGTAGATTTATATTTAAACAACGGCGAAAAAGAACAACTAGGGGTTGGAGGATCCACGAGGAATCCTAGAGTAAAAGCGAGGCACGACAGAGCATTTTTTTCGTGGCTTTATAGTTGGCGAATTAGGTCAGTTTTTCGCTGAAGCTTCGTCCAATACGCTTTGGTAGAAAATGGAAAACGCTTGTCAGTGGGAAACTGATGAGCGCTAAACTGAATTCGTCCTCGTCTCGGAATCTTTTATCCTGCCCGCGGAAATTGTTTATATCCGCCCTTAAAACCGCGCAGCAATTCCCATCAATATCGGAGAACGAGGCCGAAACTCGTATTCGGAAAAGGAATTAATCGAACTCTCTATATTTCCAAGTTTTTAAGTAGTTCAATTTATCCCTTTATTTGTAACATCCTGCTAAAAGTTTATACTTGCAGTAGAAACATCGAATGGTTATTGCTCGTTCCGTTCTTCGTAAAAATAATTAGCACGCGAACATCCGTACTTTAAGCTCGATGGTTCTGAAACAAGGGACACGTACATTCTTCTCTATGGTGTATGGATATTTAAGTGGTTTTTGATTCTTAAGTAGAAAAATCCGTCACTCAAAATTACCTTCAAAATCAATATTACTGTAATATCACTAGCGAGGGTTGCGAAAAAATAATGTAAGCAGAATTTGTGTTAGTAGCTTTAACCATTCGAAACAAATGACTTAAGATAAATATTGAACGTGAAAGGGGAAAATGGCAAGAAGGGGAAGAATGCTGGAAACGCGCGAATAAAATAACGCTGGCTTTTCTTAGTCAAATGGCACCATTAATATCAATATCGGAAAACGATATGTCGATCGATGAGTGTGGGGGTTGAGGGAAAGGGGCGGCAAGCGGATACAAGCACCCTTTCCGGTGCTTTTGTCGCCCGCGGCGGCGGCACCTGCGCGCGAAAAAGTTAACTTCCTCGCGCCTGCCACACTCTTTTGCAAGAAGGAAAGAAATCGAGAGGAATATCCACCCTTAAAGTTCCTCCGCTATGAACTTACTACTCAGGAAGATTCGTCATTGCCCTCCCTCCCTCCCTCCCTCTTACTCTCATCCGCCACTCTTTCTCCTTTCTGGAAGCTTTTCTCATTTTCTCACTCGACTTTCACCCCTTCCCTTTCCAGACCAACTCTCATCCCTACTATTTCTGGCTGTGAACTTTCTGACGCTGCAGACCCTCCACACTCTTTTCGAGTAATATTAGTTTCCGATTATATAGAAAGAAGAATTATGAGATACATACGGATATCGAGCCTCTGCCTCATTGAATTCTCCTGGGAAAAATCGCGAGTTCCGTAGGATAATGGGAGTTAAGGGACGATTGTTACTTCACACTATTTGTTTTGCAAATTAGCTTTGTTTTATGAGACAACCGAGATTGCGATATTACGAGGGCTTAATGCCTTCGTTTATCTCTTTCTCTCTCTCTCTCTCTCTTTTTATTGTTGCTTTTTTTAATCTCATTTATTTCAGTTAACATTAAATATAGAGTACGAAAAGTGATTCGACCTTAAAATTAGTCTGGACTGGCAATCAAGCGTAATAGAAATTTAATTAGTGATGTGTCTGATTTATGATGGACCTATTCTACTGCCTAAATATCATTCTATCTTTCTTCGTACATACAGAATACGATAGAGAAAGAAACTTTGAAAGTTTTCTAACACAATCATTAACCACAGGTGTATCTCATTTTATGTTTCAGCATATTGCCACAATAAGAATACACTGGCATCGCTGTGTTCGTTAATAACTGGTGATGCATTGCTATATTCTATGTTCCGCGAGGATGCACCATCTGTACCATGTCCTTTTCGTGGTCCCATGACCTTTTCGTATAATCGTGGTCATGGCACCTGCTCCAGCCCACAGAGCAACGTGGACACCTGCACAGACGATAGTAGACTCCTGTTCAGGTATCAGGCATGTCCGGATGTACCTGCATCGGAAAGTGCAGGTCAGTGAATCATTAAATTTACTTTAGTCTCTTCAATTTCTAATATATCTACTCTTGGTAAACTTCTATCCATAATTTCAACTAATTAATATAATTAATTTCCACGAATTTTGCTGCAGAAAATTACATAACCATCACCGTATATGCAGCAATAGCTTAATTAAGTATAATAACAATTTAATATCGTTTAATTACTCGTTAACTTTAATACGAGTACTAAAAGATTAAAATTAATATTAGATTTTTAGAATGTTTAAAAACAACAAAACTTGATAATAATAATAAATTAGTTTACCAAGTGATAGAGATAGTGATTATCAATAGTTGATATCATTAGATAGTATTGATCGAGCCACTTTCCACTTATTTATTTCCTATCTATTTTATAACTTTTTTGCGATTACTTATTCCATTTCAATTTCACCGATTTTTCTCTTCGTAATATTACACATAATAGAAGCTATCAAACATAATTTATCTCCGAACCCAGACGCGAAATGACGTTTGTCACTGATAGTAGACAGCAAAATCAGCTTCATTATGTAAATTCAAAATGTTTAATTAAACTTTCGTGATCGATTGGAAGTAACGGATGAGTAGAGTGACTGATAACGACTGCGGAAGCTGGTCTCTTTTTTTCTGAGTTTCGCTATCGTCCACGGGAATGGAAGGAGTAGTCAAGGCCTTTTATTATAAACTTTTTTCTATTCTCCAAGGCAAGGAAACGTATTAATCATCAAGTTTAAGATATCCTTGAGAAATATGATCAGACCAGATCGTAATGAACTTTGAACCTTATGGCTTGGCCACAAATTCGAATAGACTTTACCAAAAGTGGGTTTTCAGATTATGTTTGTTACTCTGATTTATGACGATGTTAGTTTGTATGTCGCGTTATCGTGTGTCATTTCCATCGTCGAATGGTTTAATTGTGCCCAAGTGGTGGTTCCGTATTTAGGAACCACCATTTTTTTCGTTACTCGAGTGTTCCAGCCCAATCTCGATGTAGCAACCCTATTTTGGATTTTGAAAATTCGTTGCGTGACCGAACTAACCATGCTGACCGCGAAGCGCCGGTTAAAGGGGCGCTCGTCGATTACATGTACGGGATTGTTTCCATTTTGGTGGACTTTTCAGTGTGTGTGTGTGTGTGTGTGTGTGTGGGTGGGTGGGTGGGTGGGTGGTGGCCATATCGATGATAAATCGAATCACGCGGGTCCGAAAATACAAATATAAACTACCCTACCGTGTTTTCTCCACGACTCCCCTTCTTCGATATTTACACAATGTATCATATAATTTCATTTAATTCGCGTTTCAATGTATTACATGTATAAGTGGTATGTAATCGTGTATACTCATATTATTAGACATAAATATATTAGCCAATATGAAAAAACTCCTGCAATTTACGCGCAGTTACATTAAAAGTAAAACAGTAGAGTATGTTTCAAATCATTTTGCAAACCTTTCATACGATATTGTATTGGATAGAATAAATTACGGCACATATTTCGATCCATCGTCGAAGATAGGTTTGATTGACCCATAATTTGATTCTAATACACGTTAAGCTATTCCAAGATTGCAAGCTCGGTGTTAAAGAGTTCGAACGCAAAATCGAGGTGTGTGCACACACACAAAAAATCTATTTGCATCAAGCTCGTCACGTCAAGCTATACACATTGCAAATAACATTTTTCCTCTTCTTTGATAGCTGGAAACTATTCCACTTCTGTACACAAGTATATTCAGCGATACCTCATTCTTTCTTTCTCCGTACATGTGTGGATTCTCCCACCCTTTCCATCCCTATTCCCTCCTTACAAATACATTCATATTTTCATCCCTTTCTTTCTAACACACGCGCAGCTTTCACTACGCCTCGTATTTTTGTATATACCTATACATACGTACACATACACTACGCACACACAACACCCTTACTACCCTGCAACTATTTTCCCCTTACATCCAATTTTATAATTTATGCTATATGAATATAGTAGCTCACCTTTTCTTACTTACATGCGTATGATGTTGAGCAATGAAAGTTTATTCTAAAATAACTTTGATAAAGTTGTGTCGTTGTAAATAATATTTATAAGTTTAAGGGAGGCTGTATAAAAGGAGGCGTAAACTTTAATGCTTTCATCACAATTATTTTATTGTCCATCGTATAAGAGAAAGATAGAGAGGAATAGATATTAGTACGCACATACACGCACATACAGTATTTCTTTTTTAAGATTTTGATGGATATTTTGTTAGAAATGTTTTCGACGCGTTTTGCTGATCGCAAATCGGAGCGTATACACCTCGAAAATAATCCATGCATTTAAGGAGAGAAAAATATTGGCAAAAACAGCTTTCTTATCACTGAGAAATCTCGCGATCAAGCGGAGCTTTTCCCATCGGATCGTCACAAATTGCCCGCGGCGGAAGATCGAAACTTGCTGGGGTGGGAAAAACGCGGAGGGTGAGAAAGGAGTGGGAGCATAGCATGAGCACGTAAAAAGGTATCCAGGACTTTTCCGCGAGATGTGATTTAGATACGCGAATCCTGACCGGCGGCGGGCTCCTCTTGCAAAGTCCAGCAGAAACGTTAAAGAGTTAGGAGTAACTCGAGAAAAAGAATGATGACTCTCGGCAAGATACTGAAAGCACGATACTTTTGAAACGTATGCTTTTATGCTAGAGACTTTTAATGAAACCCCCTGGAGTGATGTTTTAGAGAGGAATTTTATTAATTAAAAATATAACAGCACTTATACTCGTATCATCTTATTTACTGTCCGAACGTGTGGTAGTTTTGCCTCTGAAACACAAGCGAAAAGTTTATTACGATTAGTAGTAAAGGTAAATGCTTTGATATACACTCGAACTATTATTTCGAGAAACATTAAGTTTATGATATTTTGGATTTTTATATTCCGAGCGCGCGCGCGTAACATAAATATAATTTTATATATTTGCAATATTTAAAAATATATAAATATTTCAAGCCCAGTGGAAAACACTCGCTACAGAGCAGACTTTAAAATCTGATATGTCTGCTGTATAAAGATTATACTGCTTTCTACCTTTCCATTATATTTTACATAAAAATATTAATTAAGGTGGTAACTATAATTAGAATTTCATAAAAATATATTAATAATACAGGAACTGATATTAAAGTCTGCGCCGTGTCAAAGAAAAATTAAATATCAGCTAACGCAAATGAATTTCGTTGTTGAGCTAAAATTATCAAATTCACAGTTGTATTAATTAACGTCTAATTACTATTGAGATTAGCACAAACGAGCTATATTAATCTAAAAAGTTGAAATAACTACATTTATATATCAATCTCTGTGTTTGAGCTGGCTGCATTCATTAATCAAGTTGAAATAGCAAAACTACCGCGTTAGGAAGTGAATAAGAAGTAGGAAAGCGAAAATTAATAGCCAGTTGCTAAGACTCGAGGAAATAAAGAAAGAGGTGGCACTCGAAGATTGAAGAACCGAGATTCCGGGGATGGTGAAAAACTGAGTAGGTTAGCCTTGCGGGATGGCACGAAGATCCTTTAGTCCTTTTCAACGAGGATATCCTCGCGGAAGAGTCAAGAGAAGAAACCAACAATTATCGCGCAGGTAGCTGTGGCTTTCGAGGTGTGGCCCCGACACGTAAAAATCTTGGAGCGAGCTGCTATCGGTCTTCTCATCGACCCCAAACCCACCCGCGAACTACCCCCTTTCTCCACCTCCGACTCTCTTTAACGTCTCCGCCCTTCGCGACTGGACTTTCTCGACTCGGTAGTCAGGATTCGCGTATCTAAATCACATCTTGCCGCAAACTCGAATATCTTTTTCCTCCTGCGAGTCCCCTCTTTTAACTGCTGGAATTCCCTTTATGCTCGATCTACGCTGAAAACTTTCGACTCGAGTATCGCATCGACAAAATTTTGCCATCGCGCTACAACCAATCAATTTCGGCGTTGCGCGCCCTAGGACGATCCTCCTTGATCGGAAGGTTTTCGATACCTCTCATTATCATAAACATTAGCTTTTCACAGCGAACGCGTGCAGCTCGCGGTGTACGGAGAGGTGAGAGGTGAGACGGGAAAGGAAAGTTCTCGAGGTTTTCAAATGACGAGTGGTGGTTCGCCGTAGCGTTTCCAAAGTTAGCCTCGTGAGTTGTGAAGTCATGGAATTTAATGAAATGTTGATGTGTGTTCCAGTCGAGGAATTGGAGTGCCTAGCCACCTGGAAGGAGGGCAGCAGCCGGTACTTGGTGGGCCGTTTGCATCATGGACACGCTTCCAGCAACGAAGATCGATACCGGTGCTTCGTCTATGAGAAAGCCGGCCAGACAGTTCAGGGCAGTCTCAATAGGGCAGCCCTGGGCATGGGCACCATGGATCATGACGTCAACATGAACGGCGGGGGCTCACCCGTGGCCGAAGGCACCTCCGAGATATACAGGGTGGCTCAGAGTGGTGACGCTACCTGCAATGGACTGTTCAGTGCCATGGAGGGCTCTAGGACGATGACCTTGAAAAAGGGTGAGTCGAGAGAAATTTTATAGGAGATTTCCGCTGGTATGGGGCGCGAATAGCTCGAGTTCCAGCGAGTGTATATTGTCGAATTAGCCGCAGAATTTGCCGAAGGATGCATATTGCAGTGGAGTAATTTTAAATTATCCCTACTATTCGGCGCACACCAAGCAAACGTTAATTAGCTTGTCACGAACAACTGTAAGCCACCGTGAAAAAGTGTTAACTGACCATTTCGAAACACAGCAACAACGGAATTGTCGTCCTCGACCAGCTAAGGGCACGATATTCTCTCTTTCTTTTTTTCGCTCCTCCCCCTCCCCCTTCTACCCCGGCGAGTTTGCAAACCCGTATCTCACCGCGAGTCGCCGGGAAACTTCGTTAACGGATTTCACTTCAGTGGATTTCACGATCCTCTCCTCTTTACTGCACTTCCCAGTTGCCACTTTCTTTGGCAAATTGTTTTAAGTCTAGTGAGAGCCGAGAGGGGTTGAAGCTCGGGCCACCGAGGGTTCTCACAAGCATCGTTATTAATATTTCTGTGGGCTTGAAGGAAGAATTAAACTAAAATGATAAATTCCATTCGTCGCGGTTCGAAGATTTTCGTCGTCCCATCGAGCGAGCTCTCAAGATTTTTCCCGTTTTCGCTTGAAATTTCGATTCGGATGTACTCGCGCTGCTCCGAGAATCAATTATGATCGGGATCGAGGGTAGACAAGCGCCGAGAAATTTTGCAGCTTCATATGAAAGTAATAAAATTCCCCTTTTCGAGCAGCCCTGCTCTGCTCACCACCACCACCACCCCTTTCTTCTCACCCTGAGGATTTCGCGCTGCCGATAAAACGTCGATGGCGAGACAGAATCGTCCGAGTTCGCCGTGTTCCGGTTCCGGTTCAGGGGTGTAAAATCCGGGCGTCAGAGACACGACCACTTGAAGCGGCAGCAACGGCAGTGGCAAACCCCTGTGCTGCTACTGCGTTGTTACTGTTGCTGCTACCTCCTCTTTGTTGCTTTTATGGCACGTAAAAGCATTGCTGCTCACCCCGGCAAAAGAATGAAAATAATTCAGCGCGCCCGATAAGTCCTACCGCGAGATACAAATTCTTTCGCGGTCATAAAAATCGAGATGTTCCTTCATCCATCTTCCCTTTATTCTCCCGACCATCAAGCTTGGTTTGCTTGTGTGGGGATGCTGTGCGTGTTCTACTTGGCGCATTGTTTTCTTGTTAAGTCTGTTAACCATTTATTTTTCACGCTGTACCGATCGTTGTCAAATAGACTGTAAAGCTAGGCAGTATTTCTCCAAAGTGACGCTGTTAAATTTTTCCCTTCCGTCCGTCCGATATACGGTGGACTTTTCTACTTGATTCGCGTAGAGGATTGCGTAGAATTTTTATCTGCCAGCGTTTAATCAAAACCGAGCCGTTTTATCAGCATTCCAAGCGAAAAATTCGCTTACTGCGAAAACATACGTGAGAAATTCGAGCTCCCCGTGCATATCCGGTTTCATTGAGATATTCTGGCTTATATGATTACAGTTTCATCGCCGGGCGAGTGTCGGTTTCCCAGCTGGCTGACTGGACATACCAGTGGTGGTTTGACCTGGCATACGTTGGACCTCGCCAGGTCTTATACCTTTCACCCACGCAACGCGTCTCTCCACGTAACGAGGGTGAACGCAAGTTCTTCAAAATACGAGGGTGCCTTTTCAGATTCGCCATACGGTCCTGAGCAGGAAGGCCAGACTGTTAAGATACTTTGCAATAGCATCAAACAGTCCAGCTCTTCTCAACCAATGACCATGATCGTTGCCCACTTCACTGTTGGATGGTAGGTTTCAATTTTTTCCCCGTTCCTTAATATTTTATTTTATCAGTCTGGTTTTTTTATTATTTTCTATTTTCTTTTTAACGATTTATAGCGCGTTACATTTCTTCGTAATTATTTCAAATTAATATTGACGTTAATACTCTTTGATGAATTTTATCGAGCACGTGGAATACCGAAAGTTCGCTAGCTTAACAAATATTAAACATTCTAAACATTTTCAAACAACCATCGTGTTCATTCAGCGAGCACAGTTTCAATATTAATTACATCGTTACGATAATTAGATTTACCGAGGAAAATTTTATCAAACATCCTCAAAAATTTTAATACTAACGCTACTTCACCATTTTTTTTTTTACTTTCCAGTCAGAGTGGCTACATGTGCATGGTGTTCTACAGGAGGGACGGTCACGTGATAGAAGTACAGACTGGAAGTGCAGTCTCCAGACCGGAAGAAGCCTGCAGCTCTCCATATTTTCAAGAAAATGTCATCCCCTACCTCACCTTAGTCAGTGAGTACAGAGCACAGTTTTACAACACAGCGAGGCGTTCATTTTTCCATTGGACTTCCAAAGAATTTATCAATTTCAGCCCTGAATGATCTTTACTCGAATGTATCAGTGTACTTTTATTCATCGCAGTGGTTGAAACGTTAATATTTCCTCCGTCGCGCTTTACATAAATTAGCTACTGGAGCAGTTGTGTGCGAAAGATCATCTCCGTGAGCTTGAAAATCTGGTCTGGTAAATTCTTAATTAGCACTAGAAACCTCATGGAAAAGTAGCGGGCTATTTCGCTGCCGGAAAATCTTCACGAGTGCTCTTTTGCGAGGCCCTTGCTCCGTTTGCTTTCGAGCAAAGGAATTCTTTCGGGCACGATCGTTTCTCCCTCGACAAACGGCCGGCCAAATACTTAAAGCGTGTTTGCTACGAGGCGTCTGTTCTCTAGTCCATATCGATTCGCACCCACCCTCGATCCAAGATCATCCCACGGTTCGCCTTCTCGACACGTTGACGAACTTTTCGGGAAAATTGTTCGGCGTTGATAATTGAACTAAAACACGCGCAAGATCCAATAACTCGAGAGCATCGTGTTCCTATGTCAGGATTTGTCGTTTTCTCTCTCGCTTCGCGCAGTTTTCGATATCGTGGAACTCTCCTCTCCTCTCCTTTCCGTCGTGAAACCATTTATGATTCGACGAGACGCCTCTGTATCGAGAATTCGTGTCGGTTCGCCGTAGTCACGAGAAAATTTCGGGATCGCTTGTTAGGAGCAGTTTTAGGGGTCGTGGTCGCAGGATAAGGGCGACTAGTCGGGGGTGGTCGGGAGAAAGGGTGAGATCGTAAAAACTGTTGACTACCGGACGATAAAGCCGCGTGTGTTGGAACTCTCGGACTTTCGTAGAAAAGTTTTGGGACGGCGGCGAGGATTTAGTGCGGTTGGACTCTGGGAGCTGCGCGTTCGTTTCGATGGAGTTGCTTTGCCGACGGGAAAAAAAAGGCAGGCACGAGCGATTTGTCAAAATCCCACGAACGACTTATAAGTTATATACGTGTACGCCACTATCCCTGTCCCGAATGGTCATTCCGCTTCCTACGTTTATCTTTGCACGTGTATTAATGTGTATGCGTGTGCTTGTGAGCGCGTGCGTTCGCCTCGATACATCAGTACATACATCGAATAAACGTAGCGAAGAATTCGGGAGTCAAGTGTATAGCTTTCGAAGTAACTAAATTCGGGTTAGAGGGTGGATTTGCAGATTACGAGCTGGCTAAGTTTATTAATATTTTTACGTCTCTCTTCTCTCTTTCTCTCGATCGATCGATCAATCAATCAATCGAATCCTACCCTTCTATCTTTTTATGGCGGTGCATTAACTTATTTTAAAAATTCATTTGTTTGTTCAATTACACGCTTTAACGAAACGGGTGGATTTTAGAAGGGAGTTAATTCGCTAAAATTATGATTGGAATGAGCTGAAACATGATTGAAATGAGTTGGTACACAAATCGTATGGTAATTCGTTAAAATTCATTGTATTAATTCGTTTGAATACAGCTCGGACTGCGTGGCTTCACTATTCCTTTTCCATTAAACAGTTTTATGACCGCCATAAAAATAGCGAGAACACTTTTTCCCTTTTAACGTTAATCGAGCAAATCGACATGCAAATGTTGAGCAAATCGCATCCCCGTCATTTTATCTATCGATCGCTTTTTCGCACTTTTATCATCCTCGCAACAAACTAAACGAGTTTTACGGGCGTTTCTAGGAGATCGCTGCGTTATACGGGAGTGGTAATGGTTACGGACTTCGAATTGGTATTCCGTTGACGCGCGCGAATTACACCTTGAAGACAGACTCTTCCTTACTTCATGAGGAGGGGGGAGGACGATGAAAGGGATGGAAAATTTCGCGCGAGAATTCGAAATCACAAGCGCGAAGGACTGGAAAAGGGAAAAGGGACGGGGGTCCTAGTAAGTGTACCTGCGACACCGCGTATAACGAGCTGGAGTCCCCGAGCAATTAAGGTACCCACCCCACCCCCTTTCCATCCCCAAACTGAAACGAGGAACGACCTACGTGATCGCGGACGAAAAATAAGGGAATATGGCACTAAAAAAATGACGACGCCACCGTCGCGACGCGCCAAATTGGCTGCAGCTCCTCCCTCCTTTTACCCCTTTTCACCCTATTTTTTTTTTCTCTCCCACATGTGTGTCTCGTTGTGGCTGAATTTGTCACTTGCAGCTGGTATGCCTTGTTAATTGATTTATGGCTCACTCTGTGGTTCACCGTAAAAGATTCGTGGTCTTGTTAATGATCGGATTTTTAATCATAAAAAGCTCATTAATTACGCGTGCACGAACTGATTTGCCATAATACAATGTTGAGTAACGATCCAAAATTTAATAAAGGAAATTTGTAATTTTACTTCTTTTCAGATTTCCATGAACGTTATTATTGACTCGTACTACTTGCTAATTTCACTCGAGCATGCAGAGTTATTAACATTTTTTCGTGTACACCATACATAGATGTATGTCAAATATTAGATAACGTTTAAAAATATTTATTAAAATTCTTTTTTCGGAGCTTCACAAAGCGGTATTAGTGTAATACGAGTTAATGTTTTTCATGGTTCAACCGTCGGAGCTTGCAACCCCGAGATTTTTGTAATGTAGCTTCAAGCTTGGAAACGTATCGCGGCTAAATTCACTTGTGTCCCTCCTGACCTTTTATTTCCACTGTGTGTTTCTCTACCCAGCGCCCTTTTCCCCGTCACTTGCTACGTAAATCTCTCTGCCGGTGGTGGAGTGTCTGCATTTCCGGTGAATAAATTTCTCCCCCGACCAAGCTGCAGGACCGAATGAAGTTTCGAATTAGGCGCGTTTTCCTACGAGCTTACGCATTCCCTTTGTGGAAAACAACTTGAAAGAACTTTCGGTATAAGAAAATAAAGATTGAAGGTTAAATTATAACTGAGAAAAGTAAAGGAGAAGAGAACGCGATCGACTGATAAAATGGAGATAGGTAAATAGATACATTTCGAAAGTTAATTATCGAGATAGAGAGAAGTAAAATAAAGAAACGAAGGAGGTTCCTAATCGTGGAATTTTAGGATAAATGCAGTCACGAATTATGCTTCTCTTAAGGCATAAAAGCGAAACGTTAAAAATTCTCTTTTCCACGAATAAGAGCTGCGCGTAGGGAAGGAGAGCGGGGAGAAACAGAAATGGCGCATAAAATCAGCGATATCAAAAAAAAAAAAAGAAGAGGAAAAAAGAGAAATGAAGAACGAGAGAAAAAGACGCGGAAGTGAAGTGGACGCTCGAAATAGAAGGAAACTTGCGGAAGGCAGGAATATAGTTGAAGTGGAGGGGCAGGGGAGATGGGGAAGGGGGCCAACAAAAGAAAGCCGACGACAGGGCAAAAGCAGGTTACGAAAATAAAAATAAAGCAGAATCGTCTAATAATATCGTATCGAAAATAAAAAGACCTCTTTCGAAAGATAACGGAGGGCTTTTAAACAAAATACACTCTAAAATCTTTTTCCAGTAAAGCTTTTAATAAAAACCATAATTTATCTCATTATTAACAAAATTACATCACCTTTAGTAAAAAGTGATATTATTAAAGACTCTAATGACACTTAATTTGATATTTTTCCACGGAAATTTAATCAGGCAGTGTAAGTTCCAAGAAAGAAAGTATAGCAGAAGTATAAATGCGACATATTCCCCGAGTTTAATACAATTTTATTAAGCAACAGAATCACTACGAAATTGGACCATTTTAAATTCCTCCGGTGTTTCTTTTTCGCTCGGCTAAAAAGACGGTAAGGATAACGCTCGTGTAGATTCTTATATGGAGTATATTTAGCATGTATATTATGCAACATGTGTACAAAGCTCGCAGCTGCTGTCTAAAACGTGCAGGTACACAAAATTATAGCGAAACTAGAGTGAATGCATAAGTGTGTACACCAGTGAATAGTTGTCGCGTGCAATTACCGAATAGTTTATGCAAAATGGGGTTAAGCGCACATTAAAAAATATGGTACACACACACACACACACACATACACACATTCGTTTGTATTTCAAATTGGAGCCAAATTAGATTTCGTGTCTATCCATTTGTTTATTTATTAACAAGCTTCCCAGGAGCTTCTCTCAGGGTTAAATCTTAATATTGCGATAATGGTGGGGGTATTAAGTGCAGCGTGAGTTTTAAAGGAAAATTAGCTATTTAATTTTTATGACTAGCGAAAAGATTTGATCTACCGTCGCATCGGGTTAAACGCACTTGTGCTGCATGCAAAGCTTGGTCTACACGCTTGAATATATGTATACGGTGTCTTTATTGCATAATTCGTGTTTTCCTTTCTATCTGTGTGCGCGCGCGCGCGTGTGTGTGTGTGTGTGTGTGTGTGTGCGTGCGTGTGTCTACGTACAAGTCGTTTGTTTGTCCGAAGAAAGTAGGTTACCTTAAAAATGAGATGATCTAATTGTTGTACTCGTAGTTTTTTTTTCACCAAGTTTACCTAACTGAGTTCTGACTTTCAGTCAAGACCTTTAGAATCAAGACACCCTGTATGCGAGCAGCGGCAGAGTTCACGTAACATTAACGAGCGCGTGCTGGCCAGGTACGTCAGCTGGTCTGCCGTAATCGTCGGAGTTAGGCGTTGCAGGTTTTGGTTGCTATCGATTACACGAGTTCCCGAAAAAGAAGGGCAATAGGAGCAAGAAAACCACGATAGGGTTGAAAGAGGGTCGGGGGCCAGGGGAAAACTAGAGAGTGGTGGGGAAGTCTGTGATTTCGGTGCAGCAGCCCTTACGTACGCCAGCTGATGACCCGTTGGCTAAGTAGAAATTGGCGCCAGGAGAAAGGGAGGTGGGGGGGGGGTGAAATTAATACTCGGAGCCATCGTTTAAAGAACCAACCCCGCGAGTTGTTTAATAACGGGACTCGTAAATTTGCGAGTACACCTCTGTCACACCCCCTCCGCGTAACTCGGAAAGAAAACAGAGACGAATTTTTCAGGAATGCGATACGCCGAAATTACACGCGAGGCAGAATTACTTTTCGGATAATTATAGGGTTGCCGTCGCACTGTTTTGCGAAATTCCCCGATTCTCCCCTGCTCCCGTTGAGAAGCGATAGCGCGAAAATATTGCTGGTGGAAACGAGGGATTAATTTAGGAGCTATCAATTGAAACGCGCGTCTGCCGATTACCTCCTTTACTACTTAGCATCCTCTTAAGCCCATATTAAGTAGTACGATAGTTTTATTAAAAGACTTTCGAGGAGAAAACTAAGTTTAATCGCATCTCATCGTGCAAGCTTCGTGTGCCTGCAGGTGAGTGTATCGGTCAAAGCTTTTCTCGAGGACAGTAAAAATGGGAAGCGTGCCGGGAAGAACGCTCTTAAAGCGCGCGTCTCCCGACCTCAAGGCTCGTTTTCAGGTCCGCGATTAACCTCGTTAAAGTGGAAACGATCGTAAACGCCAAACCCCTCCTCCGACCCTCCCCTCCCCTCTTCTCGCGTCTAGCCTCTTCTTAGCCCCGAGATCGCAGGCAGTTTCAGGTATCTCGCGCGGACCCGATAATCCAGGATAGTAGCCAAGGTCGTTAGAATTTTGTCCCGGGGTAGTAAACGAGCGAATAAAAACAGCTTGTAATTTGTGCACTCCTTTATCGAATTCCTTGACGCCCGCGACGTACTCGATGCGGGAGCTCGTAAAGCTCGAAAGCTCACGCGAGCGGAATAAATAAAAGTATGAAGAGGTGGAGGACACGGGGGCGGAGAGATCCTACTAATCTCGAGCGTCGATCGTTCGCCGATTGTTTAAAAAGATGTTCCAAGGGTGAAAACGGAGTGGGAATTTTAACTCTTGCCTTCTTTGAGCAAAAGTCGATTAATTTTGGATTAACGTTAAGCGGCGGCTATATTCGCCATGCTGGAATAGGACCAAAATGGCTGACGGGGAACTGGAGAGAGAGAGAGAGAGAGAGAGAGAGAGAGGTGGAGAGTAACTTCCACTCGTGTTTTCACGAACGGTTTTTGCGAGCGAGCAAGCGCGCGCGTCCACCGCGCGGTGAATTATGGCGCATAACCTCGGGAGACACGAAAGCACGATGCATATAACCTATATTTCACGTTCTTACTACGAAACGTGCGCTACCCGAGCCGATCTAGCCTGACCCGTCACGTGACCATGACGCGAATATTTCTCTTCCTCACTTTGGACAGTTTAACTTCATCCCCCGCATCCTCCGGGTCATTATGTATTAAGATGGACCAATTTTTTAAATCATCTCACGAGATACTGTGCGCAATTGGAACACTCGCGTTTAATTTAGGAGGGGGATAAACTCGGTTCCCCGTAGCAATAAATTGCAAGAAATTGACCGTAAGAGAAGAGAGCTTGTGTGTGTTATTAGGAAGTCAGCCGTTTTCGTCGTCGTTGTCGTTGCACCGGCTCAATTTTCCGAGAAAATAAAAGCCACCCCTATTTCCCGAGTCGAATCGCTCGATCTGCCGTTCGAGGATTCCATAAGTTCAACAGACCTGGCGAAAGAGAGAGCCAATCCGCAATTACACGTTACAACGAAAGTGCAAACAGTGCCTTGCGTGCGAGAATTCGTTTGCCGCACGGGAGAAAAGTTCCCGGAAGCGGAAATCCGAAACAATACTTCCGTCGGGGATCGGGTGAAGAAAGTCGAGTCAGGGATAAAGGAGGAAGAGGAAGGAGGACGAGGAGGGGGTGGGAATAAAAAAGTAAGGAAAAAAATCCAGCGCCATATGCTGGATGTGCTTTGAGTCTTCTTCAACCACCATCCCCCAGGTTTCCACCCCCGCCCTTTTCTGGTTCGACCACTTTTCTACGAGAAATTCAAATTTACGCACCAACTGCCTCGGGTATGTTTTTCGAAGTTATGAAAAATGAGTCTGGCCGCCTACCTCCTTCATCCCCTTTATCCCAAGCTCTCCAGTACGTTTCCGTGCTCGACCGGAAGCAAACAACATTGTTGATCGCCTGGCGAACTTCCGGCGAGCAAATTTTAAGAACCGGCAGCTGGAAGCCATAGAAATTAATCTCATCTCGCTCGTCCCTCCGATTATTCCTCAACCAGAGTGTTGTAGTAATTGGAATTATAGCACGTGTTTGCTAATTGAGAGCTTTCTCAACTATGAAAGCTCATGGCTTTAGTTATTAGATATTTATATGCAAATTGTACGGTGCTTTTTACTAATTCTTGTTATATCCACGATATTACCATCCACACGCACACACACACAAACAGAAAAGAAATTAAGTCTGATTAAATCTGAAGTAGGTTGGGAGGGTGGAGGGTGGAGGTTGTTGATATATATAGGTAAGGAGAAATATTTTGGAGGTGCAGATTGAGATACGAGGTGGTAAGTAGAGAGGGTCGTTATAGGTAACGCGAAGATTTGTGTGCGTGCCAATCGCGCCTCGTAGAACAAAGACGTCAATTTGATCGGGCGCGTTGTGTACTGGCGCTTAGAGATCGCGCATTCCATCGTTGCACTACGGACAAATATTGTACATGCTGCGCCGTTCCGCTATTCTAGCAAACTCGCCCCGTTTACGTATACATTATGAACGGATTTACATAACTACACCCAGCCAGCCAACCCTCGGCTAACCCTCGAATTCTTTACGATCCGATTGATTCCAATTAAAACGCGAATATCGATTTTCCTTCGCGCTCATTCAGTTTTCACTTTTCATGGCTAGTTTACATCTTTCACTTTATCGAAACAAAGCAAAACGAAACCGAGAGAGAGAGAGAGAGAGAGATCGTTATCCCCCGATGTTTTGGATTCGATTACGAGCTCTTGTTAAACGCGCGCGCGCGCGCCCGACAACTCGAAGAGTTGGAGTATGGTTTCCCAGGCAAATTGGAACAGCCTGCATTATTTGTTCGTGGAAATGCGCAGAATGGGATTCCTCACGGTTCCCGACATCACCGATTATTTCTGAGCCATTGATATTTTTATACGAAATAAGAGCGGCGTTCTCTCCTCGTGGAACAGGAAACTGGCTTTGATTGAAATTCTCCTATGAACGAGTCGACGAACGCGTCGTAAATCCCTGAATCATTATATGCTTGACTTGTACTACTTAACGTCTAACTTGATCACCGTTAATCGCCGACCTATACCACTTGTCGCCGAACGTAGTCGACGACGACGACCCATACCACTTGAAGTGTCAGGCTGGATCGTCGACTTCGCGGAATGGCTGACTTAATCATTGATCAAAACTCCTGAGGAGGTTACTCGGCTATTGGCAGCAACAGCTTTGGCAGTAGTCCCTACACTGCACAAGCAGAGCATTAGCATTCTTAATAAAATTCCTCGTGTTCTGCTCGGATAGCGCGTTTTGGCTCATCAGCGCAGTAAAGCACCGAGGATGGGTTTTCCTAGCGGTCCCTTATCCAACCTGCAAGGAGAGCAGGAGAGTCGTAGTCGTACCTAATTTTATAGTAGCGTGGATTTCTCTACGTTTATACGCACACTACCGTACGTAGGCAGCTATTAACCAGACTCTAGAGCCCTTGTTTGCTACCTCAGCAACGAGGAAACAGCCACGTGGCGACGCTTGCGAACGCATACAAAGGCTACTGCAACACAGACGCACACGCAGGCAGACGCATAGCCGATATAAATTTGTGTTCGCGCGATAGAGGAACGCGTAGACAGCCGGAAATGCGGTGAAACACGCGCGTGCTAACTCTGGAGATGTCGCTGCGGTATTATCGAGCGGATTCTGCTACGTGTTGTGCACGGACGAGTCGGATTCTGACGTGTTTCGGCAGCGGTTGTTTGCGTAGGGCGTGCAGCGGGGGTAGGTGGTGGGGGCTGACGCGAAGATTTGTGTGCGCGCCAATCGCGCGCTACTTCGTAGGACAAAGACGTCAATTTGATCGAGCACACTGCTGGAACACATTGTTACGCCAAGTTAATTGTTCTTAGCTTTACGGAGACGTATGACTTGTAAACTAACGCATAAATTTTAATATATTCATACGCGTACGCACAGGGGGTGAAAATTGTTCAACGAGAAGCATTTGTTCGAATCGAGCGTCTTCGCATACAGGATAGACGGTTTCCTCGCGTCGCCCTCTTCGTCGAATAAAAATTCCAACGATGCAAACGCGAAACCCCTTAAATTTTACTCTTCTCAATATATACCACCTACCCCTGTGTTTCGCGCATTGAAAAACCAGAACTGTCTTCCTCCCTTTCCAGTCTCACACCGTATAATAATAAGGTTTATCCTTTTTGCCGGTTCGAAGGACATCGCGCTTTGTTTAATATCGTTATTTACTTGTTATATTCGTAGCTGCATCCATGCACCCATGCATGCGTTATGCTTGTATTAATGCACACATGAGACAGTGCGCGCAAGTATTTTAGTGTACGCAGAATTAGTGTATGCGTTTACCTTACATGATGCTTATGTACGTATCCGTACTTTGCACACTTACACGAATTAGTGTACTTAATGCCAGTATAGGTGAGTTTACATAGGGGATTTAGAGAAATGTGTGGGTGCTTGTATACCATCATCCTGCGTATGTGGGGTGAGTTATGTGTTTTTGTGGATGAGAATTTGCGTTACAACCCCCTGTACGTGTGCATTGTTGCCAAATACGGTGTGCTTTCAGTTAAGGGAGGCTTTGTACGGGTGCGAAATGGCGCTCGTGTGCGTGAGCGAGTGTATGGAGGGCGACGGGACGCATTCGTCATTGTTTTAGTCGCGGAACCACGCTGCCGCGCTGTCAAACTATTCCCGAAAGGCTTTCAGCTTGACAGGGCAGCCCAAATCGAATCGACTGGCGTTTTCGGAAAAATTAGAAAGCATCTATACAACCACGTATCGAGTAGAGAAATTACTTCGTTAAAATGCGAAATGAACGTCCCTTTTTCCCTTTTGCTTTGAGAAAAATTATGGAAAAATTGCTGGCGAGGAACGTCGTTAAACGAATTCCATTTATTAGAAATGATCTCCGTTATCGCCGCTGGCGCACTTCGTGCCGGGCCCATTATTGCATTAAAGTATGATATTCTCGTGAAAGTAAATCAGTATCGAGCCAAAACAGCTCTGCGAAATCTAGGATTTCACGCGACACACCGGTAGAGCCGTAGCAATCCTTCAAGTTGTCACTTACCCCTTACAACCCCCGTTCAACCCTTTCATCGGACGACATCGCCTTTCATCCGGGAAGCCATTTCATTCGGGGAAACTCGAGAACCCGGCCACCAGTTGACCTTGCTGGGCTCGCAGCAAAGTTCGCCGGGAGTCCAAAGGACCTTACGGCGCGAGGATTAACTTTGTAACCAACCCCCCACCCCCGAATGCCCTTCCGGAACGCTGACTACCCCCACAATCGAATCGTCCAGCAATTTTTGCGGAACAAAAACCCCGTGGAATCCTACGATAGTCAGGATTGATCGGTTTATGCTCGATACTGCTTGCTTTTTATTCGATTTATCGCTAAAGGTTTTAGTCCAAGGGCCGATCATGGCGGAGGAAGGTAGGGAGGGGCTGGAATGGTCTCGTCAAAGTTTGAAAAGGATGGTTTGCCAAGGAAGTGATATCAAAGAGGCCAGGAGGAAGTTTGCTGGCTTGGTTACTGAATAAAAGGGGAGGGGTATTCATAAAAAGGTCTAGGGTCGAAAGCTAAGGGCTGGAATAAGATGGCAAAAACGGGAAGTACACGTGTAAAAATTGGGATAGCTCTTTAAATTCTTTATTCAGCTTTTTCACTACCACACATACACGTATTACCTCAGCAAAGAATCCATGAATAATATATGCAAATAATTTTACATGGACTTGGAGCTTTCACTAATATAATATACGCGTTTTATATTGCAAAGATGAAATATTTAAAATAATATATATTTATTTATAATGTCTCTCTCTCTCTCTATCTCTCTTGAATGAAAAATTCAATGTTCTAATTTGGTTTAGCATACATATATTATTCTTAATAGATCACAAGAGGCTTCAACCAGTATTATAGAATGAATATGTTAAAATAATTATCTCTGCTAGCATAGTGTAATTATTTATTTAGCATAATATTCTTGATTAGTTTGGGGATACTACATAGGATTAATTATGTGTTTAACATCAATGATATTTAAGCGGACGGAATAAAGTGGCCACTATCATGAAATAATTACTATCTGGCAATCGGTAAAGTAATCGCAGAACTCGTTCGTTATGCACAAGCTGCGTTATCGATATCCCTCTGGTCATAGAAAATCGTGAGTTCGCATTATTCGATATGGCACTCGATAAAATTATCGCATTCGTTTTCAGCATTGCAAGCACGGCACATTAGCTAATTGGCGAGAGAGAGAGAGAGAGAGAGAGAGAGAGAGAGAGAGAGAGAGAGAGAGAGAGAGAGAGAGAGAGAGAGAGAGAACCGAAGTGAGGGAAGACAGATAGAGAGAATAATTAAATAGTGCAGGCGACATAAACGAGTGGATTTAAACCTAAAATTACTCCACTAAAATAGTAGAGCGTTTACCCTTTCCTCCAGCTCCTCCTTTTCCCCCAGTTTCAACCTGATATATCCAGTGTCTGACGGAATTTTCGTCTACATTCCTCGAATACTGCTGCATCGGAAGAAAATAGAAACATTCTCTATTCTACGGTCATTCTACTTTGATCGGTATCAGGTAAAAAGTAGCTAATTGCTTTTCGGTAATCTCTCTCGGTAATCCACCCAAAGTGGATACTGCAAATATCGGTCGAGGCTTAAATTTTGAGGGACGATTGATTTAGTAATTTTTTAAGCGCGCGTGAAATTTATCCTTCGTACTTTGCGCGATAACTTTAACCCGGTCGAAGAATGCTTAAATCTGTCGGAGCTGTCCAATTTCAAGTAACTTTGATCTTAGAAACGTGTTCGCGTACGACACTTCAGTGGAAACGGACGTGCAACGTCAGACTAGCGCCTCTGGCGATCGGCAACCGGAAATGACGTGACGTATCAACGTACGGGGGAACCGGCGTCGTGATTCAGGGCTGCTGACTATCTGATCAAACTTACAGCTCGCTACTTGTAATGTTATCAAGTCCTTTCCGATTCCATTTTTCTCCTACGCATTCTCCAGGGGTTTACGCCTTCAGGTTAAATTGCAAGATGCCAGAAATACGTAAAGTCAGAATAATCAGACAGATAATCTGGATTATTCGCGGAACGCGTTATAAATTTCCCTTCGTCCGATTTCATTCGGTATGTAGGCGCGCCTCGTTTATACACCGATTTAATCTACTTAAATATTTAAATATTTATCGCTTCGCCTCTCACCCTCTGTCTCTCCCATTTCATTAATTATAACGATGACGCGATAAGCAGCCGCGTTATCATCATTGAAATTCATGCTTCGTTTTAGTTTCGACATTACTTCGAAACTTTCCAGACTATAACTTTATTCCTCGCTGCAATTCCAAAACATATTACCAAGCGTGTAGAACGTGAAATCATGTCGTAAATTGACAATCGATTCTGTCGATTAATGGTCGTGGCCTTTCTTGGCATCTTTTACGTCTGAACGTGCTACTATGGTAGTTCAGTGGTGGGCAGGGCGAGGGGTCGGTGGGGACCGGCGAGGGTTTTGGCTCTCGCAGCTTGACTGCCTCGGTCAGACGCGAGGAACGTGACCGACATGGATGACCAATTCCGTCCTGAAGAGGGGAGTTCGGGTAAATTAAAGGAAAACAATTGTCGTACCACCCACCCCCGTGACCACCCTCTTACATCCACCTTGCAACGTGAAGTACTCGCCAGAATGTGCTTCGTGCTCTCTTGCCAATTTAACGAATATACTCGAGAGCTTCAGCCACTCGTGCGCCGATGCTGGAAGCGAAACACTCGATGTCAAATGAACGGGCACACCTCTGGAATAACGAATTATGCCGCGGACTCCTTTTTCCCTCCCCCGTCAACTTTATTTTCATGGATTAACGCGAGGGGAAGCAAAGTTGCGCCGCGGCTCATTTGCATAAATCAAGCCGACTGGAGAATCATTGACTCGTACCACTGAATCCACTTTTAATAAGGATTCAGAGCTGTTTTGACGCGTGTAAATGGTATAATTATTGGGTTTCGATGTATTTCCCGAACGTCTCGCTTGGGATATCTCTGAATCGAATTTTCACAACTCTCCAGTCTTATTGCAAATCTCCGAGAAGCAGACGACTACGAGAAGGAGGAGGAGGAGGAGGAGGAGGAAGGAGAAGAAGAAGAAGAAGAGATATCGCGATTTGCATCGAAAATTCCAATCGCGTGCTCGGCTACAAGGGAAAAGTATTACCGGGACGAGATATTGGGCCCGCGGCAAAAAGTACTCGGCACTCTCCGGCCTCAAAGTGCTCGTTCAGAGAACTACTTTGTCGCCCCTCGCGAAATCCGAAGAATTTCCGATGCGAGCCGCCCGCGGCCGACGGACGACCGCGCGAAATTTGCAAGCAAATTGCCAATTCTCAGCTCCATGGACACACGCACACGTCCACACGTGCACGAAGACAGCCACGCAATACGTGTAAGCCACCTGTGCCCGAGGATGCCCAACGGCCATCTCAGAACTCGATGAGTTTCCGGAAACCACTATATTTGGAGCCCAAAACTTTTTAACGTCTTAGTTTAGTTTAGTTTAGTTTAAGTTAAGTTGCTACCATCTCCCAAATGAATTCACTCGAGTCACGAGAAGAAACGCTTAATCCACGCACGTACGAATTACGTTATATTTTTATTTTAGAGTGCCTCGTAATAAAAACTAGAGAATCCGGTATGAGTATTTAAAAAGCTTGTCAGTTTATTCCGCGGACTTTTCAAAGTTTCGCGAAACCACATCCCCTAACATTTCTATCCACCTAATCCTTTTCTTTTCTTTTCTTTTCTTTTCTCTTCTCTTCTTTTCTTTCTCATTCTTTTATTTCATTTTATTTTATTTCATTTCATTTCATTTCATTTCATTTTCTCCTGTTTCCTCTCCTCTCCTCTCCTTCCCTCGCCTTCTCCTTCCTTCTCTTCTTTTATTTTCAGTAGATTCTTGTGTGATTCGTGTTTTCCCGATTGTACGTAGCGTTAAAGTTTGCCGTTTTTCAATTCTTACCTCCTGTTTCGGATCTTCCTAATTGAATCCGGAAAACTCTAGCGATTCCTGAGCTTCGGCGTAATTCTATTAAAGTTTTCGCGTTTTCTTTTGGACATAAAGCCGGGTATCTCGTAAAGAAGGGCAAAAACGACCGATTACCGACGTTGCCGAAAAAAGCTTCTCCTCTCTCGTATTGTTTCGCGGACACGATTGGCAGTTTGCATGGAAATTCTTCGATCCTTCCTTGTCCGCGGGCAAAAATTTCACCCTTAGATCGCGAATTCCACGGATTTTACGGTAGCCCGGCAAAGCAAATGCCAAACTGATATTCACCGCAAAATACGAGACACGTAACTCCAGCAGCCCTTACCAAGGAGGGAAAAACGCACAAATGAATATTTTTCGCTGGCCTGGCCGGATTTTCATCCATCTTCCCCATACTGTAATTTAAAACAAAATCAACTTCCAGCTTGCTCTGGTTAAGGGTGAGGAGAGGGTTGAACGGAGAGGGAGCCGAGGATTGATTGGAGCACAATGTTAAATAAAGATAGTCACTGAAAAATTGATTCGTCTCGATGATTTATTCACACGCCAATCCACTCACGTTGAAATCTCAATTATCGGAAATTGCACTGTGACAAATAACGTATGATGACTCGTAGTGTACGATAACGCGTGATCATAATTCCTTTGTCGGGAAATATTAATAAGTTCGATTATTCGCGGGAGCTCCGTATAATTCAAGGTGTTTTTATCGCACTGATAGAATTCCATGCGAGTAGTCGGCATCAGGCACGGGGCCGCCGTGACTATTCAATTTTTACTTTGGGAGATTAATTTAATTGATTATTTTAAGCGTGCCTTTGAGTTTGAAGAGAGCGTAGAAATTTCCAGCAAACATCCGTTTATTTAGCTTATCTCTTCGCAATGTAAATCCGCAGTGCCAGTTTTTCCAGCGGCAAGATTGAAAATGGGCAAGCGTGGGCGAGTTGGCGGAAGGGGGATGAGAGTAGTGAGAAATAGAAAGAGAAGGACGGCGAAGTGGATGCAGGGGTAGACGAAGGGAGGAGAGAAGAAGAGAAAGAGCGAGAGAGTGAGTGAATTTCTCGGCGCAAATTTCTCTTACATATTCTCGAGCGCGCTTCAGTCGCTTTAACGGGCTAAACGCTAAATCGCTTTCATTCGCAAAGCTGCCCATACACTCCCGGCTTAACCCACTTTTCCCGGGGACACGCCGGAATAGAGGGCGGGAGAAAGAGAGTTCGAGCAAGTACGAAAGGAAAGGCAAAGTAAGAGAACTGGAAATGAGACGAAGTGTGTCGGCAATTGTATTTCGACACTGGCAAACTTCCTTCCGCGGAATCGGTGCACAAATAAGTCGTGCTCTTACTACGATAAATGGCCAACGCTCGTCGAAAGTCAATTTAACATTAGCAGCGAGTCGTGTTCCCTCGACAAATATTTTGCGTATCATCCTAGAATTGGAAGCGTAAATCGAAAGAAGTGTTTTTCCAAATTTCTCTCGCGCCCTAAAACAAACAGAGACAAACAAGGATATTTCAGGAAGATAAAAGCGGATTGGTCCAAGTTATCGAGAGAATGAAAACGTTCGTCACGATGATGAGGGGGAAGGGAGTATTAAACATTGGCCAGGAAACGCATCTAGATAGTCAAAGGGGTGGGGAGGGGAGGGGAGGGAACCACACCCCCAGGATCGGGGATACCGAGCCGGGAAGCGAAGGGGCGGTCTTGCCAGGATGTCAAGGGTTGTCAGAAAAAACGAGCCACGAGGGAGGAAGAAGCCAGGCAGACGGATAAAAAGACGTGCGGGGGAGGGGGAGGGGGGTTGGAGGATAGGGGTGGAAAGAAAACCAGGCGTGTGCCAGTATCCTCGCGCACGGGGGGAACAAACCAGGACGCGCAAAAACCGAAACTGCAAGATCTGCAGTGCAAGCTCCGTCTAGTCCGACGATGCAGGAATTGCCGTCGACGTCAGCAGAAGCTTCGGGTTTTCTCCTTGCTCGAGCTCACCCCGAGCTTTAGTCCAACGTAGAAAACCTTTAAGGTAAGGATCTGCTAGGATTCACTCAGGACTCTTGCAGAGCCTTCCAGCCAAATCGACTTCTAATCGTTTGAAAATATCGAAACATCCCTTGGAAAATCCTCGATCCGATTCTCGGGGGTAGAAAAGGAGAACGAAAGATTTGCATGAGTCGCTTAAGAATAATCTCAGGAATCATCATCATCATCATCATCATCATCGTCATCGTCATTGCCTTCGTCGTACTCTAACGATCATTGGATAAATTTGTGCGTTTCCAGTGTAATCCGTTAGTTTTCCCAGTTAAAATGCGAATTGACTTTAAGACAATTTGACGTAGGAGCTTTAACGGCTGAGCTTTTCAATTCTCGTTTCGAGCAATGAAATTCGCACCCCCTTGTTTTCTCGAGCTACGCCCTTGATTCGTCGTAATTACTTCATCATCGGGGTAGCTCGCTTTGCCGGTGTTTCAGTTTACGTGCATTTCGGTTTCTTACCGAGAGAGAGAGAGAGAGAGAGAGAGAGAGAGAGAGAGGGGAGGGAGGAAGAAAGAAAAGTGGAAGGGTGGTTCTCAGGGAGTCCGAAATGGATTCCACGACGATCGCATTGTTTGCTCGTGCTTGCAGCCGAAAGTTTTGCTAAGGATCGCAATCGCAGATGCGTTTTCGCATGATTTACGTCGGTGCACGCGCGCGCAAACTACCTTTTCTTGCTCACGTATATTCGCCATTCGGTTTATCGAGACCTGCACACGAGATACATTGGACACTACCGCTACCACTGTCCATTGTATCTCGCCCTAGGTATTTGCCCGTATTAATCTTTGCCCCGAAACCAAAAGCAATTAAAAGCACTCCGGATAAATGGCCAGGACCACGTTGAAATAACGATTTGAAAATTTCTTTACGAATTTCGGTGTGTACGAAAGAAAAGTTTCTACTTTTCCGGGGGTTATCCCCTCGGAAACCCTGCCTCGATTTACGAGGCAGAACGTGCAAAACCCGAGAGCTAATTCCGCGATAGAATTAGAAATTTAACATAAATCGACTGTTATTGGCGCGCATGGTCCAAACAATTGCGTAACGTATTGCCGTGTGTTTGCCACGCGGGTGTACCATGCGAGGTCCATGCGGGAGCACCCGCCATGGGTGGTCCTTGCGAGGATTTTTGCAGATTTGATCTCGAGAGATACTCCGGGGAAGCGAATAACGAGATTAAGTGTGACAAACGGACGTAGTTATCGCGGCATGTGTGCCACTGAAATACTCGTCAGTTTTCTCCGCTCGAGATTTACGAATGGAATTAAATTTGCCGCTGAATATTTCAATAGCAAATGTTCTTTTAGCAAGATTGTACATTTTTTTGGGTGGGATAGCTATAGATTTCCTCGAGTCAACGCGGCAGTGATTCTTTATTGGGTCTTTTATCTTTGTGAAATGTATCCTGAAAAATCGATGACATTTGTCACATCCTCCGCAAATTGCGTAGCATAAATATATTCGCTCGACTTAAGTGATTGATATTATGATAAAATATCATCCGCGTGGATGAAGCAACGACTCTCTCATGAATTCATGAAGAAAATTAATCCATCAAGGAATAAGTGAAAAGAAGTTGATGAAAATTGACGGCGAATTAATTTCGCTTCCATTAGAGTAGCAAATATTTCTTCGTGAGATTTCAAGGCGTTTCTCAGTTCTCGAGCTAATTTTAACGCCGAAACTTTTTCTCCGGGTGTGTCGAAGTATACGAAAGCTACAACCGGGCGGGAAAACGATCGGATTTCGACGTGTTGCTGCCGCGAGAAAAGTTTCTTCGTGCACGGCTAATTCTCTTCCTGAGGAACCTAATTAGGAATCGGCCAGAACTGGCTCCCGGGATATCGAGGATTTTCCGGGATTCCACGTTTATCCCGTTCATAGAGAAAACGAAAACGAAAGCGAGCACATGGCGGATCCGAGATGAGTCCATATCGATTTGAAAATAGTCTGCAAGATGCGGCTGGAACTTGGCAAAATAAAAAAAATACAGTTTTTACAAGCTATTCGAAGGAATGATTTAATGCTTTTTTTCTTTCTCTCTCTCTCTCTCTTTTCAAGTATAGCGAGTCCACACCATTGAGCTGACTTTAGCAAATCCCGCTAACAAAATGGAAATGAAAAGTTTCAAGTTTAAAATTTGAAGAAGAATCAAACGTGGAGATTGTATATAGCGAAAGCATCGGTTTTCCTTAAAATACTTGGCCACGCAACGCCGATAGCAGCGCAAGCTTTCAATATTAAGACAAAAAAGGCAGCGGGAGCTTTCGCATTTCCTGATAAATGCACGCCAGATAAATTTTCAAGCAACGAATAGTAATCACAAGCAGGAATAAAGTAATCACACGGAAGTGTGTGTGTTCAATATGAGATTCGCGTTAATTGCAGCAGCCATCAAATATTGAAATCTAATTAAAATTCTAATTAACTAGTTTCACGTTAGCCAGCAAAGAGGATAGGTAAGGAAAGAGGGTGTGGGAAAGGATGGTTTATAGAAGACTCATATTTATTATATCGAGGCGTAATTAGATCCTTCGAAATGCTATACTTCTCATTCTCTTCCCTCTCCTAGAAGCCTCCCCCCTCCCCCGTCCGCTTCATCCTTACCCTATACCCATCCGCGTTTTCTAACTCGATTTTCGTTTAACGCCGTTTTCAGACTCGATGCTATTACTCAAACGATTATAAAAATTTATCCCCTCAACGCGGTGAAATAGGATTCTATTGATCCTGCGCCTCTATTTAGACGGAGTCCTCCTCCTCCTCCTCCCCGTTGTGGGGTGGAAAAATCTGGCGGAAAAATGGTTTTTAAAGATAAAATATCGTGCGTCGTATTTTCAATACTTCTTTCGCATGAAAGAATCATGAAATTTATTCAATGGCCGTTCAATATGAAAATGACAAAAGTCCTCCTAATCGGTTGTGAAGATAAATCGATTAAACGAATAAACCGCGTCCAATAGGAAATAGCTCATGTGCAAGTTAAAAGCACGCTCGTAATGTCCTGGCGAATAAAAGGTTATTAAACGCAGGGTAGTGCTAATAACGATAGGGCTCACGGTCATAATCGATATTACCACTGTTTGTAAAAATAAGCAGTGCATGAAAATCGGCTGGGGTTCGCTTCCAGCGAGTCCATTGGCGAACTTAAAAATGGATGGAGTTTCTCGACGCTGGCAGGATTCGGCGTGAGCAAATACGCGGATTAGAATTTTTTGTCTCCTTCCGCGGGACGGTGGCCGAGTGGAAACAAACCCCCGTGGCTGCATAACAAACGTCAATTGAGAGGTACAAGCGCGGCCATGGAGAAGGGAACCGGAGAATCGCACGTGCCAAAAATTCCATCGTATTCGGAGTCGCATCGTTTTTATTCGCCTGGCCTTCCTGCAAATCGAATCTTCAATTGCGATTGAGCCATTGTCCCGCTAGCAACTCCGATATCTTTTTTATTGTTTATTATTTCTCATTGTTCCGCGAGGATTTCTCACAATTATTTGTCAACTAGGCCATTTGTCCCTGGGCTACTACTAGTCTACTGTAATACAATGAAACCCATGCCTGGCGCATAATGTCACCTGTATCGCTTCACAAAATTGTCTTCATTCATGCAGACACGCGCGCACACGCGCACCGGATCTCTCTCACTTTAATTAATTCATTAAATACTCTCGGTGTTGTTTCGATACATGGTTAGACCTGTAATTAATTTTCTTTTCCTTTAATTACCGAGGAATAGTCTAAACCAAGCGTGTTGTAAATGATATTGCAGATATTATTATAGGGGGTGGGTTTGGGCGGTGAGGGTCGGGGGGCGAGAGAAAGAGAGAGAGAGAGAGAAAGAGAGAGAGAGATATGATAATTTTGTTTAATCATTTATTAGTTTTCCACCAACAAAGAAAACAATGTAATTATTCGCTAGAATTTTAATACTGTGAATAATGATTTCATTTCATTTATTCGTTATCTTCATCAAAGAACAGAGCGTGTTTATAATATAGGATATAATATTGGGCATATTAGAGAGTGTTGTAAATTAAGTTCTATCTGGCCTTTGTTCGTGTGCGTGAAACACGCAAATTACACGGGACCGTTCGAGGATCTGCGAAACGTCGTTAATGCACCCCCGCCGCCCCCTCAATGGTGGTAGCGATGGCCGTTGGACGTTTTTAGCCGAGTTAGTATATTCGGTCGCGTATATAATCAATATACGAGGGCGAGAAGGAGAATGAAAGCCGAGGTACTACAAAGAATGTAGATAAGGACGAGGATTAAAAATTAAGAGGAAGGGGAATAGAAAACTGGGACAAAATAAACTAGGACGAATTAGCTGAAAGGGATTAATTGGATGAACAGGCCTTATCGACGAACTTTACTTTATAGTCTTTCCGTTAAAGAAAATATTGACTGTACCGCGAAAAAATTAACGGCGATTCGATTATACTTAATAATCGTGTCATTTATCATTTCGCGTTTGACCAATGGTTGACATTTACTACTGATTTTACTTATTACCTTATTTTTACACGCTTTCTTTAAACGAGCCACTTGTTCCTCGCGCACTAAACGTCTTCCATTATAACGATACGTATCATATAAAAATGGTGTCTGACCAAGGAATCCTTTTCCACTGATTTAGCTTTCATGCTTAAAACTCGTCTCTACCTATTTTTGTAAAGTATATTATTTACTTGCAAAGGCTAATCGTTTTCCTGGAGCTTCAATGAAACGATAAAACTCGCAGGAGCTTCGCTTTTACTCAGGTTTCCAGTGGTCTTTTAGCTCATCCTTGAAGAAAGCAACGACACACATGCGTATACGTGTCCGTGTGCATGTGTGTATGTTATCGTCTAGCCAAAAGCCGGGATTAACGTCGCGGGGAAATAATTTCTGCGTCAAAGGCGAGCCTCGTTTTTACGCTGGATCGGTCACGAAGCACCTTAGCGGCATTTCTCTTTGCTTCTTTTGCCACCCCCACCTTCCCCTTCTTCTTGGCATCCTTTCAGGACTGGAATAAACGCTAGGAGATTAGGACTCGCGTCTTTGAACTTGACACGGGTCACCTGACTCCGTGGTTCCAACCTGCTGTCTACGGTCTTCTACTTCTTCTCCTCCTTCTCTCAGTTTTTTTTCTCCTCCTTTCTCTTCCTCTTCCCGACTCTTCTCTCGTTATTTCCTACTGTCTACCTTATTTCCCTAATGAGGGTGACATAATTTTCTTTTGATTACTAGTATATAGCGCTTAGCGTTTAGCGTTTAGCGTTTAGCGTTTAGCGTTTAGCGCTTAGCGCTTAGTGCTCCCCCGTAATTATCAGAGATACGTTTCAAACTATATTTTCTGCTTATTAGACTGTGCATCGAAAGACCTTAATTTTGTTCTACCCCTTTTTTACTTTATAATTCTTTTTCACCCCTATCTCTTCTTTTACTGTTCTTTTTCTTCTTCTTCTTCTTCTTCTTCTTCTTCTTCTTCTGCTTCTTCTTCTTTAGTATTTTCCCTTTACTTTTTTCCAACAACTCTCATTCTTTCGAACTTGCCAAAGCTTCCCCTGTGAACGCTCTACGACCGCAGCTTTCTACCAGCATCTCTAGCTCAACATTTCTCCTCGGGCCTCTAACATTCCGCTCCCACTCCCTACAACCTCTCCACGGCTGTCCTTATCAGCGAGGATCTTTATTTTCCTCCTTTTTTCGCTCCGCGGCGTTTGATTAAAACGCCCTGACCCGATTGTCCCTGCCCCTCTCCCTTCTCCAGAGATTGCAAGCCCCTTTGATAAGTGGCAAACAGTCACTGCTGTAATTTTACAAGTATTGAGTCATGAGTTTGAGCCTGGTTGCCTTGACTCGACAAGTCTGGCATATTAGATTCCTTGAATTTTATTATTTGCCCTTGCACAAGAGTGTACTTAGCTCGTGGAAGAAGTGACAATATCTGAAGAATTTGCCAGGGTCTTATTAAATTAATGCGAGAAATTAATGAAACGAGCAACTCGATTGCGAACGCGTCGGTCAAGCGAACGACATAAATTTACTAATTGATGTGGCCGGATTGAGAACAATGATTTAAAGATTCTAAAAGTACTGCACGTTTGCTTCAAAAGGGGTACATCTTTCATCCGATCGAATGCGTGAGAGTCTTGCAAATTGTCTTTGGTGCATAACTAACGTGTCAATGTTCAAACTGAATTTGAACTATGTCCTTTCGAAATTTGACAGAATCAGGTCGATCGCTTATCATCGTATTCACGGTGTCATTCCACGTACACTTAACTTAAATTATAGAGGATCCATTGTCCTGGGAAAATTTCAGGATAATTTCCTGCCACAATTAGGAAAATAACGATGCCTTCTCGCGTTTCGGAAAATGAGCTTATTGCCGTCATTGCTTCACCCTCGCCTCTGGCAACGTTTACCCTTACCTTCAAACACCTTGCACGCGTTTTTCGGACACCCTGTACATCTTGATCGCTCGGTAAACTCACAGGGAAATAATTGCAAGTCGAATTCTATGAATTAAACGTTAAAATTTCGAGCAATCGCAACTGAACTTAAATAAGTAGCTTTGCCAGGAACAACAACTTTTCTTTTCAGTGTATATCCAGTTAACAGAATTATGTAGAAATATTTTTCATCCGACCTCGACGTTCTTCACGTTTTTAACTTTCTTCCATTTAACCCCGCAAAGTTTCGTTCTATACTGCGCCTTATACTTGAATAATGGCCCGTTATAATTAAATAAGTTTTCTCGCATTTGAATACCACGCTAGTGTACTAAGAATTCTCTGGGGAGAACTTGGAAAGAATTCCATGTTGTAATGGTCACATAATTTAGTGACGAATTTTCAAGCGAAGAAGGGGCGACATCGATAAGAAAGTAGCTGAGACGGGGGGTAGATTTAGTTTAGGGTAGAGGGCCAAGAACATTAGCTTCATTCACGATGTGAAAGTCGTCGAAGAGAGATCCGCTTAAAAGTCGAAAGTGGAAGTTAATGCACTACTGATTTTCCATTTGGAGAACCAATACTGTCCTAACAGTTCGCGACACTTGGATCAGAATTGGAATGTTCAGTTGTTACCTCTGAGGTCGTGTTTCAGCATTTACGAAAAGCACTTAAAAATTATTTTCAGATAAGTACTGGCAATAAGATACGGCTCTGCCTTCCGCGGACATTGATCGAAAAATAAAAGTCACTTGGATGTGTTTAAAATGAAACTACATTATGATAGCGCCATTCGTATATATTCCTTCTCGTATATGGATTTATGTTTTATTCCCAATAGAAATCTTTTCCTCTATGTACGTTTAAATGTAATAGCGAGTGTGAATAATGATAAAATACGTATAAGAGAAAATGGAAAGAATTCTCTCCAAGTACCTTCCACAAGCCGAGGTAAGTTTTGAATCGCAATTACTCTCCGCGCGACTAGATCGTTGAGCGACTTTCTTTGTTCCATCGATCGGAAATGACGCTCCGATTCTCGGCAGAGCGATAAATTTCCAGCGGAAATAACTTTTGGCAGGATTGCGCGCTTGGGGGGTGGCTAGTAATAGATGCGAGCAAGCTCCATCGAAACAGGAACGCAGTCTTTCCGCTATTCGGACGAGGTACTTTCGAAACTCTTTCTGTATGTATTCATCCCTCAAGAATCCTACTTCCGGTTTCTTCATGGAACTTTGCACAGCACTATTTTGTCAAGAAAAATGACGGACTCCTGAAATAACCTTTAAGCGACTGGCCTTATAAATCATCCACTTATTTTATATTTGCGAACACCCTCGAAAAAAAAAACAATACTTCGTTTTGCGCGATATACACGCGTGTACTCGTGTTAATAAGCGTGCGCTTGTACAAGTGTACAATCCTCTACGAGCCTCGCGTCTTCCCTCATCGATCTCCAATATCATTTAAAGTACGCGCACACTTGTGCGCGAATTGATAGAATCAATTAAATGAATTAAATTTAAACTATAATGATAAATACTTTTTGGAATCGGATAAAACCAAAAAAAATGAAAATAAAAAAAATCATTCGACAGAGGAATTTGTCACTCTTCCCATATAAAACGCTTAATATTTGTACTTCCGTGTTTGTATCGCTAAGTGGGTCCGGAGCATGAATTTCATAGCACATGAATATTTTATTCGCGCAAAATATCGTCGAATTCACAACAGCCATTATGTTTTATTAAGTGTTATCGTCGAATGCTTTAATAATGCATTATGACGGAGGCATTAGATTGATGGGGTTAAGTGGCGGGAGACTTTAGGGCCGAAACCAAAGAACAAGACGACGGACGCGGATTTAGGGCAGGTCATCGAAATTCAATACGTGACTGAAAATCTCTCGTAATCCAGTCGATCCGGCACGCAAGGTCCAAATAACAAAGGAACTTATCAAAGTAAAAACGGCAAATGTTAAGAGATCGATCGAGAGGGGAGTGTTTCACCCCTCGAGGGTTGGTGGAGGATCATGGGAGCCCGGGAGCTGTTCCACTCGACTGATTAATTAAAAGTTGGGATACCGTGTCTAGGAGTATTCGTATCGCGACCGGCAGTACCGGGCCCCACGATTTCAGGGGCCGTCGACATTAAGGGCTGATGACATTGTGACGAGCACGCGATGCCGACGAAACGTGACGTAAGAAAATGAAAGGGAACACATCACTCTCCACCTCCGCGTTATAATAAAGCCCTTGAAACACTTACGAGGAGGATTATGTTTTCACGTGAAAATATCGTTCTCCTTTCTGGACGACACGTAGGTTAACGTTGCTGCGTGTCTTGATTAATACTCGTCGTAGTAAATGTAAAAGGCGAATAATCGTGCGGAGCAAAAAGAGTACGGTGGTCGCGCGACATTAAGTAGACGCTAAACGCTAGTTAGTTGAAAAAGCGGTTGAGGGGATCGGTGGGATTGGCAACAAATTAACGCGGGGAGTAATTAACGATATACGACCTGTATTGAAAGCTTTGAAAAGGGACAGGGTAGAGTGGGGGACTGGTCGGGACGGAGACGGGACGGGGGGAGGGGAAGGAGGTTGTAGAGCGGTCAGATCGAAGGGTGGAACTTCGTCCTTTGGTGTTCCTTTCCCTTTAACGGGACCTTCAGCCTGGAATCGCCTAACGAGTCGGAAAAATCAAGTCTCCTTTGGCAACCAATGCTCGCCTTTGGCCCTACGGAATTCGTGTCTAATTAACCATAAAAATAACGAGATTTTTGCGGCCGGCTCACCCTCGAGTGACTCCGAATCGATATGGAACCGGGTAACGTTGAAAGTGAAGAGAAAGAGAAAGAAAAGCGAGAGTGATGATCGAGGTTGAAAACCGGTGACGACGACACCGATAGGCAGTAGAGTAAGAGTTAAATAAGGCAAACGCAGTAACGCGAGGGAAGCGAGGAAAGAATGCCGAATCAAGGAGTGGCGTAATTCCATGCAAGTGCTGCTTCGGAGAAACCAAAGTCGAGAGTGATATTTTCGGAAGGAATTGGAAATGATGGGAATAGAAATAAGAGTGGAAGAAAGGGAAAATGGAGAGTTAAGAAATTCATCGCAAGTCCTGAAAGTTAAAGTTCGCGAAGGATTTGGAAGAGTTGCCGGGGGTGGGGAGAGGGAGATCGAGGGTGAGTTGGCCCTGAGGGTGCGTCGTCAGATTTGTCTCGTTAGAGTTCGCATTGTGCGTTCCTATGGCCGATTTACGCTCTCTCGTTATGGCCATTCGCTCTTCGCTCCCTTCCCTCCCTCTCCTACCGCCCCTCCTCCGCGTCCGCCACTTTTTTCCCCTTTCTTCGCGAAATCTAACGAGCTTCCATTAAGCCAACAATGCGCCCTCCTTGTTTGCGCGATTGCCGCCACCGAATAGGGATATCATCTCCGTTTTACCTGCCCTTGTCATCCCTTCGTAGTCCTTTAGTGCTGAAAGCTAATACAGTTATTTCATCATAGTCCGTATCCTTGAAAATAGCATTATGGAGTAGAAAACCCCCATAACCATCCGATTAATAACACTCGTAATCCTTTGATCATCTTAAGCGCTTAGTCAAATAATTGATTGGCATAAATAAGATGGCTCGAATTGAATTCGAATAACCATTGGCGCAAAGTCCAATAATGGCGACAAGATTTTGGGAGAGGGAGGTTCGCAGAAAATAATTTAAGGCCGGCGCAACGTGACGTAACGGTATGATTTTTTCTTTTCTAGCGAGTTCTCCGGAACCACGACAATGTCCGTACTTGGGCAAGTTCACGGTAACGGGGGTGAACCGAAATCAGAGAAATACCAGGGAGAGCAGGAAGAATCAGCATCAGGAAACGCAGACTAACAGGCACGAGCGGGAAAAAGTTCGACACGGAGAGGACCATCGAGCGGCACGAAAAATGGACTTTGAGATTGAAACGAGGCGGGCGAACAACGAGTACCTCATTCGCGAGCGATTGGGCCGAAGAGCAAGGTCAAACAGATTCAATAGCAGGGGCCACAGAGATGCCAGTAACGAGGACAAGAACCCTGTGTACCTGGAGGACCTGCTTCTGAATCATGGAACCAGGTCCAAGGTCAGAAAAACAAGAGAAGTCTCGAGATTAAAGTGGTCCTCCGTGAATAAGGAAGGGAGGGCGGCTAAGCTCGAGGACACAAAGCATCAGCCTGAAGAAGAGGGTGGCGTTTCCACGGGGAAAGAGGGTAGAGCCAGAAGAAACCCAAAGATGGAGGACTTTCAAGTCGACAAAGACGAGTTTATCCAAATTCGCCAGTTCTGGGCATCGGATTTCGATGACTCCACTTCCAGCGGGTTCATCCAAGTGCAGGCTGATTACTTCGGGGACTATCCGGAAACTGAAAGCCTGCCGAAGAAGAGGTCCCCGGCGAGTAGGAACAGTTCCGGGATGACGTATCACGATCTGGTACGGATGAGGAGGGATCTGGACGCACTGGACAGATTCGAGGATACTCTCGAGAGGAGGGAGAAGAGGGAGGAGGAGGAGACCAGATGCAGTTCGGAGGTCACCACCCTTAACATAGGATGCTCGACCGCAGACAGGATGGAGTTTCGCACAGATTGCGAGGACTTCATTACTGGTAACATCCTACGCCATTAGAACTATTGTCTGAATGTTAAATATCCCTGTGTAGTGTCAGGACGATTACAGTACCCCGGTAGTACCAGTTGGTTTAGTAAAGTTGAAATTTTCAGCTTACTCGGCGATCACTTGTGTTATTTATCAAATAGAACCACTCTCAACCTTGCTCTTCGCGCGAGCGAGTGTGCGTCGCGTCGAGTATCTTTCCTTACTTCGATTGAATGGGGAATCCTTATTAAAAGTAGAGTACAGTCCGACGATTGTCAAGGGTGCGTTAAGAACTTGTTCATTCCGCGGGATGAGATGCTGCTAACTTCACAGTTGTATAGCGTTGCTTGTGCTGGATCAGATACTCGCTTTCAGAGGCCCCTAAAGTTGCTCCAATATCTTAAATCCCTAAAGTTGAATTTATATCAACCCTCGGGATACACTCGTCACTGTCCTGTTAAGAAAGTTTGTTGAGACAGCTCTTGTACATCTGGCACATTGGAATTCTTGGTGCTTTCAGCTTACTCCTGCCACGGGAGGTGGTTCGACGCAGAGGGCACGCAGTTCGTGATCGCGACGCCCTTGGCACGCAGACCGACGTGGACGAGCGAGAACAATAGGCCGCAACCCTATAGGAACACCCGAAGATTGTGCTTCATGTACAAAGAGAGCGGCGGGGTTGTCAGTTTGACTGCCAGCCCCATCGCCTGTCAGAGGGGTATCCCTCCACCACCTCCGCTCCTGGCCTTCAATGCAACCAGCATCGGTGAGCACAACCCCCAGGAAAATTCTTAAGCTCCCTTAAAACGCCCTCCAACGGCCTTTCCGGGATATCTAGTTATCTTCTTTATAGCTTTATAGCGTTCGATAAACGCATAAACACAGAGCCTCCAGACTTCCATTATCTAATAATAACTTGTTTCTAACTTCTGTTATTAAAACAGTCCTCTTTAGATTGATGGAGGGTGTTTTTAATAGACTTCCTTAGTAGTTCCTGAAATTACTTTATCTATATATATAGCTAACGATTTTCTAATTTAAAGTAATACTGTTAAATGCGTTTAATAAGTATATTTAATAACGAGCAACAAAATGGGGTGGTGGGTGGGGGGATAGGGGGAAACGGGGAGAGTAGCTCGGGGCCCAAAGATTATTTTAAACAATTTGCAGCAGAGACTATTGTTAAAACTATGCTGTGAAACTGTAGAACCGATATCTGCTAATAGGTGTGTGTCGTCGTTATTACTTTCAGGGCAATGCATGGAGGACAGCAGCAGCACGAACAGTCAGGCGTGCTTGACAATCCTGCTTGTAACAGCTTTCGTAGCCATCTTCAGGTGATTCTAAACGAAAATCAAAAAGATTAATCAGCCGATCGAAGCAGGCCTGACCAATCGCGCAGCTCAGGAAGAAAGCAGCCTCAAAAATCTCGAAGAAAATTGTTTCTTGCCACACCACCCTCCTGGTGGATGAAATTCGCGTGTGTTGGTCAGCCGGAAGATCGCGAGTCATCACCGGAAGATAGAGGCTAATTGTACATAAGAAGAAGACTTGTATGTGATTGAGAAATATAGACGATTATATCCCTGATCCCCAACAAAACGCACGAGAATAGTTTTAAAAGAGAAGCTGGCTGAATTTTGCCCGAAGAATAGGTTTTTTACCGACGTAGTTCTTAGGCACTAGCTAATGGTGGTCCCAGAAGGCCCATTCTTATGGTTAAACCATATCAGGAGATCGGCGGACACGCTTGATCGGTTTTATCGATCGATGGACACGGAATATCGACGGATTTTAGCACATAAGTCGACCTGGAACCTCATCTTTTATGCTAGGGGTCTTTAATGGGTACTACCCACAACGGGTATGATCCTAAGATGAAAAGAAGCTTGACGACTATTAACGAGGGACGTTAAGACATTGTTGGAAGTGATTCTACGCAATACAATCTACATGCGCGACGGGTATTATTCGAGCGAGGGGCCAGGCGAGTAATAAACGGGAGAAAAGTCTAAATCTTGAGAATTGGCAATTTCTCTATCGAGGTAGACGAAACCTGGAAGTTGCAAATTGACACTTTTCACTTTCTTTATTAAAGAAAACGAACTTTTCGCATATTTAAAGTCAAGGCTAAAGTCATTTCCTTTTCGAATTTATCTTTTAAATGTGGTGGTGGTGGAGGTTGTAAAAAAGGAAACTTCCCCTGAATACATTCTATACGTACGTATACTGATTGAGAAAGAAAAAAGAAAATGGACGATGCGCAGACTTTTTTTTGACATTTTTTCACATTTTTTCCATGAATTCATTGAAGGAACCGATTGACAATCAAACGTTTGATCGTGAATCTTTTCATCAATGAGGAGAGTCAAATCAAACTCTTCGCGTTTCGTACACTTGCAAGGTATACACGGAGACAGTTAAATTCGGTTAAGGGTAAAAGTTACATGGATCACTTCCGGGGCACGTGGAGAGTAAAATTGTAGCTGTGATTGGTTGAACACGGGGAAATTTTTGTTTTCTGTAAATCTCGCGTCTCTCCTCGCTCCAGCTCTCCTTCGACGCGTTCGCCGAGTGTTTCCGTTTCTCGCTTTACGATCACGCGCCGAGATCCCCCGAGAATTCGTCGTCGACGCATCGTAAACGCAGCGAAATTCTCGGCGATCTTGCGGCAACCCTGTTTTTACTACAAGCAATAAGCAATAAAGCACGGGGCTGGCTCAGCCACACTGAGCCCTTCGCTGATAAGCTAGAATACACAAACCTGCATAAATTCTGGAGCTAATTCAGTGGCATCTTTTCTGACGTTTTAAGGTCAAATCATAATATACTGCCTGCTCTTTAGGGCAGTTCGCGCATGCCAGTCGATTTTCTTCAATATACCAGATTACCGAACAAGAAATAACCAAAAAGGAGAATTTTCATCCGAAATCCATACATTGATCATTGAAACAAAAATTCTCATCACATCGAGGATGCTCCGTCGTTGTTCCATTATTAATGCAGGTTGGTGTAAAGAGTAACTAAAGAGAGAGAAAGAGAGAGGGGGGGGGGGGGAGAACGAAAAGAAGGAAGCTGGCATATAAGATATTGTAACTAATACAGAGTCTATATTATATTATTGTACAACCATCTTTATAATAATAATAAGTAACTCGAGTGGAGAGAGAGAGAGAGAGAGAGAGAGAGAGAGCGCAGAAGAAGGCGGCCAATGTGTGAGGAGGTAAGATTAATTATTATTAATATGTATAGAAGTTGAGAGAAGATATAGAGTGAAGAAAAAGCCAATCGCTATTTTACCACTTTTCCAATCGCGTTAGAGTAGTTCGTAGATACACCTCGTATGTCGTCTTAAATCATCTACTGTTCCAAGCTGCCGTTAGTTATTATTTTTAGAGATAATTTTAATTGGTTTTACGTACAGCGTTATCCTCTCGATCGATATGCTCGGATCGATATTCGACTGGAGTATCGATCGCCTTTCGAATAAGTTTTGTGGAAAAACTTGAAATTTTCTTCTTTGTCAATGGACAAGAGCTAACGAGAGAAGATGGTTTCACGACGACATTTTTCTGTTTGACAGCAAATGAGGAATTTCATTTGCTTCTTAGAAATCATTAGTTACCAGTTACGCACAAACCAGACCGGAATTAGCGACGCAAACGAGATTTTATTTGTCATGGACAGCAGGTAGACCTTAGCGTAGGTGTATTAGCGATTAGCACCTTAAAACCATACTGTACCTAAGAAGCAACGTATTTAGCGTAATATTAAGATCGAAGTTAGGCTGTAAGACTCCTTAGTTTTTAGAGATTAATAAGCTCATTGTGACAGCAATCAGAGAATGCCCCGTGGTCCGATCGCGAACGATTTTCCGCCTTTCCGCATGATCGATCCCGTCGATACTTCATCCATTTCACCCTCCTAAGACCAGATCGGTTGTTGTGAAAACTTCAATTCTTGCTGCACTCCGATTCTGCTTGATTCGGGAGAACCGACCAACACACACACACACACACATGTACGTACGTACGTATATCTGATAAATTTAGTCGCACGTTACATAATCGCTCCTACTTTCGGGAAGACTTTAGCGAGTGGTTAAATGATGCATCGGTGCAAATTTCTATTAACGATCCATTACGGTGCTATGTCTTCCTTGAATAATACAGAGGGAAATCTTGGTGAAATTTTGATAGTTCGTGTCTCATTTCAAGTACGACGCGAGACGTAATCGGGTCAAAGGTTGAATTTCGGGGAAATTGGGTTCTCGTTAATTTTCTTATCGAATCACCGGTAGGTCGAGGGGGAGGAGGGGGTCGGGGTATTTTTCGCAAAAAGGACGAATCGACCCGAGTGGAGTCACGACACGGGTCCCCGGCTGTACCTTTGCTCACGGAATATTCTATTATTTTCGATGCGGCCCTCGCAAACAATGTGGAGGGATTCGATAATTATCAGAGCATCCCCAAACATCGTTACTGACCGAGCGCCTACGCGCGGCCGTACTCGTCAAACATTATGCGCACCGCTTAATGAGATTGATGCAATCACCCGATGCATTTAATCCTACCAATTTACACTGGTCCTAATATCGCGCGAATATTCCCCTAATGGAGTCGCTAATGAGAAGCAGGAATGAGTCGCTTTCCTCCCCCCCCCCCCGTCCGGCAGATTGCTAGAAGCTTTCGTTTCATTCAACAGCTCACAACGTCATTTCCCAAATCATCGTATTCGATTTCAGCCGATTCACGAAATTCCAGCTAACGAAACTCTGAAAAGTCTTCTCGCGTCTGACAAAACTCGGGTTCTACTCCTTGAGCGGCGAGTGGTGATCCGGACGATACGGCCCCCGGTGTCCAGAGAGCAAAGGAATAATCGGCGCGCGAGGGTAGTTGTACAATTTTCCATTAATTTCAATTGGAAGCATTTGATGCGGGGGAAATGGAGTGGCCACGCTGCAGCAGAAGCATCGAAAAGCAATTGCGCGTGAGGGAAAATAATGGACGGAACGAAACCGGAAGAGTTTGCTATGCAGATTCGTCGGAAAGGGCTGTGCTCTCCAAGTGTCGCGATCCGCGGACCGGGTTGGCGGTGTGTTAACGATTTTATGGGGTGGGCCCCCGTCTAATGGGATTATCGGATTACTTTCATGTCGGTACGAGTACTCCCGCGCGGTTTATTACCTTCGCACGGTGGATTATACGCTCATTCTTGAATCTCCTTGGCCGTATAACCGCGCGTTCCATCGAGCTCCCCCTCTCCCTCCCATTTGCGAACGAACCGGATCTCGTCATAACGGCGCGCAGTTTAATTAATGCAAAATTCGTGAAACCGCCGATTCCAAACTGTCTTCTCGGCTCCCCGGCTGAAATCCGGTCACGTTCTTACCGAAGATGATCGGAGTTTGGATAAAGCACTTTGGATAAGTGTCACGGTCTTTCCCCGAGCTACAGGAATTTCTTTAATCTCCCGTGAAAATTAAATTCGCTTCCGGAAAGTTTAACGTCGTCCCGGCTGTATCTGGGAATTCGAATCGAGAAAAATAAGAGTGCGATTAGGACCATTAGGAGATTTCAGTGGAAAGTTACATTCGAAGGTTCTTAGGTACGGACGTACGTACGTACACGTACGTACGGTACGAACGTGGTACACGCGCAACCCTCATCCAGCGTGGATTCACCTGAATGATTGATCGCACCGCTTAATTATTTTCGCCGAAGTCACGAGGTCGGTTCCGGGTGATTCAGCGAAACTAACTTCACGGCCAAATCCCATCGGCGAGTTCCCATCCTCGTTTAATTTCCTGCTGCAACTATTGTCCACTATTGGATTTTTAGCGTCAGTCGACTTCTGTCTTGGCGAGTGAATTTCACCCGCTGAGAATTCCACGATGACATTCCCAGAAGATTCTCGCCCGCGATATGCCCCCGCCAAAGGGGATGTTTCTCCCGCTTGATCGGACATCCTTAATGGCGCCCCCTCCCATTAAAACGTGGGTTCGATTTAAAGCATCAGATATTAGGCTCCCCCTGAAAACCATACGGGGTAGCTATAGCCCCATGGAAATACACACCGATCTGGCAGAGGCGGAGAGGGGAGGGAACTTCAATCAAGGGACAATCATCCCTCGACTATCAATTGAACTTTTTTTATCGAATCATCGGCTAGGCCGACCCTTTTATCGAGCAACGACAACCAGCGAATTTTCACGAGCAAAAAGTGTCACGCGCCTTCTTTTCCCAGGATTGACATTCCTATTGCGTTATCATTCTGCATTCAGGAAATAATTGACAATTCGACACACGTGCGCATTATACGTATACGCGTGTATATACGTATCGCGAGCTGTCATTCGAACCTCGACATCTTACATTGAAAGGATCTCTCATCAACTTTGATCGAACGAATTAATTGGCGCGTGGATCAGGAACGCGACTAGTCGCATTCTGGCAATTTTATTTTAGTCGGATTCCCAGTTTCTCGAATTCCTCCAAAATTTCCTTCATCGAAATTCTTCCAGCTTCGTTAGGTCAATCGACGAGATCCATCGGAAGTCATTGAGGGACTTCCGAGCAGTTCCGGGGATTCGAAAAGTGACCTCGTCACTTTTACCCAATGATGTAGCGCGCGCGCGCGCGCATTAATGTCCATCAGGGTTTTCTCCTAACAAATTCCAAATGTTCCGGAAGAATGTAGCTCGCGAATAGGAATCGTACGTATTTACGTGTCTGTATCGTTATATCGAACGTACCGGAAGTGCCATCTGGACGGCACGTTGCACGCGTGAAAAAGGCCGCGGGGTGATGGTGTATAAAAAGGGACGAGGGAATTTACGTTTTGAACACCGCAAGAGTTTCCCGGCGGAAAAATAATCTGGACCCGGCAGTAATGTTCTTTAACAAGCCACAAGCCAAATCCACGGCCGCTAATAGAATCCATCAAGCCGTTGAATATACAATTAATAAGAGAATATCATTATTATGTACAATACACTACTCTGTATACACATTCCTGAGCGAAATCTCTGAAAAGTATTTTTACAAATCCCCGGGCGTTCTCTTAGATGAATTTGTAGAATTGAAACGTGGCAGGAAATTACAGCAATTAGCAAGAAAGTAGAGCAAACGATTTCATTGGCTTGTAGACTTGTAAAAGAAGGGAAGCTTCGCGATGCTTGCGAGTCCGATGCTCAAGAGCGGTGGCCAGGGTGAAATTAGGCGTTGGTACAGTTAGAAATATGAAATAAGATTCCTTACTTATATCTCATCCACTCGCAGATTGTCGAATTTCAATTAAAATTCTGAATGCCATCAAAGCGTCCAGAGAGAAGTTTCCAATGGCTGGAGCTCAGCTTTTAAAATCACCTTCCGAGCGTTTAAGTGAAATTTCACGCATCGAAGGTTCTCGCGAAAATTGAGGGAGCCTTTCTTCTCGCGAAAGAGAGTAATCGTGTGATAATTTGTTAATTTTATCGATCAGAGAAAGGAATAATTGGAGGAAAATGGGCGATAATGGCAAAAATGCAATCACAAGCATACCTTGGGGCTACGGGGTGAACGGGGAAGGGGGAAAATGGTAAAATCCTGTAATCTCTCGATTTAATGGAAAAAGCAATATTGCGTATATGAAAGTGTGATTGTATGTATGATAAAAAAGTGTGACAAGAATAAGAGGGTAGGATGATAAGTGTGTAAGCTACCTGTGCCTTGTAACAAACTATATATGTATATATTAATACACACTAACATACATACACAAGACATATATTATATATATATATTATGCGTATAATATATATATAAATATATATATAAAAAAAAAACTCTCACACGGTAATCTATTTAACAATCGTTGCCGTCTCTTCTGATAAAAAAAATAACAAAACCCCTTCTCAGAAACTTCATTCAGCGCAGATAGAGAAAAAGAGCAAGAGGACAAGAAAAACTGAGAGTGAATGAACGAGCGTAAGAAAGAGAGACAAAAAGGACAAAGAACGCGAGTGTGTGTGTGTGTGTGTGTGTGCGCGCGTGCGAGAAAGAAAAAGAGAGAAAGAGCGTGCATGAGTGTACGTTTTAAAGAAGAAATATGTTGTTAAATAAAATAGCAATAATCGAATTTCAGACTGAATTATAATTGAATATTATACCGCATCTTTGTTGTCGCGAAAGCGACGCGAGCGTGTTAATTATTATTATAAAATACTGTTACAGTGTCTTGCTACATTGGGGAGATTGAATAAATCTCGAAGCTCGAAGTGGAAACTTTATTTGCATCGTGTAACACGCTTAAATTATTTCGCTGAAGGGATTCCACGTTTTATTTGCCACAGATCACACATTTTATCAATTAATTATTTCATTTTAACTGCACTCCTCCCTTAAAATTAAGTCTTACAATTCCCAGCTGGAAAATCTCACTCTCGTTTCTTCCGCTTTTTCGTCGACGCCCACGAACGCGCTGTGAGCTTAAATTATCATCTCTTCATCGAAAAACTTTTAGATTCAACGCTGTACAGGTAAGTGGATATTGCATAATATCCATAATAATATGTATAATTAGGTAAGAGGATAAATTTTTCACGCTTATTTATACGATTCAACGTTCGATTCAACGAGCTCACCGTCATTATTGTAAATTTTCGTTAGGATTCCCCCCCCCCCCCCGTTGCATCGGGATTGGATAAATCTCAAAATTCAAAATGGCGTTTTTATTTGCAGAGAGCGGGGGTAACATGTACACCGGCTGCAAACAGTGATTACGTTGCTTTGTCTTATTTTAATTAGTCCGATGTAAACGAGTCTCGCCTAATTAGTGGCGCGAGTCAGTACGATATAACGAGTACACGCGGTGAACGTTTGCTTACTTGCTGGCTTCTCGTATCAGCTATCTGTTTTCCTCTACGCTTTTTATGATATTCGCATAACACGAATTTGCCCAATAATTATCGCGACTAGCTCGCGCTTTTTGACGATGCGTGTGTACGTGCGTATATGCGTGCGTGCGCACGTGTTTTTTTTTTCCCCCTCAAGAATCTAGCAAACTCATGAGATCCCAATTGCAAAATGCTGAATTCTTGGGAGCCCGATAAGATACGTGAATGGGAAATGAGATAAAATACAATTATCGTTTTCATTTTTAACTATTAATTCCGAGCTAGCCCCGCATTTTTTTTTCCTTTTTTTTTTCATCGGGTAATCTTTCGCCTTGAATTTTATCGAGGAGAGTTGGGCCGTTCCGCTAATTTATTTACATTTGCATTTGCACCGGACAAACTGTCCTGGTGAATATTCGCGTAAATAATTGAAGCACTTTTTCCATTCGCGAGCGCCGAATGCACCGAGCTAAATCGCCCATTGATAAATCGCCAGACTGATTCGCGAGTAGGAGGCTATCTCTTCCAAAACACCTGAGAGCAGGGGAGATCTCGAGTGAACACTTTAAAAGAAACTTTTCTCCAAATCGTACAATTTCCTTATCGTTTTTCAATCGTCTGGCGATAAAGGAGACCTTGCACAGTTGCGATAATAATTAAACAACTGTCCGGTTATTTTTAATGGTGATCTAACTCCGTGAGCATCAAACCGCCGGATGCATCCCAGCATTTTTCCATGAATCCAAAGTGAAGTTACGAGACGAGCGACCGATCGTTCGGAACCTCGGCGTGCGTATCTCCACTTAAGTTTACCGCCGAGAAGCAACCACAATCGCGCAGTCACAATTTCATTCCGACCAAATAAGACCATGGAAAGCAGGAAGTACGATAAAGGCAAAGACTCTCCCCTCTCCCCTCTCCCTCGGTTAATCGAGTTAAATGCCGCGAGCAGGTAAGCTTTTCCGAGCACAGAGGGAGAAAGCCACATTGGGGATGAAATTGGCAGAGATCCGAGGAATTTCCCAGGTAAGGTATCGATTGTCGTTCGACGGGCGAACGTTGCCAAAATTGTCATGCGACGTCGGATTTGCCAGGGTGCATGGATATTCGATACCGGGGGTGAGGGAGGGATGGATGGACGAAGCGAATAGACAGGGGGGGAAAGGGGCACCTTTTGCCAGGTGGACCCACTGCTCCCGGAGGACAGTACCGGTGGTACCACGCGACGTTTCCAGATTGGAAAATATCTGTCAGCGCGCCATTTTCGAACGTGTTGCCTAACCGAGTGGCTCTACGACCAATTGAGATTGCATGTCAGCAGCCGGTCTAGCCTCGCCAAGAACGTCTGGTTGGATCGTGACGGGACACTTTTTAATTTGTTCTCCGCGGCCCGCTGGACGCCACACAACAAATACTGACCCACATTCCGCCGCTCGATTAAATTAGACGAGGAAATCCAGCCGTTTCCACGCGAACGATGCAGAACCGACGTCTACGTTCCGCCCGTTGCGACACCGCGAATCGAGCAGCGTTTGTTCCTCCCGGGAAAATCCATCGGTCTACCCCCCGCACCCCCTAATTATCGCGGGATCGGCACCTCCGTCGGGGGAGAAAAACCACACGACGACGTGCTTTTATTCAAGGCGGAAAATTGCGCGCGCCCGCTCGTGAAACAAGTCGAAAGCTCAAATAGCTTATTTTATGGGGCGGCGTGTTTCCAAGGGATGACAGATAATGGCTGAAATGATAATTCCTAGATTACAAGCGTTAGTGTCGCTAAACGCGAAGCAGGTTATCGTTTATCATTCGGCCGGTAATAGCTGCGAAATACGAGGACCCGGTGAAATTCGACTGGGCTGACAGTGTGGGGGTTGATTTTCGTTGCCATGGAAACCCGCGAGGGGTTGGATCGACGATTTTCGCAAAGTCGCCCGATCAAGGAGAGACAGACGGGACGTGGGAGGGGGGGGGGGGGGAGGGTCGCGTAGGTACGTCGCTCGTTATTTCGTCCAGGTCTCGTTTGCAGTATCGCTCGAATCCGAATCTGAATTCGAGATCCAAGGGCGACGATCGAAAAGTCCCCTTTAAGCTCCCAGCGAAAGCTCATAAAAGCTCGTCGGCGAGTTTACGCTGATTCGGTTTGAGTGTCGCGCGTGCAATTCCGCACGGATCCGGAGGACACACCGGGTACATTCGTGGAAACGTCATATTCCTCCGGGCTTTCGCGGAATGTCCTATTAACGACGACCAATAAACGAGCGTTGCAACTTCGTTCCGCGTGTGTGCCTACAGATACGTCCGGCACCCACACACGCGAATTTCGCGCGCTTCGAAATCTCCCGCCTGCCTGACCGCCCGCCCGTTTCCTCCCCTCCGTCGTCCCTCATCGCCGATAACCGTTTGTCCACCATCCCCCGCCCCTCTCGCCACAGCTTCAACGAGCCGAATGCCCGAACAAACCCAGAGGTTCCTGATTTTCAATCGGACCCTCCTGAAAATGCACTCGTATCGAACCGCCACCCCCTCCCCCTCCCTTGTCACCAGGGGATACCGAGTCAAGACGCGCGGGGGATGATTCTGCCGAGAGTTTTCATTTTCGAGCTTTACTCGCCTGGTTGCTCGCGATATTACTCGGTGACCTTTGACCCAATGAGATCTCCGAGGAATTTGCATCTCGACTCGCGCCGAAAGAGAGAGAGAGAGAGAGAGAGAGAGAGAGAGACAAAGAGAGACAGTATAATCGAGTTGTGATTGATGTATTTTTTCCGCTTCTCGCTTCCGCTGAAGACTCTTACGTTCAAGTGGGAGAGAATTGCAGAGGATATCTTTGATAGTTACGTTGAAGCTTTCAAGTGCTGCATTCAGATGACTAAATTGCACCTGTGCAATTATTTGACCGTTCCGTTTCCTCGGTGAAACACGTGGCGCGTATCGTCAATGACGCTCCTCGACGTCTCGTCGCACGAGTCTATTTTTAGTCGACAGGAGCGAAATAGTTTTGCCCCGGAGTGTCACGCCGAGAATTTTCAAGATCGCCGAAGGCCACGCGCGGCACCGGTCCGCTTCCAGTACCCCGGGGGAAAAAGGATGAAAACTCGATCAAGGTCCCGCGGTCGTTAACGAGGAAACTCAGGCGGTGATTAGTTCCAGGCAAACTGTACACTTTAGAGGCCACGGACGCGAGAGCGAGGGGGTGGGAGAGAGGAAGGCCGAATAACGCGAAAATCGATAAATTTTAAGTAAGAGGATTAAAGAAGCGGTGACGCCAGGCTCAAAGGACCCTCCTCCGATTTTATTCCCACAGTTTCCGGCGAGTGTCGACTTTTAAGTCGACTTTGAGACTTCCGGGTAATCCTCGAGGCGTGGCGAACGCCAACGTAATCCGCCGGCAACTCTTCAATTAAGAACCTCGCTCCTTCCGTTCCCGAAAATCATCGCGCTTCCAGCTGCACGCAACAACCGCGTTACTCGTTTTCCCGTTCTAGGACCTCCGCGGGGTACTGGTTTCAGGGTCAGCCGTGGAAAAGGTTCCGATCATACGCGATCAGCACCACCCGGATCCACTCCCGTGCTTCCACCCCGAACTATTTCCCACTCTTTTAATCTCATCTCCATTTTTTGATAAAGTGTACCCGCTTTATAGTGAAATTACAGCAGCTCGAGCAGGGTGAGAGGCTCAAGCGGGGCTCGTTTAAAATTGCGATAACGTTTATGCACTGTAGTTTCCTTTTAAGGGGCCGCCGTAAATTTCTAAGTACCCGTAAAATGATTATAAATGGTTAAAGTTCCGCGTAACTGCGCGCTGACTTTGATTTAACGCGGACTTTACACGGCGGCCCTCGAAATTCCGTAGAGTCGGGAGAGATTCGTTCGCGAAACTGGTCGGCGATCTCCCGCTGCTGGACCTGCCGAACCTCCCGCTGGATCCGCAGCTGCTGGACCGTCCGAATCGAAGTCGCGCGGGGAAGTCGCCGAAAGACGAGGCCTCGGCGCCTTCTTCTCTCACGCTCATCCCGACGGTTTTGCCGGCCGCCCATCGTACCCTGGGGTCACGTGACGCTAATAAAGCGGAGATTCGCCTAATTAAGAGAGAAGGAAAGATTCGCGTCGTGCAAAACGCAGATTCCTGCGCGTCGGTCGTTTCATCGAGAATTTCTACTCGCTCCGGCAATAACAATAAAATAACTGCGGCAAAGCGAAACCGCGCGCGCGCGCGCGCGACAAGCTATCTTATTTTTCAGAGACAAGGGTAAAATTATCGCGCACTATTTATCTGCCAATTATCGTATCATCCATCCATCGTCTGCCGAGGCTGCCAGAAAATTAGTGGGATCCTTCGATTCAAGGTCAATAATAACCGCGACGAGCGACCAGTGGAATTTTTGGGAATCGACGAAGAACTCGCGACTGGAATCGCCAAGTGGAATCTGATCCACGTGCGGCGGACCAACCACTATACGTGTTTTGTTAACAACATTGCGAATGCGTGCGTGCGTGCGTGCGTGCGAGCGTATGTGTGCGCGCGTATGCGTGTGTATTAATTCCGACGATCAGGGTGTTCTCGAGCGTTCGCTTTCATTCCTTGTTAACGTCTCGTTGGATCTCGTGCGAAATACTCGCGGGTCCGGGGGAGGGGAGGGGGAGAGGAAACGTTTAATTCGAAAGTAATAATTTTATTCGTCCCTCACCCTGAGACCACCCCACCATGGTCGAATATTACGCGGAGAATGATTTGTATGGAACAATAAGTTATATTAGCAGGCCGTTGCGGCGACTGCTGGGAATGATAAAAAGTCGCAGCTGAAAATACGATGACGTTTCTAGCATGTTCCTGATGTGGCACGGTGATTAGCAGCAGGTTCCTCGGCCGGCAGCCATTGTTCCCGGCAATTATTGCATAAACGCAAACGCGGCGTTATCGAGCATCGTAAAACGGCACGTTACGTGTCCAACAGCACCACCCCAGAAATGGCAGGAGGACAGCTGGAAAAAATGATTGGCACGGAATGAACCGAGTCGAGCTGAAAAAAACTCAGCTGAAATGAACTGAACCGAACCGAACCGAACTCTTTCGAAGAGTCGATCGTCGGAGCCTTCCGGCGTCCGGGGATCGGTGATGCCTCTTTCTCTTTTACGCCTCCCCCAACACCCTGGGACGCCGTACCATTTATGGCTTTTCTCTTTTCCCGCACGCGAAATTCCTCCGATGAAAAATTTCCCTCGGTATCCCACGAGCGAGATTAGCCGGCGGTTAATGAAATTTCGATGGGAAACGCCGTGCTGCTCCGGGTCCCATCGATCAATGAACTTTCCTGCCCGTTCACCTTACGAATTTCATTGAGTTCGGCCCGCCCCATTCATGCGATGTTTTTACATTCTTCGATAAAGTCAATTATCTCGTTCTCAATGATGATTTCGCCCGTCTCTCGCTTATTTCATAATGAGAGCGCTCGATAAAATTAATTGATTTAGCCGAAAGCCGATTTAGCGGGCGTATCAAAGTGTATCGGACTCATGTTTAGTGAATGGCATCTTCGGGCATGAATTAGATTTTTCAAATAATAAGAGTTATCTGCGATCTTATCGAGGGCCACACAAACGCCTTGCATTAATTAGAGTGTACGTGTGAAAAACAGACGACTTCCTATCGTGCTTCTCCACGAGATAGACAATCTTAATACTTGAATATCATTCATAAACATAGTTAATTCAGGCTCCTGTCACCTGATTGGTAACTCTGATCGTTCCCGTGATTACGTCACTTCTAACGAGTCATTTTCAGCAAAGTCTCTCGTGGCCCTAATTTTTCACGGAGGAAACGCGCCACCTTAATTGCACGCCGATCCAACCTCGCCAAATGCTTCGACCAGTTCTTCCACGCGTATACGCGATATCCTTGAAAACAGTAGCCGAGAACTCTGTCCGCTGGTTAATCGTTTTCCAAGACGAGGAATCCGAGCCAATTGAAGACTTATGGTAGTACCGCGAAGACCCATATTCTCCAAAGCCATTTCTGGCAATGGCTAGCTCAGTCAAGTACCGGGTGTCATTTTTAAAAATGTCAAGTTTCCGGGATTCGGAAAAATTGGCCCGTTATCGTCGTCGGATCGTCACCGCGATCACCTGTAGCATCAATAAATGTCCGCGCGCACACTTTTTAAATATGGTCTCCTGACTTGATCTCATTTCAATGAAATATAGCCCCGGCCTCGGGTGGGAATGGTTCTGCTGGAAAATTAGTTGCTCAAAAGTAAAGTTTAGGTGGATTGTTGAACGCGCGTAAGAATGGGACCAACTTTAAGGCCACGTTTGACGACGCGTGCGCATTTAGCGCTAACAATAAACGTGAGCTGAATGTGGGACAAGGAAAGTCGTGTCGTGTCGTGTTGTGTCGTGTCGTGTCGTATTATTTCATACCTGACATCGCTGCTCGCGAGACGAGAATATTTAAAATGACAGCGTCATTGTTCCACTTATCAGCCACTGATGAAAAGCCGCGTGCAATTTCCGGCGAGATTAAGCGTTCAATTTTCCGAGGGGAGCGGCGAAATTAATCAGCTCGATCGGTACAATGATTTCCGCCAGGACAATCTCGTTATGTAGACCGTTAGCCTTCTTGAGAGTTTCTTATCTCGATATGCTGCCGTCTACTACAAATATGAAGTCTCGTTTTTCTGAGAAATTCAGTAGTTTCACGGGCCAATTATTCAAATCCCAATTCAAGTCCAATGACACTTTCGATTTTCCAGAATGAAACCTGAGAACCAGTAGCCAGTGGCCTGGAAAATAATATCGAGGTCTTGGCTAAAAAAAAGAATGTTGCAAAATTTATCATCATTCCATTTTATTAACTGCAGCTACCTCTCAGATTGAGAAATCCATCCCAGTACTATCATCCTGATAAGAATGTTTAACTGCAGCCCGATAAGAGAATCACACTCTTTCCGGGACTAAAGTATTAATTTTAATCGCGATAGAAAAAATTTTCTAGAAAATACCAAGGGTTAAAGATGATCGATACAGTGTATCGCGAGTCTTATTAAATATTGAAAAAGAAAAGGAATGATTATGAGCCCAGAGGGACCGAGAGATTCGTGCGCCTTTTCATCTATTAAATTCTATGGTCTATTAAATTGTTCGACTGTGCCGCTATACTATAATTAATATAAATTGGTCCTTAGACAGAGTGCTGCTGGTCGATGTATAAATATCTATGACTTGCACTTATCTATCACAGGCACACACGCGAGGAGCCACGTTAATTTATATCGATTAAAGGAGCAGAAAAATTTTCAATTATATTTTTTAAATAATACTCGCGAAAAAGTTTCAAGCAATTAACCTCGATTACTTAATGATTCCGCCAGTTAGTACGCATTGACCTTAGCTCCTAGTTACGGCAGAAATTGCATTTACATGAACTTAGACGTAATTTCATATGCATGTATCTCGATCAAACATCAATAACCTCATAACATTAGCTTCGATAAAAATAATAACCTGTTACTCAAGGATAAGCGACGACTATGAGGATTAACTTTCGTTCCTTGCATTCTGACACGCTGGATGCATTGGAATGCACTTTTAGAATGCGCGTGTAAATTGTCTACCTAAAAGATCCGCAGAACAGGAAGAAACGACTTCAGCTGGAGAACAGGATTGGCTCCTTACGAAGGATTATTGACGCCCGGTAATACGAGATGCAATAAAAGTGCAATAATGCATAAGTGCACATAAAAATTTGCTGCAGTTAGAGTGCATTCGGTAGTATGCAGGGGAGCTATGTCAGAAGTGACATTTCACCTGACGGGAAAATCTGCTTTTGCTTGCAGAACTGTGCGCTGCAGCAAAGATGCACCGGTGCATCAAAACTGCATATGCATTTCGGGCTAAAAATAATAACATGCTTGCCACTTCCCGCGAAAAATAACAAGAAGAGCCTGGAGATTTTTGTATATTGACTCATTCGATTTGACCGGATGCATTTGAGTGCAGCGAGTGCATCTGACTGCGTCGAGTTCGCTCCGGTGCACTTTATGTGCCAATTGGAGGAATTTGCTTACGAAATATCAGCCAAATTCATCAGGATATGACCTTTTATATCGTCTTATGAAACGCGAAATTTAACGAGAAGACCAGATGCACTTTATGCACTTCTCGCAATTGAATCAGATTTCATTCTGCGAAAGTGTTTCTTAAATATCCCTCGGAGGGGGAGAATGCAGAAATTTATCAAGAAAGGGAACACGATGCACCTGCTAAATAATGACGAGAGAAGCGCTTCGTGCAACTCAAAAAAAAAAAAAAAAAGAAGAAATCCTATACTCCAAACAGGATTATCCTTGCTAAATGTATCCTGCAAAACCGTCGCTTCCTCGTAAAATGACCTCGCACGATAAAAAGATCCATATTCATTTATTATTAATGAAACGCGGGTGCACTCCACGAATGTTTTTCTATTGCATAACATTCCTGACAAACGACTTGAGTTAAATAGTAGTGGTGATAATTGTGCTTTATCGCTGTTACACAAATGCCTATCGACCGAGGTCCTTCGGGCTTCCGCCATGCATTACGATACTCGGAAAAGTAATTCGCCTAGCCCCGATACACGTGCGCCCACGCTGCTTTTCCAAGTTTAATAAAAATCAGAGAAAATCTCTTAGTCGGAAAACTCGCCGGAAGGATAATGGAGAACGTGATCGTCCTCCTATCATCGTCATCATCATTGTCATTATCAGCAGGAAGTTGATTGGATGACACGACATTCCGAACGGAACTTGCGTTTTCTTGCGTGTGAAAAATCTTGCCGGTCATTTTGATTAGTTTAAACAGTAATTGATCCAATCGGCCCTGTTTCCCTATTTTTGTGATGACACGATCGAAGTGGCGTAACATTGCATTAGGCCTGCGATCAAAAATAACTGAAAAATCCTGCGACTCATCTTGATTCTTTGAAAGGACACACTATCGATCGAACCAGATCGCGATAGACAGTCATCGCGCTCAAGATAATCGGTGTCGGGCTCACGGAGGCTGGGTGGGGCAATTTTCTATAGGTAGGAGAGGGGGGTGGAAGGGGGTGGAGGGGAAACAAGCCGTTCAATCAATTTATATATACGAGCGTCACCGGCTCACACGAGTCATTGCGATCCCACTCGCTGCCGCGAAAACCCGACTCGTTTTCTTCGATTTACATCGCGCCCGGAGAAATTTGGAGTTTCAAGGTCAACCCATCGAGGACGCGCCCGGTCAAGTGGAGTTTCGAGGTCGGCGCATCGAGAAACGGCTCCCTGGACCCTATGAGGATTCCAGATCTCACCGATAGGATAAAGTCTTGGACATCTCGGTGGGTTTTTCCTCCTTCGCCTGTTGTTTTCTCGAAATCGACGAAAACGAGCGTCATCGGTCTCGAGGTATCTCAGAGTCGTGCCCCATGGTGTCCCTGGTATTTTCCCATAATTCCCAATAGCAGGGCATCGTGGTATCGTCGCAGAGTTCACGATGATTTCTCGGAGATCCTCCGAGAATTCCAATGGTGTTTCCGTCTCTGGAGGATAGTCGGTAATTGTGTTACAGTGACCGCGGGCCTGCTGACCTCGTGCATCGTGCCACTTTGAAAACCTGCCGGGTAGCCACGTGCCCGTAAAAAACTGGAAGAAATTCCGGTGGAGTCCTCGAGTCACGCACCTGGGGTGCTTCCTCTTCGGCAAACTGGAGGCTCTCGCTAAAGCCGAGCTTGGAAGTGGCAGCAACTATTCACCTGGATGACGTGAGTACCCTTTTAGCCGATTTTCATTTAACGAGGGGGAAGGAACGTGAAATCGCCGGAGACCCGGCTCCTCCAGGGCGAGCCGTTCCCCAATGAAAACTTTCTGTCAGGTCGATCGGTCGACTTGAATTCATCTGGTTGGAGTTAACCAGGTTTGATTTCATTCCAGGTAGTTCCACCGGAGGAGCGTGTCTTCGGCCGAGCAGAAATTGGACGTTTCTGTGCGGGATTAGTTGACGAAGGATTTACCCGTCGAGCGATTTCTCGTTATCCAGCGAAATTCACCAGGTGAGTCCGCCGCGCTTTACTTTGTCATGTAGGACGCCAAGGGGTGGGGTTTCATCGTCCGGACGCAATAAACCACCGAGTGGCCTCAGCGAAATTGCGAAACGAGAAAGAAACTGCGATTCTCTTTTCTGGCCTTTCGAAATCGGCGCGCAGGAAGCTCCGATCGATTTGCGATAAACAGCTGGTGATGCTCGAAGCCGGAAACGAGGGCGTATCTGTCAATGGCAAGTCATTGACTCGCGATGTAGAATGACGAACGGACTTTCACGGTTGTTTCCTCCACGTAAGCGGAAAGCCCCTGGATAATATTCGCTTTCTCAGTGCTTCCTCATCAAATTTGTCCCTGTCTACTTCCACCATCGTGCCCCCTCGTCCCTCCCTCCTTTTCCCTTTCCTTGACCGCATCGCGATCATCGACAAAACGCACATTTTCAACGAGGTATTGGGACATTGGGATGTAACACTGACATTGTCATTATCGTAAGTCCATCAAACAACACCACTAGTCCCTTATGTAAGTAATGTCATTTATAGCGTTCGCTCAGGAACCGGTTGTCGCGCATTTTCCGCAAAAGCGGAAAAACACAATTGGAGCGTTGCGTCAGAATTTGTCCGGACGAAAATCCTGAGATTTTTCTCGGCCGATTTGATTTTCGGGGAAACTTTTACGGGAGTCGTGATGTTGTCCGCTCGGCGGAAAAGACTTTTACTGGGAATTTTACGGAACCGGATGACTCCCGGTGAACTCGCGCGAAAATCGCCCGGTGTGTTCGTTCGAGTGTTTCAGAGGTCTGTTTGCGAATTCCTTTTGTTCTCGATGAGTCTCTGACAAAGAAAATTATTCATTATCGCGAATCTGAGCCTGACCGAGCCGCACGTGAACGATATTGGTGCCTACGAAAGGTGTATTGTTCGATTTGCACGAGGCTCGATTATCACTGATAAGAAACCGCCAAGACGCGCTAACGAGGAAGCTGCTACACTTTCAGTTATCCATTTATCCAGTTATCACCGCTGCTATCTGGAATAAATTGACGGAGCGCAATGAAAGACTGGCAAACTTCAATTAACAATATCATGGCTACCGAAACCGATCCCTGGTCGTTTCTGCCATCACCGTGGATTAATATTAATAACAATAATAATAATAATAATAATAATAATAATAATAATAATAATAATAAGAATAGCAATAATAACAATCAGAATAATTATAATTAAACTCGCACAAAGTTCGGACACACCGGTGATTTATAATGCGAGCGTGATGCTAGATATTTCAGGGCGATTTTAATTATCATAGCTGGGAAACATCATTTTGTATAATAACTACGCTAGCAAATTCATAAATTTATAACGTTAATCTAGATTTTATTCCACGTAATTGTTTTAATGAATTTCTCCTGATGGCCAGTGAAGTAGCGTGGGAGGAGAGGTGGAGGGGAGCCTGTTATAATTGTATAGAGTTATGGAAGAACAATAGAGAACCACGCAGTATTTATAATGATGAATGTGACAAGGAGAGTCCAAGGCGCGCGAGAAATTTTCTAATTTTTCAAATTAACAGACGCTCCGTAAGTGAGATCCCCGCGCGCGTGGATTTATCAGCGATAAGGGGAAACAAGATGAAAGAATGATAAGAAACGTTTAAGACCAGCTCGATTCGACAAGGAGAGCACGTAATAACTCTGTTTATTATCAGCTTAGCGCCGTAGATTATTAAAAAAGGATACGAGGTGTCAATTAATACTCGGCGCTATCGCACCTTCGCTACCCGAAGTTCGAAATGTCGAGGAGAGATAATGGAGAGCTCGAACAGTTTATTCATAAAAAATTCTCGAAAAAGGTCGTTGACTCCACTTGCCTCTAGCGGTACGTAAAACGATCGAGATCTCTTCGCAGAGAACGGTTTTCCAAATTCACCAAAATCATTTACGCGAAATCTGAATTGACATCATTGACTTTTTTACCGAAAGGGTTTTACCGAAAAAGTCCTTGATTTTTTAACTAAAAACAATCGGGTTACCTCGGACATCTGGTTACCTCGGCATTTGTCCTCGAATGCAGTAGGGCAAGGAAAGTATTCCCGCTAGTAGAGGCAGCTTACCAATTAACGTTTGAAGTTGGTCAACTCTCGAAATCACGACTTTCAGAGAAACTTCCAAGAGACGAAAGTGGTAAACCTTACGATGTCCCTTGATCCAACGTCGACAAATTTATTATTAGCGGATTAATTGTGAACGAAATTGTAATGATAGCCGATGCCCTTTTAGAAAGAAACAGTCGAACGATTAAGAGCAGTTTATTATTAGTAGTTTGTATGTCTGATTCTAACAGTGGATAGTATATTGAGATTATTAATCATAAAGAGTTATTGCAGAGAGTGGAGATAAACGATATTATAAAATTGCTAGATTATAGCTCGGGTGTAATCAGTCAAGGTGAACGAGTGGTAAAACTATGGGCTTGATAAAAACGTTATTATCACATTCAGCCTTGCAGCTTTAAAAACCGAGTAGACTCGAGATGCTGCGGTATTCGAGGTAGCGACAGGATTTCGTTAAAAAATCGCCGCCATATAAAACTAAGATAGCGCCATAAGCCATAAATCCTGAGGAATAAAGGAATATTGGAATTCTGCTGAAAACGCCATCTTTCGCCTTGCATAATCACAGAAAGATCCACGTGCCGCACGATACCACCGAAAAAGAGAAGAAAAAACTATTTACCTCCCCTTACCACCTTCTCAGAATTAATCGATCTACTTGAAGTCATTTAAATGCCATTACTTCATCGATCAAAAGTTCAACCAGTCAGATTCGTAATGCTAAGGGAGAGAGAGAGAGAGAAGGATTTATTAAGATTCATTTATTCATCTTTTAGAAATCTAATTTTCATATCAACTATTCAAGAGAGTTGTACTTAGCATTGTTCGAGGAACACACTTAATTTCTCACTATAGTTAATTTTAATTCCCATCGCTCTCCGATTTGAGATTACATGCTAGTATGCAGAATTCTGTAGAAAAATTGGAAAACGATAAAATTTCCAGTCCAATTTCGGCTCTTTATTCGATTTTCTGAAGTAATCACGATATCAATTTATAAACCAATAAAAAGTACGGATCCATTACTGTGATAAGGAGAGGACCTCGATATTCTTGAAATTCGTAATCTAAGATAAGTGATGTTCCATGTTTTCCGTAAAATACCTGAACTATTTCGATTTAAGCCAGTGAAAGATTATTGTTGAAAAATGGTTAACGTGCGGTACCGGATACGTTCGATTTTTTACAAGAAGGTACTTAGAACATAAATTTACCAAATATTTCTCCATATTTCCATTGAAACACTTTATCCGGATTTGAAATATTAAAATTCCCCTGGTGGCAGGCTAAATTTTCCTTATATTTTCAAATATCCCCTGTAAATGAAATTTCCTGTTGATTTTTTAATATTGATACCCATTCAATCGAATACATTTTTCAGTTTAAATAACAAAATCTTTCGTTCGATTTTCCTCCGCGATTCTCGCATTGCGCGAATTTCCATGAAAATACTCCCGAGATTTTTTCCACTTTGATATAATAGCGCGGTTCTTCAGCTTTTATTAGCGCGGGCTAGCCGGGTTATTTTTCATGGGAAATGGCAGAGTTCTTTGCCGAGATTTGCTAATAACATAAATTATCGTTTGACAAATTGCCTTATCGGTCGAATATTGTGCAGCAGGATTGGTACCATCACTCATCACCTGCAAATAATGATCGATAGGAGTTTTTCGCGGAAATCTGGCGGGTAATCTTAAAGTGAAGTGCACTTTCAATCTCGTGCATATTTTTTTCCTGGGCAATCGTTCGATAAGCGACTTCATCAGTATGATATATGGTGACTAGCGGTCGGTCACGAGACAATGGACGGTCTTCTTATCTGGCAACACGTGATACCGAATAACCTGTCAGAATTCACGCGCCGGGTCAGCAGGCTTGCATGCACTTGCAACTCGGAAGTGCAGCTTACTTGCTCTGCTGTGCCCGATAAAACACTTCCGTTTTGTAAAAAATATGTTTGAGCGATTCGCCCTAATCAGATTAGGCGCTCCAGTTGTATTTTCTGACGAGTCAATTATCAACGGAGTCGTTTAAATATAATTCAGCACTGCGGCAAAGGAAACTCCGGAACATTTTGCATTTTTTCTTTTTTTTATCGTTCGCCCGCTGCATTTCGCGTGCGGACTATCGAAAGGGCTTTTCTATCACTCGCGTATATTTACAGTATGAATATTTATGCTGATTTCTCCGTTTCTTCCCCGTGCGTGGATCTCCAATTCCGTCGAAGTTGCTGCTTGTTCCTACTAACGCGCTGCCAATTTCCCCGGAGGGAAATATTTGGATTTTTTGGCGGGTCGCGTCATTAAATCAATTAAATAATGTGCGTGCGGTGATCCGTTAAAGTCCGATCGAACTAGTTCGATCTGCTGAAAACTGTAACTGAAACTTGAACGAAATGAAACAAATGCAGACGGCGGCGCGCTGCTTTCCCTATGACCAAGTGAAAATTATATAGCGCGTGTGTAAATAAGCGGAGTGAAGCGGGATATAAAATTTGGATGATTTATACGCGTGAAAAAAATGAATTTCGCTAAAATTGCAAAACAGGCATAAAATTTATCTCGACGACAAGCCGGCCGGTATATTTTCCGTTTTATTGACCACCGGCTGACAGAAGAGAACGACGACACTGTCCGAGTATTTAAAACCATTTAGCTCACCGTTTAATTGTGCCAATAATTCTGTCGATGAAATAATAATGCCGTGCATTCCCGGCGATACATCAAGGGATCACCGATTGCTCGGAGCGATGCTATTTTTAAACTTTTTCGACGATCTAATTGTTACATAGTTTCAGCAACGCGAAACTACTGTGTTTTAAAGTAAAAACTCGATTACATTTTGCCGGATTTATTTCATGTCGGACCAATCTCATTTTGCTTCCCTAGTTCAGTCTGCAAATGATAGACAACAAATTTTCTTTCTCCTTTTCCATTAGAGGGATTCGTACGATTCTCTATATACTTATGCTTAAACTCGATGAAAATCCCATTTATGGGGGTCTCCTTAGACTTTTGATATGTTAGTATCCGCAGGGATACTGATGCTCGCTTATTTGTTTTATGAAAAAGATCGAGATTGGATCCTGTGAGGGGATAAAAACCTTGTGCAAGAGACGTTGCATAATTTCCTCGCGTGTTTCATTCCCGTTCTCATTCACCCAGAGCTCTCATTCTCTCTCCGTCTTCCTGACTCTTATCATTTTTCTTTTCTTATCTGCCAACTCCTTTCAATACGAGCCGAGAACGTTTTCCGCAATCTCGATGGAACTTCACCAAGTCTTGACCCACTAAAGTGTATTAAGTTTATCGTCGGACAAACACAGTCCAAGAAGATTGCGTGTGATAGAGACGGACAGATCGTGCCCGAAAGAAGCTGAAAAGAGATGAGGGAAAAGGCGAAATGTCTCGTTTTTGTTTATCGCGCAGACGAAACTTTCTCTCATCCGTGGCATTTTGATATTACCTGGGAGTAAGAAACGATTATGCCAAAAGTTATCCATTATTTCTAATCGCGTATTATTACTTAACTAAAAAAATATCATCTCTTCTTAAGTAATATTTCTTCTCTGATAAATGATCCTCTTGCTTTGTTCCTTAGTTCCATATACATTTCCGGTAACTCACTCCACACTTCCGTTTAGCTATCAAATTGAAATCAATAGCAAAGAATACAAAGATTACTACTCGCGCATGCACTTCCGATTTATTTTGATCAATGTTTGAAGTGCAAGAAATGTATGTTTAATTTTATCGCAGAAACTCGCTCGGTGATATAATGATTTGCGTTAATCGCTTCGCAACTTGGTGTTTGGATGTTATTTTACTCTCTATTACTTTAGACTTTAATGATTTTCTCTGTTCATCCGTAAATCGTGTAATCTAAGCGTAGAAAAAATTCCTAGAAACAGAAAATGACCCTTGAGTGCAATGCGAGTACATAATCTTGGAAAATTTTCTAAAATCAGGTACAATAAGAAGACTCATTGTAATAGCTGAAATAACAATGAGTAATTCCTCAGTATCGGATGACTGGAGTGGAAAATTTGTTCGACTGTAGTTTACGAGCTATGGAAATTTTTCGGCAAAAACACAAATTTTAGATTTCATAAAGCAATGTGGATTAAAATTTTTAATTTAGTCAAAAATTGTTACAAAACTTTATTTACATGTGCACTTTCTAAGAGCAATTTTCTAATAATATTCTATATAGCTAAGTTTCCAATTATTCTTCATCATGGAAATTTTTTATATGAGCAATTACGTAATTTTAATTTCTTTAATTTTAATTTGAGAGATGTATGAAGAAATGTAAACATGACAGTGCCCACGTGCGTGAAGTGTCACTTATATAATGTGACATTTACGTGTACAGGAAGTGGTGTTTTCATCTGTCAACTTGAAGCTAATTATACATAATTAACGTTATAATGTGTAAATTGTCTGGTTTGTGAAACTAAAGTGATAAAAAATGTCGACAGATCTGCAGTTCGAATGTGTTATCATTTTTAATGTTCCGTGAAACTCTATCCGAATGTCGATGTTCTTTTGAGGTTAAGTTCGCACGATATTATCAATGTTTCTCTAGACATAGAAAAATAATGCGTATACATACTCTATTAAATCACGAATAGAAATATATTTCACAATCATCTTTACACCCCTATTTTATATTTTGAAGATGACACATTAAAACAAGTACAAATCATAGAATGCTTTCGTTGTCTCATTGAATAATTTTTACACTCTTGGATTAGTGAGAAGTGATTTTTTAATTTGTTTTCGTAATTTAAATGGATTGAACTTTGAAAATTATACATGCGCACAACTTAAGTTATGATTAGTTGCATGCTTGATCTGAAAAGCCTTAGTATATACTAAGAAGCCTATCGATGATAAGCTACTTTAAATGGATCATAAAATTTGTTACAGCTGGTATACAAGATGGCATTATCATGCTATGCAGGGTTTCTGCTGTTACTGGGTAAGTGCTAATATATAACCAGATAATAAATAAATCATTATGATTTTATGATTTTAAATAATAAATTAATTTATTTTACAGTTGTTAATCAATCTCAAGCTGCTTTTGAAGTATCAGAAAAAGATATAACAGTGCATATAAATACTATAAAGGATATTAAATTAACTTTAACGTAAGCATTTCTACTGTAATGTGAATTTTATTAATAAACTGATTATTGTAAAAATTTAACTTATCATATTTTTATAGAAAACCTTTAACCAGTAATGCAACAGTATCAATAGATATCCAACATCCTGATTTAGTAAGTGCACAACCATCAAAATTTAATGTAACAATTGGTGAAAGTGCATGGGATATTATTATAAAAGGACTAAATGCTGGACATTCAATTGTTAGTGCCAATGTAACTCCAAAGAACATTACAGAGTAAGTAATCAAAACTTCTCATATAATTATGATAAATATTTAGACTTATATCAAATTAAATATTAAAAAAAAACAACTTGAACTACTTAATTAATAATATATGAGTTGTTGCTGTGTTTTAATAAAATAAAAATTATTTATCTCTTATCTTCCTGTCCTCAATATGATGAACTATTTCATTGTCTTAAATAAATTAATGCATGCTGATCCATTAAATCAGGCATAATGTGGGTGATTGCTGGTTATCAGGGAAATTATTAGTAATGCATATTTATTAGGAGAAAAACAAGTATACCTAAGGCAAAGGTTTTAGTCTGTAAAATAGAATTTTTCCACATAAATTTGTATTGACGGATGCCATGATCAAAACACCTTATTTATTTACCATGAGTAAGTTCTGAAAAGATTCCAATCAGCTCCCATACATACCAGCCCATTATTCAGTAGTAACTATTTAGATAGCCTCTTGACCCTAACTTGTCATCGAATCTGAAACTTCATATTCAGTCAGTCTATACCCAGATTTTGAGCAGGTCACAAGTTCTTACCTAATTTAGTGACAGTTGTAACTTTAAAAAGAATTAGACATCGTTTAAATATATATTTTTTAATAAAAATTATTAATAAGTGCAAGTGGTAACTGTGATCTTATAGTATTAAATTTGTGATATATTTTTAATGATTTGTTTTAACTATTAGTTGATTAAGTGATATTTAACAAAATGACTCTTTACAAAACGTTCATAATAACACAAGATCAATTAAATCAACTTAATTTTAAGTAAGAATTTTTTTTTTTTTAATCAGATATAAACAGATTAAAAGAAGTTGCTCTATTTTTGTAATAAAACGGAGAAAGAATCTTTAAGAATGCATTTAGTCACATTAGGATAAAGTGTAATGAGAATATTTTATCATTGCAGTTTTTCTCAAGCATTTGTCAGAGTGACAATTGAAAAATCAGAAACACTTCATCATATAAGTGCTGTAGTAGGATGGATCTACTTTTTAGCATGGAGTGTCAGTTTTTATCCACAAATTTATACCAACTTCAAAAGAAAAAGTGTAGTTGGTTTAAATTTCGATTATCTATCATTAAATCTTGTTGGATTTATTATGTATGCATTATTTAATTGTGGATTGTATTGGGTCCCGGAAGTAGAAGTAAGAATTCAATTCTTGAAAAATTTCCATTAATTTAATGAATGCTTTGCGGGAGTAACAATATCGAAATATGTATTTATACTTATTTGCAGCAAGAATATTACAATCGTTATCCAAGAGGTTTAAATCCAGTTCAAGTTAATGATATTTTCTTTGCTCTTCATGCGGTTTTCGCGACTGTAGTGACGATATTCCAATGCTTTATGTACGAGGTAATTAACGAAAATGGATAATTGCAATATTAAAAATTCTTTTTAACGACATTAATTGAATGTGTGTGATTATAAAATTTTAGACGGGTAACCAAAGAGTATCGACAACAGCACGAATAATTCACGGCATATTTGCCGGCTTTATATTAATATCTATGATGTTAGCATTTGCAAACACAATAACGTGGTTGGATTTCCTTTATTACTGCAGCTACGTGAAACTAGCTATAACTCTAATTAAATATGTACCCCAAGCATTCTATAATTATAGAAGGAAATCCACCGTTGGGTGGAGCATAGGAAATATATTTTTGGATTTTACCGGCGGTATTTTGTCGATGTTACAAATGATACTCAATGCATACAATTACGGTAATTATAAATTAATACGTGTGAAATATATTTTCATTGAGAGTAGGAAATATTCAGAAAAATCGTAACAACCATTCTTTTTGCTGTTGTATTAGATGACTGGGAAAGTATATTTGGAGATGCGACAAAGTTCGGTTTAGGATTCTTTTCAGTCGCGTTTGATATATTTTTCATTATTCAGCATTACGTATTGTACAGGTATGTTAATGATTATCCCTATCAGCTTTTACTTCTACAGGTACATGCTATGTGTATGCTTTTTAATGTATTTCGTTATATGGCTTTTTATCTCTGGTGTTTATTTGCAATGTATTTCGTTTGTGGTGCACGGGGGATATAGTTTAACTACATTTGCGTCTACCTTAAAAGTTCGTTTGCATCGGCATGTAACGAATCAGTAAAATGTGTGTTAAGAAATTATTGTTTATTAAAAAGATTTCCAATGTTCGCTGTCAGTTCGAAATTCAAATTTTATTGCTTTTTATTAACTTTTTACATGCCTCACAAAATCTGCCTGTAAATAAGCTTATCTTTTTCTGAAATGTCTCTAAACTGCTTATCATTTTTGTTTAATATTTTATATTGCATTCGTATAAGGTGGAGAAAACTTTTAATTTTCCAGATTTATCAATGAAAAGGTGATCGACCTCAATGGCCGAATATAATCAAGCTCATCGTCAATATAAATTTAATTTCATGTTGAAATAACTTCTTTTTATTAGCAGTTAGTGAAAAACATGAAAATATTGTAGGTAGCAGTTGTATATATTTGAAATTTATTAAAAGTACGAATTTTTGGTGATTTAGAATTAGTAAATTTATAATAGTTATTTTTTATATAGATTTTTTCATTGTTATAGGAATGAAATATTTTTTTATGTTTTTAAAGTACAGTATTACACACCGTTTTCATATTACTTGCTAATATTTTTCGTATAAAACTTTTCTAAATATTTTTTTACACAAAAGAGATTTAATAATATAGGTTTTAATTAATATGTAATTTTTTATACGAATCTCAGACTTTTAAAGTTAATAGGGATCATTTAAGAAATTTTTAATTTATGCCAAAATTAATATAATTATGTACGAATTTACATAGATATTAGCTAGTTAGAGTCATAAAATGTGTAAGGATGTATCTTATTTTACGAAAAATTGTACTAACCAGAGTAGATAGATATATTTATATGATATATATTTTTCTATTTAAAGTATATTGTAATTTTAATATATTTTATACTGGCGAGAATCGAAAAAATAAATAGCTTCGGTTCTTTACGAGAATACTACGAAGAATCGAAAATTACAAAAGCATGTTAGATATAAATGATTGTTAGATATTTAACATTATCATTGTGGGCAGATTATTAAAAAAAATCATGATATTCAATTTTGATAATTACATTTGTGGTCAACGTATTATAATAAAATATTTGCACCTTATCCTAAAATTACAATGATTCCCTAAAAGTAATATTTTTAATTGGTATTTTATTTATAAGTCTGGCATGTTCTTGCATGATGTTTTACGTTCAAATCATTTTTAAACCTTCTCTAGCTTGCATGATAGTGAAGGGATTATTAATGATTTGGCACAGAGATATTTATTTAAGTAAAATAAGATATTCTTAGTCGTCGAATTTAAAACATATAAATCATGACAGTAGGTATTTTGTTTATTATTATTACTTTCATATGTATATCTGTATTTATTATTAAGAATGTGCCTTGTGTGTATACTAACATTTTTTATGATTAATTATAAAGTAATATTAACATAAAGCTTTTGACTAATGCACATTTAATAAAAAAGCAGCATTAAAAAATTAATCTGTGTTACATGCATGTATATGTATATACTCTGTTTATATACAAAAAACATTTCAAACATTTTCACAGGGACCGCAGAGACTACACAGAAATACCGGGAGATAGTGAGGAACTACTAAAGGAAGAATTATCAGTTTGAATTACGATTTAAATAAATAAAACTGACCCTTTTAAAATAGTATTACAATAAAATATCATCGCATCGAATAACATATATAACACAACAAAAAATTGAAAGGAAAATGTAAGATTATAAAATAGAGGAGACAGTCAAAAATTCGGAATATATATTTTATACATAATGACAATTATCTTCAACAATTTGATATACATTAAGACACTTAATCTATTTATTTATATTAAACAAAGCGATATAATTTATCTTTGACATGGAGATATATTATGTAATTTGTTTTGTGATAAAAGCACATTTTGTAATTTCAAATCTCATGACGGAGGCGACTATCGATTATTAAATGACCATGCGAATCCAGAACAGCTGCGCAAGCGTTCTCAACAGCGTTGAATATAATAACACGGAGGAGTGTTGCCTGGTCTGTGTTTATAGGAACATTTGAGGTAAAATAATTGTATATGCCTTTTAATATATTACGACCGCTACTGATATATAATATCTATTTAATTGTTTATAAATTTTAATACATAATAGTGCACATCAACATCTTTAAGTTAGAAGTAATCTCATTACTAATTATATAACCTATAAGAATGTATTCTTTGAAACTTTAGATCATTGGATTGATAAGTTTTACTTTTATTTAAATGTTTTAGGATGAACACAGCCTCCTTATTGCGTGTTATGTATCCTGCGTCTAGTTTCAGCAGAAATTTAAATTGTTGGACAGCAGGAATAACAAAAAAGCATAGGAAAATCTATGAACGAACATACCCCACTCATTTAGTTTATCCAAATGGGAGTAGTATAAATATAGATTATCATCAACCAAGACAATTAATAAGGTTACCTTTAGACCTGAGTCTACTTACAGAAGAACAACGTAAGCTAAGATTAATGAAACGTATTCCAAAAACTAAAATTGTAATCCAGGAAGAAGACGATGATTTAGATTTTGATGAAAACAAATATATAAAGATGAAAAAGTAATTTGATTTTTATTTATTATAAAAATGTGCAAAAGTTTAAGTTATTGCAGAATTAATTACATATTTGTTTCTACTGTAAGATATATTATACAAATGTTTGTAAAGCAACAGATAATGTGCAATAAGATTAAATACTATACGTATGTAAAAAATATTTCTCTAAAACTTAATATTATAACAAAATATGATAGATAGTGATGAAAACTGTATATATGGTTTATATACATAATTTTATAAAATAATAAAATACATTTTCTGAATTCTTAGGAATACCTTCCATACAACTTTCTCTGTTTCACACCTTAACTTTCTTCATAGTTTTATATATCCAATAGCTAAATAAGTATGAAGAAGAGATCGCAATTGGATCCGGAAAAAATGCTGGAGAGTAAACCGCATTGACGCAAGTAAGTGAAAGTAATGATGTCCAGAAAAATAAAAAGTATTCAGTAAGAAGTCAAAAAGAAGTGCCGACATTATTCAATACTTTTTGTTCGAATTTCACAAATTGTTACGATAACGATTTAGTGTCATAATCGACGTCTGTGTTATTTATAATTGAATAAAAGTGGTAATTTGATTGACACGTTATAGCAATCGTACATTTGAGCGCTATTAGTTTTTTTATAAATAATCGCACAATACATACGCTTTGAATTTATTTTATTTTAGAAAAATTTTGATATTACGGAGAAATGAAATGAAACTTTATTTTCCTTCACTATATTTTATAGCATGGGAGGATATCGTTTGTATTTCAATAGTTTTTAAACAGTAGATAAAACACTCAAAATTCGTTCCTATTAATTGATTTTAGGAACCAATGTTCCTAATAAAATGATATAATATTTAGTAAACGCCTCGTACATATAAAATAAGGAGCACTTTCGATTGAGGTGAAACCTTGATTGCGACAGGGAAAATTCTGGAGCTGCGGTTAAGCAATGGATGAGATGTGCGGGTTGCTTATAAGGTGTCAGAACATGCTTAGCATTCGACTTGGATAGATGAGCATCATACAAATCCAGTATCGTATTAGCATTTGTCCGCAAATGACAATGCGAGGCTCGAATTATTATTAGGAAAGTAACGGCAGCCATATTGGAGAACAATTGCGATTGAAATCCGATAGCTTTTCTATTGTTGCATCCGATTGTTGAATGATGTTATCAGATATTTAAACTGCAGTTAAAATATATCTTGCGCCTACTTTTTTGTAATCTGATTTGAACGGGTCAAATTAAGAACACCGCGAGAGATAGAAAACCATTGAAACCAAATTAGAACTTGGATAATAAATCAGTAAAATGCTTCAAGATATGAGAGGCATTCGTAGAATAAAATATTTGTATTAAGTAGAAAAATGATTGTATAGAAATGGACTAAGGGTACTTCACTAACTTATCAGCTTTCAATCTGAATTTATTAGAATAATTATCCTTGATTAGATATTACAATTATCTCCCGATTTTTGTCGTTATTGTGGCCTGATTTCCCTGGCATGTAGATGTTATCTAATACTCAAAGCAAATTTACATCGGACGTCCGCTCTTAGAGTAACACTTTTCACTTAAGCACTCAGAAAGTAGCCAGCGCTAAATATCAGTAGTAAACGCAAAAGCCTGTCAGGTCCTCCTCTCTTTTAATTGAGCAGAAAATCCCGTTTGAACGTCAAATATTCCACAATGTTAAATGATACCCACGGTGCAATATCTAATAAATTTTCTTACTTGGCTAACGTGACACAAACACACATTGTAAAATTACGCACAGACAAGCAGGAAGCAGCATCCGTTAGTCAACTTTCCCACGTTTTGTAAAATCGTCTTTGATTAAACTCTTGTCAAGCTACGAGGAAAAAATCAATGATAAGGCTATAGTGCTATTAAAAGAAACCCGACAAAAGTCAATCTATGCAAAGGATAAACTTTCTTGTACAATTAATGCGATACACCCACACGCAGGTAAAAAAAATAAAAAATGATAAAACCCGTAAGATTTTCATTGGCATCATTGGTAGAATCGGACACTCTGCTTGTTCTGCGCATAAAAACGGTACTTACGGAATACCAATACGTAAGATAAGAATGCCCATACTAGCGAATCGTATACATCCGTGAGATGCACTTCTTAAAAACTTGCATAATGCAAATTCTTGCATAACGGTTACATGACTAATTTTGCGAATACTTCTCGCGAATATAGAATCAGTCGAATGGACGCAAAGACACGGATCGCTGAAATTTGAGAATAAGAATGGTGTGGGGCATTTCTTTTGCAAATCCCATACAGGTTCTCGTAGGAGTGTAAAATAAATAAGCAAAGTATTAATTAGCGATGTTTAAAAACCGGAGCGATTTCATTTGGCGTTCGCTTTGATAATTCATTACTGTAATAAGAGTGCTCGAATGTGGGAGAACGATAAAAATGGTAAAAATAGAGCGTTTATGAAAAATCAGTTAAATTATGCGTGAAACGAGTGGCGTGTGTAACGCTAAGCCGATTGTGCTCGTATCAGGAAGAAAAGCATTTATGCATTCTGCATTAAATTATGCGTGGATACCAGAAGGGAGGAGTGAAGCAGACGTGGTATCTCTCTCACGGTGCAAAGTCAAGTGCAGTTGCATCCACTGCAATTCATTCCGGACAGATATATTTATCCAATCTAGTCGGGAACGAGACGTCCACAAATAATTTAAACAAGCCATTATTTTATCCCATCAACCACATAATTTCAAAGACTTTCTTCCTGAATTGCGGCGCGTCTATCACATTTATTAATAGAGAAACTTTTCGCCGGCTTCTCACGAGCCACAGAATTTTTCTCTTCATTGCATTTCGTGCGTGAAAATCATTTCAGCGGGTACGCTGTCTTAAATCCTGAAAGTTCACTTTTATAAGCGTCAGCACTTGGGCACACAGATGCAATTATTAATACTTGCAATTAGTTCTGGTAGTTTCGGAAATATCGCGTTCGACCGAGGTACGGCGCGGCGCGTGTTGCAGTTTCGCGAAAAATCTTGAATTGCGCTACAGTTTCGCCAGTGGGAATGGAAATATGACCTATAAACGGTATTATATAACTGAATAATTGGCAATTGCCACATTGTCCAATCAATCTGGTGAAACTCACGTGAAATTGTTGCAGCTGCATTTTGACCGCGGTTAACACAATATTCGGACCCGGCCGAGAGATAAGCATCCGATAATAGTTATAATTTTACGTGGGAATGGATTTTATTGAGAGTTCGCAAGCGGCGAGAAGCAAATAGCGAAGATCGCGAAAGATGGGAGGCGCGAAGTTCAGTTCGATCGATCCGCGAAATATCGCGCCGTAAGAAATTATTTGAAATTACGAGTAAGAACTGCACAATTTAATATGAATTTCTTTTCGTGCAAGAGTAGTGACTAATGTAGCATCGCGAAGATCAAAGGGAATAAAGTGGAATATAATGGTGACCTTTATGGAAAGAAGCATCCATAAAATGGGCGAGGAGAATGAAAATACGATCTTTATGGTGGTTCTTGTCGGAGGGAGTCCTCGAGAAAAAGCTCCAAGGATAATAATGTACCGTCGATGATCTTTTTCATCAACGAGTATCATCCCCGTTTCATTCCCGGAATGAAAGGGTCCCTCGGGGATAAAATCTTGCATTTAATGATAATTTTATTGGCAAGTGGATATCCCCACCTTTTCGACCCGTGTTTCAGCGGTAAAAGAGGGGAGGTGTAGTGGCGTATGCTTATGGCAGGTAGCTACGGCATGATAACTTGGTGGGAGTCAGTTCCGTTATAGTAGGCCACGAGGTAGCAGTGGCAGCTCAGCTCGCGTTCCTATAAGCATTACACTGGTTCTACTCTCTCTCCACTGGCAAACAAGACCTGGTCCCCCGGTGAAAATCAAGCAACTGGATTTACCATCAAAATCAACAGAATCCCTCGCCTCCCCGGTCTATCCAGCACCTGCCAACGAGAATCCGCGAGAAAACTACCCTCCGCCGCAACCCTCGAGCTAACGAAAATTAATTGACTCCATTTCTAAATTGATTTCCACCGGTGTTTTTTTTCAAACGACGCGTACACACGCGCGCGCACACACACGCACACACCTGGAATGTGAAAACTTGAACTTTTCGGTGTTTGTGAAATAGCCGTGAAGGTGCGATGGCACTGAAAATTCTCACTCGATTCAGAGACTAGAGAAGGTGCGATTCTTTCGTAGGAGAAAGCGCTCGAGAAACGATTTGGGAGAGCGACTCGTCATACTAGTCTTAAAAGTCCCTTGATCTTTAATGGGAAACTCGAAAATTCCTCAACATTATTTATTTCCCATACGCGATATAGTTTGCTTCGGAAGAATCGCGTTGGAGTAGATAAGGACCGATCGAGCTTACGCGCTTTTAAAGCCCTTGACACTGCAGTCAGTCAGCAATCTGGACGATAAATCGAATATCGGTCAATGAACGAGTTCCTTGAGAGTAAGCGTCGGTGAGTTTTACTCGCGTGCCGTCTGTTTCTGAAACTGCGGAAATAAATGCAATTCTATTGTAGCGAGACGGAATTAAAAGTGTACGGTACGACTCGTTTCCAATAACGAACGCTTCGGTGACTAGCGTACGGAACGCGTGCTTGATTCCTGAACTGGAATTGGAAACATCGAGTGGACATTCGGTGCGGTGAAGGAGTGAATGTCGAAAAGAAAGTTTTTTTCGAGCTGACCGATAAACCGGAGAGCTGGAAATTGGACCACACCGACTCCGGATGGTGACCATGAACTTCTGACGAGCTGCGGATCGCCGCCTTCCGGGCTGAGGACGGAAGGAACTACAAACCCGAAACTGAGAGATGATTGGTAAACTCCTTCTGGCACTCTGCATCCTTCGATGGACCAGCCAGATCGGTGAGTCTCTCTTCTCGGTTTTTCTTTTATTTTTTTTGCCTTTTTTAATCATTCGTTCGATCGGCTAATGTCATTCACCCGAGCGAGAGAGAGAGAGAGAGAGAGAGATAGAGATAAAACGAAAAAGATTAATCTCGAGAAATGCTCAACTACCGAATGTTTTTGCAGATCGTTTTCTTTCTTTCCTAAACCATAATCTTGCTTTCATTTACTTAAATTCTATCCAGTCTCGTTCACTGACTTTTCACTTCTCTCGGTTCTTTGAACGAAACTTTCAAAGCGCCTGGCTACCAAATATTTCTATGGAATCTTTTTAATTAGCCATGAAACTTTGTTGTCCTTCCAATTACTTTACAATTCATTAAATAAATTAACTAACCGAATAGATAATTACGCGAATAGTCCACTTTAATTTACAATGAAAAAGAGAGAAAAAAATAGAGGAAATGCGTTTCTCGACTATTAAACTACATTCACCTCGGGAGAAGAAATTTCCAGAAGAATTTTTCTTATCATTGCAATTATCCTTGTATTGAATTACGAGAACACGATAAAAAACAATTTGCATTATCATTATATTTAGTATTATCGATTTGGGTGATTAATCGTATTTAGCAGCGAAAAATAGGAAAAGCCGAGTCAACGTTTGCACAATTTTTATCTTTGGACAGACCGTTTTAATTATTGTTATTAGAGTGAGAAAATAGCTTTACCCAATCAAATTCTGTCGACTGATTAAGTCATTATTAAATCCTTCATCGTAATCGTTTATGTAAAGGTATACATGGGAGAAGTTTTCATTTTTCTTTGTATTATTAGACACAGGTTCGTTGCAATCTCGTTATAAAGATTAAATGTCGTTCCAAGCACGTAACGAACCTTCGCGCTTTTCGTTTTCTAATTGTGTCATAGCGTGATCATACAGCATATCTACGAAGGACACATATTTGCAATTTCTTTCATTGCCTCGCGGATGCCTCTCGATAATTGCTAAAAATGTGTTTGACGCGCTTGTAACATTTTCTGCCAGAATTTTTCAGCGGCGTTTATTTCAAGCTGGAAATTTCCTAAAATGATTCATACAGCGCGATAAAATATTTATACAGAAACCACGACAATGTTTCGTTTTCATTCGAATTTAGCGTATTGCAAAACAGGATGGCTTTCCGCAAAATACAATTGTATCGGGACGCGAGACAATTCTAAAAGGTATGTAATGACAGGAAATATTTTTTTGCGTCAACTTAAAAAGAATAGGAAACCACGGATGTCGGTTTATTGCGTAATTTTTTCACAGGTACGAAACGCTGATAAATTGATGAGAAACAACGAGATAAATCAGATCTGTAAATATATATTTTGCGACTTGAACGTACGTGGGAGAACAGAGAGAGAGAGAGAGAGAGAGAGAGAGAGAGAGAGAGTAATTCGAATTTTAGGAGTAGATAATAGAAATAGTGAAATCAGTGGTCTAAAGATTCTTTTCATCGATGTATGCCACACAAAAGTGGTACGTGCGCGTTTACGTCTTATTAAATATTCCACCTTAAGAATTCCCAAAGAAGTAGACGAGTCATCGATATCAACATCCGTGTACGTCATCGATTGGCCAGCCTGCATTTTCAAAAAAACTAGAGGATTCGCGACGGAGAAAGTTTTACCATTGACACGATATTCCTTTTTGCATGATCTCATTCTTATACTTCTCCTTACATAAATTTCAAAAACCTTTTCATCGGACCTCTCCAATGACTAACCACTCGTACCAACCGACTGCTCAAATGTTGTATCTTCCTTTTCTACTTGGCGTCCATCCATGCACGTCAATCATTATTCACGAACGCATCTTGCGTACAAACTGCCGAACTTCGGTAAATTCGTTATATTTACCAAGTAGCATTTACGTCGTAGAACGCGTAGATATTATCTCACGAGCATTAAGAAAAATAATATCTGGTAGCATTCTCAAAAACAATGGTCCTTTAGTTGTTTCACCACTACGCGCTCGCGCTATTATCGTAAATTTATCAAATTGTTTCTCGAAGGACGCTAGTTATCCATTACTTTAATGAATTACCACGTTTCGCAACTTATTGCAAAATCTTTCGTCAATTAGACGAGTGATAAAGTTGATCGATTGGTCATAAAGTCCTTTCTTCCTTACGCAATAATGAATTAGCTTCAGCGAGGGATTGATCAACTATCATTGAAATCGCTTCGAAATCTCGCAGCTGATTCTTCGAACATAACTTTTGCTCCAAACAAGAAACCGTGGTACGTAAAATGCGATGAAACACCAAGTGGAATTGTCGAAATCAATTCGAGGCAAATCAAGAGAGGCTACTTTGCGCGAGCTGGTGCACAGTATAGAGGGTAATGGCAAATTGCAAAATTGTGCAGTAAGTGACTAAGCGAGTTGCGGAAGGGGTTGTCAGACGAGCAATGAAGTGAATTTCGATGGCAGATGGTGAAAAGCGTCCGAAGAACCAAATTAAGGACTAAGTCGTGAAATTGTAAATTGCGCGCTGGCAGTTTTGTTACAAATTGATAACAGGAGAGTCTTCTCCTGACTGATTTCTCCGGGAAGTTTCGGAAAAATTGTATAACGAGCAGAACTCGAGGATGGATCGTGCGAAGGGGCAGGAGGGAGGGGAAGGGTCTACTTTCACGAGTACGCGGCTCATATTCAGTAGAATCGTCCTGTCCAGGTGCTCGCGCTCGGTAAAATTTATTCTGGGATCCGCCGAGAAGTCCAGCCAGTGCCTTTTCAAGTCCATTTGCATTGGCGGACGCAAACCTGCGTGCATAAACTTTAAGAAAACATCGCTTTCACTGGTCGTCCAGCGTAACCTCGAGTACCACGATTCTTCCCATCAAGTTCTACTGGGTGTCCCTGAAACACGACAATTAGAAACAAAGGACTCCGATATGCGTGTCCTCGCTTCCTCGCCTCATCTATAAATCGTGACGCGCTTAACAGCACTCGCGCTGATCCAGAATTTGCAATTTATTATTTTAATGCGACTGATGATCGCGGACAGCCGAGCACCAATTTCAGAGTCGGACGAAAATCGGCGCTGAATCGCCGAAGAAATGAGCGAAACTGAAGTCGCGGTCAGTTTATTATTGAGTAACATTGATATCCATCGATCTGATAAAATAGAGTTTCGATACGAAATCGCCGAGTGAATTGAGGAAGCGAGTCGAGAGAAAATTTATCGAACGATTCCGAGCGGCGTTTCTTGGTCAGCAGCGCGGCCGTGAAATTGTATGAGAAATTTTCGCGAAGGAGAAAAAAAGATGGGGTTAGCAGATCGCGTAACTCGATGCATTGGATTACATCAGAGAATATCCACGGGGTACCAGTGAAGAGAATTACGTGGTGGTTAACGACTCCCTACAAATGGAACGGCAAACGTAACGCGGCGTATCGATATTTTTCGGAGAGTTTTACCTTGCACAAACTCGTAAACGAAATGTCTAGAAGGAATATAAATTTGCCGATGAATATATTTACCGTTGCCCAGACGTTATTGAGCGTAACTCGGTATTCTCTTTTATGCAATCGATTGCTGAAAGTCAGGCAAGGAAGACGAGGAAAATGAAAAAAAAGAAATTACGTGTAAAGATTGGGACCATCTTCGCTGAACCATGAATAACCCTTAGAACCATCAGCCACCATCTCGCAGCAGTTCTACTGGCTGGCCGATCCGATAGATTTTTGTGAAAAACAATTTGGCGACTGCCATATTGATTTTAGACGAATTCTCGGAATGAAACCAGGGGGCAGGGGAGGAGAGGAGAGGAGAGTGCGTATTAATCTTCTCTCGGTGGGAGGAAATAGGAGAAACTAATTGCGTGGAGAAAGGCGTTCGTGATAAAAAAAAAAAAAAGGGTCAAATCCCAAAGTGACTCAGAGTGTCGAAATGACGGCACATCCGCATACGTGATCCACCCGGAAGTCATTTCGCAACGTCTCTTACATCCTGTTACAGGATTAGTCTCGATAAATCCGGCCCTCGTAAAGCGTGGATCGTTGAAAAGAAATCGTACAACGCCGGTGACAACCTTGCAGTCAATTCTCTCTAAATCTGTTTCACCAAAAACTACAAAGAACCGTTCTAATTAAATCGTAATACGTTACATGGGAGATTTTCTCACTGAAACACTCGCCAATCCCTTTAATTCTTTGTAATTTGCTTTCTGTGGGTCTGTCGTTTAATCGCGGAAGCTATTTTTTCGTCCAGTCACGTATTTTACATACCTCCTAGAATATTTATCTCATTGCATTGTTGTTATTGCGAAATTCAACGAAATTTATTAACCTCTGGATCGTTGATCGTTGGTTAAAATCATAAATAAATTATCCAGGGACGATAAATATATGTTGGCCAAGTCACTTTTTATTCGACAGAGGAATATTACTTGATAAATATCGCTTGGTATCATATCTGAGAAAAACATTTCATGGAATGAACTTGGAAATGATCCGGAGGACTCGGTGGAAGGCGAGTAAACTGAAAGAAGAAAATGACGAGTAAAGTGCCTTGGTTGATCCATAATTGCACCGGAAATGATTTATAAAATATTTAATGTGAAAGGGGTACTAAATCATACTTAATCACCGCATCAGGAAACGAGTATTTTGCTTTCGGCTTTTCCAGTGGCATTGGCCTTGATGTAATATTATTCCATTTAATGCTGGTCGTTTAACCTGAAAGCTATTGCAATCCGACAATCTTCGTATCTTTATCCTCCCCTTTCTTTCTAATAGCACGCTATCTGACTTGATTTGGAAGATCCAAGATGAAATTTTAACTCGCGATAGATCCGACGTCGGGAGGTCATTCCCCGTATCAGAATACCAACGTTAGTTCACAGGATTCTTTTTTTTTCTCCTAACATTGTTTGCCGTGGGAATGATTCGAGCTATTACCATTTTGCCCAGCGGTCGGTGCCGCTGTTCAAAACCGTTCCAAGCATTTTTTTTATTGCTGATTCTTGTGCAAGGATCATCTAACGCGCGAAACAGACCATGAAGAAAGCAGGTGGCGAACGGATCGATGTACAGCTACTCTCGTAACGCCAATTTTCAGCGCGAAATTGCATCTTCTCTTACAAAATCCAAGAAATGCCATGGCGTTTTTGAGTCTCGCGTAGACAACCTAATTTTTCAAAGCTCCACTTTTGCTAGTTTCTTCCGGAGGTCGCTTTGAAAAGTTTCAGCGGAGGCTAAGGTCCTGGCAGTGTTCGCTGTCAATTCAGTAGCAGCAACCCACTCATAAACGAAGACGCGTGAATGCGTGCGTTCGTGCGTGCGTGCGTGCGTGCGTGCGTGCGTAGAGATCGAGAATTTCTAGAGACTCGAAGTTAGGCACTTTCTCCGGTACGCCGTCCGTTTCCTTTTTCACCTTCGTCACGAATCGTCTTCGACACGTCGATTTAATATAATTCGACGCTGGGCACGCGACCAGGATCGACTTCTCGTTAAAACTCGGAGAAAGCTCAAGGTCAACTTCGGAAACGATAGATCTCGCGAAAAATCTCTTTGCGCCATGCAATCTCGCGGAGGCTTAACCCTTTTGCGGTTTAACCACTGTCTCCGAATAACGGTTCGCGTACGACTCGCGCAAGTTCCCCGAGAAAGAAAATGTCGACATCCAAAAGTTTCATTTAATTTTCATCCGTAAATTCTGGCGTCTCGCGGTTGCCGTGCGGCGAGAATAATTTCCTCGCCCGTACAAACTATCGGGTTTAACGTTAATAATTGCCGTATTTTCCCCGCTGAAAAGATTCCTCCCGGTAATTGAAGGTAATTCTTGCTTCAGCATTCTAACGTTTGATCTCGTTTGTGTACCAAATGTCAGGTTTAATAACAATAGTTGGAAATTCCGCCCGAGGTAAGATCCGTCGCTCTGCAACTCTTGTCTAATTGAAGATAATTCAGTTTTAACGAGTTACGCGTTTGATCTTGGTTAAACGGAGCAGAAAGCACGATTTTTTGCGCCGGTGTATATTTATCATTTCTGCGCGTGACTCTTCGAGAAGAAAAGTTAACCACGCGAACGAATTACGAAAGAACGAAGCGCCGCTGGACTTCCCGTTCTTGTCCCCTTCCGCTTCCAAGTCAGAGCCACTTCCGCTTAGAAAATTTCTCCGATTGGTCGAACGGCCGATCGATCGGTCCAACCTGCATTTATCTCGACTCGATTTTCGGTGAAACATTTCACCGCTCGTTCTTTGAAAAAGAAAAACCTAAGGAAATCCGCTCGTTCCTCACAATCGGCATTTTTCCACTCAATTTTCATCTCAACAGATTTCATTTTCCGCACACTCTGCTCATGCCGGTTTCTAATATCCTCGTTCATCTCTATTTGATCTCGCGTGTTTTTTCGTATAATTACCCGCCAGCCTCATAATTCAACTGGTTGCTTTAATTTTCCCTGCGATTATTCATCCGGAAATTTGTGATTAATTGCATTTTCACTGGATGTAACCTTGAGCCATGGAGCCCGACCTTAAGTCAGAGCGGAGAGATTTCCGCGACTGGTTGCGATTAATAAAGCCAAGCGCGCCGCCTGCCTGAACTTTCCATACGGATCGGTTTACAGATTATCTTATTCTCTTTTTTAATCCGCTTGATCTTGAGTTACGCGCACTGAAGAGGAATGGCCTGCGCGGTCCTTCGATGGATGGGATGGAGGATGGATCTTACACCCACGCGGAGAAACTTGAAAACTGCCACTCGCCGCATCGAAAACTTTCATCAAACGCCACTTTCCGCGTCACTCGTCCCATTTGTTGAACTGTCCAAGATTTTTTCCCCCGCTTCGCGCTTAGCACGATAATTAGTCGGATTTTATCTTAATCCTCTCGGGAGGAGGAAACTCGTGTGATTTCTGATAGCGTGGCACGGATCTCCCAATGAACACGCTTCGAATATCATAAAATTATCACTTTTCCACGTCAGCTGTCTCGATCGTAAAAAGAATACGGGAGACCGCTCTCTTCTGTCTTTTTCTCTCTCTCCACCGATGCATCTCGACGATCGATTTTCCTCCCTTCTCACGAATCCTTGTAGGAAGAGATCGATAGAAATAATCGAATTCCCCCACACTGATCCAACGCCCGTTAAATTAGATAAGAAAGTTTCTTTCCACATAATTGCAATGCAGGATGTTTATCTAACAAAGAGACTCCTGGAACAAGTTCGCCTGTGCCGTCTTCCATAATTCCCTGCCAGTTCTAATCTTCCGTGACTTTGTTATTAGAATCTTCGTTAAAAGAACTCTAGAAAGTTTCGTACGTAATTTTAATGGAGGGTGTTTATTTAAATTGCACGTGGATTTAGCTCGCTCGGCGGATTCCCCGTTTACGGAGAGTCTCTCTCCTCTCGCGACTTTACCACTTGACTTTTCACGGGAAGTGAAAGATATCGAGAACCTTGCACAGAGTTTTTCTCCGTCCTGTCATCGTGATATTTAATTAGAGCCTACCCACGGCAATTGTGCGAGAACCTGGACATTTATTAGAGTCGCACAGCTGAGAGACTAATAAACGTATCGAGGAGGCGGTAGAGCTTTCGTAACAAATTCACCGTGACTTTGCCATTAAAAGACAAGACTCGACATCCTGCGGGGAGTCTCTTGCATCCAGGAAGTTATTATTTCCTCGAGTGGTCCACACGACACGTGACAACAACCAACCGGAGGAAGCTCTCGAGTTGTGTGCCTTTATGCAATTAGGCCAGGCAGAAAATTCACCGGCCTGGTAATTGCGTTAGACTGCTACAAGGATTTACATCGTCATTTTGTTTGTTCGGTCATTGCGCGGTCAATTGTTGGCGCGATGATGCGGCGAAATGCATTTGTGTGCAGGTGCACATACAGGGAACAGAGTGAAGGAGCAAAGTGAACGGATAACGGGTCCTCTTTCCACGTCCACTTACTTACATTGGGATACCGATTAAGCAATAGCCAAGATCAAATATCGAAGCAAGAAAATTTTTTCAACGACTCCCAGTCTCGGGCTATCCTTGGATAAGAGGAATTTTTATGACTGCGCATAATTGACAAAATAAACTTTTCTAGATTTCTCTCACTTTGGATCAAGCCCGTGGTTTCACTATGTTTATGCACCTCTGGGTGTGTGCGCGCGCGTGTGTGTGAGTATTGCGTATGTAGTTTCGAAAGTGGATTGGTCGATGGAAATTTTCTAGTTCGTTAATAATGAATTTCGACGGAATATCGAGTCTCCGACGATTTATTCGTAATCGACGCCTTAGAAATCAGGATTTATCGTCGTCCCCCGTACTTTTCTAGTTTTCAGTGAAATTCAAGTTCCCCGCGTAAACACAATAGCCGCGCGTATGAATAGATGAGTTTCAGCCGAGAAGAGTTTTAGTCAAGAATAGTCTCAGCTATTCTTGTGGCTTGCCATAAAATTGCATTCCACTTTCGAAGCGATTCTCTAAAATTGAAATGTTAGTTCGTAAAATGATACGTTTTATTAAATTAGATTCTCGAGAAAACAGCTGTCTTCTCAGTAGTGGACCTTGATAGAGAAAAAGAGAAAAAGAGAGAGAGAGAGAGAGAGAGAGAGAGAGAGAGAGATGCTCATGAATATAGAACAGCCACGTAATAAAAGTCGCGTGATTCACCGTTCTTCCTTGACTTTTGGGACTCTTATCGTTGTCTCGCTGGCCGAGTGGCTGGCTGACCACAGTGGGGGGAGGGCTTTCGAAATTCAATCCCGAAGAGGGTGAGAAGTGGGGAAAATGAGTTTCGTGACGAATCTGAAAAGCAATTTCGTGCTGTACCGTGTCGAGATTCGAGGAAGGTCTGGTCCGTTGCTGGAATGGATAGAGAACGTGGAACCGTAGAGTTCACTCACCTTCCATCGCTGAAAACTGTGTCACCAGCCGATTTTCAGATGCCGGAGCCCTCCCCCGCGATCCCCTCCGGTGTTGGCCGATAATCATCGTCGTCGTTACGATTCCTGACATAAGAATGCCCCGGAGAACAGTCGCGCCGAGAAACAGGCTCGACCAGCCGCTAGTTTTGCACATACGTCCAGAATATCTTTTTGGCTCTTTTTCTTTGACCTCGAAACACAAGCTCGTCGCCCCACCACCATTCGCGCGAACTTTGCGATAAATCACAAAGGATAGAGCGAGGTACGCTCCATCCGCATTGACGCGAATCAAACGTCAGGAAAAGAGTGTACGGGAAAGCTGACAGAAAAATGACCGAGGAAACAATCGGCCGAGACTCGTCTTATCCGACGCGTGTGCTCTGGCCAGCATTTCCTGCGCCAGGATTTCCGCGACCTGGAAAGAATCGCATCAGGCCCTCGTTACGCAAACCCCGATCCATGAAGATGTTATGCTCACGATTCGAAATCACGTGCTGCTCGAGAATTATGCCGCGCACAATACCGCGTGTGTGCGGATCCTCTCGCTACAATAATTCCATGGTAATTCCACCATGAATTCTCCTCGGAGCGAGTTTATCACCAGCGCGGAGTTCGTAGTCCTGCGCGGGCTTCCACACCGCCCCGACCATAAAATTCTAATTCCAAACCAAATCGTAAAGCGAACATTAATCTTTTCCATCGGGGAACTCCGGTAGGAGAGCCACGATGAAATGGCACGCATTGTATGATAATATCTACGAAGAAACGTAGAAACACGCGCGTCTGGAGTCCGACGAGCGTTCCAAATCCTGTGGGATTCGTAATACTTCTCTCTCCTTGTAGTTTATCACGGTAATTTATCATAGTTTATTGTAGCATTGTGCCGCAGGCAAATGTAGGAAGGTCTTGTTAGGATATTATGTAGACTCGTGAGAATAACGAAGAAAAGCAGACATCGTGGATAACCATGAATGAGCCGGAGGATGAAGGTTGCTCGGTACTTTTAGTTCTATGAAAATTCAAGAGTACACGAGAAGATTTCAAAAACAACCAGAAGAAGAGGATGGCAAATAGGGGGGGGGGGAGAAAGGAATATTTTGTAAGAAGAACTTTTGAGGACGTTGAGACTAATTAAATAGGCGAGGCAATGGTGCAATGGACGTCGTTCCTTGAACCCTCCATGACTTTGTCCTTGAAATCTGTAAAATTAGACCGTAGACCATAGACGATAGATCCTGCGGCGCATCTCATCTATTGCGCATCGTATTACGGCACTTTTCCAGTAAAATTCCTTTTTCTCGACCCTTCCCCCACTCGTTACTGGACGAGAGTGACGATTTAACCGAGCGATCGTCGATCCATATAAAACCAGTCACGGTTTATAATTCCATCTGGACGCGTATAATGCTCGAGTTAGCAACTGTCGCGAGCTATGCAGGAATTAAAAACTGCAAGATTTCGACACAGCTGCTAGCCGGAGTTGCACTCGCGCCATAATTTCGCTTTCCAAGGACGACGGAGTGACGAAAGGATCTTTCGACGTGCGATCGCGCTCCTAATGACCCTCGTCGAGCCAGCAGCTAGGCCAGACCAGACCGTGCGTGATAGTCGATACATTTTATACCACGTTTTATCCTCAACGATGCGAGAAGAAGGAGGAGGAGGAGGAGGGAAAAAAGTAGCGGCGCAGCAAAATTTTTTCGCCCTTTCATTTTTTTCCTTTCCGGCTGAATGCAGCGGGTTCGGTAGTCATGGTGGTCATGGCAGTCGACCAATACCGGATGCTGTACCGTACCGGTATCCATCGAGAAATCGAGAAATTCAAAGATGGCGAGGCCGCCACGATTTTCGCCGCATATCGCTGCACATTTCCACGGGGTTTCGGGGAAAGAAGTTCGCTGACCTCGAGTCGAACGCTTCTTAACGGATCGGAGCGGAAACAGAAGCAGAAGTTTAGGTGACATCTCGCGTGGGGGGTCAAAGCTATGAAAAAGTGTCTATGGAATCCCGTTGCGGAGTTCCCATAGCGTATTGTGCGTATCCGTCGTACCGTTAATTCGTCCCGACGAAGGCGGGAGGATCGTTCACCTAATTTTCCTCGCCTTCTTTAAATTCTCTCAACGTTAATTGGTCCCCGTCGACTTGGAGACTATGTCCGCGGCAAACCCCCCGGCCCTAACGCGCGATAAATATTCATTAATATTCACACACTTCTGGCAACCCACTTCTCTCTTTAATGTTTAATGTCGTGGTAATAACAGAGCCCGACGAAAATGGGGGAAAAAGCAACTCGGAACATTCCGCTGGACCTAGATTCGTACACGCACGTGAATAACTGTAATTTCCTGTCGTTTTTCTTCATTAATACCCGGCACTTAATTAGCGATCGTAAACCGATACGTGCCGCTGCTTCCGTAATATACCGAAAAATCACGTAGGAGAAGAAACGAATTATTGCCCATCGTCGTCGTCGTCGTCGTCGTCGTCGTCGTCGATCTTCCAGCTACGATTTTTATTTTACGACGTCGTTGCACGCGAATGTACCGCGCGGTGCAACTGTCAGACGCGCGAGACAATGCGACGTGCGCCAAAGATCTCCTCAGTTTCGCGGTGACGTTGATTTTCCAACTTGAATTTTACGGTCTCGCATACCGAGCACCATCCACCAAGCACCGACAACCAAAGCGGTCGATCCCTGCGTACTCTGGAAATTTTCCAGTTGTTTCCCCCAAACCACTTGGATTTAACAGTAAACCCTGGAAGTCCACTGGTTCGAGCAATTAGTCTTCCCAGGCGAGGAAAGACGTGGCAAGTGCCTAATTAGCGAGCTGGCAAGATCTACCGATGAATACAAAAAGACCTCGGACAGTTAGATCGACTGATTTTAAGGGGTCAACGTGAGAAGCGACGAGACAGTTGACTGACCGGGGACCCGTTGGAGGATGCGATCGTCTATAGGAAAAAAAATTGTCGGTACCCCGATGCAATTGAATCATTAACGAAAGTTGGACCTTTGCTCGCTCTTTGTCCCGAATGATTCCGTCATTGCATAACTTTCGATAATCACGGGAGACGCGTGAATTGATGGATGTTGTCCGTTTGTATTAACGGATCGCGACCGTTAGTGTTACGCCATTCCCTGCACCTCTAACAAGCTTTGATGTCTTTCGGAATGATGTATAGCTCGGATCACGTTTCGTTCGTGAGTTCAGCGGGGCTCACTGTCGATTTCTCAATTCCACGTCTCCTTCTTTCCTTTTTACGAGCATTTTTATTCGACCGAACTAATCTCATTTCACAAGTCATTCGGTTTCATTAATATTTCATTCGCTGGAATAAATCTTTGGGAAAAATGTCCCGGTGATCGATGCCAGGCTTTTTCTCCTCCCACCGGCACACGTATACATTGTATAATTATGCGTTTTTCTGGAAAATGCCGCGTGGCCGTGCAATCGTGTGTTTCTTTGCTGTCGGATACACGGTTCACGAGCACGCAAAATACTTGAGCAGAAATGATTGAGGGGTTTCGCAAAAGTTTGGCCAATTTTCGCGGGAAAATCACCGATTTCCCATATCTGCCCGGTATCGAGCATTGCGCAATATCGCCGGGAGTTTGTTAGCGATATGTCGTCGGCTTGTGTAATTGAGGGGAATTATGGCATTCTGATGTCAAACAATTAGGCTGTGCGATAATTATTGCGATAAGCCGGCAATTTGCTAAACAAGGTAGTCTCTCGTATCGAGGATTTCTCGCGAGAAAAGTGGCACGCGCTGTTTATCTTGGAAATATTTTTCTGGCTTTCCAACGCCTGGCATTTTTACGCATCTCTCGCGCCAATCGATTTTCCACGTTGATTTTTCTCGCTGGACAGTTGGGAAGATCAATTAAGAGAGAGAGAGAGAGAGACGGGGAGTCGTCTGGATCATAGTACAATTGGAACTATCGATCGCGACTGGATAAATCGACAAAAAAGTTTTCCTCCGAATTTTCACGAGTTTTCCGAGTAGCCCCCGTCATTTTTTCCATCGAGGGCGGCAGAAATTTCACGTCCGCGATTTCCCTTTTGCTGCAGACCTGGCAAAGTTTTTGCAAGTCACCGGACGAGTCGCCGGCAAAAAGTTGGGCGGCGAGACCAACTGGTCATTAAACGATCTTCACGGATGGTAATCCACGTGAGGTCTTTTGGCTTTCTTTTTTTTTCTTTTTGAGTTTCTCCGTATATCCAGACCTGTCTACTGGCCTCCCTCCGTTCAATCGAATCCCGATCGGACTTTCGATTATCGAACTGCCGATCGTCGCGATACCGAAGAATTTCATAAACCGAACCGAAACGAGAACTCGAATGAAGGAGGATTCTCGGAATCTCCCGCAAACGAGTATGCATTTGGCAACGAGTAACAAGTGTGCTAACCGGAAATGAGAGTTAGAGTGGAATCAAAGGTAGATCCAATAAGGTTTGTCAGCGATTTTGTCGATGGGCGCCGAATGATAAAGCGGTTCTTACGAAGTTTTTCCGGTCAGTACGCTAACCGAATGTGGGTCGTAAGTTCAAGATGTTCTCGCAGGCCAAATTGACGGCACTTCGACCCGCAAACCTTGGCAGATCTCCTTTCCTAACAAACGGTGAAAAATACCTGCGAGAGGCCACCGGCCCCACATAAGTCCCCCATGGCATTCGATCCTCTTTTTCTCCTCTCTTTCCCGCATTCCTCTCTCTCTCTCTCTCTCTCTCTCTCTCCCTGATCGCGCAAAAGTTTCAAGCGCAATCTCCCTCGAATCCACCGGGAAATTCGGAAAATTTTACTCCGATTCCCGAAGGAGTTTTACGCGCTTAATTTCATCATGCCAATTTGAGGATGGAAAAACGCGAAATCGTTTGGAGAGACGCTCTATCGTTGCCGATGGAAAAATGGTTGGCTTCGTTCAGTGGGAGTCCCTGGAAATTAATGGAGGCCGGTGGGATAACTGAACTTTCGTATCGGTTTTCTCCGTGGCATCGGGCGTCAGTATTATTCCCTCTCTCGCTTGGAAAAATAAGGAAATCGCTCCTGACTCGTCCGCGATGGCTGCGAGTGCTATTAGTAGCGGGAGAAGGGAAAGTTGCCGGATAATCGATAAAGACAGGGGACCGTGGATGCAGGTTGTCCATTACAAATAAGACCGGGGAAGATCCTTTCGAGATGATCGACTCCGACCTTCCGGTTTTCCCAGGAAGTTTTCCTCGAACACCCGCGACGACTCCCCCGAGCTCCTGCCATCGGTCTAATTAGCTTGAAAAATTCATCGAGGAAAAGTATCGCCCGTGCACGGGATATCATTGGATTAAGTTTTTAGCATTGAACGAATAAAGCGATCAAGCGGAAGACACTAAACTTCAAGTAGGAGGCAATAAGGAAGCAAAAACAGTTTATAGACCATTTTACCATCGAGCGCATTCCCCTCCCCCATCACGGATCAATATCCTCTTCTTTCTCATCGCAGAAGCTACCGTGTTACTTCGCGAGTGTTTTCGCCAATCTTTTCAACGTTCGTCGATATTTCCCGATTCCTCTTGTCGTACGCGCGTCTCTAACTCGTTGGAGACTCGCCGTGAAATCGCAAAATCATTTTTCGGCAAATATCCGCTCACACGGGACACGAGGTTACCTTCGATTGCGCAGAACCTCGTGGACGGTGGGAAGAAAAAAACCACGGTACTGTTATTTTCCAAGCGACACTCGCCTTGTACTGGCCAATTAGAATTCGTCCTGAGAGAGGACGACACACTTCCGCACTGCTGCTCTTCCAGTTGCACCACGGAGAATTCAGAGTATCATCTTTTACGGTGGAATTGCGTAAGCCAACGCAACGCGGTCGTGCGAGAATTTGCATTCGTCGTGACAAAGTAGCGGAAAAGAATTTCAGCGAATTTCCCGTGTCTCTTTGCAGGAGTTCCCTCGGTGACCTTGGCGTGGCCTACCAACCTGGATGAGTCGCTGGACGAGAAGCACGACGCTGAGATCTTCCGAGCGGTCGTGGACTCCATGAGGCAGTGGGAACTGCACAAGAGGAATCACCACAGGAACAAGAGGGAAGTCTCCAAGGTTTGCTACGAAGATGTTGGATGCTTCGAGGACACCGGGCCCTTCAGCTACCTTGAAATGCTGCCCTCGCCACCGAAGGACGTTGGAACCAGGTCAGAGCAAGCCCGTGAAAACCAACCTCGATTCCGATTCCCCGCTGCTGCACACCCATGGGGATCCATGGGATTTAGATTTTCAGAGTCTCACCCTGTCCGTCGTTTCTAGATTCTTGGTTTACGGCAATAGAAAAGCGCGTTCCGTCCCCATGGAGGTACCGGCCGACGACATAAACGACAACGCGCACCGTGCCATAGATCCTGAGATTCCCACCAAAGTGATCGTCCATGGGTTTGGCTCCGGCTGTGACCACGTCTGGGTCTACGAGATGAGGTCAGCCCTGATGTCCGTTCACGAGTGCAACATAGGTTCGTAGACACCCTAGCCCAATGTTTTACACCGCGCGGTGGAAGGGCCAAGAACCCCTTTTTTCCGTGAGAAAAACGTCTCCGTCCGAATGTTCACAGTGTGCGTCGACTGGAGTCCGGGGAGTGCGATTCCGAATTACGTGAGGGCAGCTGCGAACACTCGACTCGTGGGGCGACAGCTCGCTAAATTAATCAGAAGCTTGAACGTCCCGCTGGAAAAAGTGCACCTCATAGGTTTCAGCCTTGGAGCCCACGTGGCTGGATTCGCCGGCGCCGAACTTGGCAATGTCTCGAGGATCACAGGTTCGTAGGATTTTCAAGGGAAAACATTCGCGCGTCGGGAGGATGCGTCGAGTTCGACATGTCGGAGGTATCGACGTGGACGTTGAATTCGACCCGGTAGCCGGATCTTACCGACACTTTTAATTATCGAGTTTCGCCGATGTTCGGTCACGATTAATCGATGATTTACGCGCAAACTGTTGCAAGGTCTCGCTTCCATTGCGTTACATTCACTGCATTCCACCTTTTACCTCGGCACGCATGGCTGCGTTTCGTGCATCGTGACTTCGAGCCTGCGACGAATCAGGATTTTCACCGTAGCAGCGAGAGGAGGTCCTTAGCGGCGCAAATTGAAAGCATAAGAAAAACTAGGAAAAACGTTGCTCGGACGCGGCGGACGCTTCTCTCCACCTGGCTTTGTACAATTATACGCTAATTAGCGATATCTCGGAAGCAAACGGAAGTGGGGGGTAGGGGGCGAAGGGGGGAGAGAAGCCGCGTTGCGGAATATGTTTCAATTAATTGCTTCCGCTGTTGTCTCGCTCCTCAAAGATAGGAAATCTCTCCGTTGATTTTATCGCGTCGAAGAATTCCTGCCCCGTTTCAAGGAATCAACGAGACCCGTTGATTTTCTCCCGCAGGACTGGATCCCGCAGGGCCGCTGTTCGAGTCCCAGGACCCTCGAGCCCGACTGGACGAGACTGACGCGAATTTCGTCGACGTGATCCACAGCAACGGTGAGCAGCTGATCCTCGGCGGCCTCGGCTCTTGGCAACCAATGGGCGACGTCGACTTCTACCCTAACGGCGGAAGGATGCAAACCGGATGCTCCAACCTCTTCCTCGGAGCGGTCTCCGACATCATCTGGTGTAAGTCCCGAAGAGCGCTCTCGATCTCGAGAGTAAAATCAATTCGGGTAACTCGAACGAGAAACCTGGCCGGATTCCTCTCCTGTCGTGAAAAAATGCTTCGTGTCCTTTCTCTTACTTTCTTCCTTTTCCTTTCTACTCGAGCGAGCAAAAGTCGCGATATTACGATTGTTCGGGCAAGTCACCTGGAAAACTAAAGGGTACGCGTGTGTGGCTGTTTAGAAAGCACCGCACCAGCTTGCAGTCTCCATTTCACTCGTGACCGTCCGCGCACGAACGGGAGGATCTGGTTGCCTCCTACGCGAGAGAAAAACCTCGCGTATTCCTCGCGGTCAGGAAAGTAGGTCGAATTACTGCAGGAGACGACGGCACCGATAAACGATACTCCGTCTATCAAAAAACGAGGACCGACTGGTTTAACGCGTTCGAGTATTTCCAGCTGCGATATTTCTCCTCCAGAAAGAACTTTCGCTCCAGAATAACCGATATCTAACGACGCGCGTCAACTTCCTCACCTACTTGGACCCCGAACTCGACTCGGTCGACCTATTTAACGAGCCGCTACCGCCCTTTTCCCTTCCCCCCGTGTAAAGTCACGGGAAAGCCAAAGATCCGTCCCGCCGCCAGTCAATTCCTTTCGTTCCTTCGTGAAAATATCGCGAGTCGACGCGATCCGTGGCAATGAGAAATATGCTTCGCGTCGGTCTCTCGTTGACCCTGGTTCGAGTGTCGCAAAAATTAAGTGGAATCTGATCATTGCATTTGCAGCGAGCGCAGTCGAAGGCAGATCGCTCTGCAACCACCGCAGGGCATACAAATTATTTACCGATTCAGTGAGCCCGAAGTGCCGGTTTCCAGCATTCCAATGCGATCACGGCTACGACGGTCTGTTGCGAGGAGACTGTTTCCCCTGCGGGGTTAACGGAATGGGCAGACTCTGCGGGGACATGGGATACTACAGCGACGAATCGCCTGCCCGGGGTCAGCTGTACCTCGTAACGAGAGACGAGGAACCTTTTTGCGCTCACCAATATCAGGTTAAGGTTTATAACAGTCGCGGCGAAAGACCCACGAGGAGTTATGGGAAACTGCAGGTTACTCTGGTGGGCGAAGGGTCCTTCAACGACACCTTTGCCATGACGCGAAAGGACGAGGAATTGTTAGTAGGAGCCATTTTACAGAAGATCGTCGTTCCACATCCCGCGATCACGAACCTAGAGGCGATAGAGGTGAGTGTGTTCGACTTGGATCGCGCTAGAAGCCTTTTTTCACTTGGCGATTTTCACCTTCGAATTTCGTCGGATTTCAGATCAAGTATACCGCGTACAGTGGGTGGATATCGTCGGGACTGGTGACCTGGAGCATCGACAAAGTAGCCATAGTCGATAGTTTCGGGAAGACGCTGTCGATTTGCAAACGAGGATTGACCTTGGAGTCTGGTCGTTCGGTGTACTTGCCCCTCTATCCGGGAGAGTGCAACATCCCCTCAGAGTCGGAAAACTCCACCCTCGTAGAGCCCGTCGTTATCGAGAGATTGATGGATGAGAAGAAGGGAATTGGACCCTTCACGAAATCGCAGAACTACGAAGTTAAGGACTCTTTTTCGGTGGAAGTCTTCTCGAATGAGAGAAACAAACCGGAGAAAAGTTTAGGGCCCTTCACGAGAGAACAAAACTTGCGAATAGGAGATGATAAGGAGGGCGGCTTCAAGCCTCAGAGTATTTTTACCGAAACTAAAATATTTGTTGATCCTGACAGTCGACGGGATAACAGCCCATGGAACTTTGTGGATCTCCCCAACGATGGAGGCTCGAACTCCTTGGAGAACACAGAGTCCGAGAGAGGTAGAGGATTTTCAGGGTCCAATTTCATCCAGAAAACTTCAGCCTCTTCGCACTCTGACGAGAAGACCACTACGACAGAGTATCTACCGGAAATACAAGAACCCGTTTTGCAATTGAATAAGAAAGAAACTGGAAGATCCTTGAGATTACCAGAAATTACCGAGCCTATCCTGAGACCGCGTTCAGCCAGGCAAAATTCAAATAACGAAGACAAGGATGAGATCCAGGAAACTTCTTCAACCTCATCGAGAGGGTTCACCGTTCAATTTCTGCCAGAAAGGCTTGCTGGTATTCTGGCTCAAGCTGAAAGATACGCCAGACAAACGTTGTTACCTTTAATTTCTCAGTACACTCCTAGTTTTGTTGGTGGTGGTGGTGGTGGTGGTGATGCCAAGTACGAAGAACCCAAGTACTTTCCACCCTTGGGCGAGATCGCTGATGACACGAAGGTTACCACCATAGAACCGCTTCTATTGGAACCTGAAATTAAAGATGACGAAACTGAGGCGCAGCCCAGTAATCCCGAATCAAATGGTTTCAATGGCGAGCAACAATCCACTAGAAGTTCTGGAGCTAAGGCAATTATTATCGAAGCTGTTTATCCTGAGAAAAATAATTCAACTAACACTGAGAAAGAGCAAGTAAGAAGCGAGTGGATACCATTGACCGAATCCGCGGTTGATAAAATAGTTTCTGCAAGAGATTCTAATTCTTCGAGTCCCTTAAATTTGGAAGAGGGGAGGTGGACTGAAAATGGAAATTTATGGATTCAAAAAGCCAACATTTCTGACATCGAAACTAAAATCGATGATTGGATCCCTATAGCGCGAAGCGATAAATCGACTTCGACGGGGCAGCACACGACTACTGAAAATTCATTGGAATTATCCGTCAATAGATCAGCGAGATTAGAAAAGGTCGAAAGTAAATCTGAAACTGATGACGACAGAAAATTTATTCCTTTGATTAATTTTGAAGAGTCAACGCGAGAATTTATAAATAATGAGGAATCCAGTACAATAGGTTCCGTAACTCATATTCAAAAGATTCCTAGACCGAGCAGAGGGAACTCTCGAAGAAGTCTTAAATCTGAAATGATTTTTCCTTATGCTTATGAAAAGCAAAAGGATCCAAGAACAAGATACATTCCTCTAATTCCTGAAGAAGACATGGGAAGATCGAAACCATCGATCGAAAAAGATCGTTGAATAAAACTGATGATGAGTTTTTTTAAGCTCAAAAGAAACTGAGATTTTAATGTATTAAAGCTAAAAATCTAGCATAGCATCTAGTAAGTTGACATGGAGCTTCATAAATTTCTCTTCGCTAAGTTATTGATTAAGTAAATTCTCGAGAAACAATATCTAGTTGATAGGTATTAATTGTTATTAAATACTTGTTATATGCTTTAAGTTGTTTTGTATAGATTCGTTTCGAAAAGGTTTTTGCAAATTGCAAAAAATCTGATGTTAAAGTTTTGGTAAAAATTGGGAGTCCTTAACTTTATTATTTTTGTATATATATATAGGAATCTTTACAATATAATATATATTATATATATATATGTATACGTATACATATATATGTATATATAATATATATATATATATACACATATATTTATATATATAGTTTTTTTTCACTCTGAAGTGCTCTTTTTACGTTCACATTTATTACATATTATAATGTTTATAAATATTATTATCATCGTAACCATCGCCATCGTCGTTTGCTGTTTATTTATATACTCGACGGATAATTATTAAGAATTTGTGTGTGAACACTCGCAATATCCGTTTCTAGATTTATTGTACATACTACCAGCTGAGAAAATCGCTAAGAAACTTGCGAGTTCCCAATCAACAGTAATTATGTACAATTGGAGAACCACGTGCACTGCAATCACGCAGTTCGTAGATAATAGTCAAACATATGGAAGAGAGATGATTTTATATAGATTTATACATACATGCATATATATATACATAAATATATACATATATATGCGTGTATTCTACAAAACACACCTGTTTTTACTTAAAATAAATAATCCTTTTTGTAAAATGCGCCTTTCGGTCCAGCCCAAATAAACTCTCTTCGAACGTACAAACTCTCACACGCAATTAACAAACAATCTCAGGATATATATATACATATATATATATATGCCCACTCCTGATATGTCTCCACACAGTTACGAAATTACACATTCGCAGTCCTTCCTTTCTCGATTCTTCAGGTACCGATCGACGCATCGAAACAGAAGGTCGTTGACCCTTGACAGGTAATGTATTTGAACAAGTATTAAATATAACATGAAAACCCCTCCCTTTATACCTAAGAGAAACCAATGAAATTATGATTAAATTAAGAAGATAAGCAGATCACAGTAAAGTACATGATATTTTTTTGGTTTAGCAACATTACCATTAATAAAGGCGAACGACGAAAAGAAAAGTTCTGCAGCGGTGCTTTCTCTGTTGGGCAAGGAAGAAGAGACTGCGAATATATTCGGAAATAAATTTCAGCTCTTAGAAATATTATTTTAACAAACATACAGTCTTATTAGGTGGAACCCGTGAGCGAAATTCGATAAGTATAAAGATAAAGTCTATTGCTCTATGTAAAATTTGGTTCGGCTCGTGCAGTAATTAACGCGACGAAACGACTGGCGCAACAACCCTTAACTCTCGTACTTTCATTAATTACGCACACGCATACAGAACACACTCATACTCGTATAAATATATTACAACTGTATCCAGGACCGTTTTCACATGAAAAATATCTAAGTCCTAATGCAATTCCTATTAAATTCGACCGTTCTCCGTCGTTTCCTTCGCTTAAAGTATTTTCGCACTTGCTTCGTTCTTCTTACAATACTAAAATTATAGTGCTACAACGTATAAAATATAAGGCCGCCACATTAAACACTGACTAGATCAGTTTCATATGTTCTGCTCGAATTAGATAATCTCCTTAGCGTCAACAAAAATATCCAGGATCTTCTGCTAATAAAATAATCTGTCTCTCTCTCTCTCTCTCCCTCTCTCTGTTCCCCTTATCCTCTTTCTCACGTCCTGAATTTCTTTAATGTATGAGCTTTAATGCGTATAGCTTGTTCTCAATATTTTTCTATACTACAACACGGGCTATTTCTTCAAGTATCAAATTGAATCTAAAACATAACAACACGACGCATAGGCTCTGGTGGATTGTATCTTGTCACAGCTTACATTAATGAGCCCGCAACGATCCATTTTACTGTAATTATGAAAACAACAGCTATTCTTCAAAAGTTTTTAACAGGTTTTAAAACAGAATTTTTTTTTCCTGTAAACTACAGTAAAGTGAATCAGCAATGAGGCTTGAATTCTCTCTTAAAGGCTTATGTAAAGAACAATAGAAAAAACAATTTCTGGTATATGAGGTTAAACTGCAATTAGTAATTAAAATGGAAAATACTCATGGATTAAAAGAACGCAATTCCCGATGCCTCCGAATTATCATTATTATTATGATTATTATTATTAATTATTATTATTATTATTAATATTTTATTTTCTCTGCAGTTTCTAAATACTAGGGACTATAAGCTATTCGTGTTTAAGAATTGAGAGATTTTCGTGGCAAAAAACGAACTTTGTCAGTATCCTCATCGCCATCCAGGTAATTACTGAGTAAAAACTCGGTTGACGTTCTAAAGGACGGAACTGGCTACTAGGAACTGCGAGGCACTGCAAAAATCTCGGGGCACGAAGCAATGTTCTTTTTACGTTAGTTTCCTGGCACTAAACATCGTAGTACTGAAAAGAAAAGCAACGTCTATCGAAACTTTACAAATCTTGTAGCGCATAAAAGGGTATTACTATTGTAGGATCCTGTCGAAATTTACAATTGCACGGTTCAACACGTAGTGTAGATTATCAAAAAACATCACAGTCAGGTTTCAAGATTAGGGGAAGCGTTCTTTCTCTCACTGGCACTTCAAGTATTAAACCAACGCGAAAATAAAACTACGGCAGTATTCGATTCTGTACCAAAAGCCTTTTATGCGTAACAAGTTGTGAATTATCGTTCATCTGATTATAATCACTTGCGTTGGTAATTAATGAATTTCTGTAATCCCAAGCTAAATGAAAAGAAAAGAAAAGAGAATTAAAAACGATAAAAATACTATACCTGCGTCGAAAACAATCCCATTGAGAAAATTAGGAAAAGTTCTCGTACCAAACAGCTTCAGAAGCGATGGATGATTATATATATATAAGATCTGATGATAATAATAAGAAATAATACTTTCGCGTGACAATAAATAGTACATATAAGAGAAAAATACTCCAACACAAGTGGTTAATACCTTCACGGATTCTAGAAATTTATCTTTCATCAATCGAGAGGGCATTTATAAAATATATCAAAGTTTTGCAATATAGGCCCTTTTGAGTAGGCACACTACTACTTCGAAGAAGAGGAAAGGACAATTTTTAAGTAAAACACGTTTGAACGAGGCGCAAGGAGACTGATCTCTCATCGTAAAAAGAGATTACTTGCGCATATGAATAACTACTTCACAGATACAATAAATCTCTGCATAACAAAGATGCTTCAGCGGGATACCCATGTTCTCCATATTCGCTAGGTAAGAATCTTAAGTAATGAATACTGCAGCAGCTTGCAAGAAGATAATCGATCACTTCTTGTCAAAAAGAGGCAATTTGCTGCGTACAGCACCCTCGCACACGATAAGCCTCTGTGCCGCAGAGATGCTGCAGAGAGGCACCGTACCTTCCAAACTTGCTCGCAACAAACTTATTCTACTTGGACCTGCGTCGTGGTCTCCGAGCCTCAGACTTCCAGCTGTGGCTTGCTTCCGCTCGAAGTACTCGACGATTCTCGAGATTGTCTTATTGGAGGAACCGATGCCATTGAGACGATCCTCCCAACAGGAGTCGCCTCCGCCAAGACTAGCAATATCCTCCGAGGAGTCCGTGTAAATCGAACTGGTCCTATGATCATCCAACAGGAACAGACTGCTCGCCGCTGAACTACTCAATGTCGACGTATGGCGGCGATTAGGTGGCTCCGGACTGAGATCTTCACCAACGCAGCTCCAGAAACCGGACTCGCAGCTTCCTCGTCTCCGAGGCTCCCAACCATCCCGAAAGAGGGGATGGGCAAACAAACTTGCAGCGCCCACCTTTGTAGCCACCTGAAAATCCAAATGTGAAGGCGAAGATAAGACGAGTGAAACTGGAGCGTCGTGGCGAGTTTTCAAGGACGATTGTCGTTTGACGTTCGGAGGGAAACCGAGCTGTACCAGAGAGATTGTTAGTTTACGCGAGGCTTCTTCGAGCGTAATGTCGGGTGTATTGTTGTTAGTAGAAAAATAAACTCACTTCCCTACCTTTCTCTCCCACTTTTTTCGGGCAGTAGGACTGCTGGGCTCGGAGTTGGGCTTTTTCCTATCCAGTATCTTCGCTATACTATCGTTCTGCGCCGGCTTGAATTTAGTGACACCGTCGGCGACGCTTAGCCGAATATCCTCCAGGCTAGGAAGCTCCAGACAACTGGAGAACAAGTCTCCGAGTATCTTCTTAACACCGCCCAACGCGTGGAAAGGATTCTTCGCTGTCATTGGCCTATAATGAGGATCCCTCTTGCTAGCCAACTCTGCCACCCTTCTCGCCGAGTGACACCTGGCTTTATCGGAAGGAGTCGCGTTGTCGCATCCTCTGGCATCCGCCGACTGGCTCCTAAGCCTGGCAGTCCTGCGTTTGGTTGTTCTACCTTCTCGCACAATCTCATCCATGCTGGACATCAAGGCTGAATTCGTCGACTGACGTTTATCTACATTATCCTTGACATCCTCCCCATAATTGGCTATCATATTCTCCAAACTCGCTGTGATCTCAGGGAAGGTGGGTCTTGACTTTGGCTCGTACTGAAAGAAAATCAAGAGGACTCGTGTCACAAGTATGCTCGGGAACCTGCCTCGCGGCTGACGTAGCGACAAATCAAAAATAAGGCAAAACGTGTAAGAAGTGCAGCGAGAGCACAGTGGCGAGTAATCGATAGTTTCTCCGACATCGCTACCACTTAAACGTTCGATTAACTCCATTAATCATTCCCACGAGAACGGCCGAGTCCAGTCGTTCCAATTGCCTAGTTCCGTTCCACGAATCATCGAACCTCGAAGTCGCGAATTACAATCTTGCCCGGAAAAGACAGATGTCGAAAGATTTTGGTAGCTCGCTCGCCCGCGTTATCCTAAAATAGTTTTCCGAGGAGTCTGCAGCTGTGTACTCACCGTGCAGCAGTTGAAGGCGAGTTGCAGGAAGGCAGGTGGTGGATCAGCAGCGGCGCAAATCTCGGCCACGGCGAGGTAATCGAGGCCAAAGTTGTCCGAGCGAGGCAGGACATCCGGATCTGCGGGAACTCGTCCAATGAGCTCGCAGACGACGATCCCGAAGGAAAACACGTCCGACCTGTGATCGTACCACTGGCCCTTCAGGCACTCGGGCGACATCCAGTAAGGGCTCCCAACCGTGCTGAGTCGGTAGCCGGTGCTGGGGTCGGGGATCTTCGCCGCCAAGCCGAAATCACCGACGACAGCCGTCATCTCGTTGCTGGCCTCGTCCTTCTTGATGAGGACGTTCTTCGAGGTGAGGTCCCGGTGAAAGAGGCCTCGACTGTGCAGGTACGCCATGCCCTTGGCCACGTCCCGCGCCAGATTCATGCGCGTCAGATGCGGAAGAGCCGTGTGACGGGCCATTATCAGCTGCTCCAGACTCCCGCCATTTATGTACTCCGTCAAGGCGTGCAGTTGACCCTCGTGCACGCAAACTCCCATAAACCTGAAAGGATTAAACACGACTGAGTACGATGATGGACAAGGTCAGAGTTCAGGGACGCGTCTGGAAGAGAGTAGGCGGACGTTGGCTGAGACGACGGAGTTGCCAATTCCCTTAAGGTACTTTAAGACGCCGAGAGGGGTTTTTATCCGGTAGTATCCGGTAGTATCCCGAGATGAAATTCTTCGAGATCAAAAGTTTCCGGATTAAGGCGATCGGTGATCCGACTCGCACCTCTGGCTTTGGCTTTCGGCTTGGCCTCTATGGGGACCGGCTGGGGTGTCGAGGAGCGGCGGGCTTTGAAGAGCTTTGCAGGCGCGAGCGATGTACCGGAGAATCCTCGCACGTGTTTCGCCGTTTGCGAAATCCAATTACTCAGCGATGAAGACGGGACGGGGCGGGAGGACCTTGGAGCTCGGCAGCACGCTCGGACCCACCGGACAAAAGGTGTCGGCGAGTTGCGACACGGCAAAAATGGCAAAAGGTAAGTCCCAGCGAGAAATACAAAAGAGAAGCGGCAGATGAGAACGTTCACGAGTGAGCAAAAAGTCCCACGCGTTAAACTCGGCGGAGTTTACGGCTTGGCCAAAGTCACCGAACGATAAGCCAGGAAAGAAAGAGGAAGGTCCTTTCTTCCCGAGAGAAAAAATTAATTGAATCCTTCCTTCCCGCGTTACTTTTTTCACGAGTGTACCAAACGCGGTAAGTGCCGATATGCTTTGCCGATCGAGACATTTTCGCAAGCACGCGCGAATTGCCGACAATCGCGCGAGAGGTAATGCGCGCAAAAAAATCACCTCGTTGCTCTCAAGTAGATAAAGGCCGTGCATTTTTAAAGACGGACAGCCGGCCGGTTGTTGTTACGAGAGGAAAGCGAGTTTTAACGATTGTACCCGCAACAGGCCAGCCAGAATCAATAGGAGCTTCCGTTTAATCGCTTTAGCTTGCGACGAATCTGTTGGCTTTAACTGCGCACTGCGGAGGTAAATTAAATTCGACCCTTCGTCACGTTAAACGGATGATACGTAAAGCATTTAACGCGATTGCGAAATCATCCTCCCCCCGTCGATGAGCGAAACGAGGAAGGCTTTCTTTCTGAAAAAAAGTATAACGATCCGAGTTAGCGATTTTTCCATCCCCCGACGTCGATCGTAGATTTTTCTCGCTATCGCGGAATTTTGACGGCGAGACGACGATCGTTCCTCGCGAACATTAACGACGGACCCTTTAACGAATCGCGGTGGTCTCTCGTCCATCGTTTTCCAGCGGTCCATTTCACGAGATAGCGCGGTCGACGCGAGTCCGCTCGCGATTAGGGATGGGGGTGAGTGAAATCTGTCGAGGAACTCTCCGACCTTCGGGATCGGTTAATCCCGAAAGCGTAACAAGCCGTTATTTCCCGCACGGATACGTCGAGTTCTAAGTTATGACATAACGCGCAGCCCGCATACATCGTAGTTGCTAGACGTTGCACCGTCGGACGACAACGCATTCCGGCGATATAAACGGCTTGGCCCAGATTCGGATGTGTTTATCCTCTCCTCCGCCTAGCGGTCTTATTTCTGGCATTCCTCTCCTTGAAGCCCGCGAAAACTCTCCACTCGTTTCCACGTACTTTTCAGCCACTCCAATTGGCCTCGAAATCCTCGCCGACCAATCCTGCGATTCTCCGCGGGGACTCCGCCGATGCACCCCTTCCCCTCCTCCTCCACCCCCGCTCGACGAGATCAGAATTAGTCGAGTCGATGCTCGAGATCGGTAAGATGTCATGGACTCGGCAAGAGGAGGTGGTGGAGGAGGAGCTTTTCGATCCTGCAAGCTCTCCCGCGAGCCGAAGATCTTCTCACAGATTTCGACGGGCAAAAAACGCGCTGAAAATAACTTTGCCGTTTCTGCGAGATTCTTTCGCTCGCTCGAGGTGGTCCCGCGCGCCACCGCGCGTTTACCGCAAGGCGACGCCGCTGCGAAATTCGGCTGAGTGACGTCATCCAGACCGGGAAGTTCCGTATCGGTTGTGGCGTGGTTTCGCATGGCAAAGTGGACCGGAATTTCGAGCTGGACTCACCTGAGAATGTTCGGATGGCTGAGCTTGTTCATCAGCTGAACCTCCTTGAGCATATTCGGCCTGTTGGCTGGCAGTTGATTCATTTTCAAGACCATCACCTGACTGGTTACTTTATGGGTGACCTGGAATAGTTGATTCTCGATTATTCAACTGGCATGCCCCGAGTGAGATGCCGTTCGATTCGATCGAGCACCGAACGGAACGATTAACGAGATTTCATACGCGCGAACTTGTGCTCGTTCATCGCTCCCTCTCCAATCCATCCCCCCTCCCCCCACAACCGAGTCCGCGCAATGAACAAATTTCTTACGTTTGATCGAACTGTCGAAGCGTGGACAGTCGATCGAGTCAAAGTGTTCGCGTAACTCTAGATGAGACATACGCGATAAAACGGATCTGCTTTCATCGAGTTGAGCTTATCCGATGAAATTTAATTAGACCAATTCCATGAAATACGAGCATCCTGATGAATCTCGAGATTTCATTCAGGAAATTTATGGACGCGCGCGCGCTCATTAAGTTCGCTCGCTGAATCCACGGACTGGCAATTCCACTTGATTAATGGAATTTAAGGAAATGCAGGAAAATCGCTTAATTAACCCATAGACTCCATGGGGCGCTGTAAATAAAATCGAGTTCTCCGCATCTTGCGCGGCATGTGCGCATACACACGCACACGACGCACACACATACACCGGTGAGCGTATAGGTGCACCCCCTCCTCTCTTTCAGGATACCGAGTGGTGTACCGGGTAATAGAGGTTGCATAATTTTTTCGTACTTTCTGTCAGATTGCCCGGTTGCATGGGAATTTCGATTAGCATAAGCATCCGTCAAAGTGTGGGCTGTCAGCAGGTGCGTTGCAAATGATAGACGCTCGCGGAAAAATGGCGGCGAACTGGAAGAGCCACATCCGCCTGTTCCACCGACGATACGAATCTCGTCGAGGCGTTTTCACAGCTCGCGACGAGCGCCGTCGGGAGAATAAAAGAAGATTCTCGCGAAAGAGAAATTTCTACTAATGAAAGCCAGCGGCAATAGCAGAAGCGGCGGCGGCGGTGGCAGCGGCGACGACGACGGCAGCTGGCCGACGTTAGCCTGAAAGCTACCGCGCGATAAGCTTTTTGCTCGTCGGATCCTTCAAGGAGGCTCGCGCTCATTATGTTTCTATCCTAAATTATACGCGTGGCACTGTAACACACTTTTTAGCCAGGTGCCATAAATCACTCGTCGATTTGCTGGAGATACAGCAATTATTCGGCCCGCTTGTGTAACAACGTGTTTATCTTTGCGGCTCCATTCCGGCGCCGCCGAACGATCTCTCCGAAACTAGCATGGGAGTTCCGTATTTCGCTACACGACCCGCGTCGTCTGGAGTCGCGAGAATTCAGGAGTAAGAACGCAGGAAGTCCGGTTAAGAAAATCCGGCGCGTCCGTGAGAAAATCGGTCGGTGTCGCGGAAATTCCGAGGGTTAAAAAGCCGAGAATATCCAGAGATTCTAGCCAGGATTCCTTGGCAGTGGTTGTTGGGTTTAGTTGGGTGGAGGCCAAACGATGACGAATACGAGAGAAGCCGCGCCGCCGTCGGGCGTTTAGGGATAAACAGGAGTCGGCGGAAAGCCGCGCTTAGACTCCTAGTCGATGATATCGGCAGGGAAAAAATCGAGCGCGAGGGCAACGTCGAGAACGAGTTCTCGAATTTTCGCGAGGATCCGAAAAGAACTCACCTCCCTCCCCTCAACCTCCGCCAAAAAGCAACAGCACTAGCTCTTTATTGGGTTTTTTGACGCTTTTCGCACGGAGATTCCACGCGTCGATTCTCCGCGCTCGACTTCTTCAAGTAGAAAAGGAACGAGTGTGCGAGACGCATCTCACGGGTTTTCCTGACTATCGTCGGGATTCGCGATGACGTAATCCGAACGAATCGACGGATGAATGGATGGATGGATGGATGATTGGACGGAGAACCTGGGAAACTCGTCCTTGCGTATTTTCGACGCTCTCGCCCGAAACGCGCCGGACTCTTTCGCCGGAGAAAGCAGAGCAATTGCATTGTGCGCCGGGAAAGTAATTAGCGAAGATCGAGGATCGAGGATCAAGAATTTCGTGGCAAGGCAATTACAGCGCGCGCACACATGCAAGAGTAAACCCATTGTCGGTGATCGATGTCTCCGGTCTCTGTGGAACCTCAACTTCCGCTCGGTAGAAATTCCCGGTGAACGGGTTCCGCGTTGACCTACAAGGTCATCTTGTGGAACACGAAATAGTCGGGGGCACCCCCGGGATTTTTTATCCCCTCGGATCCTACGCGTTTTACGATCGTTATTACTTTTACTCAAGCTCTGGAGAGAGAGAGAGAGAGAGAGAGAGAGAGTGAGATGATTGTCTTCGGCTGATTGGAAATTAATCGGAAATACTTGACGATCGAGATCTACGGAGATCGGTTGTACCGATTTGCACCTGCTGTGAACTCTCGATGAGAAATCGGTGCAGTAAATTGTAGTGACGCGCTGTTGCTTGTTATCTCATCGAACCCTGATCACTCTTAACGGCCAAAGTAAGCCACTCGAGATTTCGATGGACGATCGATCGATCGGCAACCCGTTTCTCCGGTAATCGCGTGAAATTCCGACCGATTTCGTTTCCACTCGCCAATCAATTTTCATTTCCTCCCTCCGGCCAGCCAGAGATTTTCATCCAGTCGCGCGAAATTATCTCAGGGAGTCGGGTCATCCTCGTCGAGGGTAGATTTCTCGTTAAATTTTCCCAAGAATTTTCCTGCGGCAACTTTTTCAGTCACGAACGCTGTGTGGATGCAACCGAGTAGGGATGTAAGACTGCGTGCAAAGACGGAATAACAAATCAATGGAAATCGCTCGTGTACAGACAGGGAGACATCGGTTCGCCCGGATGCGAATCCTCGGGGTGTTAAATGAAAAGCTTGCGAAAATCCACCTGACGAAATCTAAAGCGGATGTGCTTTCCTTTCCGTTTGTTGCTGCGAGTGTAGAAATAGTCTCTCGAACACGCGGACCGGAGAGAAAGTGCAACGATGGACGTGAGAAAGGGATCGATCCAAATTTCTCGCGATCGATTATCATGCGAGTGTCACCGTCCGTTCTCCAGCGATTTTCCTCCTCTCTCCACCGAACCACCAGTTTTCCTCGACGAACTCTCTCCGATACCAAAATCTCGAGTTCGATCAAATTTCCAGCGTATCCAAAAGAAAAAAGAAGAAAACAAGTGAAACGAGTCAACGCTTTCGGGGACACCAGCGATCAATCGGTTTCCCGCGGGAATTCTCGCTCGATCGCCGTGCGCTTTCGACTCGGTGTGCGTGTACACACGCGCAAATCCCAGTTGCAAAAGCGGTAAAAACGCATATGTGCGAGTAAACGGAAATTCACGCGGAGAAACTGGACGTGCGCGTGCGCCATTTACATGCCAGCGTCAAGGAGACGGCGGAGGAGCGGCAGCGGCAGCAGCAACAACGTAAACACGTCGATTTCTCAAATCGCCGAGTTTCTTCTCCCCTGAAATTCTCCTTTCACGTTATTACGTTTCTTCCGAAGTTTACACAGAGGCGTGTAACTCGAGAAATACGCGCGTGCCTTCCCGTGGTGGCGTGCGCTCGCCACCGGCTAATGAATGGAATTCCCATTCATCCCGTCGCCCCCCTCGCCCCCGTAATTTCGCTATCGACATTTAACTGAGTAAGCAGAACACGCCAAGTATAACAAAGGTTTCTCACGTTCGCGCGATAGCGAGTAACTCGATTCGCCCAATTCCACGGATGTCCATCGGCCGTTCTTTCTCCTGGCAGGGCAAAACAGAAGTTGCCCGCGTGCCAAGCGTTTCGATGTTTATCCTTCGTTCCAGCTGGCATTCGCCCACGTATTATTCAATTGGGCGCGTCCACCGTCGATTTGTCCTCTCCCACTTGGCATTCCCGCTGGACGCGTCGCGTCGCGTCGTTTCATTTCGTTTCGGCAAGTTCCGATCAGCCGGGGCCGTCGTTAACGAGATCGAGTCAACGCGCCAATCAACTCGGAGTTCATCGGGGAGAAAGAAATCCGGATTTCGGCCAGGGAATACTGGGATTTCCGTGAGAGCCCGGGGAGGGAGGGGAGTAATGAATCGTGGGGGAGCGAGAGAGGCTCATTAGAGAGTGTTCGTACTCCATGGCCAACGCGCCGTGACCGGCTTTCTCGTCTGCTTCCAGCATTCTTGCTCGCGGAAGGAAATGCCCGCTCTCCGCGAACTCTTGAGTCACAGGCAAGGTCGTCTTCGTGTACTGTAAGAGTAAAACACTCGGTATTCCATGCGTGCCTCGCTCTGCCTACGTGTGTGTGTGTGTGTGTGTGTGCGCGCGCGCGTGCAAGAGAGAAAGAGAGAACGGCCTCAGGAAGGTCTTCGCCGGAGACTACGTAACGAATACCAAGGAGAGAGCGAAAGAACGAAAGAGAGAGAGAGAGAGAGAGAGAGAGAGAGAGAGAGAGAGAGAGAGAGAGAAATAGAGACCACTGTTCAATCTTCCCTCAAAAGTAAACTCTCTCTCTCTCTCTCTCTCTCTCTTGTAAATTTTCAATCGCCCGACAGGCGCGAATAACGCGATGACCAAAGCCACCCCCTTCCCTGATGGAACTTGATGGAAAATTCCGAGGAAAACAGCGATACGATACGAGTTAAAAACGAGAGCTGCTCGAGAATTGTTCGGCTTTTCACATGAAATGAAATCGACGGATATCCCTCTCTCTCCCCTCCTGTAATCCACGTTTCTTTATTATCGAACAATCGCACCTTGTTGGAGGATCGTGTTTTATTTTCAATGAAATTCGTTCGGGCTCACCGTACCGGAGTCCCACGGCCGATTTTTTGAAAGGAACTTTAATATCTCGGCTCTATTGTGGCTATCCACAGTTTTATCGATCCCTCGAGTTTAGTCTTGCGCGGGCTTATCAGCTTGACGAATGATGTAATAAAACGTGTCATATGGTTTTCGTATAATTTGCCGATTGCTCGACGCTTTATTTCCTCGGTAAAAATAAGCTGACGTAGGGAGGAGGGGGAGAGCGAACGAGCGAACGAGCGTACGTCAGAAATCGGTATCGCTCATTATCGTTATCGAATTATTACTGTCGTTAACTCCGCCAACCATGGCAAAATCATGAAATAATCATGCGACTTTACCGAATATCACAGACTATCATCCAGTATTCCGGATACGCAAGACTGCTTAAGAACGAAATTGGTTTTTCCACTGGCTTAACTCTTGCGAGAATTCCCGATATCGGCTTTTCATCCGTCCACGTAAACTACTCTCGAGTGGTTTTAATGAAGCGTCGCGGTGGTAGGGGTGAGAAAAAAATCGCACGTGTACCCGAGATAGTTTAAAACTCTATCGCGTATGCGAAGCCCCTCGGAATTTGTGATTCCAAATAAGATAAGAGCTCGGCCTAATGAGAATCTCAAGTACGCGAGCGATGATAAGGGAAGAGGGTCAAAACTTTCGGGCGTGCGAAATATTTGCTTAAAATAAATGCGCGAGTACCAATAAACGCCGGGGGGAGGATCTTATCATTTCCGAGAGAGCGAAATTTTATCCGGTCCGCCTCTGGAAATTATCGTGGAACTTACTTACTTCCTGGCAGGACTTTACGCAGTCACGTTTGAGTTAAGGTTTCAATCTCCATTAGCGTCTTCCTAATTTTCTTCGACTTCAACTGCACCGGCAATTAAAACGAGGACAGAGATTCGGCTAATTGGGAAAATGGATTTTCTATCGGCAAATTTGATTTTTTTCTCCCCGTCAGATTTTCTCCGGAGATTTCCAGGGGATGGTGGTGGTTGGTTGTCCTCGCACACTTGCCATCGCGGCCTAACCGTGTTATTATGCGGGTTATTATCGAGAATTTGCCACGTTTTCACCGAGCGAGCGATCGCTTCGCTCTGTTCTCGGGCCTGAAACTTATAATCTCCGGCAGTCATAAACGTAGGAATCATCATCTCGATAATAATTACCTTCCATGCTCCGCGATGCGATTCGAAACCTATACGCGAGCATTCGGAGCCCATAGCGCTAATAGCGATTTCCTCGAGCCGTAATCGAAAAAATAATGACTCTTTCGATTTCTTCTCGATAGCTTCTCACTTTCACTCGCATCTCGTTAAAACGTCCACTTATTCCCTCGCGTGTCCCGACTTTAACAAATTCCATTAAACTTGACCTCAAAGTAGAGAGACGCGCGCGTACAAGTAAAGAAGAGATTTATAACTTCGAACGCGCCACTGGCAAAATGTGCTGGCAGCGTTAAAATATCATTTATATTCGTGATTAATTTCTCCGCGATACTCGCGAATAAATAAAATAAACGCAACGCACGACGCGGGCGTAGAGACCAAATGGTAAAAGCCCTTCTCTTGGAATTGCTCGGATTGCTGCCGTGCTCCGAGACACGATGGAAAAATCGTGGAAATTCATACCGCGATCAATAATTCAGAGGGAAATTTCAAAGTACCGTAGTTCGGCGCAAACACAGTTCGATAACGGTGCACTCATAAATTCGATATTTTCCAAGCAATTCACTGATGTTGGAATGATTTTTCTTCCGCCATTGCCCGCGCGCCTTGGAATTTAAATGGAAAGCTTGGCCCGCGCAAAGATGTTACGACGGCAATTTATGTCTGTTTGAGAGAGAGAGAAATAAGGAGGGAGGAGAGGAGGAGGGGTCTACGAGAGAGAATAAAGCGTACAACACGAGTCTTCAGTTACGAAATTGTCGTCGATCAAGCGGGCAAAGGCAGGAATATCGCAAGAGTCGTGAGTGGGTGGGACGCGAAGGTAATAAATGGAAGGAAATTCCTCGACACGGAAGATCACTCTTCCTTCGTTCTACTCGGGACTCTTCGGCAAACGCTCATTCTCCTCCTCGACAAACCATTTTCTCGTGTCTCGCCAATCTTGCTGCTCTCTGCAGCCTTTGCGCAACTTTTGCTATTGTGCAAACCCACTCGTCGTTCAAATGCGCCAGCCGATAAGCGCCACTCGAAATTCCAAACAAATACATTGTCTTCCAATAACAACTGGATGAAACAACCTCCTCATCCTCATCCTCCTCCTCCTCGTATTCTTCTTCCTCGTTTTAGTACCCGTAAATTCTCAAACGCTTTTCACACGAATGAGCTCGGTTATCGTGTTCAATATTCTCGCGGTGCATTGCGGAACCGCGAAATTAGCGTCTAATGCCGCTAACCACGAGTCTCTCCGATGACTTTGACTTTTTATCCTCGGCCACTTATCGTAACTCGTAACTCGTAACTCGGGTTTAAATTGAGACGTGCAAAGTACGTAGCCTGCGTAGCACGCTCCATCGAGACGGGCGGAATAGTTTGCGCGATCATGTCGAAATTGGAATTTATATCGGAGGAATTGCGCGAGGGTTAAAAGTTTCGGTGAGAAAAAAAATGAAGTTTCTACCACAGAAGTTGCAGGGGAGATGACATAATACGGGAGAATTTAAAGAGAGAAGAGCAGGGAGGAATCTAATTTCGAGCGAACCTGAAATTAGCCTGGCAATATTAAAGCGTATAATTGGCTCGTACGGAGGAGTGACCCAGACGAAAAGAGTGACTCGACTCTGAATTTCTGATTCGGCGTATCACGCGAGAGATAGAGCAGGAGAGGATGGAAGCTCCAACTCGTTCAAAAATAGATCAGCCATAATATCTTTTCTCTTCTCTCCTCTCCTCTCCTCTCCTCCTTTATCCTCTTTCTCTCTTCGCGTATTCTCCTTCTCGCTCTCTATTTTTCACAAGCAAACACAGATTTCACAAAACTCCTAAGGCCAAAGGAAAATGAACTCTCGCTTTATTCTATTTTCATCGGAATCGAAAGTTCCCTTGAATTTCAAAGACGCCAGAAGAGCACACGGCGCACAGAAGAGATACAAGCGTAAACGTAGAAATTACATTTATCATCCACAATGGACTTGAAACGTCCGACGTAAATTCTCCCGCAAAATAGAAGAAGGCGGTCTGTCTCGTCAAGAGAACGTTGTATGCACGCTTGTTGTGCGTTGTACCTGTGAAACTTTCGAGTACCCGAGACGAAACGAGACGAGACGAGAGATTCTTGATTTTATTTAATAGTCAGCGATGCATACGTTCGCCATCTTCTTAAATTTCGTTCCACGCGCGCTAAGAATTTCATAATTTCATCGTTGACAAGACGCCTCCACTTGGGTCGATTAGTAGTGACAGTTCACTCTTGACTCGGTTCCAAACTTATTTCGAAACTCGTACAGGAAAATGTCGGGCCACGGAGCTCCATCGGCGATTTGCACCGGCTTACGCGAGGATTAGCGACATTACGGGTTTACGAATGCGAAGATTTATATCCGTGGAAACACAATCGGATGATGTATCCCCGATAAATATTTGAACTCTCCCACGTGATGCAGAAATGGTTCGCCAGATACACCTACCACCACCACCTTACCTGCTGCTTTTCTGCTTACGTACGGACGATTTGCCGCACGTAATGCCGGATGAATAATGTAATTCAGATATTCCGTTTTTCTACGGCTATTGAGATTTCCTCGAAATTTATGGCCGACTTCCTCTGCCCGATTTGCAACTATTCGTCTCCCATAATTCAATGACGAATATTTTCGTTCCCCGAGCGACGACGAGTCGCCTCTTCGAAATATGAGAGACGCGATCTCGAAATTTCACTAAACCTTAAAAAAAAAAAAAAAAAAAAAAAAAAGAAAAAGGTAGTACGGCAACAACGCTGATCTTTCCGTAATTTTGGATATCCGCTTTTTGGTTCCACGTGGTAACCTAATTAAACTCATTGTCCATTCCGCGTTAATTGGATCATCGAATTAGCTGGAAAACCACGGGAAGTGATTCTCCGAGAGTTGGCAGGAGTAAATTTGCTCGGTGCCAAATATGCGTGACCTCTGCCACCGCCGCCGCGGTGACCCCGCTGCGAAATGACATTTTCTAGTTGCAGTCCCGGCACACGTTCCCCGCACTGAAACCCGTTCAAGGTCAGCCCGTGGCAAGCCTGTTAATTCCCAGCGTTTCGCTGCACGGAGGATAGCGTGTGGAGCACCTGTTACACCCGAAGATAAGAATTCACGGTGGGATCGAAGATCCCGCGGGACACGGGAATTACGCGTGGTCAAAATCGAAGGAAAGCGCGTGCGGCCGATGACGTCGAACCCGGAAGAATGCAGTTTAATTGGAAAGGCTCGCTGCTCTGCTTGGCTCTCCATCTTTAAAGTGGGACTTTCGGAAAAGGTTTGGCCGGTTCTTGAAAATTTCATTCGCTCGAGAGATAAATCGGTGAAATGAAATTTGTCCGTCGCGCTCTATCCGGTAAATAGCCGCGGGGGGGGGGGGGGGGGGGGGTCCGATGACGATAATTTGTCATGGAAAATATGCGATTGCGAAAGAAGAGCTGGCTGGCGCTCGGGTAGGATCGCCTGAGAAAAATTATGCGAGCGGTATAGAAATCGCAGGTGATTTCATGAAACTTATTTACTCGAAGCTCGCGATTGGAGGAAGGCGAGTTGAATAATGCCGCGAGTACAGTCTATTTGGAACTTGGTAGGAGTGTTGCATTATGATAGACGAGGCAAGGCGGTTTTGACCTGACACAATGCGGAGGAGAGCATTCTCGCGAGTCCTGACAGCGTTTCTATTTTTAAGCGAGCATACGCGATGCGCCAAGCGTCAACTACCGGCGTCATTACGGGCCTCAGTCAATTTCCTGTTGACCTATTTATAACATTCGTCGCCGAGACACAGTTGTCAAGATTCCCAGGTTGCTCCGCAGAATTTCTTGGAAGCGCCACTCTGTTTTTCCAATTCGCCAAGTTGCGAGAGATGGGAGCGATGGAGGCGATGGAGACCTTGAATCCTTCCGTAGTACCGATAAAAAGCCCCGAGGAGCCTTAACTCGCACCGTATAAAAATGACGATAATAAACCTAGATGCGAATCTGCTAATTCCTGCCACAAGATGAAGAAAGAGAGCGGGTCGCAGGCCTCTGGCTCTGGCCTTGGAAAACTCGGGAGGATCCTCCCCGCGAAACGCTCGTCGTGGGAAAATTCATGAGCGTAATTGCAAGGTATGCACTTGCTTTTAGGCTCGCTCCACTCGTGAGCAGCTTGCGATCAAAGGCCTTGGAAACGCAACAACAACAACAACAACAACAACAGCTGGCATCTTGTTAATCTTGAATTTTGAAGGAACGATTACCCATCATCTATACACAATGAACCTCGCGTACTTGAGAAACTCGAGACCGACGGCGGTGATGGTTGACTGAATTATCAAGCTGATCGCTGAAAACCTCGGAATGAAAGAATTTCCTGAATAGCGCGGCGGAGTCGGTCTCTTCATTTTCGCGTTGCGTCGCGTTACGCGCGGAGGCCGCGAAGAATCGCGGGACGCAACATCTGGCAATTAGCTGAAAAGAACGTTGCTGCTTTAAGAAATATCGACAGGACGATGGGAGGGAGTTTCTGAATAGTCACGTTTTCTTAAGGAACAATCTGCTCGAACGAGCGTTGCAAAGAATTGCAAGACTTGCATTTTCAGGGGGTCACGTACAAGGTAGCGGAAAAAACGAATGCAACCAGCCCTGACCAAGATAAATTCAAGGAAAGAATCTTTACTGTGAATAGAGAACGTAATGAAACTTTGGAAGACGGAAGATCGAGGCGGCGAATTGCGTAACGCCAGGCACCATTCTTCCTGACACACTTGCATCGGGTTGTTTATCGCGCGATGCAGCGTAGACGCAGCATTTGCATTGTACAGGAAAGAATAACTCTTGAAGAACTCGTGCAACAAGCTTCAGTTTCAATCGTCGGGGAAACACGAGCAAAATTATGATGAAGAAACCCTCTTCCTCGATGGGATCTCCATCGCGAGAGGCCCTTGCGCAAACCGGAAGTAAGGAGGAGAACGATCGAACGAACGAACGAACGACCGTCGACGCGACAGGGTCGCGAAAGGTCGGGAGAAAAAATTCCCGCGGAATACGTCAAAAGTTTTTCACGTGCGCGAAGGATGTCCTTGGAAGCAAATCTTAACGACGGGTAGCAATTGACGCATTAGCCGGCAGATAAAAAGAATAGCAAAATCTTATTCAACGCGTTCCAGGCATATCTTATCGAGTCCTCGACAAGGAGGAATTTTGTAGGCGAAGCAACGACTTGCTTCGTGGAACTTTAGAAAATGAGTCCACAATTGTAGCAAGAAATTATCGCTGAGATAAGAGTTTCGCTGGAAGACGAAGACGAAGACGAAGGAAGCTCGTAATGGGGGCTTTTGTCGGGGTAGAACAATGTGTGTGGCGCAAAAAGCGAGGTAAGAAACCACTGGCCAAAAATGGAGGCCGTCGGTGGATCTCTCTGCCAGGTGAAGGTTTTCATCCGAACGAGCAGGAAGACTGGAGAGAATTGCTCGTTATAGCAACGAGAATTGCAACTACCGGCCGATCACGAACTCGGAATTAATTCCTGGCTTCGCTTACCTGCGTTTGCAGGCGTATCTAATCTGCGCCGATATTAATCTGCGAAAGATAACACCTTTCGGTGTGGCTGGATGCTCGAGGTGCGCACCTCGCGCGGTTCCAGCACGATAAATTATTTATGAAAGGAAAAGAAGGAACACGGACAGAGTCGAGTTCGAGTTCGAGTCCGAGTCCGAGTCCGAGTGGCCGGCGAGAAAACTGCAGGAGTCCATGTACAAGGATCATTAGGATTTCCACGAATTTCCACAGATTTTCACGGAGTTTTCCGCGGTAGCTTCTCTCTCTCTCTCTCTCTCTCTAAATTCCTTTAATTGACCTGTGGTACCGGCCTCTTGCGTTCCGATTTCTTCCTAACTCTTCCCCTACATTCAATTCAAGAGATTCAGTTCGTTACACGTTAAGATCATTAAGTCCGTTTCATCGGTACGTTGTTAGATTCGTTAATGTTAAAGTTAGCAAGAAGCAGTTTCTTTGGGAACTCACCTTGAATACCTCGGAAAAGAATCCAGAGCCGATTTTCTCCATATAAAAGTCGTCCAATCGATTCAAGGACGCCACGGCGTGTCTGAGAGCTTGGCAAGAAGCACCGGTCCTCCTCTTAGTGGAGGAGTCCTGCACAACAGAGTCACCAGAGCACACACTCAAGTTATTGTAAAAGTTCCCGGTGCCCTCCATCTCGGTGGGCCTCCAGGGGTCCCAACACTTTTCGCGATCCTTGTAGCATCTCATCGCCGAGGAAGACTGGAGTTCCGTCGGAAGGTCCTGGGGAAGGCAACTGATGCAGTTCTGCTGCATTAGGTCACTGTTTATCCTCGTCCAGTCCTTGTTGGAGGAGCTTGAGGTTTCATTGGCCTTGCAAAAGTCTTTATCGGTACTGCAGGTACTGGAGGAAGCCAAGGCTGCTTCGCTCAAGGTGTCTTTCGCGGGGGACGACCTTGATGTCAGCCTCTGGTTCGGGAAGGGTTCATTGGTAGCTCTAGCTGGAAGCGCAGGCGTGGAAAAATCCTCGAAGACGGGGTCTTCGGCCGAGGAGTCGCTTTCGGCTCGACCTCTGCCATTTGGCACCGGGTTTATCACGTCGGAAGACTTCGATGTCGAAGACCTCTTAGGTACTGCGTTGACGCTACTCGAGTTTCTCACTAGCGCGTCCTTGAAAGTCGACCTGCACGCCGTCTCCCTCGACGAAGACGAGGACGACGACGACGAAGACGAGCTCGGTGACTTTCTCGTGGCCTTGAGCGAGTCGCTATTGAGGCATGAGCTTGCCGAGGAGGACTTTTGGGTTCTGGAGACGGCGCTGGAGTTTGGCGGAGACCTTGCGGTGTAGCTGGGGCAATTTGGATTGGAGGAACATTTGTGCACAGTGGAGGACGATGCCGAGTTACCGGCTACTTTCCCCAGACACTTCGCCACGGGAGATGACTCTTTCTGAGAAGAGTACTTGGGACTGGGATTTTGGCAAGACTCCGACCTGCAAGCTCTCGAAACTTCAAGGACGGACGACGGAGAGTTTGGCTGCGGAAGATTTGTGGGTGCTTCGAACACCACCGGGCAAGCGTCCTTAAGCCTCCAGGACTTTGGCATTTCCTCGCTGATAGCCACGGGAGCTTCGTCCACCGAGAAGCACGGCAGGCACGTCGTGCCCGGTCTACTGGACACTTTTAGAGGAGCCCCACCCGTCGTGGGTGGACCCGGTGTATTAGACGGTGGTACCTTGCCAAACATCTTCACTATTATTGCTATGGCCGAAAGCTCGCCGACAGCGGTACCAGGTACATTACAATAAAGAACTCGATCCGCCTCGAACCGATCGCTCGACAGCGTTTGCGTGAAAGTCAGCGCGCGAGTCAGCTGACTTGGCGAAGCCTCCGAATCTTCTCGGCTGCTAAAGACTTAAAGCCTAGCGCGTTCGGCATCTCACACCTCTCCGCTACAGTGTCCTACAAGCTTTTGGCAGTGGGGGCAACGCGTATCAGAATCACAGCCGTGAATAATCGCTCTTGTCGGGAAGCTCGCATACTTTCAATGAGCGCGAAGACTTTGAAACTTGGCACGTCTGTTCCTTTCCTTATCGACCGATAGTGATCTACCCCGTAGAATGATCATGTGACTTTGCCGATGTTGTTGTTGTTGTTGTTGTTGTTGTTGTCGTTGCAGTTGTCGCAGGATCTTCAGGGTCGTCTCTAACGCAACTAACAGCCAACCTAAAACGCAACAATACATAGCATCAGGAGAAAATCGCTCTTTTTCTTAAAAGAAAAAAGCACTCGCCGACCGAGCAGAAAACAAAGGGAGTTTTCGCTCCAGTGGACGACCGTCGCGTCGATGTACGCGTATCTCGCGTCTGATAAGGAGTCGGACTCGTCGGTCTCGACGACGAACAACAAGTTTCACACACCTCTCGCGGAAAACCTGGCGAGAAACTGCAGTCGTCGCAACGTTGTACCTTATGGCAGTCCTGGTGCGTGCTGCGTTGCAGGGTTGACGTTTGTTCCGTCACGTCCAGGAGTCGAAGGCTTCGAGGTATTCGCGGTGGTCAACGGTGCTGCTGTCCGCCACTCGACACTCGGCACTTCGGTGAGAGTGACTGGTCGTTTGGCAGCGAAGCCCAGGCTCGATTTTAGAAGACCTTGAACCACGTGAGAATCGAAGCTTGTGCGAGCAGAGGTACGTCAACACTCGCGAACTCCGCGGACGACGGGGGTTGGGGAGGGGGAGGGGCCGTGCGCGGCAGGAGAGGAAGCATGACAAACAGCGGAGGATTATTCCGTGGGCTGTCACTTTTGTTTACTTTTGTCAACTTTCGTTCACACGCGAAAATTTTCCCGTGGCGACACCTCCCCCCCGGACACCTGTGATCCACCCCGTTACCCTCCGGGTTCGCGAAAACTCCCTAAAGTCGTCCGATGACGCTGTTTTTTCTCTTCTCTCTCTCTCTCTCTCTCTCCCTCTTCGTCTCCGTCTCCTCTCTCACTACCCTCGAGTTACCGAGCAGGGAAAATTTCACTTTCCCGGACAGAAAACTCTGGAGAGTTACCTCCGAGGGACGAGTAAACACAGTCGCACTGGCTCCCTTAAATCCGACGTCTCCAGGGCCTGGGGTACACGGGCCACTGCCCGGATTCCTGGGTACATCGCACAGTTCCCGACACTTTCACCCGGTCGAATCTCGAGAGTCGCGACGTTTTTACGGCACACGACACGCGCACTTTTCTTCACATTCTCTCGATGCGAGCGATTCACCGACAACGCCAGGCGGTAGCCATTACAGAAGTGACAAGCTCTACGAACGAGTCGAACGCCGTCTGCGGGCGATTTCCCAAACCAGGTATCAGCGCCCCCCCTTCCACTCCAGCGACACCACCGAAGGAACGGGCGAGGACGATTTTCAGCGGGATCTATGCGGGGATCTATCTCGTCGATCCACGCGTTGACCAATGGCTACTCGTTTTCTTCAAAATTTCTGGATTGTTTTTTTTTATAATTTGAAATTATAAAATCTTGTAGAATTTTACCAGCGTCGGATGCGAAACGACGAGAATCGATTGACCTTCGAGGACTTCCCTCCCACCAACCACCCCCTTCGTCGTCGCACTTTTATTTTTAGGATCTAGGGAAAATTTAGTGGACGATCGCAGAGAGAGGAGAAGAGCGGGAGAAATTAGCGCGAACGCTTTGAGAAAAATGCAAAGTTCGATCGTTCGATAGTTTCAATTCGAGCGGAGGAAATACTTTTTCGAGATATAAGTAGAGCGGCTCGCTAATAACTGGTGAGTAGTAGTAGTATTTTGCAAAATTATGTAACACGCGAGTTAATTGAAGTTTACCGCAAAATTGGTGGGTGAGTTCGGGGGAGCGATTAATTTCTTCTTTTTTTTCTTTTATTATTTAGCCGTGGCACGGCCTTTCGTGAATGAGGATAAAGAAATTTCAGTGAGCACTCTCTAGCAGATCTATTCTTGAATCGCGGCTGTTTTTCCCGAGCCGAGTAATTTATGAGAATTTCTATTCCAGGTTTATAGCGTATCTTCTCTATTCTTTTGGTACATACTTTTTGTGCGACGAAAAGAAAGTGTGAGAGTCTTCATATGCATATACAAGCAACGAGCCTTTCACTATCCGAACTCTTTTAATTAAGGCGCGCAGCGATACCCTTAACACACAGGCACTCTTATGTGTAGGATGCGTCGTTTATGCAGGGCATTGCGAAATTTCGTTATTCTCCCTGAAAAAGCAATAAAGAATTCTGAAATCAATTTTGATCGATAGACAGATGTTCGTAGATCGACGCTCTGATCAGTATAGAGTGGAACAAATTTAATTTACAAACTCCTTTGTTAATCCCAGTCCTGGTATACTAGGAGTTGAAAGAATTCACTTTTGAATTTTCCTTTGACTTTGCAAGCCGTAAAAATCATCACCTACGGTGTTGACTGCTTAAATTACCATATCATAAATTTACCGACATCGTACTGCTAAAATATTCCTGAAACAACCACTAGTTGCGCCTCGATCGAGTCTGAAAATTTTTGAGGGTATTCTGTGCTTTGTGTTTGGTAGTCCTTGCTACCAACATAATGTAAACTAATTTTCATAGAACATTTCAGTATTTCCCTAGTCCTGAAGTGGTAATCAACCTGAATTTTGTGTTTATTATAGTCCGCATGATTCTATAAAAACACGTGTCGCTAAAGCATTTAATTTTCTTATATTTGTTATAAGTATCATTTTAAATAAGGTTTCGAAGATCTGAAAAATGGCTAAGTTCTGTTTAAGTAAGTTTCACGTTCTTATGTATTGTTTAAATTATTAATTTTTATGAAAATTTGCTTTATGATTTTTGTCTAATATTTGTGAATTTTCTTATATGTATGTTTTTTTTATAGACAAACAAAGTAAGCGTATGCCAGCTCGAAAACGATATAAAATTGAGAAAAAAATACGAGAGCACAATAAGAAATTAAAGAAAGAGGCTAAAAAACATCCTAAAAGTAAATAAATTTTATCATATTTTTAATGTATCTCTTCAATTTTACTTTAAAACATTTTTAATATATTTCATAATAAGAGGTAAAAGTATATATTTTTCCCTGTTTTTTTTATATCTAGAAAAACCAGAAGTAATTGAAATTCCTAATCAGTGTCCATTTAAAGAAGACATATTAAAAGAAGTAGAAGCAATGAAAGCAATGAAAGAGGAAGAAAAGAAATTAAAACGACAGCTTGCGAAAGAGCAAAAATTAGAAAAAATGTCAAAGGAAGGTCTCGAAGGTTTAGTGTCTGAAGCTGAAAAGAAGCAAACGCAACACGAATGTATGGAAGTAGATACAAAATATAATCAAATTGAAACGTTAATTATGAAAAAAGAAAATTCTCTAAAAGCATATTATAAAGAATTTAAAAAAGTTCTAAAGCTTGCAGATGTAATATTAGAAGTTGTAGATGCTAGGGATCCTTTAGGGACTAGGTGTAAACAAGTTGAAGAAGCAGTACAGTCAGCAAAGGGGAACAAAAGACTCGTTATTGTTTTAAATAAAGCAGATTTAATTCCGAGAGAAAATTTAGATCAATGGTTAAAATATTTACGTGCAAGTGTACCAGCTGTACCATTTAAAGCTTCCACACAAGATCAAGCTAAACGTTTAGGAAGACGAAAACTTGGGCTAAAAACTGAAGGTATGATTCAGGGTGGAACTTGTTTTGGCGCTGAATTATTATTATCGTTATTAGGAAATTATTGTAGAAATAATGGGTCTGTAAAAACTAGTATATGCGTAGGAGTTGTTGGTCTTCCTAATGTTGGAAAATCTAGTGTAATTAATTCTTTAAAACGAAATAAAGCCTGCAATGTTGGAAGTACACCAGGAGTAACCAAATTTATTCAGGTTATACAATTAGATTCTAAAATAAGATTATTGGATTCTCCTGGAATAGTCTTTACTGGGCTTCAAGACCCAGATGAATCAATGACTGTGTTAAAAAATGCGATAAAAGTCCAATCAGTAATAGATCCAGTTACACCAGCAACAGCAATTTTAAGACGTGTTTCAAAAGAACAAATTTCGGAATTATATGATATTCAAGACTTTAATACTCCAGAAGAGTTTTTTCATTTAAAAGCTATAAAAATGGGAAAATACAAAAAAGGAGGAGTTCCTCACATAAATTCTGCTGCACGAAGTATATTAGAAGATTGGAATTGTGGTAGAATAAGGTAAGAGTTGTTATAAAATAATTTACGTAGATGTACCATCATCAAACCAAATTTTTGCTAAAAGTTTCGACTGCTCTTTAGATATTATACCGTTCCCCCTGAGCAGCCGATTGTACACTTATCGGCAGAGATTGTAAACAAAATGGCCGATGAATTTGATATAAATAAGTTTGTCGCAGAAGAAAAAATGATGCTTGACAATTTTGAGGCACAAAACGCTAATAAGGAACTTCCTCAGAGTTCTACGCTAATTGAGAGTTCTGGCCCTATAACTTCTGGAATGGAAAAAGAATTTAAAAAAGAATCAGTAATCTTCAATTCTATGTTTGTCTTTTCTCGTATAAAATATTAAAATTTGTTATACGATTAATTCATTTCTGCAGGAATATAAGCTTCAAATGAAGGTAGAGAAAAAGTTAGAACTTAAACTTAAAAAACAGAGGAAAAATGATTCCAGAAAGAAGAAAAAAGATCCTTTATTTGAGGTAGAAGGAAATCAACAATTGAACAAGATACACAAAATGCAAATGAAGAAATTGAAAAAAGAAAGAAATAAAAATCTAAGTAAATGATTAATCTTTTAGCATAATATGTCCTCTCTTTATGCGATATTGCTATCATTTGTTTTCTTTTTGCACATTTTAGCTCGAGCAGCTAACAAACTGGCCGGAAAACTTGAAGGATTCAGCCTTCAAGGTGATGATTATGATTTTGATACAGATTTTACCTCGCCCTCATGATTTTGTAAATAGAAAATATTAGACGAACCAGGGAAGAAATCTATTATTTTAATCAAATAAAAAATAAATGAATCTTAACAAACTTAAAAATAATAGATTTTTCGGTTCTTCTAATATGATGAAAAACATACTTTTACAATCAAATATCTCTTACTAGTAAATAAACTATTTATATCATAAGTAATAAACAAAAAATCTTTCATTCCCCACAAAATCTGAATGGCTGTAAGTATTATGAAATTTACGAAGTGTTTTAACTTACACTATCAACAATATTGAAAAAAATTGTTTGGTTTCCAAAATAAATTGTAACCAGTGTCTAACATGTTTACAGGCAGAATCAGGAGAAATAAAGTTACGTTCAAAGTAGACACGCTTATTGTTTATTTTTTCTTTAATTTAGTAATAAACTATTTGCATATACACATTAATATCGCTATCATCGTCGAATTAAGCTAACTCACTGAATCGAGTCGTACCAACCAGCAATAATGTCTGTATCTCGGTTTCATCCTTTAATTGTTTAAATGAAAGAACATTTAAAACCCCATCCTCCGATTTCAGCTTGAAAATCCATACAGTAGTATGTTTACAGAAACATCATTTATCACGTGCTTCAGTGAATACGTGATGACTTTACAAGATACAGAGAAGATAGCATGTGACGCATTGGTCGTATTATATATATTTCTACCAGTAGCTTACCATCAGTATATTACTCTCAATTTAGCTAGAGTGTTGTTAACAGCGGGGAACTAAACTAGTGTCTATGTTACGAACAATCTCACAGACTGTGAGGAGAATGGCTAGCAGTACCATTGAAAAAGAAGTTGCGCTCAATTGGACTAGACCTTCAGGTCCAAAGAAAATCTATAAAATTATAGACGGCTTCCGGAGAGACAAAGATGGAGATAAACCAGTGAAGCTACGAATTCAAGAAATACCTGAGGATAGATACGAGGATGCCACTAATCACATGATTAAATACTTTATGCAGGATGAACCACTATGCAATTCCCTCGGTAAGCATTTTTCAACGCACTTGAGTTCTACATATTTTTTTTTTTTTAATCATTTTAATAAATAAATCATCAACGCGAATCGCTCGATTTTGCTTCAGCCACGCCGAAGAACTAATTTTGTTTACGGACTACCGAGACTAATACTAAACATTTGTTCGCGTAAAAATTGCTTAATAGAAAATTAAGTTTTAGTGTTAATTAATGAGCAGACATTGTACTAGCACGATATGAACTTAAGAGTCAATTAGGTAGTTGATGTTATTGCATAAGTTTTTAAATTGCTTGAGAAACTTGAAATTAAAACCAGAGTATATTGATTAAAATACATGAGACTTATATATATATATATATATCATCCAGATCAAGTTTATTAAAAAATCTTGGATATCTGCTCTTTATGCTAAAAGTGTACTTGCAATTCCCCGTCTGTGCCAGTGATTTTAGTCAAATCGGCATGGTCCAGAGTTTGCTTTCTATGATTAGAATATGTTAAGAATAGCTTGGCCTGTGATGGCCACCATTAATATTTCATGGGAACTAAAGCTCTGTGAATTTGCAGCTATAAATCCCACTGAATTTCGCGAAATCATCAATTTCTTATGCAACCGTACTGTACACAATCATAAGCACGTGCAGGAATTCTGGCTTCGGCAAAATTTCAAATAAGCTATCTCACATTATCAATTCCATGCCATTAATTTAAATGCATTATCGAAGAATTAGAATGACTCGCCAGTATTGAGATATTATTAGTATCATGAAGCGATTAGTTTTAATGTTTTCGCGGTCATTATCAAAATATTTCTTAAATTTGATTTTTTTTTTTGCCACTTTTTTTCATTTGGCAATTACCAAATAAGTTCGAATGTGATACCCCTATCCGGAAATCCAAAGATATAATGTAGCGATTAGTTTGCCAGATTAAGATAAAACTGGAAACACATTCGTCTCCAAATTGTTCATAATAATTTTGTAAGGTTCCTTCCCTCGAAATATCATTTGCTCCTATTACAAGGGTTATCTGTAATCTCAATTTCGTAATTTTCAACGGTTTATCAATCCTTTCCTCTTGCAATCATTGACCTAATTTATATGAAAGGGGGAGTATTTTTAAACTTCGACTATCAACGGAACAATTTTCCTTTTATTTCAATTACTGACGCGCAGGTCTAGCAAATACAGTATGATGATAAAATGTAAACATGCATGTCAAGATAATCAGACATGACTGAAACTTTACAAAGAAATGTAAGACAACTTAATGCGATAACTGGCGAAGAATAAATAGAGTATTGTATAGATTTATATGTCATGTCAATTAACAAACGCAGCTCTTAATAAAGTTATGTGTCATCTTTTGTATTTGCGGAAATTGATAAAGCATAAATCGATATGTTACATGAGAAAACAAGTTGAGATTACACGAAAGTCCCACTTGTCATAAGTGAATTATTTAATAAGCTTATTGAACGAGTAGCTAATATATCATTTAATCGCTTATATGTAATCGCAGATGCAAAAAACGATGAGGAAGCTATAGAAGATTTCCGTTTCCTCTGGAAATGTGTTATTCCACAAGGAATTGGTATTGCTGCTTTCGTAGATGATCCAAATACGCAAAAACCTGAAATTGCTGGCATGAATGCTTTATTTGTTAATACCAAAAAAGATGATGAATTGCTCGAAACACTTGAGGTAAATATAATTATATGAATTTAAAGATATATAAATAATAATTACATTTAGATAAATAGTACCTTATTAGTTTATTTATTAACTAATAGAAATCAGATCATTGCAATAATAAATAATTTACACGAAAAGAAAAACTTTGGTGAAAAATATTATTGATAAATTAACTTTCTTAAAAATTAATTAGTGTAAATAGCTCGCAGCACCAGTTATTTAATCTGAAAGCTATTTAAGAAATCTTATCTTAATTGTTAATCAAACACCGTCAGTGTTGACTTTTTTTAAATCTCTCCTACAGCTTATACTTCGTGATACTAAAAGCATTGTTTGAAATCTAAGTTGATCAATGCGATTTTAATTAAAAGGATAAATCTTCAGATGAAAAACTTTCTTCTCGTTCATTCATAGTTAACTACTTTTCAATTTTATCTTTTACTGAAATTTCCATTTTCAGTCACTAAAAACAGAAGTTTACTCTAATGAACTTTATTACATTTATTAATAACTTCGTTAATTTACATTAAACAATATGCTAGTATCAAAAGTTTATATCGAACATCACTTTCAAAGCTTTTTATTATGCTCCAAATTAATTTATGAACTCAGATGTGTCAAGTGTCGGAAGTTTTATCAAAAGTGCAATTAATCTTTTTTTGTTTGTAGTTTAAATCACCAAAATCTAGATTAATCATGGGAATTATGAAAGAATTGTCTAAGGAAGCAAATTTATATGAAAGATTTGGTTCTGACAAATATTTGTCTGCCCTCGGTCTCAGCGTTTTACCCACTTTTCGTGGACAGGCTCTTGGAGAAAAACTTCTTGCTATCAGGTACTTATTACTACCCAATTGGGGCTTGAAGCATAATTTCAGGCACTACTCTTTAATTTATTTGTAGGAACGATGTTGGTCAAGAATATAACATTTCTCATACCTCAACTGTATTCACATCCATAATTTCTCAAAAATCAGCAACGCACGCAGGATTTGAGCTTGCGGTAGGACGAGACTACGAGAAACTCGTTGATAAGGATGGAAATCTTCTATTTCCAAAAATAACGAATACAAAGACTTTGAAATTAATGACCAAACGAATTAATTAAATTATAAACATTAGATTGTAATGTTCACTCTGATTTTTTTTGCATAACAATTTACATATAAATAATTATGCGCATAGGCAAGATACAGTTCTTTAGTATATAGTTTATTTAAAACAAAAATATTTTACAAAACATATTTTTAATATATAAATTTCATGAAAATGTAGAAAAGAAAATAATTTTATAAAGTATATATTAATTCATAATTAAACTCGAGCTCTTTTCCTTGTAGCGCTTATTATACCGGCAGTACTAGGCATTTTGCTCGGAATTGCTAAAGTCGGTATCGTTTTCTAGCAAGAACTTCTATCGCTTATTAATTTAACATCAATTTTAATTAAACTTTAATTTTATTATCTATGCTATTTTCAATAAATTCATTAGAGTCTATACTTTTTTAAGTATGACATATTCAGTTATCGAAAGAGAATGTCCAACTATTATTCGCTAATCCTGATAGAGGATATTTTGCCTATTTAATGTAACGAATTGAAAACTCCATTAAAATTCTGCGATGAGAAGGAGGAGGTGGAGGTTGTTGAATCATCGGTGCTCGGGATATTTTTGTTTACTAGTATTGGAAGCCTTAATTACCGCAACACTCCGCGTAACTGTTAATTCGGTACCAGCAAAAATGTCCATGTAGATATTTCCGGTTTGACAATCAAATACACCTTTGGAATTTAAATGTGTCGACAAAATGAATCACTATGGAATTTTAAAGTTACATCTACACTTCCTCCTTTACTTTGAATTCGACCATTGAGTAAATACTCCTGGAGGGATCGAAAGAATTTTGCAAGCCAATTTCACATGTGTTATGCATTTTCCAATAACACACACGTATACATATTATGCTACCAGGTGCTACGTGCTGCCCGAAATTCGCCAGAGTACAATTTTCCTAATAATTTTACACGCCCATTATAGTTCGGGAAAGAGGAGGTATGTCCGTTTTAAATGCGTGCAATGCCACGTAAACGTAGGTCCCTCTACGGCACTGAAAACCTATAATCAAATTCTAATACAAAGCTTATAATCAAATAATTAATTACCGAGTAAATTATTGCGCGAATTGCATAATTAACTAAACTGTTCAGGGAATACACCAATGCTAGATTTTTCTTCGTGAAACGATTCCGATAATTGCAGGAACCATGACACACGAACGATTCATTGAATAATTGAAAATTCGACACCAAAATTAGTAAGATTCGAGCAAGAAGTAACCGGAAGTCAAAGTAAAGAACGGTGTTGCAATTCTTCCGCAAGAATAGTGAGAGACTTATTAGACAATAATCCCCACGCGGTTCATTGTCGCAGGATATTCAACGGTGTTAAATCTCGTTAAAAGCAGAGGGCGGAGAATAGTTCATTTTTTTTTTGTTCTTTTTTTTCGTTCTTTACACGGGTCTTAGTTTTATGAATCGAACTCGTTACGTATTCGCGCATAGAAGACGATCCACGCGAATAGAGACGCAGCGTCGTGGTATTAGAGAATATTTGTTTAAGAAACTGGAGAAAAACACATTTACATTTCATTGACTAGTTGGAGCAGCGAGAAAGAGAATAGTTTTTTAATCGAACTTTGTACGCGAGTCATTCAAATTGGAAAGAGAGAGGACGAGGTAGAGGAAGAGGAAGAGGAGGAGATGGAGGATAGCGTTAGGAAAAGAGAAGGAGGAAAAGAGGAATGGAAGAGAGATAATCGAGAAGAGGGGAGAAGCCACACACGCGCATTTACGTAAATCATGAATGAGTATGGAGTGCGTGTGAGGGTGTGCGTGATTTTGTGGGTGCGCAGCCACGCCGGTTGCTTCTTAGATCCGATGGAGCTCGACTCTCTGTTTTCAGTCGCGTTTCGCGCGTCGAACGAACAAGTATGTTCGCGCTCGTCTCTTTTTTCGTTCTACCCTCTGAATCGACATTCACACCCCTCCTCCCACCCCCTAAGCCGAATTTCGTCCAGCATCGCGAATCCTCGACAACGCGATACTCCGCGAGCAACGCGACAGGGAAAAAGGTTCAGGTTCCTCCGAAACACCTCGAGTTTAAATCGATCCTTATTTCTCACGACGAAAACTCCGATAAATCAAGTTGGACGGGCGCGCAAGACGTAAAAGGCAGAACCATCGGATGTCACTCCGCGGAAGGATTTTAGTCCTTGATGAGATGCTTACAAGGAGAAAACAAATTTGGAGAAAATTCGTGCTTGAAAACTGCTCCTTTTTCTCTATGAAAAATGTCGGATTAATCAAACTAATGGAGAACGTACAGAGCGGGACGTGAATTTCTGACGGTCCTTGAAAAATCAGGAGGATGACGAGGCTGCGTCATTGTTTTTCATTATCGCACAGTAACAAGTTGTAAATAATGCTGCAATGATTATTGTGGAGAGATTAGGGAAGCGAGGGCTGCGCGAGATCAGATTTAAAAAAAGATAATATTCTTATAGCAGAATTCCAGTTTCGAAGGATAATAGTAGATAATTAAAGGACAAAACTGATGATTACGTTTTGTGGTAGAGATTAGTTTTTAATTCTTAAGTGGATTTTTTGTCAATCCCTTTGTCCGTTTCTCTCGACAATTGTGTGTAAGGTATTAAATCAACGAAAAAATAACAGGATGTGGCAAGAGATTTAATTGAACGGTAGAAATTCCCTATAATCGTGTATCTAAGAGATCGAAGACTTTCAAGGAAAAATTTCTACGAAATATTCTCATTGAAAATTTAATCGCGAATTAAAATCAAAGCTTTCAATAGAAAATTTTCCCGATTGATTAAAAAGAGGTAGAGGAAAAAGAGAGAGAGTCTACATGTGTGTGTGTGTGTGTGTGTGTGTGTGCGTGCGTGCGTGTATGTGTGTGAAAGAGGGAGAGAGAGAGAGAGAGAAAGAGAAGTGACGGAAGGATCGAGAAAAGTTAAAATTTGCTGTTGAAATTTGGTTTCACTGTGGCGATGCGAAATCAGGCTGATGCATTTTCTTGAAATAGAGTTTCAATGAAAAATTGATTGAAGAAAAGGAAAAAGCAGCGAGAAAGATTTTAGGCAGGATTGCATTTCTGGAAGGAGAATTATTTTCCCATAATGGCAACTATGTGCATTTGCATAATGCATACGCGTTTTCTGAAGTACAATGCTCAGGAAAACCAGTTAAAAGGAAAGATTAATTCAAGACAATTAGGGAGATGTAAAAAAGAATCAATTATTTCTAGAAGAAGATTTAAATATTCTCTCGTGTTACTGCGAGGAATATCTAATTTCAAGGCAATCCTGCTTCGTTTTTGGTGTTGCAAGGAGAAAAGGAAAGATTAGTCCGTCACGCGATACCATTGACAGTTGCCAAAGGGAACCTGCGGAATCTACTGTTTCGAGAATGAGCCAAGTGTCATTATCCTGCATTTCCGTTTAATGCAGCATTTTTCCAGCCGAGGAAGGATCTCTGCGAAGTATTTCTCGTGCATAAAAAGGGATAGAAATTAAAATTGATTAAAAGTCCTTTGAGATCCTTGGAACAAGATTCCTTGAAAGACCTTAGAAAGTCCAGGATATGAAAGTTGATGAATATCTTAGAATCCCAATCCCAGTGTGTATTTCATGTAAAAAGTTTTTTTCGGAATAAAAAAAGGTAAAATCTGCTCACTTCGCGATGCGAGAAACGTCACTTGTTGCAGTATTTACTGTAGATCCTTTTCGGTTTTCTCTGCGGACACAAAGAAAATGTAAGAAGCAACTCTAACCAACCAGACAACGTGAATAAATTAAAGGAGGAATCTCGCGATGCTGCAACTAGTATCTCCGCTAAATTAAAACATTAGAGAATTTCACAGGGCAAGAGTTAGTCGACTTTAATAATGGAGCATCTATAAGGTTAAATACAAAATAAAAAAAAAATAAAAAAAAAAGTAATTTCGTACAAGAAACGAATGAAATTTCCGCTGAGCGAGTAATGCTAATTAATCGAGTTGAACTCGTCAAATTTCTAAATCTTCCATTCGCGTAACTTACTTAAAGGCGAGCTAGTGACTCCTCCTGCATCATAAAGGAAATCAGGAAATGCAACAAGTAAGCGGGAAAAGTGCCATTTTTAGAATTCATTTAAAGTGTTTCAATGGAAATCTCGTTTTCCTGGCTGTCAGTAAACAGTTCCACTGAAATAGTGTGTCAAGACCTATTAAAGGTGTGAATGGAACGTGAACCTTTTTTTTTCCGAAAATTCTAACAAACAAACAAAAGTAGCTGTAACGTTATCCGGAAAATAAAAGGTTAATGAATAATAATGGAGGCCAACGATAACCCTGCTAGAGTGATAGAATGAAATTTCACGGGGAAAAAATGTAATTGTTACCTTCGAAGAAACAAATGTATCTCTAACAAAAGTATAGCTGCAACGCGATATATAGACAAAGTAATTAAGAAATTTATTGGTAAGCCGGGCAAACAACGGAGGCTCGTGACGCGAATGATAATGAATCTAACAATGATCGCTCTTGAGTAAAATCAGTCTTGAAAGTTGCGTGAGATTACGAGTTCGAGATAGACCTGGTTGTGCTGCCTATAGCAAAGTCGTCCATATTGCACAATATCATAATTGACTTTTTCGCATTGATATGGAAATTGAATTTGCCAAGAAAAACAGTAATTACATTCTCAAGATGCGTGACAATTCTTCATCCGTCCTGTAGCATCCGAGTAACGGTGAGGAGGTGACGGCGGTAAAAAGCGACGAAAAAAAGAACGGAGATCGCCATAAAAAGCTGATAACAATTAACTCTTAACAATTAACGATTTTAATTAAGTTAAACGCACGTGCCGCATCATCGGATATAATGCCACAATTAGGTCGATAATCAAAAATCACTCGATCCGGCGAAATCTGAATTTCAGACGTGACTTACTTGCTCAGGCCTTGATTATACCAAAGATCGCAAAGTATCCCGAGGAGCGGAAGTATTTTTTTCGATCGGACTCTCGCGGACGTCCAAATGACATTTATGCGTGCTTCGTGTTCTCGCCCTAAGAATAATTACGAGATATTTTCTCTCGCGCGATTTATCATTCGAGTGCCTCGTGCTGATTACTACCGCCACCCCATTTGTGCGCGCTGCCGATACCCGGGCGCGAGCGCTCAAGGACATTTCGACAGGGGTGAAAAGATCCTTGCGGCATTTCGTTGAATTTCCACGGGGTGGGAAGATTCTCGTTCCTCGGAATTTCACTCGATCGCTGGCTCGCGAATTCGCGGGGATCGCTAAAACGCCGCGACGATTCTCGCCACCGGTGGAAAACACGTGTAGCTTTTTGCAGAAGCTTTTTGCCGGTCTTTCGTGTTGCGCAGCATCCATCAATTTGCAACCGCGAAACGTCTCGAAACGAAAGTGCACTAATCGGTCTTCTCGAAAATTCAGTGAAACTGCGAGCTCGGGAATGAAGCGCCGAAAGCTCGTCGGAGCTCGACACAGCCACTTAATTACCGGCTCGCGAGAATAATCAATCACGATTTGACTAATTGCCCCGATATGCCGATTAGCGCGTATTATCGTTGCAGCTTGACTGTAGCTTGAAATATTTGCCGGGAACGAGCGACAAAGCCAAGTTTCTCGTTCCTCCGTTCTTTTCTTCACTCGCTTCTCGCGAAATAACCGAGCGTCCCGGCTATTTTTATAAAGATATCACAAAATCTTATCGATCGCTGTGGGGGAGATTTTAGCTTTACTCCCGAAAAGGTATCATTTCCGTATTCCGAAGGAATATTTACCGGCGAATGACCTGAGAAGCATTTCTGCTTTGGCCAATAAACTCGTGAAAATTCGGTACACGCTTCGATGTCGACCAGAACATAAAACTCTTCTACTCGGCATCCCCTCGTTTACGAGTTTCACTCGTAGACAAATAAAATTTTGCTTACCCTGCATTCGGACGGATTGTATGTATTTTAGTTATATCAATAAAATAAAATAAAGTCAAGTCAAGTCAAGTCAGCGTCCATAATGCTTTTAACGTTGCATTAAATTATACAGTACATCGTTTTATGCCTCGATAAACAATATTTATATAGGAAACGATTGATAGTAATGTTGTTATTGTATGTAACAATTGCAGTACGGAGAGTTAATAGAAATAAAGAGATTTAAGAGAATCAATCGCAGCATATGATTTTCTTTTTTTTGTCAATCTTAGAGCGCTCTTTTTTATTTTCATACGTAATTAACTTGATTTTCAAAGTTATTAGCGCGATGTAAAATGTAGGGAATGGGAAAAGAAGAGGAAGAAGATGAAGAAGAAGAATGGGAATAAGATTATAACATATTCTTATCTTCTTTCATTCCATTTGACGTAAATCATTAAAACTTTGGAGTTGCTGAAACTTTCATATTAGTAGATATTTTCAGTGGACTTAATTAAAACTTTTGGAAAATATTACAAGAGTTGAATCATTTTATATATTATAGTACCTAAATGAATTCACGATATGATAATGTTCGATAAAATTATCATGAAAAGGCAGAGCTGTATGCTATCAATTAATTATTAGCGCAATTGCAGCAGCAAACTGCTTAAAACTCGGTAGAATTACAGTCACATTTTTGTAGTTTGTAAATTCTTCAGTATTGTCGAAACAATAATGTTCGAATGAAAAGATACTTTTTGCCTTATGTTAACTGTAAAGCGATCAAATTTACTAGTAACCTTTTTACTGAAAAATCTTTTGCTCCTTTTTTTTAATTACATCGATTAAAGGATATTTTATTATTTGAGTTATACTGTGATTAATAGATATTTTGTTTCACCGATCAATGCAGTTTGATACAGCTTGATGGAGGTGTGAATGATGCAGGTGTTCATAATCCGAGTATTCTCACTGAAACAAGGGCTCGGGATGAAGGGATTCGTGATATTGTATACCACAACACATTTACCGAATACTCATGATTCCAAATCATCTAAAAAATATCTACGCTTCATTCAAATTGAGATATAAAAAAAAAAGTGAAAAGTCCTCTATCCGATTTTACTTAATAATTTACAGCAATTTTATAAAATAGACTGCTAAAAAATGTAGAAATAAATTAAGAAATTATATTTTCAATTTATTTCAGCATTTAATTGGGGAGGGGGGGGGGGGAGTACGAGAGCTCATATTTTCATACTTCACATGTTATATTTCTCAATTTTGCATAATTTCAATAAATTACACTTTCCTGTATGCAATGAATTTTCCATTTATTTTTCGTCTACTCGATAATTGTGTGTGTAGTTGAACATAACATTTTTATTTACTTTTTTGTCCTTTGACGCGAATAAATTTTAAAGGGAAATTCCTTTAATATATGTAAACGATTTTGTGATAAAGCTTTTCATGGTTTCGGCAAATGTGCTGTGGAAACCTATATAAAAATATCGAATAAAAAAGTTTTAGGCTGTTAAGAAAGGATTCCCACAGAAATAGTTTAAAAATCGTTCTTTTCTTTTCTTTTCTGACAAGTCTAGTTAACCCTTGGAGAGAATTGGGGGATGGGGAGGGGGTTCTTATTTTTATTTATTTACTGGCAGTGTCATTTAATTTGACTTGTCACAACAAAACGAAATATCGACTGTGTCAGGCTTGTCATTTTAAAGGCGTTAATTTGCGTAGCGAACGAGAAAGTCAGTCAACCACTGATTTATGTGTGAGCACTACTACGAAATCATCCACCCACTCGCTGTTGATTTGATCTCGAATAATTCCTACCGTTCAATACAAATTCACAGAAGAAAAAATAATAGAAAAATAAACGATTCGTGTAAATCCAGTCTGGAAAATTTAATTGTTGATAAAATATACCTAAACAACGTTTAATACTTTGATTAACTTTAAAGCCAATAAACAGTGTCACAGGGTTATCATAAGATTATCCTAACTACGATAGATTCACTCGTTAAATTATTCTTTTAGGAGAAATAAATAAATTTTTCATTTCTACAAATTTGAAGGAATAATTATTCGGTTACAAATGAATTAGGCGAAGCATGTAACGAATGATAAAGTAATGTGCAACGATATAGAAATGCTTCAGGTAAATTAATTAACGAAGGGTGAAACGAAATCTAACAAAGCTCTCTACTACTCTATACATTTTTTAGAATAAAAATAATTGGACACTATAATATAAAACTACGAATAAGTAATTTTTTTTCATTTTATCTTCTGCCTCGCATTCAGATCGACGAAATTTGTTCTAAACTTTTAGTTTAGTTTGATTGTAAAAGAGAAATTGGGAAAAGAAAGGATTGATATTTAATTAGACTCGTGGAATGATTTCCTATGATGTAATAAGGATAGGCCGCTCTAAGATGTAATGTAGAATCAAGATCCGTGAAAGTTTCTCCATTGACTGAAATATCTACTTTTCACTTTTCTTTAAGAAATTCTCACTTTAATTTAGCTCGTCTTTATCGGTAAAGCGATTTCTTCCGATATTAGGAATTTCAGCTTTCTCACAAAGTTTTCGCAATCGAGTCCGGAAATAAAAGCGACGGAAACGCGCGGAAAGATGATGGTGGTGGTGGTGGTGTCGGTTCCAACTAAGTTTTACGGCGACGTCTCATAAGCTAGTCCTATCATTGCAACAAGGCACGAAGAAAATATATAAGAATTAATAAAATGTTAAATTAGCCCCCTAATCCGATATTTAAACGATTATAATTTATGCTACTGAAACGTCCTAATTTTCACTCGTAATTTCGACGATCAACTTTTAATCCAAAAATTCAGCCGCTTATCATGATACTATAATTAATAATTAGAATCTGTTTGCAATACAGTATTTTCATGTGCGATCCTGCTAGAATTTGATTTTCACGTGTGATCAGATTTTAATCCATGGACAAACTGTGCGGTGAAAAGCAAAGATTAATGTGAACAAGTATAAAAAAAAGGGGGGAAAGAAGAAAATATTAAAGGTTAAATGCAAAATTTCGTAAACTCAAATATTCGTGTAAAACTTTATTTTCTATCCTGACATTCGGGTTGATTCTGCAATATTTTACCCCTATCGTAGCGACAGATTTTGCATGCAAAATTTTTATTCTCCATTCGAATATTTTCCATTAAAATAGCTCTGGAGATGGTTCTGATTTTTTCGTGGAAATTTCTTCCTTTGCTACAAATTGGTATTAAATCAAAGCATGTCTGATCTGTGTTAACCCCCGCTTCAAAAGGTGCACATTTAATGATCTCTGTAAATGCAGTTGCATTTTATATCGGTCTAGCGTCAGTATAATGTTTTTGCAAATTAATTTAAACACCGAGACAATAATTTTCCATGGTTTTCCATTGCGGTGTTGCAAACGCCACTGTCAGATAGACTTCGTAAAAAATTCAGTACATTCTTTAGAGTAGACTATGTAAACTCCGATGAATCATAATATACTTTAGAAAAAATTTAACCGGTAGAACAGCTGGGGAGACGCATTAGAGACGCAGAGGAAGAAATCTCCGTAGAATAGGGAGGAAGAATAGAAAGGGAGATATTAAAGCCAAGAGCTTTTTCTTCTATCGAGAAGAAAGCGCTCTAAATACATCGAATTTCATTTCGACATTTCAACTAGTCCTCGTTTCTTTTCATGGGCCCAGTTAAAAAGATCAAGGAAGAAGCTTAGTTATCGTGACGAAATTGCATCAAACATTGTAAAGTTGCACGAGAGAGATTCGCAGAATCTTAAAAAAAGAAAAAGAGAAAGAAATAGAACGAGAGACCGAACTCTATTCTAATCGGATTTCAATCTTTATATCCTTTAATAACGAAGTGGGGAAAGGGGGCGCGAAGTATTATAGAAGTGGCGCCAAAAACTGTTACTCCCTCAGGATTTGTGTATCGACCAATTTTCACGTGAAACCGGTGGGAAGAAAGACATTCCAACTTCTGTCGAATAATTAAATTTCAATCCAATTTGACAAACGCCAAATTTGCACGGTAAATTTTCACTTGTTTGATAGAATTAACGGGAAATAGCCGCTTTACACATTTGAATTGCAATTATATGAAATGAATAGTAGTAACGATAGTAACTCTATTGAATAAATTACGCAATGTATAATTCAAGTGTAAAGTGCAGTTTCTTGGATAAATCTGTTAAAGAAACCCCGCAAGAAATTCTTTAAAAAAGATACTTCAACCTCTAAATATTCAATACACAACGTTAAATATAGCCAAGCACGAGTAAATATCACGGAAAACACTGTACGATAAATAGAAACACGGCTAATCATAAATTCCAGGGTTAAAATCAGTTAAAAATTCACGGAGCAAATACACAAAATAAAATTGGCGAAATGGAAGTAAAACAAATCAGAGGAAGAAAAGGGAAGAGAGAGAAACAGAAAGAGAATATAGGGAGGGAAGAAGATGGTGAAAGAGAGAGTGGGAGAGAGAGGTAAGGATTAAGTACACATAGATTTAATTTGGTGTTAACTTTGTGGGAGAAGGCTGTGAAGAAGAAGAAAAATTAGTGTGTGAAAACCAGTGTGGTTGTTTCTCATTGTCGCTGAGATTTTCCACGTTTGGAAACTAGATGGTCAAACAGCAATGAACTAGCGGATATAGGAAAACCTTTCGTGTCAGAGCATTTCCATGTTTCTGCACCACTAGATTTCTGGTTGCTTTACCTTTTCACAGCTGTGTACTGTCATGCGATTGAGTGGTGGAGTTTGCACTTGCATTATTACTCTCTCTCTCTCTCCCTCCTTTTTCTCTTATTCTTTTTCTCCTTCTCCCTCCCTCCCTCCCTCCCCTTTATTTCTAGGGTCGGACTCGAAGCTTTGTAACTTTGGAGTTTCACCCATTCTGGCAAGCGATCGAAAGAAATTAATTTTTCCGAGAAATCCAATTTAACATCCTGCTAGCGAAGAAAGCTAAGTGTACATTATAAATTTCCCATTAATCTTTTTCAGCGACTTGAAAAAAAATTATGGGATAAATTAGTTTCTGACTCTGCCTAAAAGTCGTCCGAATCCTTGTGATTATTCGTTATTCCCGTTTACGTACATCAGATCGAAAGTTAAACTGTAATTGATAGAAATTGATGGAAAGTTGATAGTAAAGTCAGACGAAAGTTGTACCATTGACAAATAAATCTCGGGATAGGAGACAGGGCGGGGGCGATGACGGTGGGTGGCGGGGAGGAGCGTGGAAGATTCACTCCAATTTCCAATTTCCCATCCTCCCTCTAATCCCCGATTCTTTACGGGAGCATGGTGATGGAAAAACGATTTTCTTCAGAGTGCGACGAGGAGGAGAAGTCTCAGCCCACGTTGGTCCCGAAAATGGCGAGCGGCATTCAACGGCTTACACGGGGGGATTAAAAGGGGCGACGCACGTATCCTCCGATAATGGGCGAACCTCAGGATTGTCACCGGGAGAATTGACAGAGACAATAAATGTGCAACGACAGGCAAAATCCGCAGGTACGACGCTTGCCAGTACAGAAGATGCGAGTGCAAAACTCTGGTGGAAACTTTGCGCGAGTCAGTGTCAACGCCCGTAGAAATTCTCGGGTCGTGTATGGGGTTTTCGAGTACCTCCTGATTTCCTTGGAGGATGACTTACGTCAGGAGGAAATTTAACCTGAAAACGACGTGTCTTGGATAGTGCGTCGTCGTATTACATAAGGGATCACACGGTCATTAGAAGTCATTGGAACAGCGGTGAGTCTTCGAGTGTTTTCCGTGAATTTCAAGAGGAATTTTTATGGTGGATTCGGTATATCGGTAAAGAAGCGGGAGAAGAAGAGGTGGTGGTGGTGGTGGTGGTGGTGGAGGAGGAGGAGGAGGAGGTGGAGAACGAAGAGGGGAAAAAGGAAAAGGAAGAAACAGCGGAAATAGAAGAAGCACCTACGAGTATTCTGGAAGAAAACTGACTTCTCGAGAATATAATGGACGGTTTGGTGCGAGGGTGGAAATAACTTTGGGAGTGATGACCTTTGCGGTGGGCAACCAATGACAAGCGAGTTGGGTCAGTGGGAAAGGAGAAGCCAGCGTGAACGAGGAATAATCGACATGTTTTTCACACCTCGGTTGGATTGCTATCATTTTACGGGAATCCAGCGAGGATGTTCAGCGGTTTCAACGTTCCGGCGAGATTTGCCTGACGCGGATTTTCCTCCGCGACGAAAAACGCATCAAGTCTCCCTTGAGAATCGAGGATAACGATTTCACCACCACATCCCGGGGTGGCCCAGAGCTTTGATTCAGAAATCATTTTATCATCGACCAAGTCAGATCGGAAGAAGAGCTTTCGCGATAACCCAGATACTCGAGAATCACCCGAAAGCTTGGCCATGGAGTTGTCGAGATGGAACGCGCGAAGCCAGTGCTGAGAAAAAAGCATTAATCACCGAACCACACCCCCCCCCCCACTCCTCCCTCCGAGAAAATACTTGGAGATTCCAGTTCGATCATTCGCTTCCAAGTTGATCGGAGTGCCATAAATCGAAACCCAACGGCAACGCGCAGGCAGAGGAATACCCTGTTTGTCATAATAATCGAGAGAAGCTTCGGAGCTTTCCGCATACCTGATATCGCGCGAATACACTCGACGATAGTTTAGATTCGATAAGAGAGACGCCTCGAAATCTTGAGGTAATCATATTTTCTTGAATGTATACGAAACAGAACGATATATTTTACCAGGCAGCTACCACGGGCCAATGGAATGAACGAGGAGAGACACCGGATGAAAATCTCGTGACTATGAATTGGGAGTGAATCGTTGGAGTGTCCCGTTTTATTCGGTTCTTCCAGGAGAAACCCCCCGAATATATTTATGAGGGAGAATTTCGCGAAGAAGCTTAAAGTCGATTAAGAACTAGACATGACCAATCGCAGCCAACTTGAGCTTTACGATGACCCCTGCATGGAAGCTTGCGCCAATATCACAACCTTCCAGGAATATTTCGTTAGTGTTGACCCCGGCAACATCAGCGGAGATCATAACACCACGGAGAAAATTGACTCCTTCTACTTCTACGAGGTAAATCGCCTTCACTTCTCATGGAAATTTTTCCTCGTTAAGCTCTATTTTTTCTCAATTAAAGCGTCATAATTAAGCCCGATACTTTCTCATTAGAGCGTCTCTTCTTCTCTTCGAGGCTCGATTTTTTGTAAAAATCGGCCAGTAGATTCAAGGACGACCGAAAAAGTATAATTCCACGCGAGTGTGCCGGACAGAAAGGTGATACAAAGGGGGATGAGAAATGCGAGAGACTCGGTTTCTTCGTGTCGGAAGTATCAGGATTCGAGGGGAATCCTTCTCGCATCGATCTCTCTTATTTGCAAGTTTATTGCATTTACTGCTACTACCATCGCTATTACTACTACCACTGCTACTGCTGCCACCAATAATGATGATGATAATAATAATAATAATAATAATAATAATAATAATAATAATAATGCGAACGTTCGTAGCAGATCGCGCGCGCACGGATCGCGTTGAAAAGTAATTGATTTTTACGCCTGACACTCGCAGAAGGTCGGCAAAAGAAGTTCGCGCTGATTATATTTCCTGCGTGAGCAGAAATAGCAATCGGCAAAAAAATCCTCGAGAATTTTTTGCCCATTAGTTATCACTGCGCAATTATTATAATCACCGGTCTTCATTGTTTATGACGAACTTCATGGAAATGGAAACTGTGCGATTTTCATTAACTGACCCCACAGCTGGATTATTATGTGGGATGACGGGTAGAGAGTGTCGGAATCCAGTTTCTCTGAAATCGTTGCACTCGAACGCTTAATTTTTCTAATAAAATTACCCTCTTCCCTCTCCCCTTTCAAGGAAACTAATACTTGTTACTTATAATCCACTTGAGCGAAGTTCCCTCGGTTTCCCGGTCTATGGTAAATTTGTTAATAAGGTCACCCAAGAAATGTCAAGCATACTTAGCGAAGGAATATACCCAGGAAGGAGCTTAGGGTAGTTTGGAAAACGTTTCGGGACTTAGGTAGGTAGGCTTTTGTCGTGGATTTAATTGATACGTTTCTAAACGCGGCGCCTCTTGGCAGCCTTTTCAAAGTGCATCGGATCTCCGGCGCGGATAAAACTGCGCCTGAAACCGGAGCCAGAAGGTCGGAGGGCTTTGACAAAGAAATGATGTATCGGTGGAATTAACGGGGGACGTTATCAAGTTCAAAGGGCACGACGAAGGCGAATTATACGAGTTACTCGCGAGCTTAGAAAGCCAGCCAGGAGGACGTGCGAACTTTGCAAAGTAGAAACATCTGTGTGAGTCAGACAGGACGAGTCTGATTAAATTTCACGCTACGTTCAGAATGTGACGTGGAATTCATTATGATAAATAGGCCGTGCGTTACATATTCAGCAATTCGAGTGCTTTTAAGAAGCGTATTACTTAACAGTACGATATTTTATTAGCCGCGCGAAGTGGGTCGCGGAAGCTATCAGCGGAACTTCCGAGTCCCCGCGCGCTGGATTTTAATATAGTTAATGCATGTTAACTGTTATTAAGCAACGGCTAACTTACATTCTCCGCTCTTATACCGTTAGGTCCTTGTACTTGCTCGAGAGCTACGATTTATTTTAAGCTTCGCTCCAGTTTCGGAATTTTCGCAAAGTATTTTGTCTGCGCGGAATCGCCCGGGAATTCTTGCCAGCTCTCCTAAGATCGAACCGGAAATGATAGATTCATCTTTTTAGCAAGTTCGCCGCTGCGTTTCCTCTCTCGCCGAAACTTGCGCCATTTGAAATTCAATCCGTTAGTTGAAAGTTTCACGAATGTATCGTAAAATACAAGCACGCGGCCCAAACGCTGGTAACGTATTATGAGAATTAGCTCCGGAGCACCGTTGCCCGAGAAAGAATCCAGAAACTCGAGAATAAAACTTGCTCGGTTGCTTTTAATTGCTTCAGGGTCTAATTAACGACCGCGCACGATTAAAGTTCCTTCGCTGATCGTTGAGCACATAAATGGATCGATGCACCTCCATCGAAACGAGGAATGAATTATTGCTTGTAACTCGGTTTACACAGTACGATCGTACAGGATGTAAACTCGTGTTTGATTTTTGCTAGACTCGTTCTACTTGAAGAGGAATGAAAATGATCAAAGAGGCTTCTAACCAAATTAATTCGCGTCCTATGGACTTGAGATGATTTTCGGCCGGTTTCTCGATGTTTGATCTCAGCAATCAGCCAGAAGCTCAAAATTGTCAGGGAGACGTCCACCGAGCATTTCGATTCGACGCGGATAGCGAAGAGAGTTAATTGATTCTAACAATATTTCTGTCCTGTGTACTCGGCGAACGAGTCTAGGTGTACCCCGAGAACAAGTTTATCGGTTTCTGCAGGGTAAGTAAGAGGAAAATCGCCAGATGAATAATATGGGTAATAATTAATATCCGTTTATTTATTTATAGTCGCGTTAAAGAAACTCGTGTTCGGTTATAAATCAGGAGAGTTTGAGGCGGCTGAGCGCGTTTTAAGTCCCCTCAGCTGTTTTAGTAACTGTCTCCGAGTATCGCGCGTGGCAAGAAGAAATGGTCGCGCGTTAATTTTAAGCTTATTTTCATTGGGAATGCGCGCACGGCAGCACCGGGCGAGCAAATTCTTCCCGCAAGATTCGTCGCGTAGAAATGGGACGTGCCGCGAGACAGCTCGCCGACAGTCCGCTGGCGGACAGTTCGACGAAATTAACCGTGAGGAAATCCATCGTCTTTCACGAAAAACTTGTTGCCAGTATCACGTAACGACGCGCCAGATTAGGCCACCTAGTGGAACGAATCAAATTGAAACTTCTTCCAGACCTTGTGGAACTTGTGGAAACTTTGACGTTTTCTGCAGCAGCGATTTATCTCCCCACTTCCGGGAAAACTCGGCGCAATTATAAAAGTAGGATTCTCCTTAATTAGGATAACGATTGAAGACTGGAAGAAAGAGTCTGATCGATAATGGCCTTGATCGGTCAACGTTCTCCCTCGTTTTCCCCTGGCGAGATTAGGATAGTTAGGGGGGAGGACAATTTTTCCATCGGCAAAGGCGTCTCGATGCCGAGATAAAAGTGTTGTTCGTTTCTCGATATAACTCGGCTCTATAGAAAATCCAATTGAACGTTACACCCGTTCATCTCTCGTAACCTTGGCACGGTCCCTTTGGCCGGGGACCTAATTTATGACACATCAGATAATCAAAGAGTGCTTCGGCTCGCTCTCCGAGATTTACCGAGGCGTTCCTCTCAGTCTTGCCAGTATTTTACAAAGAACTCTCTCGCTCACCTCTAAATCATTCCCTGAAACCTACCAACCGTTTCAACGTCATTTCCAACGAACAAATTCACCAAACTTCTCAAGTACCTACCGAAGTTCATTAAACGCGCATAATTTTACACATATCGGTGTGCGTGCACGAGACACTGTATTACGTACACACGCGTATAATTGTGTCTTGATGAAGTGAAAGTATTGTTTGTTAAAATGCGAGGTGAAAAAATAAAACTTGTTAATGAACTTGACGATTGCATAATAGATAAGTAGGTTTAGAGGGTAGCGGCGAGGGGGTTAATTTACAAAGTTTCGGGCTCTGAGAATTTTATCACTCGAGGCCGCCTGTACATGTTTAACACGAGCATATATTGATAATTAAGATGTAAAGACGATATCGTTTAACGCAGTTAAGCTCCTCCACCCCTGAGCAAAGTTTCTTAATTAAAACAACTTCTAGGACATATTGTTGATTGTTTGCCGTGTATATTGTTTATGCACGGCATTGTTGTCTCGGAACAATATCGCGTTAAGTCCTAAGCCTCGCGATAATAAAACAGTTCCCTGGCGTTTAACGAACTTTAAGCTCCATAATCGTTAAACACTAATCTATTTCTGAATATTCAATAGCTAATTAATTTGATAGAATTTTCTTGTTCTGCCGTTTTCCCAGTCTTCCTCTCTTCTTTTCAATTATTTGCATCCTTCTGCGATTTTTACTACTGCTGGGAATAATTCACTTAACCAGATAGAATTTGCTTCGACGTTTACTTTGAAAAAGAAGCCGCGGGGGTGCATTAAAATTAAAAAGAATAATCGATGATTATCCGGCGATGCTCGTTTTAATTGGAAATGAAGCGAAGATCGCACCGAGGCATCATTTTTCATGCTGCATTCTTTCGCTTATTATTCCGCGGAACGTAAATCGTGAAAAAAAAAATTAATCAACTCCCATAACTAATTCATAGGACCTCGATTTATAAAGCAAAGCTCATTTTTCAACTATTTTTCGCGAATTAAATTTTTTGGTGATAAAAGTGGTAACCTGCGAGAAAGAGTAAACTGGCTAGGAGGAAGAGGAGAAAGAGGGGAGGGCATATACATTGATATTTTATAAATGAAAATTTGTCATTTATGGGCTGCGAAGAGCGAAAGAAGAAAATTCAAAAATTCTATCAATATTTTTCATGTTCTGCTAACGTTATATATAATGTCGATATTCTCCCATCCCGATCGTAAATCAAGTCAACTTAATGCAACGTGAAAATAATCGCCTCCTGAAGGAAATAACACAATATCGAACTACTCGAGCGTGGAAAGGGGCAAATATGAATCCTCGGTTAGAAAAAATTCCCTGAAAAGCTCCCTCTTTTATAATAATAGAGCACTCCCTCGAAAATGCCTTGAAAATTCTAGCGAAAAGTCTATCGGCCATCAAACATTTGCACAATCTTACCGTTTCGAGCATAAAAGGAGCCGAGAATGATTCATGGGTACCAGAGCGGATCCCGCAATACTTTGCTTATTGTCGCGCACGTCATTTAGCGTCATCGCACGCGTATCATTTAAACAGTCGTACGTGTTGCATATTGACGCATGCTTATTGTGATTGAAATTGCTGCTAGTGCTGGATCAAGTAAAAGGGGAAAATCCCATTGGGAATTTAACCAGACTTGCCAACAATTACAGAGTGCAATGTGGTCAATGTGGAAACATGTGTGGATTTACATTAATATTCCATGTCTCTTCAGCGGACGGTGCATAACTTTGTAGAATGCTCGCTCGCTCGCTCGCTCTCTCGCTCATGTTCAAATGGGAAAATAACATGGCAAACTGGTTAGTCAGAAATTACCGGGTACAATGGATCAACGTGCGAGTAGCAGCAGCAGCAACAGCAGTTTCTACATAGTACGGTATCAATGTACGGTGTACCAATTCCAGTTACGTTTATCAATATAATCGCCACTTTCCTAGCGCTGGAGTGACGTTGCGATTTTTCTAAAGCCGATCCTTGAGGTAATTAAAGATATCCAACAACGCCTGAACGTTACACTGTATTTAACTGCTCTTAACTCTCTTAATTACCGCCCTAACGTGATCTATAGCTACGTTCCATTTATTACTCCTCACAATTCCGTAAACTAGGCGACTCGGAAATTAGAATAATTTTACTTATTTGCATTATTGCAAATCTCTGCTCGAAACCTTAACGCAGTTTTTATGCAACGAACGAAAAGTGCTCGTTGCATAAAGAGAACCTATTTTCAGCGCACGAATACTATTGATTACCTGGAATAATTAACTCTGAAGGAATATTGCAGGGTCTGCTGAAATGCCAAGTGAACTGTGTTTATCCATCCGGTGGATGGATGGATTTCAATTTTATTTTTATGAATATTTCTGCCATTTTTAAAATAGGAGTCGGGAGCTTTTCGAAGGAATCACGACTTTTGGTATAAATAGGCCGGCGGGGGTGGTGTGGAAAAGAGGAAATAACTTGCATTTCCGGCAAACCAGCTCAATTAGCGCTTAATCGTTTAATGGGTTACCTCTGCGCGCGTGTTAATACCATTTCCCGTTGACCAAAACCCTGAGTAATTTCGAATTACTTTTCATACAGAAAAGGATCGTAGTTTTACATTATTCGCGTTCCGTAGATTCCATCTCGGGGAAATCATTTGCAATTTTTCAGCGATTCGCGTAAGAAAGTTTCACAACAATTTCCTTCGTATAATAGTTGACACAATTGATCGTCAGTTGTTAGGATATTCGAGTTCGAGTCAAGTTTTGCATTTGCTTGAAAATGAATCTGAGAGTTTAGTATGCGGGCTGTACGATACACACGGGATGGTGGGGGGGGGGGGGATTTCCGGGGAATTCCTCGTAGCTTGAAAATTCCTTCAGGAGTATCTTGCGAATATGATTCGGCCAAATTTATTGGAGATCACGCGATTTCCGTCCTGCAAATACCACCAAACGAATCCAATGCTTAACGTGGCCAGATGAGAAGTTACTTTCGATCCGATCAACTTTTGACCCTCCTCGTTCATCCTGACATTCCGGATATTTATGAAGCTGCATCGATCATAGGATTAGTTATAACTCATCTCAACAAGAGAGAAAATCCATCGAACGAAGAAAGTGATAAAATCTTTCTTTGCATATCGAGAAGCAGAGTTTCTTTTTGACCATTGTCATTGTGCTATCTAGCAAAATCGCAAAATGTTCAAAAACTGAAAGAATTTAAATCTATCAATTGACCAACATTAATCACCCTCTTATCACGTTAGTCTCGAGAGAGGATGAATAATTACAAAAAAAAACAAAAAAAAACCTAAATCGTGGTTGAACGGGTGAAGGGAGAAAGGAGGGATGCAAATTAATGAATGGTATCTTCGGTCGTTCTGAAATTTTCATCCTTTGGGGAAATTATTATTCGGCATTAGTAAGGGGATCTCCCGTAAATTCCTCTGGACCCATTTGTCATTCGATTTAGCAAAGTTCCCCTCGCCAACCGCTGGTGTTAGGTTCTTCTTACGATTTGCCTAGTTTCCCTTTGCTACTGCTTTTTTGCCGCTCTATCTGATTGCGAGCAAATGCAAAACAGACAGGCGTGAGAAAATGCAATATTAGTCATGAGAATGTAGACGTTGTATTTCCCATAAATCACTGGCTTTCATGGAATTTGACAAATTCTCAGCTCTTTGACGCGTTTCCCCATGTAAATGCGAACTTTCTGCCTCTCCTCGTCTCGTTTCTTCCTCTTTTCCACGGGAATCGTTGCTTCAGAGAGGCGACTGCAATTTTCAGAAATAATATTAGCGGTGAAAGCTGAATATAAAATTAGCCCCTCTCGTAGACTAAACACTCGACTACTGAAACCACTAATTATTCCCTTTGATCAAGGATATTTCACTCTTATCATTTATACACCGCCACAAATAGCCGGAGGACTATATAAATAGATCGCTTCAATTGGTCATTTTAGGGGCTTTTTAGACCAATACATGCATTTATTTGGCCCGGCGAAAAAAATGCTCAACACAACCCCCGGTCTCAGTAATTTATTCATGAACGAAAACTAGTGATTAATGTCAGTTTATGATCGGGCATATCACAGTTTTATTTATAGGCGAGTAACTGGCGATATCAATTGGAATGGGCATAAACGAGCGTTAATAATAAAACGAATAAATAAAATTGGCTCGGTATAAACCAAGCGCATGAGTTAAGAAATATGGAATCACTGAAATCAGATGAAATATCTAGCTTTTTCATACGACATAAATATTTTACAAGTACATCGAACGATCGATCCCAACAACAGCTCTTAGGATTACTTTTACGAGATATTTTTGGACTTTCCAGAATATACGAGGCGGTAGAAAAGAATCCTCTGAAAATAACTGTGCAATCCGACTTGCGGCGTAAATTTCTTTTAAACTGATCTAAATACAGCGGGATATCGAGTATTGGGTGTTGGTAGGCTTGGTGGTGGCGGTGCTGGTTTATATTCCATATCGTGGGATCCTTGGGGTAGAAATGTATATGTATACGTATGTGGGTGGATATGTACGTGATTGTAGAAACGTATTCCTTTCGCACAGCTCCAAGTTGTCATAACAAGATCCAGGAGAAAAAGCGAATACGTAATACGTGTTTTCCGGGTTCCGGTCGGATCACTATGATTTCGCGGCACTCCAGCTCTGTAGATACATAATCTTGAAGTACTCGACTTCAAGTTGATTTATGTGTCACTAGTTTCTTCCCTGAAAACGACCCTGTCAATCCATTCTTAAGAAAGTGGCCTTCTACCATTACACGATATACGTTGAAATTTTTTCCATTCGTTCAGCCAATACATTCGGTCTGAAACGTTTCTACGAAAAATAGAATGTCCAAAAACTCTTGATAAGAAAATCCTGCCTGTCTGGATATGTTGATATTTGTTCACTACACCCTTGTAATAAATTGTCTCCAAATATTGCATGGAAAATGAAATGAACAAACATTTCCTGACAAAATGATCCTGTCTGGCCTGACTAGGTACAATCTTTTATCATTTCTCGTTTTTCATTTATTCCCACGGTTATTTGAAAAATAAAATGAAAAAGTGATAAAACAATGATGTTTTCATGGATTGAAATGCTTTATTTTGCAAATGTTCAAGTCTGCTAGTTTTTCATAATCACTGACAAATATCCATGCTCTGGAATTATTTCGCCTTTCTTTTATTTGATTGCAGAAATTTTCCCAAATATTTTTCCAGTATCTCTAACTCCAGAATTATCGTAAATACAAAGAAATCCCAAAATATGTCATTTTAGAGGAATTACATGATTTGTGTGATATAAACTGCGTACCTTTAGAATAAGTAGTATGTCATTAAAACTTTCAGACTGGCGCACCTGTAAATTTTAACTGCGTGTTAAGGTATAATGCGGATGTGCATATGTCAGCGTTATAAAGGTGCATTTATGAATTTGGTTTTTGTAAAAAAAATCACCCACGAAATAAAGTTTCTTGCTGGAATTTTCCAATTTACGAGAAGCTGCGTGTTTTCTTCCGTGATGTTTAGCCGATCTACGACAGGGTGATCAGATTTTTATTGCTTCGACCATTTTGCAGAGCGCGCATCATAAATTAGCGAAAGCCTATCGTAGCGGAGTAGTGGAGGATCCTTTTTAAAGGGAGACAAAAAATGGCTGTGCGAGACGTGGAAAAATATCGACGCAGGAGATAAAAATAAGCAAACGAATTGAAGCTAGATGGAAATGAAATGCTCGAGGAACTTACGAGAGAAAATAAATTTATAGGAAAATTGAAAAAACGAAGCAATAGGATAATCTCAATTTATTATTTAATCCGAATCTCTCTGGTTAATTCTTCATTAAATTCAAATTGACAAAAATACAGTCAATTTTGGAAGGAACAATGATAATTCAGGACATAATAGTCGAAAATAGAAAATAAAAGCAATATGAGAAATAGCAATGAAAAGAATATCAAACAACAACGCTTGATTTATTTAGAAATTTCTCGTTGATGAATTTCAGTAGAGGCGAATTTTCACAATGACTAGGGAGAAAGAATATGAAAAAAGAAAGATAAACAGGAAATACATAAAATGGCATAATGAATCCAGCAACTAACATTTACTAGCAATCCATTCATTGGAATCTAAAATTGTTCTAGCACAGCAAAGGGTTCAGGGATAAAAATAGTAGAACAAATCTAAGGAAGACGCGCGAATATCTAATTTCTCGGAAAGAATATTAAGATGCCATTGATATTTGATCTAGAAAAGAATTCGCTGACTAATTTTATGAAAAATGGGGGATGTAGTAAAATCTACAAAATCGTAGGGATGAATTACATAAAATGGAAAGAGAATTTAATGACGATCCTTCCACCGATAAAATAAATAAACCAGAAAATCCCTACGATATATATATATATATAAATTTCCTCATTTCTCTAAAGCATTTTCTGCAGCACGTCTTCCGCTCATTTGTCGCTTTGCTTATTTTCGTCCCTGATCATTAAATGCGGGCGAACGAATACCGTCATTCCAATGCTGGTAGTGGGGCGAGGTGAATCTTCCGATAATTCCTGAAGTAGAAAAGCCAAACACGTGCAACATTGAAGACAGAGCCAGATTGAGTGGCTGCGAAAAATCAGGCGGATATCAAGGAAGAGGACGGACGGAATTAAAGGGGAAGAGCAAGAAGACTAATCCAATTTAGCGTCCCCAGTCGATTTCGCGGCATCTAAGCTAGGAGACACCGGAAAATATCCTCTTTCTTCTTCCATGACTGCCAAGAATTCCACGAGGAGTTTCTCTCGCAGAACATGTGGAAAATATCGATTTAATAAAGCCACCCCCCTAACTCGCTAGGTATATTTATGTTAAAAGCCCGTAGAGACTCCTACAGGACTACGCGCGACAAATCGCTGCGGGGGCTTGCAAGCTGCTCCTCTAGCAGCCCGATACTGCCCCGAAATGAAGAAAAAGATGACTAATAACTTTGGGAAATAATTAGGCGTGTAGTTGGAAACTTTATTTCACGGCTGCCTGGCCAAAAAAGGGATTATCTACTTTAATTTAACACGAATATACATATAAACTTTGAATAATGGCCTCGATGTGAAGTTGATAAATTTCTTTGGACCCCAACAAGTTGAAGAAGAAGAAGAAGAAGGAAAGAGTAGGACAAAAATTGACTTTAAGGTTAATCATGTTCTCTAGATAACCCTGCCAGCTGGCCCTGGCTTATATTGCATGATTTCTCGTACACGTTCTCTCGGTAGGATAATGAACTTTAACTTAAGTTTTATGATAAAGAAAATTATGTGGTGCAAATGTGTATGTATACCCGTAAAGCTTTTATCAAATTTTCCCCGTTTTCCACGTAATAAGCTTTTATCTTCGTTTTATCGCTCGACGAGCAACATTACTTGCTATTTTTGCTCTCAACTGTAAATAAAAAGCACCGCATAATCTCACTACACTCTACAACATGATTATTTAATATCGTCCAATGTAATCATGCTCGCGGATGATGGTGACTGTGGTGGTAATATCGCGGGGGACAATTTACCCTTTTAACTACGAGACTCATTGGTATCAGCGCAATTTCAACTTTGAGAATTTGGCTTCTTTCTCAGGATTGTTTTCATGAAACTTTGACCCCCGTGCAATTCCAATGGGCTTTTCTCGACCTCGATTTACGCAACGTTATTTTATCTCCTGCGTTAGATCTATTCGATTGCATTCTAAATGATTTGAAAAATTGCGAGAATCCCGAGAAATTAACATTTACGTCGAGACTCAAAATTCCTGGCTAATGTGAGATTCCACAGATTGAATTCCTGAGAAACTTTTTGCACGATAAAATTTAACGATGCAGCAGCTTGCGGTGTCCTAAGCAACAGGCTACAAGGAATTCTGCCTGGAATTTATTGCCCTCCAAGGAGAATCTCTCGGTATCGATTTACACCTGTCAGTTTTTTCCTCTTGACAATCACAGCTGACATTCTGTAAGACTTTCACGTGCGTGCGATCCTCGAATGTCCCTCTTTTCCCTCTTCTTTTTCTTACATTTCTGAATAATATCTAAATCGCATCCCTACGAAATTCCCTCGAAACGTCAGATCTATCAAAAAAAATTGGTTTTACCTGCAAACTTTCGAATTCACGCATTCCTGAGCTTAGGAATAAAAATTACGTGGCTGGACAGATTTATCTTTAGATTTATTATCAGTTTAATTATACAGAGATGAATGTATCAGAAAACTACAGAGTAGCGCCATTTCTAGGACAAACGCAAATGTATCAAATTCGCTTAACAAATTCATAGCTAGTTCTACGAAAGGAATTTTGAGAGGATCTCATTCAGTTTGCCATGGTGTTTCAAATGAATATCAAAAGCTTGGCTTTCGACGATGAGCAACCTGAAAAAACAACGATAGTCAGTTGTGTCTTTAGTCTCGTAGAAAATTCATTTAAGGAAATTAACGTTTTTTAATAATCGATTTTTGTTTCGGTAGGTCACGTGACTTTTATCGTAGACCGTGTCAGAAGCAGCTAACAAAAATAACAGAAAAATAACACAGGTCTTCGGTAAGCAAATATCGCCACTACCGCTGCCAACCACCACCATCGGTACTACTCGTCCACCGAAATATTTATTTCACCGGTAATTCTAAAGAAGAAACCGGATTTTAGAAACAAGATAAGCCATTTCGGATCTGGTTAAGCGACTTTCCGCTCAAACTCTACGCGAGGAAAAGAAGAAAATTTAAGAGAAGGTAAAAACCCACTCGGAATTAGGAATGTTTTGCTTTATGTAGGTTTGCTGGTCCATATCCTCCACGCAGAATCCGGATTCGTAAATTACGAGCGTTGGACAGCGGAGCTTGGGCAATGCCTCTCTGCAAATGTCGCCCTTTCGCGTTATGAACATTCTCTCCATGGTGTCCACACAGTCCGACCACACCTTCTGCGAGTAGTCCTTTCCATAAATGGGTATAGTTCGACGTTTACGTTCCTCCGACCATTTATCAACGTCTCTCACATCTGGAATCGGTGAATGCTTAGAAACGAAGCTTCGAGGATAAAAGTTTCAAAGCCGAGAAAGGAAGGGAAAAAGGAGAGGGAAAAAGAGAGAGATAAACAACAATCTCGATAAAATCGTCCGAGAAACGACCAGCCCTCCGGTGATCACACGTTCCTCGTTTATTCGAAACAACTGGGTCGTTCACTCGTTATTTATCTCCCCCTTCTCCTCCTAGAGAGAATCCTCTTCTCTCCGTCTCTCCCCTAATTAGAATATGAATGGCATCGAGGAATTATCTCCTTCAATTTCACTCCCCCCGCAAATATTTTCCCACTGATAAAGCCGATAATACCCGATAAATTGCCTCTGGACAAACGAAAGCACGAGCCGTGTAAGCAAATAAAACTAAAACTAGCGAGTGAATTAGATGAGTGTTATCTTGGCTTCTGCACGGGCTGTTACTCGCAGAACGCGGTTCTTACTACTGGGAGCTTTCATCGGTCCCACACTCGAGTCTTGGGATGAGTAATGAGGGATATGAATTTTTCCCCGAGACTTTTTCCACTACCTCGAGCTCTGTCCAGGTGTTTTTGCTCCATGGAAACCCTCGAATCTATTAGGACGAGCTTGCGAACGACTTGGGGATGCTTAGCGGCTAATAAAATCCCAGTGGTGGCCCCGTCACAGATTCCCACCAGGGAAAACCTGTCGTGCCCGAGAGCTTTCATCGTCTTGTAAGCCCAACTGGCGTCGCGATCCAAATAATCGTCCGGAAAAGTTCGATCGGGTGGTCTCGACTTTCCGTAGCCTGGGGCATCCCACGATATCAGCGTGTACTTTTGGTGATCGAGTAGCTCCAATTGAAATGCAAAATGCTCGCAGGATTCTGTAAAAGAACTCGTCTGTGTGAGTGGATGACCCACCCGGTGGAGGGGAGATCCTTCTTTAAATAATCATAATCCTTATGGCTTAATTGTCGTAATCAATCGATTCTCTCCCATTGTGAAAAGCTCGCGGCGGCAATAATTGATGGAAAAAGAATGTTCATGATTAATGTTACCACGCAATAATTTATCGGATCAGCAGCTTAACTCGCGAATGAATTATTTGATTAATTACGATAAATTTATGGTGTGTAATTACCCAGGACACTTGGCATAAATAACACTGCGTGTTCGCCCGAACCAGCTTGAATATAATAAATATCTAAGCCATCGACTCTCACCTTCCCCTCCTATATTTTCAATAGAGAAACACACATCCTGTTTAAGAGACTTTGCTTAGAGAAATTTCTTCGATCGCTTCAACGAGATTTACCTGGATGTCGAATTTCGAGTTCATGATAAAGCTTCCGGTGAAAATATTGTTTTGACGCGGGAGAGCGAGTTTAACAGCGGAGGAGAACCAGTCAAACTGTATTCTCTATAATCGATTCTACAATTCTCTAGTTGCACGCAGAAGAGCCAATGAATAGGTTTAACTAGGCTAGCCAGGCAATTTTCTTAATAACGCGGTGGCCGATAAGAATAATAGCTCGTTTATCTAAGAAAATAGAAAAAGGAAAAAAACGGAGTTGGAAAAGTCGAGAAAGTGGAAGGTGACTGGCGAAACGGAACTGTATTTTTTCGCATTAAGAAATTATCGGGAGGAAAATCCCACGTCGCCTGGCGCTCCGACTGCGCGCGGGATTTACGGAAAAAATATAAAAGAAGCTTCCCCGTGGATTCTCGTTAAATCGGGACCGCAGTATTTCCTTTCAAATCACCGCGAGTTTTTGTAAGGAAAATCTTTCGGCTCCCTCTACGATATTACATCATACCACTGACTAAACTTTTTCCACGGTCTTCTCATCTAAAACGGAAAAAGGGGGAAGCAGAGGAAGAGGAAGAGGAAGAAGAAGAAGAAGAAGAAGAAAAAGAAAAAAGAGGGCAAGAAAAACACGCGCGTTAAATCCTCCTCTATCCTGAAGATTGGAGCGAAACATTTTTTAGTCGGCGTTTAAAATAGATATTCATGAAAATCGTTCGGAGTCTCGAGAATTAAAGGGATGATCGGATTTTTGCCACGCGCGCCCCACCGAGAGTTTATCGAACATCCGTTTCAGTGGGTGAAGATATCACTGTTTAAGCGACAATGGCACCCCTGATTTCGGTGGAACAGCCACTAAACCCCGCCACTTGAACTTTATCACTTTGCAAACGAGGAAAACCATTCGGATAAGCTTACTCACACGTACGCGCATACATGCGCAAACTCCAGGTATCCCAGGGAACGTTCTACTAGGTAATATGTATAGTCGGATTGTGGATTTGTTTGTGTGAGTGTACCTGATGATCCTCTCGCAGATCCTCCCTCGTAATATAAATTGTATGTGTATCGTGAGAGCACCAGCAAGCACACCCCCGCCTAGCCTGCCAGTATTCTCAGTGACAAATGTGCCATGATCCCCTGAAGAGCATTTCTCCTGAAGTTAAACCCTCGAAAAGTGAGCCTTCTAACCCGACTATTTTCGTCATTCACTCGCCGATTCTCCCCCTGCTACCACACTACACTGACATAATCGTCTGCATTCAGCTTCGATTTAACCCCATGGAATTTTCCAAATAATAATCCGTCCGGCTAGCCACTCTTCTACCACTGCAGTGAGTGGTAGTAGCTTACCCTTGCGAGGATCTGCGTAAAAATATGAAGCGACGCACGGACCAGGAAATCCGCTAAAAGTTATTCGAATTTGTTACGGCGGAAAGGGGGGAGGGGGTGACTGATAATTCTTCAGTCGTCGTTTTTATAGAACGAAGTCCTCGTACCGAAACTTCACCCTCGTCCGAGAAGTTTGCATAATGCGAAGAAGGGCGGTGTCCAAGGGTCGACAGAGAAATTATACAGGGAAATCAATTCCACCCCCAGCAAAAAGTTGGAGGACCCTCTGGAAGGATGATGGGAATTTTAGTGGAATTATATATTCACTAAACTTTTCTTCGGCCGATTTTTTTGCGCTCGGAAGAAAAGTGTCTGTCCGTCTCTCTCTCTCTCTCTCTCTCTCTCTCTCTCTCTCTCTCTCTCTCTTGGGAAGAATATTTTCCAGCCTCGACCAGTGCATAGCTACATCAAACGGTACAGCGATGCGTAAAGTAATGGGGGTAGAAATTTCCGCTAGTGTTTTCGATAGAATCTTTGAGTGACAGGTAAAACGATAGGGAGCTTCCAGCGTGAGCAGGCAAAAATTTCCAAGATTTCTTTAACCTAGTAAAAGAAGAAAGACATTGAGAGGGTGAAGAGGAGGAGGAGGCGAAGGTGGGAGTTGGTTTAACCAGACAGCTCGAAGCTTAAGGTCGATCGCGCATGTAAATTTTACCGCTCGCAGTAACAGCTAGGAAAACATACGACTGCGAAGACGATAAACTTGCCGCTCTCGCCAATTTAACAAAATTTCTGGCCGAGGTAAATTGTTGCTCGTGCGCACGGCCATACTCGAGCCTTTCAAACCAACCTCGTTTATCATTCTTGCAAATTAAATACCAGAATTTATAAGTCCTCTCCTACTTTGTTATTCCACCATTATCATACGTATTAACATACTTTGCCGAGACAAAAATATAAAAATTTCATTAATATGTTTAATATTTCATGATAACAATAGCGATGATAGCGATGGTCTGTATGGGAGGGAGTGGGGGAATTCACCGTATCCTCCATCCTATTTCCATCTAACACTCTTCTCCCCCTTCTCGATGCTCACGTGCCAAAAGCTTTCGTATATTGTAAATTATACGCACATTCCTTCTAGTCGCGACTGAAGTTTGCCGGAAATTTCCGGTGACGTAGGAAGATTCGTATTGCCTGACTACGGGGGAAATGGCTTTCAGCCTGGGGCCCTCCAAAAGATCTAATTCCATTTCTAAGAGAAGCTCCTGCAGAAAGCTTCGGGCTCTCAAGTAAAACGTGAATAATCCCTCGGATTTTACATCCAGTAAATTTTGTTTATTACAAACGGTCGCGTGCAAGCGCAACTCGCAAATTAGTTGAACTTCTGAAAATAAGGGGAAGAGGAAGAAGCAAGAAAGAGAGGGAGAGGAATACAAGAAACGCTCTTCGATTAATTTAAATTTGGTTGGTAGTCGGCGATGGCTCGAGAATAAATTCGCCACGAGGCGGTAGACACAGAGAGAGAGAGAGAGCGAAATCGAAAACGTAAAATTGTCTGAAAAACTCGTAAAATCTACCTTGGACTTTCTACAGCGATAAAGTTTATGAAACGACATGATCCGCGCACAGCCATTTTTATCGGAAAGAGCCCTTCGAATCCCGGATAGGCCGATTTTTCATCTCAATCTTCTTTAACCGAAGTTTCGTTTGATTCTCTCACTTTTTTCGCTCCATCCTTCTCGGTTAAAGTGCCAGAAGGCTCCCCTCGTCATTTAACTCCTCTTTTTTCCCTGACAAGAATGTGCGAACTACTGCAGCTAACTTCAGCCAACAGAATTATCTCCTGCTAATTGAAACTCAACTCTCTTGTAAATAAAAAGTCTCTAAATAAAACTTACAAAGCTTTCACGGTCCGGCGAAGCGGTTAGGAGGATGGGGTGCAAGCACGGGGGTAAATTAAATTTATCCAAAACTTCAGAAGTACCATCCCCGTTCCTTTCTACGATTCTATTGAAATCTATGAGAGAACGATTAAAAAGAATTTCCCTGGAGCCAAGTCTCTCTCTCTCTCCTTTCTTAAAATCTTTCGAAACTGGATAATGAAATTTTCTGGATGGTAGTGCGAGGATAATTGGGACCAATTTGGAAGAAAACACTGGGAGTGGGAACCTTTGCTAGTTGAATTCTACAAGTTCGATAGGCAACGCCGATGCACGCGTACAGATGCACACAGATAGAAATACACGTAAGTGAAATTTCAATTCAGCGGTGCATTAGCGCGAAAAAGGATCGAATAACAGGCTAATACCGCTGTTACGGGGAGTCCACTTTAAATACGTACCGTTATTTTACTGCTTATCTTATTACACTTTCATGCATACGAAACAACTGGCCCAAATCTCGGAGGACGTGCTGTGCAACGTCCGCTGTTGTTCGAGAACACGTGCGTGTGCACATGCGCGCGTACACACACACGTACTCACATTCCACCAATAAGTACAAAAACCAAAGATAACTGCTGTCAGGATACCGTGACACGAACAAGAAACGCAGCTGCACTTTAAGAAATGGCACGCAAATGTCTATGCATCCACAAGTGCTTGCGCGTTTATGCGTTAGGTGAGAAAATTTATGCACCCTGCATGAAAAAAAATATCGCATGCACTTAAGATCGTATACACATCGGTGCGTGTACTCGTACTTTGCCTAACGGAAGATCTTCCACTTTTTTTTAGCGTTTCCTCCAATGAGATCAGCGCGTAGGCGAAATTGCCAATACAATATAGAATATAATGGGAAATATCTCGATGTATCGGAAGAGAGAAGAAGCGGTCGTGCACGGACGACGTATCAAATGCAACGCACACTCGCCTGTGCAGCAAATGCATGTGCAATGAATATATTACGCGAAACTCGCTATAAAATTATTTTTACAAATTATGCAGAAGACTCGGGGTGCATCGTCGCGAAGTGCACGGTGCACTTTTAATTTGGCTGATAGCGATAATTCCTGACCCTCGGTCTCTTTTAACGCGTATACAATTTTCTGACGCCGGGGATCGTAAGCATTCCGTTGATCGCGACTGTCAATCGCGGAAAGAATCGCTCTCCTCTCGCTGCTTTAAGGAATCAAAACTTTCGAAAGCTTTTTAATATTTTTATGCGCGAGCAATATTCCACGGTATGCCGATTTATCGTTTTTAACGGTGTCGGTGGAAAAAAAAAGGGGAAATGCTTTTACCAGGTTGGTTGAAATGGTTTTTGAAAGTCTTGAGGGAATTGTCATAAAAGTGAATGCGGCAGACTGAAGAGTCCAGGAATGGTACCTGTTAATCTACTTGTCCTGATTGCATGGTTGTTACGCGAATTTAACTTGGAACGTGAAAAATTTCTGGAATTAGTATAACTTACTTTTGTACAATAAACTTTTATGAAACACGGGGGAAGCTTGAATTTCACTCATTTTTACTTGAATACAACAATAAAATTACTAATTTAACAGGTAAAATGTGTTCACCGAAATTACGTATTATTACTATTACTTTAATAATATATTCTTAATTTCGAAAAAGAAAGCCCTACCGACAAATGCAATCAAGAAAGGGACTTTTATTATCTGAAATTAGTAAGTTTATAGAGGGGTAAAAGCAGTCATTTTTTATGCTTCCGACAATTACAATAACTCCATGGTGTATTCGGCTTTTTGCCAAGATTATACCGGACGTGAAAAGTAAATTGAGCGTAAAAATGTGGAACATAAATTAGTTCACCCTTCAAGATACGTCTATTCATCGTGTTTGGGTTACTTTATTCAGGGAACCCTCCATCTCCCCCTTTCTCTCTCTCTCTCTCTCTCTCTCTCTCTCTCTCTAATGAAAAAAATATTCTTTTCCAATTTTTATTGAAATCAGCAAGAAGCATTTTTACGCACATAGAAGTATTATCCTTGATTATGGTGTTTATGCTTGATAATATTTTCTATTCTTGTTGAAAGTAGAAGGGAAAGCGAGTAGCGAAAATTAAAGTGGTTTCTTCGTCAGATCAAGCACGGTGTTTATTCTGGAGACATTTTTTGCCCTTTCAACCCCTTTTCTACTCTCGGTGAACCTCTCGCCACCTCAGAGTCGACCCGAGTAGTAAACACACGACTCTACACTCGCTCGTAAACCGCTAAGAACCTCTGCTAAATGCCGATAACTCTTCTGGCAAACACTTCCCTTCCTCGCCGCTCTCTCCCTTGCGCTCTTTCTTTCCTCCGGAAAGTCGAGTAACACAGCGATACTCTCATTTTTACACAAGCAGAGCGTTTCATTTTCACTATGAACTTTCGTGAGACCTCGTTAAAACGATCGTCCATGCAACAATTAGTCATTTGAGTAAAAAAAATAATATCGAAAAAGAACTTTCTACAACCTGATTGTATAATAAAAAAGAAAATCTTTCAAGATTCAACAACCATAAACTATCGTAAGTTTATTCTTCACGAATAAAGTTTGAAATTAATAAACGAGGTCATTTATCTCTCTTAGAAAGAGAAAGAGAGAGAGAGAGAGAGAAACCGAGATTCGTAAAAATCGTCATCGCGATTATTCGTTGAGCTCGTAAAATGTTACCCTTTTTTTATGGGAACATTCTCCCTTTTCACGCTGCAGTAAAATGAATCGACGAAACAGTCTGCCGTATCGCAATGTGTCAAAGTTCAGAAATCTGTTTTTACGAGTAGAAAATAGGAGGTAGAGTACTCCACGCGCGCGCGAGCGTGCGGCAAATTTCCTCATTGAAGTATCAAAACGAAAGGAATTTGTCACGGCTACGTATATTCTTCTCATTGCGAAACTTGTGGGTGTTTATTCTGAAAAAATAGCTGGATCTCATTGTTTGCATACTGATTCATTTTGCCCCTCGAGTTTGGAGGTGTCCCGTAACGTCGCGTACATTTCCGGAAACGAGATTTCCCGGATTACTCGGCACAAAGAAAATTATCTGGATTGGAAAAAAAAATTATCCATCGAGTCGCCGACTGCGCGTATTCACTCACGCATGTAGCTTCGTGGGTGTAGACTGCGATGAGACGTGTGCGTGTGCGTGGCACCACCTTCCGTCGGTGTGTGGGCGAAATTGATATCCTCCACTGTTTTTCAAATAAAGTTCAAGTGCCAAGGGAAGTTGAAAATTGCCAAGTAACGGGAAGAACCTCGTGGAATGGAAAATGCAGCTTATAAATCATAATAACAATTGCGACTTCACTGAAACATGGTACGAGTGGAGGGATGAGAATACTCGTAGCAAAATTATTGCAATAACGCGGAGGGGGCCCGATCCCTCCGAAATGCCGAGGACCTCCTTCTTATTTCGCTCTAGTTTATCTCTAATTTCAGATCGGAGGCCGGGTTGATCATCCCCTCGAACGCCGCACATCACCATCCGATAATGGCGCGCGTAATTTTTTACGGTCTTCGATCTAAACGAACCGTGGACTCCTTTGGTCATTTTTAAAACCAGAGTTGTAAATCATTCTGATAAATTAATCGTGATTTATTTACACGGCTCCTGTGGGTCGTGAAATTTCTTCTTCTCCATAAATTCGTCTAGCTTTTCTCTTTAGATCTCCCGACTACGGATAGTCGTGTCCACTATTCAAATGTGCTGCGCGCGCTATAAAAAAACCCGTGGACCAGCATCGATTGATTTTTAATGAGGAAACTAACATTTCCCTATAAATTCGTGACTGATTTTCAACGTTTCGTTCAGCAGCTATAGTCGCGTATCGGCGATATATCGATTATTTTCTCATTATGGTATTTTTAGAGAAATCGTTGTGGTCCTTCTTGCTTTCTCGGGTTCTCCTTCGCTCTTGGCAATCGATCGCTTAATGGTCCAGCGCAATTTGACGGATCGTAAAAAACAAGCAGAGACTCTCTAGGAACGTGATGGAGAAAAAGAGTCGCGATGGTGACATTAACCTACTTAATTCTCGGTAAACAGTCTGAGTGCGCCTGTAAGACTGTGCGATCGGTTATGGATAATTGCGCGTTAGCTGGTCCACCTTGGAAAAATCACACTCCTTCCGCAAGCTCTCGCATTTCCCAGGTTCTGTAAGCTACTGGCACACGTGATTTTTTCACGATTCTCACGCGTAATTAGTAACAAATGATAAAAAAACACCCACGGAACCTCATAATGATGTAATTATTCACAGATAATTGGAAAGGGAAACAGGTCGAGAAAAATTTCACTTTACTCGCGTAAAACTCTCGTATTTCCTGTGCTTGTAAGCTCACACGCGTTATTCTCGTGTGTTTGGTCGTTGATAAAACTTGTCAGGAAGATCCTAAGAATTATTTCGACTAGATCCAACCGTAGTTCTCTTTTTATTATAAACTTTGTATCCATTTGTTTAAACAATATCAACACCTTTTATATTAATAATAGCGAGGAACATTGGAGGAGAAGTTTGAAGATACTGTCAAAGAGTTGGTGTAGCACGTGATATCTCTACTTTCGTTTCATCTTATTCTTAGTAGTTAAATATTCAAGAAACGTATAACATAAAACGTGAACTGGTTCATGAAATTGTAACTCGTGCGCTATATGCATTTCATAACTTAAAGACTCTCTCTCTCTCTCTCTCTCTCTCTCTCTCGCATACTTTCTCACTCTTCTCCTCCCTCTTTGTAATCGAGAAGCTGTCCGATTCTCAAAATTTGATTTAGTTTACAGAACTCTCGTAGCATCAATAATTGCACAATTTGTGATGCATTAAATGATTGAAAGTTAAAATTAAAAGGCGTATGAAAGGAATTGAAAATTTAAATCTAATAATGTATTTAATACGTATTACACGCACGCATATTAATTCTTTTTATTATAATTGAAGAGAAACTTCGAAAAGTTCGCAATAGTAAAACTTTGTACAGCAGTAGAGAATCTGCAAAAAAGTTTTTTCGACAATGAAATCTCTTTCTAGAAAATTTGAACGAATGGCATCACGAAACTCTCTCTTTTTCCTAACTACTTGTTTCCTACGAGAGTAGTTAATTGTTTATCTGCTTTTCGCGACCAACTTGTCTATCCTGAACACGCGTATATCGTATTCCTATACGCGCGTGTGTGTGTGTGTGTGTGTGTGTGTATGTGTGCGTGTGTACGTAACTTTTCCTACTCCTCCTTACGATGAAATTGAAAAGTTTCGAGAGTGCTATAGTCTTTGATGTAAATTGTTGAAAAAAAAAGCTAAATAGGTAACTCGGATGGTAAAGGACGAGCGAAATGAAATGCCGTAAAATTAAACAAAGATAGATTAGCTTATTAGGTTCTAATTAAATCAATCGATAGCTTTGGATGAGACTCATGATTTCGTTCATGGTGAAAATTCGATCACCTAATGAGATGAAATCAGCGTTAATTGTAAATTGGATTTGCTCTCGCGTGTAGCGAAGCTTTAAGAATAATTGAAGTGATAGAAATTCCTTGTGAGTAACTTTAACTTTAAGGATTCTGTTAGTTTTCATCGGACTCTCCATCCTCTTGTTAAAAGCTTTTGTAAGTTTGCCACGTCCGTCAAAATTCATCGATTGGTTAGCCCAGAATAGACGATAATTCAGGCGATACATCCGAAAAATCAACTGCGCGAGAAACAATAGTTCCATTGAAAGAACCATCTTCTTCGTTCGAGCAGCAAAATTCATTTTTTACCGGTCAAATAAAAGGCAGCTGCAGTTTATTCAGGAAAGCCCGTCTTTTATCGCCCATTAAAGAGCAACTGGTTGAACGATGCAGCATCGGTTTTCAGTGAAAAAAGAAGCTGCCGTACCAGCCGATAAAATTTCATAAGGACCTCTTGAGAAAATCAAGAAAATTCCAAAGTGGATTAATCCTGAATAACGACTGCTCCCTTAAATGAGAAAATAGATGAGAATCCATTGTAAGGGACAGAAGTAACTGTATTTCTTCGTACATGGATATATTTGTGTATTAAAATATGCGTTTGCGTCTGCGTGTGCGTAAAAAACGATATCCTCCTAGCAGATTGTATTTACCTCGGGCAAACAGGTCAATGCTTTAGCCGGAAGAAATATTTAGTCAAGTCAGAGTATTACTTTTCTCCCTATATCCTTTTACCGGGTCCTCTAAAGCTTATCTCCCGTAAATACTCGGGGTGAGACTCACCCACGCATTCTGGTCAGAGTCTGCAGACTCCGAGAGAAGGAGGAGGAGGAGGAGGAGGCAAAGGTGGAAGAGGAGTTCTTCTGTTTTTTCTGGCGAGCGAAAGAGGCAGAAGAAACTTTTATGCAAGTCTCGAAAGACGGATGAAAAGAGAATCGAAGCATGCAAATTCGTGATTTAAGACACGGGAGCTTGCGAGTTAAGGGACGAGCCACGTGCGCGTGCGATAAATAATCGATGCGGTTTAGACAGTTCCGCTCAGCTCTCCAAGAAACTACAACCTCATGCCCCATAAAGCAGGGATTCGTTTTGTCGACCGATCAATCGTCGACAACGTGACTGGCTGCGCTTCCCTCCAGAGGAATTTCGATGATGTGGAAGAAATTGCAACTGGGATGATGATCAGAAGAGACGCTGGACTGCCCGGAGAGCTTAGAGTAGAGAAAAGCTTCGAAGCTCAGCTGCGAAAGGAAGCGAGCTAAACTCCGGTGCAATTTCATTTCGGCAGAACCGCCGTCCTAATCTACGAATGATCGCTCGTTAAAAATAATTGAAATATCGTCGGAAATCAAAATTGGATCCTCGCCGGATCTACGGAATGAGCGAACGATCTCGAGTAAATCTCGCGTTTTGATTGGAGCCAATGATTTTTTCACTTCGACGGATGGAGATAGATCTGATGGAGATGATTCAACGAAATTGGCATCAATTGGCTCGAAGGACATCGCTTGGTAAAAATCTCGAGAGATTCTTCTCGAGAGAATCCTGCAGGCACTAACAATAGGAGGAGGAGGTGGGAGAGAGGGAAAGGGAGAAGGAGAAGGAAAAGGAAGAAAAGGAGATGAGTGGAAGAGGAAGAGGAAGAGGGAGAGGGGGGTGGGGGAGGTTCAGCGAACTCCGCTTCGTATCATCTTGGTCCTGGATGGAATGGGGGTGGGGGGACACATTGAAGGAAGGAATTGCGCTTACACCCTGAAGAAGCATAAATTGCGGCGACGGCGAGACGAGGAAAAAAAGGGAAAGCCGAGTGTACCTCCCAATTTCCCGGATGACGGCAGGCGGATTTCGTCGATTCGGCGATATTTTCTTCTCGATGACTCGTGGGTGGACACGAAGATAATTCGGCAAAGCTCCGGAAAGACCTCAAGGTCTCACGGACTAATCCTGGCCCGAGGGTTAAATGATCTTGGTATGACTGTGACGTCACTAAATCTTACCGGAGAATATCCCACGGACAACCACCCCTACCTGATGAATGTCAAGGGTCGAGGATAAGGGGAGCGATCTCCGCGTCTTACCACCTCACCACCGTGCTTGAATATTTCAATCGAAAGTAGAATTGTATTAGCGATTTTATTGGTAAATTATGGCAGGCCTTTGACCACGAGGGATTCCTACTTGCATCGTTAAATTCCATTCGTTGTTTCCTTGATGAAATATGTAACTATGCAACTATGTTGCGGGGAAATTTCCAACGGAGCCATTGCTATACCGACTGCGAGGACTATTTCCCCGCCATAATTAATATCAAACTAATTCTCTCGGGGGAAAAATAGGACAATGCGATAGGAGCATCGAATTAACAGATTGAATTAAGTCGCGTTGAATTTCGCGATTTAGCGAAATTATATCGATTTCTCGGTTCGCAGAGTCAAGACTCCTCATTCCTTCCGGTTAATCTTCCGGATTATCCAGAGTCTTTCCATCCATCGGATCCTTTGTCCGATACCCACAAACGCTCGTCAGTTGCGATCAGCCGTCAGACTGAGAAACGAATTACAGGAAAAAGTAAAAACTCGCCCGGAGACTTGAATAATGAATAAAGAGTCTTAATTAAGGCACTGAATAATTAAAGTGAGCGGAAACATGATGGTGGAAGTCTTAAATAACTGCAAAGCTCGTGCTGATTAATGAACTGGTCCTCTATTATAAATCTGTTTTTTAAGAAATAATACAGCTACAAAGGAAATTAGTTGTATCCCTTTGAAAAAAGTTGGAAGAGAATTCGATGGGTCTCGTTTCAGTGCTAAAGTGAATTGGGATGATTGTAAATAAAACTAATTGCTAAATTTAATTAAATTGACAGAATCTAGCGGCTTAGCATAAATTAACGTTAGGGGTATAGAATGCAATTAACCGAGGCAGCCAGTCGAGTAAGAATAAAAAGGATCCTGCAGAGAAAAGTGCTCTGGGAAGGATCGAGATATTTTCGTAATAACAAAACAACCACTTTGATTATTTTTAACTTTCGCGAGAGCTTTGCAGCTTTCAAATTGAACGTCCTTTCGCGTGCAGGAGAGAAAGAGGGAGAAGGAGAGAAAAATTTATTGTACGATATCGAAGATTTATATCACTTTGGGAAAAATCGATAAACTCCAATTAAGGAAATGGCGAAAGAATGGCTCGCTTCTCGTGCTTTTTGTCGTGACTGTAGCAAATTTCAAGTAAGCATTTCAGAATTTCAGTGAACGTCGGGAAAGGATCTCTCGAGCGGCTAGAAAATCTAAGGAAAGTCATCGCGGGGTAAAATATTCCTAGACGAATGCATTCTGGAAAGAGAATGTCGGAAAAAATGGAGGAGAAAGTTCTCGAAGATAAATAGCGATATAAAAAAGGCCGAGCGAGACCATTCGCGAGGGATAAATTATTTAAAAAGTAGAGTAGGATTCAAGGGGGGAGGACCTTCGAGAAGAATGCGAGAGCATCGTTAAACAAATATCGAACGTTTCTCAAATGAAGGATCAAACGGGAATATCCCATGAAAAATCCACTTAAGTACCGAGTAGAGGATATATCTCACTCGTTGGAAAAGCTCAGATTCAAGCGCTGGAAATTATATTGAAATAACGAAGAAAGGGGATCCGGCTGGAAATCGTCAAGGCTATTTGAGCTGGACACTGCGAAATATATGGGAAAATGGAAAGCAGATTTTCGATAATTGATATTTCATGGGTAATTAATTTCTTGGAAAGGATTCGGGGTGTTTCAGGTGATAAATGGAACGAATGAGAGTCCGCGGGATGGAGCGAGAGAAATGGGGGGGAAACGGTAATAGGGTGAACAGAAAGAGAGAGAGAGAGAGAGAGAGAGAGAGAGAGAGAGCAGCGGGTGGTTGGTTGCAGCATATGGTGACTGGGAGAGAAATTCTTGCGCATAAATTCGCATTACAACGATCCACAGCCCGTTCTCCGCGGACTGATTCTCCCCGTGGGCGTGTTCTGAAATAGAAACTAATAATCCATTCTTGTGCGTACCTGCGACACACAGACACTTCCTGCCGGAACCTTCGAGCTACGTAGAAAATAATTAGTCGCTTTGCGGAATGGAATACCCTCAATTGAATACGAAACACGTAATGTAAAGATAAGATCTCCCGGGAAATGTGCCAAACAGTTTCTAAAGGTCCTCTCGCGTGGTCTCATCTATTTACCATTGCGGAAGATTCAGCGGTGGCAGAGGATCTTTCGAAGATCTTGATCAGCGCCAAGTAAAATCGGAGAAATTGAAAATGATCGCGCGATGCTGTTGCCGGTACCACTCTCGAAGCATAACTCGAGACTCCAGCCCTCTGTCGAAAGTAACTTGGGGAGGAAATTCCTAGAAACGATAAGTCTCTCGTCTCGAGTCTCGTTCGCTTCTATTTTCCTATTACTTGGACGAAAATTAGAGTTACGGAAGAAAAGAATAGGCGTGCTTACGAGTGAGCTTTCAAACACGTGAGAAATAATTGGAGAGATTCCCGATTTAATCGCTGACTATTCCAAAGGTAGGAAAATCTATTCCGTGTTGGGTAAGTTTATCTGAGAGGAAGATCGCGTGGACGCCTGGTCGCCTTCCGGAAATGACATCCTGCGCGACTACGATTATCCCACTAATAAACACCGTTCCGTCAGGCAATTCATCTGATTTACGAGTACGGTCACAATTACGGATTGGATATCTTGGAAGACGAGGAAATGGCCGAAATCTCATCTTGATCCTGCAAGGATCAATTACCCTGTGCGCCAGCAAAATCCTGCAGGATTAATGTAGAACTCCGAGTCAAATTTGCCTGCTTATCTCTATCAAAGCGAGTTCCTTCAATTGGATTAACAGGCAATAGCGTTTAGTTCGTATTTCCGCGATTGGAGGAAAAAGAGGCGTCGATAGGAAAGATTAAGTTGGAGAACTGCAAATTTTATTGGTAAAAAACATCGCGTTTAAGCAGGAATTTTATCGCTTGGCCAACGTAAATGGATATTAAAAGCTCGCAAGACTGATGTATAATTCATGTGACGGATACATCTAGCTAAAATATCCAAAATCATCCATTAAGAAAGAATATCCTGTGAAAAGGAACTCTCTAAAGTTTCCTGTCTATTATTATGCATTACTGAAAACTCGAATAAATATCTTGCAAGCTCTTCCTGCTTGTATATATACATCCCCTGTAGTATTGCGAGATTACAGCATCTCGCAAGATTCTCAAGATTCCTTTAATTAATACTCGCTCAAGGACGAAACTCAATTATGGCAATTTTCTTACGGCTAAAGCTAAGTTTTCGCTGGTTGTTCAATAGAGTTTTTTCTATCCCTTCAGATCGAGCAATTTACTGTTCTATGGCTACTGTTCGTGGTGATCGTTGTTGGGAATACAGCTGTGCTGGCTGGATTATTGCTGGGAAAACGAAGAAAATCCCGGATGGACTTTTTCATCAAACAGTTGGCATTCGCAGGTAAGAGAGCAAACAGCAGTTTACTTTACTTCGCTCAACGAATCAAACTAATTTTCTAAAAATGGCAAATGAAAAATTGTCTCGGACTCGGTCCCTTAAGAGTCGTCCGCGTATCATTGCTGCACCGATGCGCGAATACTGCAGGAGCATAATAATACTCGCCCCTGTAAGATTCTCGAAAACTTTTAAGCGAGAAGAAACAAAAGCTCCAGGAAAAAACATGCGGGCGAACTCGCGTAAGCGTAAACGAAAGAACAATGGGCTGGAAGAAATTTTCTTTTAACATAAGGAGAAAAGCCACCCTTCGCTATTAACCATAAGTAAGTTCCAGTGGGGTAAGGGAACGATGCCAACTCTCACAATGTTTATAAGTTTCAACTGCACTTGGCAGAAAAGTGGAAGCCGTCAATTTCAGTTTTGCTTTTCGCATCGTGCACATAGTGAGAGCTACGACCGTGCTCACTATCCTGCCATTATTTTCGCGCCATGAGAAGCTCGCAGCAGTCAAGGATAAAGCTTCGTCGGAACGAAAGAACTTGTAGTGGAAGGTAAAAATAAAGACGTCAGAAGAGCTGGCAATCGTTACTTCTGCTCAGCACTGCATTATCCAGTCGTGGAGCTTCTCTCGGTAGATATTGCGTAAGCCCAACCATATTGATAATTCAGACTTAGGCGATTGTACCGAAGAGAGGAAGAAATCCATGGAGCCCCGTAGATTTTCTGAAATGACATAAGCGACGATCTCTCTCTCTCTCTCTCTCTCTCTCTCTCTCTCTCTCTCTCGCTACTACTGCCGGTCACGGTGCTTCAACGCTTCGCGTCTACTATTTTTAGCTATCGATCCGCACTATGAAAGCACCGCTACCATTGACCCAAGGAAGAAGCGTTTGTCCCTCGATCTATAAAAACGAGACATTCCTCGAAAATCTACGAATCCTCCGGGAAAAATATCTCCTCTTCGACGAATCCACCGGGCAAAACCGGAAGAGTCCTTCGGTTTTCTCGAGGAGAAACGAGAGTAGGCTCGAGCTTCCATTTTTATCGCGGAATGAAAAATTGTTATCTTTTAAAGTCCAGCTGGTGGGAGCGAATAGCCAGAGAGAGAGAGAGAGAGGAGAGGAGAGGAGAGAGGAAAGACCACACCGAGGAGAGTAAAGATCCTTGGAGAGTTCCAGTGGAGTACATTAAGACCCAGACAGTGAACGAAGCTATTACCATTAGTCATGAAGCGCACGTTTGCATTTGAACGCTTGCAGCAACAGCCTGAAATTGTTATACTTAACAATACCTAGAAGGGAAATTAAGGTTCTCGGTTAAACGACCTCGCCTTCCGGCCCGATTAATCATCCGCATTCCACGAGAATTCATAGCAATTCGCACGGTCAACCGGCGAGATGAGACGAATCGAACGCTTGACAATTATGCACGCGCGCTTTCCTAATAACTCCTCCATCCCTTCCTGCAGTCGAGGGACTTAAAGGGATGTTCGAGAGACAAAGAGCGAATGTTTCTCTCTCGCTCCTCGTGAAACTTTAACTTTCGATGCATTAGGAAATCTCTCAAGGGCCGGAAGAGCTTTTCTATCTATTTCTTCTATTTTTGGCATCCCGTAGAAACAGCTGGGAGACCTAGACCGGGGTGATCAAAGCTCGCTCAAGAATTTTTAATGAGGCCCAAATGAGATTTGCTTTGATAGAAGCGTGGGCGGCTATTTTCAGGGCGGAAGAATTCAGAATTAAGGCTGCATTGTTGCGTCAGTTTGGCAAATGGGCTTACGTGCGAGGCCGAAGGGAATTCTTGGGGGCATTTCGTCGAGGAGAATATGTGAAAATTGGCGGCGAGGCTGGGGGAGCCGACAATTGAAAGGGCACCGCTGGATCGAAGGGAATGCCGCTGCTTTGGAGCTAACTGGACGCACGCGTCTGCATATAAATGCTGGCGGCAATTAACTTTGCGGCTACGAACTCGTCGACGAAATTTAAGGACATCGTCACGCAGCCTCGCAAACCGAATAACAGGCTGTCGAATCCTCGTAAAAACTCGAAATTGCGAATGGGGGCGTAACAATTCGCGCGCACACGTAACTCTCTACATAACGTAGCACTAAAAGGACCATAAAACCTCAATAGCCAACTAGTTCGAAGCTCGCGCCGGAAGCTGCTGCCGTTCACCGGCTAAAGAGCGGCCATTACGCGAAATTTTTATCGCGACAGTATTTATTCTGTAATCGTGTCCGTGACGCGCAATGCTTAACCACGAGCGGTTATTGCGATAAATATTTCTCGTGTCTCGAGTCCCATCCACCTTTCGAAAGGCACCCGGGCAAACCCATTACTTCTTCGTGATTTACAGGGCATTAAACGCTGCCGAGTTCACTTATTAGTGTGTTCGCGGCAAATTGCGATGGGAAGATCAATCGAGGAGAAAATTATAGGCAAAGCCGTGAATTACTGGTGCATCGGTGTACCTGTGCTTGCAGATTTACTGGTGGGTCTGATATCGGTGCTGACGGATATAGTTTGGAGAACAACAGTTGCCTGGCACGCTGGGAACGTTGCCTGTAAGCTGATCAGATTCATGCAGGCTGTTGTTACCTACAGCTCGACTTATGTTCTGGTTGCACTCTCCATCGACAGATACGACGCCATTACTCGGCCCATGAACTTCTCCGGCAGCTGTAAGTTCCATTCAAATTCACTACTATTACCGGTCAATTTGCACTTGGCACGCCGAATGCTTTGGGAAAAATTTGCAAATTCCTTCGAGTTAACCACTCTTTGATCCTTTGCCTTCCTTTTTGGCGAAGGAAAAGAAATACGATCCGTCGAGGCAATGGCAATAGCGAAAATTAGAAGTCGCTCGAGGAACGCATTTAAATTTATTGCCACTCTGGCATTTCACCTTTAAACTCCCTTACTTGCTCGTCGTAAGAAATTCTCCTTGGGTATAGTTCGTTTTCTTACTTCTTAACATCCACCAACTGTTGTGAACTGCTGAACTTCATATATGGGAACTCTCGAAACTTTCCAAGTTCCTTCTTTTAAAAGGAGCGCCCATTGAAAGTACCGCGAACAATTGAATATCCTGATTACTCGTATACTCCCCACATAATCGAGAGTGAAGATCAACGAGTATCTGCATTTCCATGGGCCAGATATTGCACCCTCTTGTTCGTCAAGTTTCTCTCCCCAATCAAAACTTTATTATAGTTCTGTAAAATTCGAGTAATCGATACAGGTATTGCCTTTGGTGTGAAATTTCTGGTTCCTCGTTGCGTGCTTGATTCGCGCGTACTGTCTTTGTCGAGAAAATAAGGGCGAGGAGGAAGGAGAGAATGGCGCGAATGGGTTAGACCTGAATGTAAGATGAATCTGTTGCAGGGTGGAGAGCACGAGCCCTAATCGTAGCAGCCTGGGGTCTTTCGGTGCTCTTCAGTGTACCGATCATCTTCTTGTACGAGGAGAAGCTAATTGAGGTGCGTTGGCTCAAAGCTTCGGCTTAAGCCTTGACAATCTCATCCGGCGTATTCCACTCCAAGCCAATCGGAACGCGGATAATATCGAAATTGACTCGAGCTTTGCTTTTAGGGGACGATGCAGTGCTGGATCGATCTGGGATCGCCCATTCAGTGGCGAATTTACATGAGTCTCATCAGCTTCAGCCTTTTCATAGCCCCGACAATTATCATCGGAGGCTGCTACGCGGTGATAGTCGTTACAATTTGGTCCCAAAGTGGAATCCTGCGCCAGGGACCCATCAGGGACACCAGGAGGGCCTCGTCGAGGGGTCTCATTCCCAGAGCCAAGATCAAGACGGTCAAAATGACCTTGGTCATTGTCCTTGGTGAGTCTCGGATAGCCTCTCCCTCCCATTTAATCCGCGCCTCGCGATGGATGCTCCGGAATTCTGGAAAAACATGAAAAAGGAAAAAAGGAGGAGCTCTTGGAGATAGTGGAATATTGAAATTTGCCGAACAATCTGAATTCCATGCGAAGCGGGATGAGGTTCGTGTAAACCGGAAATCGATACGCCCGGAAATCGGAATCCCTAGAACTGAATTCGAGTTCGAGGGATTTTTGAAGGAAACGACCGATTCGATTTCTAGCAGGAGCATCCGGTAAGCCGATCTGTCCAAATGTTACAGTCGGTGGAAAAAGAGAAGGCGAGACAGCGAGAGAGCAAAACAAAGAGAGGGAGAGAGAGAGAGAGAGAGAGAGAGGAACCGGGTCCTTTTTTCTCCTGAAGTTGTCGGGAACCAAACGTGCTGGGTAGTAAAAAGCGATAACCCACCTCTGAGAGGTGGTTTTATTTGCACGTGAAACGACGCAAACAGATAAGAGCAATGGGCGACGGTGATGGTGACAGTGACGGTGACGGTGACGGTGACGATGACGATGACGGCGACGACAGCAGCGGCGGCAGTGGAGAATTCCTTCGTCCTTAGGAGGGCACGGTTGGAACGTAAGCAAAAAGAATTCAAGACGAGTTGAACATGTTTTCAAACGGGTTCCATGTAATTCTCCCCGATGGAGACATTTCGATATTCTAATCTTATTACACGTAACCAACGCTGGAAGCTATCGTCGTTATAATTGCATAATCAAAGAGATCGTCGCAAGATGGCCGTGCGTCTCACGAACAAATTTAAGAACAAAAATGACAATTCCCCCTTCCCACAATTTTATAAACACGTGGAAAACATTAAGAGAAACCGCTGATGTGTTACTTGCAATTAGTGGTTGAGGATAAATTTTAGAAAAATAACTAAAACGTGAATTAATAGCAGTGATTATGGAAAAAAGTGTCCTAGCATTTTTCTATTTGACAGTTCGTGTGTAACAATCAACGATGAATCTCAGCTACTTTATTTTTCGCAATCTCTCAATTAGAGTGATAATTAATGAGATCTTGAGTTCTCGAGAGTGCGGGACATAAAATTAAGTAAATCGATTTCAGGGATAATAATAATGATAATAGTAATAATAGTAATTAAGTCGATCAGCGCGATAGTTATGGTCATGGACAGTTAACGATTTAAACATATGACAGCGGTCGATTTTATGGGATCGAATGGAAAGTTTTGCAAGTTTCTTCCTCTCTCAACTGTTTACTGATTTTATCCGACCACGGTATTTCGATGATAAATCGAACCGAGCCAAAGAATTCGTTTCTTTTTATACGAAGCCGGTTCGGTGGCGACCGGTTATATAAAAAGAAGGACACTTGCGATGAATCCTCCTCTCTCTTCAGTATGCGAATGTGCGTACGACTGCGCGCGCGTGGAGTAGCAAAGATACGGGAGTTTCGAGATCTTCTCCACCCTTTTAAGCCCTCGAGGGACGATTAAAGCGCAGACAGAAGCCAGCTAATTAGATTCAGCAATGATGGTTGTTGATTTCCATCCCTTTCCACCTTAAATCCAATTCCCGTCCCACTCTGTCCGCACGGAAAGGCTTCGAAAGAAGCAAGCGAGGCACATAAAAGTCATTGCAAACATGTAGAGATCGATTAATGCAGCGATTAATGCACTGGTAGAATTATCATATTCATTGGGGTGAAAGTTCAACCGTTCATTGTAAAAGTACAAACACTGTTAACAGAGATTGTTTTGTATCAATTATCACGTGTAAGACACATTAATCAAATATAATAAAATGGAATATTCTAAATATACCACTTTAAGAGAAGAATAACATTTGAATAAGTAATTACCACGAGGTCTGTTAATTTGCATGGAAAATTATTTCTCTATGCTAAAATTGCAATACCATACTATCATCCGGTTTATGCGATTTCCTACTCGTGAACACAGCTTTATGGCACTTAAGAATGTAATTAACTGTTATCACGAGAACAAAGTAACTATTAAAACAGTGCATTTTCAAGAGTACACACATTTAAAGTCATCAGCGAATCGACATATCGTGTTATAGGCATTCAACAGCCATTTGGCTTCCAACTATTAAATTACTCGGAGTAAACTCACTACACGCGCAGACTGTACAAAGTATACCATTAATGTTGGTCATTTTATTATTCAGTCTCTATCTGAGGAATTACTTAGCGAATTTAAAATCGCTAGAGTGGCCATTATCAAATTTTTCCTACTTGTTTTGTATCGTTCAGATGCAACTTGCGCGGAAGAAAGATCCAGTCCAATTTTATTAACTTTTTATGGGGGAAGTTTTCGCGACTACCGTTCTCTTGATACCATTGAAAAACTGCCGAGAGTTATAGAGTTTCCTGCAGCTAACAATTACACACACACACACACACGCGCGCGCGCACAGAATACGTATGTAAGTGCATATTTCGTATATCTATTGTGCACGCATAAAATAGCCTACGCATTTTGAATTTAGCAATAAGCCGATCCTTGCCTATCCGATGTTATTGAACATCGACCCAATTCGTTTCATCCTGCTCAATTGCCTTTTTCCAGCTGGCCTACAAATGGAAAATCTCCGTGATCTCCGTGGATATACATAATTGCGCGAGAAACGAATGGAACGAGAACCGTTCGTTTTCCTTCGGACTCGTTGTTTCGCTCGGAGTGAAAAAAAAGCTAATCGATAACGATACGGCTCCGCATTGTCTCCGAAAACGAAACGGCCAGATAAATCCCTGGAATTTCGCGATTGAAAACAAAGTTGAAACGTTCCGACCCCCTGGCATTCCCCTCCCCTTGCCAAGGATAAAGTTGGAATCGATTTGGTCCCAGCGCGAGATACCAACAACCCCCTCGAATAGAGGGAGATTCACCTGCGATGCAGAATAATATTTATAATTCCACCGTTCTAGTGTTCATCCTATGCTGGAGTCCCTACATAGTGTTCGACCTCCTGCAGGTTTTCGGCCACGTGCCGAGGACGCAAACGAATATAGCGGTAGCCACTTTCATACAGAGCCTGGCGCCACTGAATTCCGCCGCCAACCCCATCATTTATTGCCTCTTCAGCACGCCATTCTGCAAGACCGTACGGTGAGTGTATTCGTCGATTATTACAACGCTCCCTCTCTCAAAATGGACGAGCGACCAAGATCGCGATTTTCACTTCCGGTGCGGAACCTCGTCCTCTTCTGTCCTCTTCTGGGACCCACCCCCGTTCAACCCTGCGCACCCCATTGACGGACGTCGCTCGCTGCGAATTCGAGTGAAACCGGAAGTGCGCGTTGAAATAAATTACGCGTGCACGCATGAACGTCATCGTCGGGCAGGCGGAGGGGGGAAAAAGAAAGCGATCGACCCGGCAGGAATTTATGCGTACCTGGAGCAGCCAGGATTTATCGTCGGCCGAAAGTATCGCTCGATCTCTCTCATTCCCCGCGATGCAGTTTCTTCCAGGTCAAGCTTGTAACTCGACCAAGTGTAACTTACGAGGGCAAAAACCGTTCGTTGCCGCTGCCACGGCTCGTTGCAATTTTGTCCGCCCCCCGACCCCCGACCCCGGCGACATCTAAAGCACATAAAGACGAAATACAGACTTGATACATTACCCCGGCTCCCCGGATCACCTATATTTCGAGTGCACTCCATTTAATTGTCTCGCTGGTAACGTACCGCGCGTCCTGGACTTGGCAAATGCATTTTTCATAAAACGTTTCGTACTCACCTGCGGAAATAGAAATGTCTCTGGTCACCTCTTTTCCCTCCCCAAACTCTGTCACCCTTCCGACGCCACCCTTTGACTTTAATTAAAAACTGGAGGGAGATTCCTCCGGAAAGCTTTCCGAAACATTTCCAGTCACACTGCACTTGTTGCTTGCTCGGTAGGAACTTGCAGGCGATTTCCTGGGTTTTGGGCTGGTGCCCTACGACTCCGCATCATTGCTTTGGTACCGGTGGGACTAACAACAGCACCAGGACTACCGTTACCACTTCGCTGACGGCACACTCATCCCGCAAGAGTGGACACATCGCCGTTCTGAACTCAGCTTCCAGGAAGAGAATGATGGTGTCCTTGGTTTAACCACCCTTCCCCGTGGATGAGGGGAGTTCGCGTTATTCACATTTGTACGCTTGTCCAAGCTTTCGGCTAAAGCCCCGCGTGTATTAGAGAAATATTCTTTATCGCGGTATGGCAGCTTTCTAGGCGAAGAGTTACTCACGGATAGAGACGCGCGCGCGCACACCCGAAACACGCGAGGAGGTTCGATGCAACATCAACGCGGTTTCTGACCACGTGCCGTGAGTGGAATATTTTTTTGGAAAATGACGCATTTAATTAATCAGTATTCCGGGCTGGCGAGACGCGGCAGCTACTTTTACCCTCCGGTACGAGCCACCCCCTCTTACATTGCTGTGATGTACATACTCCCATCGGTACTTCCCCCATAAATTCTCCTGCGGCTGGTACTAAACTCTAATCGATGCAATAGGCTGAAATTGATTTCTAATAAGTATACTTGGAAGGTGGGAGAGAGATTTCTTCGTTTACGAGTTTCACGCACGAGATACGAACGATTGGTGTACGAGGGGTAAAAGAGAGCGGACGGTCCATTCAAAGCCCACGTGGAAAAAAATACGCTCAAAGTATACGTGTACATATTGTATACATATAATACGAAGCTGGCTAATGTATATAATATTAATATGTGTTGAAACTATATTTATCTATGTATGTGTTGTACGAGTAGGTTAAACTATATTAGCGTCCGTCAATCACGCTTGGAAAAAGTCATTTTAGCTAGCGTGCAATATTTGACATTTCCCCCCTTCACGTTGATCCAACCACTAGAATGATGGATCGATCCTGCCTCTGTGAATTTTTATCATGGGCTTAGAAGAACCTCGGAACTCCAAAGCGGAACTTTCAGTTTCTAAGGACCCACCTTTCTGTGATTATCTACTTAATGATTTTGATTGAGGAATTGGGCAGAAGAAAGTGCATATGACAGGCTTCGTCATTTTCGTGTCGAGCTCATTTTCGAATTTAAACCAGGTATTTCTTCCTTTGCGAGAAAATCAATGGAACTTTAACGGATCTCTTCTAATGAAGGAAAACCAATTTTTAATAGTTTGATTTCATTTGTTTCATCCGAAGACTGACGTTGCGAAGCTGGGGTCATTTTTACTCGTGTATTAAACTCAATACAGAGTCGCGAATGACGGGCACGCATACGCACGCATGCATACGCACATGGACACATACAAAAAAACATCTATGCATAAGCGTAAAATTGTGAATCATAATACTTGGGATTATTTCGAAGTTACGATAAGAATGAGAGTGTGTGCGAATTATTGAAAAATATTGAGAATAATTTATTTGTAATAAGCGTGGTAATGTATTATAATATATGTTCGTGTATACCTCTGACGCGTTTATAGATCATCTGTTTAATATTTATTGGATTTCTAAGATGACGAGGAAAGGCGAAGGAGTTAAGTAATCAAAGCACTTATTTCCACTGAATCTAAAATTTGTAAATATTGAATAAAGTCATCCATTATTTACGTCTATTTTGCGCAAGTCCTTCGTTAGGGAAAAAATAAAAATTCCAGGCTCCCTAAACTCATGAACTATGCCTAATATTCACAGCAGCCAGAGCATGGCACGTGAGAAATAAAATTTCTTGCTTTTCCATTTTCTTTTATGGCCTATATCATGGCTCTTCCAAGATCCGGAAGCGCCGTGATAAGTCCAAGAAGAACGAAAACCTCATTCTCCAAAATATTATTTGCGTTAAAGAAATTACTAAAAAAATATGTATATTACAAATGTAATTAGAGTTATAAAAGGAATTCACAATGGCTCATCATGTAGGTAATCATATCGAAATCCTACGAGGAAAATCGAATTACGAGAGATTCGAGAGAATAGCCCACTTTTTTCAGGAACCTCATTATAATTAATTAAATGAAATTTTCCCGCAGCTTCTCTCTCTCTCTCTCTCTCTCTCTTTCAAATTACGAAGCGAAGGAACTATTTCAGAGAGATCGTCTTATAAATTTATATTGAGTGAAATTGCAATGGCCAAGGAAAACAAATGAAACTCGAAATTAAAGTGGAAAGCAAAATATTAGAATTTCACAATTCACCTCATTCATTCCCAATGCTTGCATCGTATTATGTGAGGTTTCTTGGATTTCTTTTCGGTTTCCTGGGCTGAGTGTGGTGGTCTACTGATCTCGGACTGAGACTCCACGACGATTGATGCATTATCCAACAAAGCACTGAAAACATACACGTGCGCGCACACACATACTCATACACATACATATATATATATATAGAAATATAGTTAGTCGACATCAAACTATAGTGGGTGGATCAATATGTCCTGTGTGAATTATCGAATGATGGATAGTAGTAGAGGAGAGCAGTATCCAAATGGTATTGGCCCAGTATGCGATGGTCGGTATACATGTTATAACTGCAGCTCAACTTCTCACACGCCAAGACACAAAACTTCTGACCGCTTTTATCCTTCCTACTCTGGTAAGTTCTTCCTCGGAAACATTGCTGGCAAGTAATATCACAGATCAAGAGTCGAGGCAATTTTCCGGATAATAAAAATGAGCGTAAAGCGACATAAATAAAAATCTCGAAATCTCGTAGGTAATTATGTCGACTGGATGGTGGCGGCCCCCACATCGTACAACGGTACAAGCAGTCCCGAGACTCCCAGAGAAGGTAAAGTTTCGCCTTGGCTGAAATCATAGAGAAAATTTAGAGTGGTATAGACACGCGATACAGGAGATACGTGCGCGAAAAACTGAACAAAATGATGTAACTGTCTGAGCGAAACAGAACTGTCGCATCAGCGTAAAGACGTTCTAGTTCTGTGAGAAACCACTTGCTCGCCCTTTTCTCGGTGCTCCACGTGGAAATTCAAAGGGGACGGAAGGAAATCTCCTATTTCTCTTGACAATGCATCCTTTTAATAAGACTCGCTCCCCTGGCCACTTGCCACTTGTTCCTTTCCTCGCAATTATCCCGCCTTCTTGATTTAGATTACAAAGAAACGTGGCCTGGGTCCTAAATGTACGGTAACTTCGTAGCTTTGAATTTCCTCTCTGATCCCATACGATAAATATCAATTAGCTCGATACCTTAAACGTGTACTCGTATTCTACCACGTTGTCATCTGCACGTCCAAGGTAGACAGGCCACTTTCTGAATTAAATACACGTGGAGTGAAGAGGCCCTACGTGTACGAGCCATTAAATTATCAGCAACCTGTCATCACCAAGTCCATGGAGAAGATGCAAGCGAAGCTGAGATATTTCGAAGATAGCAATGACTTGATACAGTCCAGGAATAAGAGTCTGATCAACGAGAATGCGGAACTTAAGACTCAGTGAGTTAAAATGAAGAACGCGATCATTTTCCGATACTCTCCTTGCTTCTCGTGTCAAATTGCACGATTCATTAGCAAGATCGGTTGGAACCTGGGGAACGTTGAATGCGCACGTAGCTTTTTTCAGCTTCTCGCTATTGCATCGCACATCCAGGAATGTACTCCTCGTACACACATACGCGCTACACAATCGAATCGGAACTTGAACTTTAGTTTAATCGTGGAAGTTTGCTTTAATTGTTTCACTTTAATACCTTTGGAGAGTTAGATTCAATGTCTCGTTACGAAGAACGGGACAAAGCTTCTTGTGGGGGAACCGGAAGTGCACATTCTCGCAGAATTCTCTATTAGAGACAACTTGTCTGCAGGCTCGAGGTAGAGGCGAGTAATAGTCGGCAGCTCCAGGAGAGAATTCGTCATTTGAAAGAAGAGCTCACTTTACAACGAGACAAACTAGCCGAGGAATTGGCCAAGCAAATGGTAACTCTCTCTGTCTCTCCTTCTCTTTTGCCAGGAATGTGTGCGTGTGTGCATGATTCTGATCAGGAGGTTCAGACAATTAACTTTAGACGTTAATTAAATAGAGAAAAGCGTCGAACTTGAGAGAAAATGGCACCTCGACTGACGTCGAATTCGATGAAACGGCTGTTCAAGTGTGGAGCGTGTGCAGGGGTTGCCGGCAAAAACTGGAGGGATGTGTGAAAGAAGCGGTGACCATCACAAAGTACATATAAGCTTTAATCTATCACGAGACCCATTGACCTACACTGCCACAAGGGGAATTTTTATGTCGATATTTGACATCGTTAGGAATGCGACGAACGTTTCTCTCTCTCCCCCTGCCTCTACTCCCCCCACCCCCTCTATCCTTATTTTCCTCAATAAAATTCCGCCGCTGAATTATATTCTCTATGAGTATACGAGTTGAATTCTGCTCAAAAATTCAATTCAATTTCATTTTACTCTTTGGCGCCTGTAAGCGATTCTGCTAAAAAGCTCTCCACTTCCGGCAGGTCGGAGTTGGATGTTTTGGAGAAGGACATGCAGACCTTGAAAGATGCTGTGGTGGCACGAGAAAAAGCCTGGGACGATGCGATGGAACGTGAGCAAAATTATCGTCTGCAATTAGCCAGGTTGACAGGGGAAACCATCACCGTTCGCCACCTCTACGAATCTCAGCAGGACGAGATGCAAACTCTCAAGGATGAACTGGAAGTGAGTTCCTCTAATTTCGCTCTTCTGAAAAAATAGCCCTTACACATTAATCCTTGATATATAATGAACTAAAATACCGTGCCTGTGTACGAACGAAGAAAAAAGATCTGGAGGCGAGGTCGCTGCAAAAGGAAACGTTGTGCCTGAATAAAATCGTCGCGAAAATGAACAAGCGCCTCAGGTAAGACTCTTTCTTTTTATAAAATTCTAATATTTCGCCAAACCCTTCGAACGGTCCCGTTTAATGTTCTCTGTCTGTATCGACCAATGAAATTTACCGCACTTTATTATCAAGAGCGAAAATGTGTTAAAAGAAGGGAGACGGAAGAAAATTGGAGAGAGGGAGAGAAAGAGGTGAGAAGTGCACGGTACTTTTTGTTATTATCGCGAATTTCTCCTTTTTTACTTTATTCGGTGTCACCCTCTTCGGCATCTTAACCATTTCATTAGCGAGCCAGGTCGTAACAGTGTCCTGAAAACGTTGCTACGGGTTCTTAACAAGATCGCGCACCTCTGTCATCCGCACTTGCTCTCCCGCTTTTATTTCTCACCCCTTACTATACCTCTTACAACGCGCCTTCGCTCCTCCTGCCACTTTTTACCTTGGTACTCGGATAATTCGATATTATCGTAATATCTTTATGCACTCTGGAGTCTTTTCCAGTATTTCTCCCCCGTGTCTTCAATGTCGTAAGGGGGTGTGCGATCGTTAGTCGACTTATTTTTATGTAAATTTCTAATTGATTTCCGTCGATCGCTCTCTCCTGATTTTTCAGAGATTGGGAGGAAGGCCATGGTGCACGCAGCAGCGATATCAACGATAAAGAACAGAAGTACATCGAAGAAATTACTCGCAGGATTCCTAGCGGAAAGACAAAACAAAAAGGTAAATTCAGTAAGAAAAATTACTCGCCATCCAGTCAGGAAAGTCCTCGTGGAACCATCAGTCCAGGATGCGCAAGCGACTCGGTCCCTGAAAATTAATATAAATCGAAGAATGATTGATCTCTACGTTCGACGCGTCGATTCGTATGAAATGTGTAAAATGTGAGGAAAAAAATATTATGTTCCACTAATGTAAGCGTCAATTCATTTGGTCCATTGTAACTTAACTGAAAGTCTTGTGAAAAGTAAAAAATTGTAAAATACGAAGTATTCCGTCATGCGTGATTAATTGTGAACTTATGTTATTCGGATGCAAGCCTAGTGTGTAGTACTCAGAGATGTAAACGAGATGTATTAAATAGTAATAAAAGATTGACGGAAATTTCAATTTCATCAGAAGTTGGCAGAATTCAATTTTCAATTCTCCCTCCTTTGCCAGTCGCAAAAATCACCAGCTACGTTATCGACTGTATAAATTACTATGCCATAAATTTTACCGACATCAAACACTACGGGAAATATTTAATTCTTGAAACAGAAACTAGTTGCGCCTCGATCAACTCCGTAAAATTTCGAGAGTATTGCGCTGTGCCCTACACTAACGGGCACGGATGGTGTCCCTACCCGATATAGAGTATAGCATTTACCAGGCTACACAAATTTGTCCTCTCACTCGTACGTGACATCAAATGCTTGTTGGTGGGGTGTAGGAGAAGCGCGATGCTGGTCTAAATATATGAAGTATAAAAGCCAGTATATGGCAATACACTATACCATGCTATCCTTTGACTATATAAACATGGACCGCCAATTCCTATTACCAGAATATAGAGTCTGCAATCCATGATGTGGAGACACCAATCCCTAGGGCGGCGAGTAAAAAAACTAATATTTGCCGTATTGAACTGTTTCGCCGGGAATTCTTAACAAGAGAGTCGAAACCTATACGCGAGACAAGAATTTTTAACAAGAGCGTCGAAACCTATACGCGAGCCGAAAATCTTTAACAAGAGCGTCGCAACCTATACGCGCGCCAAGAATCCCCAACAAGACTGTCGAAACATATACGCGAGCTGAGAATCCTCAACAAGAGCGTCGAAACTTATACGCGAGCCGAAAATCTTTAACAAGAGCGTCAAAACCTATACGCGAGCCGAAAATCTTTAACAAGAGCGTCGCAACCTATACGCGCGCCAAGAATCCTCAACAAGAGCGTCGAAACCTATACGCGAGCCGAAAATCTTCAACAAGAGAGTCGAAACCTATACGCGAGACAAGAATCCTTAACAAGAGTGACGAAACCTATACGCGAGCCGGAAAACCTTAACAAGAGCGTCGAAACCTATACGCGAGCTGAGAATCCTCAACAAGAGTGTCGAAACCTATACGCGAGCCGAGAATCCTCAACAAGAGCGTCGAAACCTTTACGCGAGCCGGAAAACCTTAACAAGAATGTCAAAACCTATACGCGAGGCGAAAATCTTTAACAAGAGTGTCGAAACCTATACGCAAGCCAAGAATCCCCAACAAGACTGTCGAAACATATACGCGAGCCAAAAATCCTTAACAAGATTGTCGAAACCTATACGCGAGACAAGAATCCTTAACAAGAGTGACGAAACCTATACGCGAGCCGGAAAACCTTAACAAGAGCGTCGAAACCTATACGCGAGCCGAGAATCCTCAACAAGAGCGTCGAAACTTATACGCGAGCCGAAAATCTTTAACAAGAGCATCGAAACCTATACGCGAGCCGAAAATCTTTAACAAGAGCGTCGAAACCTATACGTGAGCCGAAAATCCTTAACAATAGCGTCGAAACCTTTACGCGAGCCGGAAAACCTTAACAAGAATGTCGAAACCTATACGCGAGGCGAAAATCCTTACAAAAGCCTCGAAACCTTTACGCGAGCCGAAAATCCTTAACAAAAGCGTCGAAACCTATACGCGAGCCGAGAATCCTCAACAAGAACGTCGAAACCTATACGCGAGCCAAGAATCATCAACAAGAGTGTCTAAACCTATACGTGAGCCGAAAATCCTTAACAAGAGCGTCGAAACTTATACGCTAGCCGAAAACCTTAACAAGAGCGTCAAAACTTATACACGAGCCGGAAAACCTTAACAAGAGTTGGCCTTTATACTTCATATATTTAGACCAGCATCGCGCTTCTCCTACCATCCCACCAACAAGCATTTGACGTCACGTACGAGTGAGAGGGCAAATTTGTCCAGCCTGGTAAATGCTATACTCTATGTCCGGTAGGGACACCATCCGTGCCGGTGAGTGTACAGCTCGCAGTTAGATGAAAATTTGCAGGAATATTAAAATGATTTGACGAATAAACAGTAATGTCTTATAAAATTTTTAATTTAAATAAATAGGTACGAATCACTTGAATTTAGTATTAAAGTATATCATGCCCATATTATTAAATATAAATATATTTTCATTAATGAATTTAATTGGTAGCCGTAAAATATGTTATTCTTAAAATTTTCAGAATTTTTAAAAATAATTAATAATGTATTTTCATAATAATCTTAAAGAGATAAACTTTATCATTTTCTATGAGATAACTCTTGCACTGTAGGGGACTTATAGGTAAAAAATGCAAGAGGTCATTTAACCGCGACCTAACACAAGGGGGTAAGTTATAATGTAATATCTAATGGAAAAACACGACCACTCATAAATAGAATAAAGTATGAGCTGTTCACAGATCCAATTCGCTTTATAATTAACAAATTTTAGGGTAACATTTTCACACTCTCTTGATTAAATAATTCAAACTTGTCGAACATTATTTATATGGATCATCTTTATCAAGAGACATTGGAAATTTCAGTAAACAAGTATTTTTCTTAAAGATAATAATATCAAGAATTGGCAGATAGAGTAAATAAGAATTTATTTCTTATTTTAGACAAAAGATAAGGAGTCGAATATTTACAAGAGTGACCTCTCATTTATTAGATTATAGAAAGCAGTTTCTTTCCATATTCATTTTTGCGATATGGGTTTTGAATCTTATAGAAAACTTTCATAGACTCTCTCTTTGAGATCTATAAAATGTAACGTAAGATGATGGAATATTTTGATCAGTGCTATGAATACAAATAACAGGATTATTATCTACCCTAGCTAAGATTATTTTCCTCTGACATGTTTGTTGCATGTGCAATTATACAGATGCACCGATTGTTACTGAAAGACTGATAATATTGAAAGCCTTGGTCACTTTCTGCTCATTTCTTATAGTTCGAAAGTGCCACGCGACTTGCGCACACATAAAATCAATGAGTTCGCTCGGCGAATATGTCAGTGCACCTCCATCAAGTCTTCTGGTTGGAGTCGCAGTTGGTTTTTCGTTAAAGGATTTTATAAAATTCGGCGAAAACCTTCTACAATTTCGAAAAAAAGACGATGTGAAAATCCCTGTCAAAATGCCCGGTCAAGAAGATATGGACCTTTGCACAGATAAAGTTCTATCTAAAGGGAAAATACTTCAGGAACTGACAAAAGCTGTCAAACTGGTGAGTGTTGTCTGCTCCAACGTCAAGATTGGGTATCAAGGCCGCAGTATATATATTCACGACACACACGGGAGCACTTACTCGATACAGCCCTTGTGTTACAAAAGAATTTGAAGACTTGACAGCTTATATGCAATGTCCTCTCAAAATCCAACTTTATCTCGTAAAGCAAATTTAATTCAGAACTAAACTTATCACACGCTGTTCTCTATTATTTATTAAACAACCTAGTAGAATGATATTAACGATACAAATGTATCAAGTTAAATGAATTCATTACACAAATTGTTACTTCTGTTAAACTTCTTAAAATCACTGATCATTTTTGCTTCATAATTATTTTTATACTATTTGGTAATATCTTCATTTGCTTTTCAAATGTGTTCGATACTTGCAACTCCCTTTTAAAATAAAACTAAAAACATATTATATCTGATAGATTTATGCCCAAAGCCTGTATGGAACAGTGGTCTTAGATGGTGATTCCTGGTTAGTATATTGGTTAGACAGGGCATTGCGACATGGATTACGTATAGAAAGACATGGATACTGGGGTACCGTAAGAGAACTTAGTCATCAAGACACAGTAGTAGTAATTCATGCTCTACAGAGTGTATTAACATCTATTGGAAAAGGTAAAATAAACTGGAAATTTATTGATAATAGTAACATGGATTTTACAATCTGTTAAATTATTTTGTAGGAAGAGCATGGCTATATCATACTCTCAGTGAGGGTAGTTTCGAGAGCTATTTAGCATGTTTGTTAAGAGATACAAAGACATTGAAAAAACAATATTTTCCACATGCACTTGTTCGTGATGTTGATAAAACTAATCAGTTGATCAACTTATTAGCTGGGCTAGAAAATGTGTCCTTTACATTACAATTGGTATGCTAATTATTAAACTCTTATCATTATAAATTAAAAGTTTTTAATTATAACTATTGAATAATTGTTATAAACATTTGTTTTTAATTTCGCAAACTAAATATAATAATTAATATAAAATTTTTTAAAGAAATATCGTGAAATAGTGGTTAGTTAAATTTCCCTTTAAATGTATTTTGAGATAAAGATATCATCCCCTGGTTACAATTATCAAACTAATAAATGACTGCCATATGATAAATATTCAAAGTGAAATTGCAAATATTTTTATGAACTTTAGGGTCAATAGATTATCATAATTACCTTATTTCTCTTGAGAGTTCAATATCTACATTTTTATTAACTTAACTAATGTGAGAAGTTCTTTGATAATAATCTATTATTATCCACATATATAAAAGATTTATAATTTTATAAAGCATACACAAACAATCTGTTAATCAATAATTAAATTTAATCTGTATGTACAGGATGTGACTTACCTTGATACATGTAATTACTTACCTCAAAGACCTATGAGCATAAATTCATCAGGAACTGTATTATCACTACATTTAAGATCTACAAGTGTTTCTTCAAGTTTAGCCTCTCCTGGGGATAGCGGCGTAGCATTTGATAGCGATATGGATCTTGCAAATGAAACTGATATTAGCAGCTATAGAGAGGTATTTAATAATGATAAAAATAGTAATACATATATATATAGATGTATATAAAATCTTTTCTAGTTAGATTAATAAATTGATAAATTCTTAGGAATACTCATCTGTGGAAGACATACCAAAATACCAAAATAACAAATATAAATTGATTAAAAATAATCGAACCGAAGACAATAAAAATTTCAGTTCTAGTGATTCCAGTGAAGATAGCAAAACACCAAATCAATCTCCTGGAATGATGGCTAAATTTCAAAATATAATTGTCACTAAAAGTGACATTACAAATCAAAATCTCAATAGAAAAATTGATGATAATGAACTAAACTGTTCCAGTCCAGACACACTGAAGGATTATGATTTATATAGTAAGAGTTTAGATGATAGAAAATACGAGAAACTAAGTGATAAACTTGATAACAACATAATTTTAAATAAAAGGAGCAGTTACTACAATGATGGTAGTTATAGTTTCAAAAAAAATATTGATCCCCGCAATTCCTACGTAATCAACAACGACACAAATCTTCTTGAATTAAGCATGACCATTTCTGATTGTGACAACACAGAATCGACTTATGGAATTTTAAACACTATCAACATTACTGATACAAGCATCTTATCGACTTCAGGCTCGGAGGTCTTAGTGCAGCGCAGACAGCGCAAAAAGAAACGAGGTGAAAGCAAAAAACGTGTAAGCTTTCACGAAGATATATTGAAGACTATGAAATTAGACGATGATGAAGATTTTGCTATGAATTACATGCCGAATAAAAATACACAAAAAAGAACGGTGCCTAATGGCAGATATAGTTGGTGCGCACACGGTGATTCGCCGTACGCGGCCCAAAGATGCTATGATACAAGAAATATTCATTCGGATTACTACTCATATTCCTCATCGTCAAGTATATTTGACAGCGACACAGATAAGAAGATGTCACCAAAAATATGCAGTCAGTTATTGTGCCAAATGAATTCAAAGTGCACTTGCATAATGGCCTTATCTGAGAGAGGTGCGCCCGAAGGACAGGAAGATCCGGGAAAAAGTTTAAGGCCAAATGTAGAAATTGAATTAGCGGATAATGAGGCGCAAGAAGCATATATCATCGAGAAAGAATACGGAACGATCATTGAGGAACCTCCGGTAAAACTTCAGATGCCCAATATGGGTGATCCAAGAAAGTGTACAACAACCAATGATTGGTTTGATGCTGATAACGCCAATACTAGTGAATCGGATGAACGTAGAAATAGCAGGCATTTGGCTTCACCATCCAAGAAGCGAAACATGACTTCGATTCTAAGTGGTGAAAGTGGCAGTAAACTCTTAGCACCATCTCTCCGTCAAGCGCCATCAAAGACATCTTTACTAAGTAGATTCCTAAGATCTATTACTGAGAGAAAGTTCGAAAATAAAAAGAGCAAGAAATCTCCAAAAGTTAATGCATTATATATCAAAGGAATAAAACATAATTATGATAACTATAAGGACTTCAATGACAATCTCGATCGAGAAATACAAGAAAACATCGCAGCCGAAAGACAAGAATTTAGCGGTGAAAAAATTAGTTTGAAGCTACGCGAAATATTCAAGAGATACATTTACCGAGATAAAACAGAAGAATTATACAAAGTTTATAAAGTTAGAAGCTCTTATATGACAAATGGTGAGAGTAAACCTATGATTGCTTTATTAACTGACAAAACATTGTACTTAACTGGTTCAAAGGCAGATCATTCGTACAGTAATCAATTTGTTATACCTTATAATGAATTAGATGTGATAATGGTAAGCTTCACCTGTCTCTAATAGTAAATAACAAATTATATATAAATAATTACTTAATTTACTTGTATCGTGTAGGTTGGACCAAATGCCCAAACTATTCTAATATCAAATGCTGATTATGAAATGCAGTATTTATTCTCTACTGGTAGCGCACAGACTACTTCAGAACTAATAGCTCATTTAGAAATGGCAATGAGACGTTCACCTTCAAAACCAAGATTACCGGCGATTAAGGAATTAAATTACGAGGATATGCATTCGTTAAGGAATACCATTCTTTCTGATACAGCCGTACATCCTGTGTGTAGTATATGTTATAAAGATAATAGAAGAAATATATTTTTTCACTAATCAGGCTTAAATTGTAGGATGAAAAAATTGAGCATTATAGTCTTATTTATATGGAAGATGAACATATTTCTCCACCCAGTACACCCTGTGGACCTACCAAAGAAGGTGATCTCATGTTTAGACCACACACTTATCAACAGTTGCATCCTAATGCACCAATGCATCCTTGGGAAGCTGGATATTTTGTTCTTAAAGGAGGAGTAGTTTATATGTTTACGGATTCTAATCAGCGATTACCTAAACGCGCAATCCCATTAAAGGGTGGATTGTGTCAAGGTTGCAGAAGGATTCCCAATTCCCATAGACCTCATACCTTCGAAATTCTCCTAAAACCCAATAAATCCTTTCAATTTGCTGCACCAGATGAATACGTTGCCTCAGAATGGTTGCAAAGTTTTGTACAAAGTGCATCTGGCTTGTTTGACTGCTCTGAAATAAGAGAACCTCTACCATGCAGTCTCATTACTACTACAAAACATCTAGTTGCGATGAAAGAAGTATTTCCCGGTTCTCAGCGCGGTCAAACGCTATCTTGTGCCTCTGTTGAAGATTTAACAGCTTTCAGGGTACCACTGGCTCAGCAGTCTTGGTGCATACTTGTAAGTATAAATAAAATATTATTCTATACTAGATATACACGGTTACAATTTTAATCATGTACTATAGGAATTCGCGTGTCGAGAAGTACATGAAAACAGTGGAGATTGGGTTATTTATTTTACCAATTATACTGAGCTTTGCACATTTAGAGAAATTTTAGAAACTCTATGGGCTAATACAAATCAGGTACATTTCGCATATGATCTAAACGATATTTAAAAAAATATTATTCGTATACATTTTTTTTATTCATTATGCATTGTTTAGGGTGAATTCCCCATGGCAACACTTCCTCCTGAAGACAAGCTTCATCGTCGTTGCTCTGATACTTGCAAAGATTTAGAATTTGCCTGGCAATACTTACTGCCTTTGGAAATTGAATGAGGAAATATATAAGGTATAGATATCACATTAAATAATTAATATATCAAAACTTATTAATGCAAGAGCTTGTGTAAAGATGCATTCTATTAAATATTCTATAAAATAATCAAGTTACCAAATTCAAATATGCTGCAACCAAATTTATGAAAATTATAAACGCTGTATTTCTAACAATGATGATTACCGATAAAAATAATCTTAAAAATATCTAATAATTTATTAATACAGTAAACTTTTTTGTGCACATATATTTATTTTTATGATATTGAACTTTATTGATAATATATAAGAAATTCATTAATTTAACAGTTTTCGTATTAGTAAAAAAAACAATAATCGTTTAATTGCAACTGCAAAAGTATACTGTATTAGTAAAAAAATTAATAACAAGAATCATGGTATTAATGTTAAATTGCCTAGACCATTAGATTATAAGATAAATACATTTTGTGAACGTGCTAAAGATACATAACGTGGTGCAATATCTCTTAATTATTCCATCTCGTCTATTATATATATTACTATATTATATTTACCATTAATTTATAATGAAACGGACTGTAACATAATTACAAACATCAAAGACTATGTTGTATTAACGCATATATATATATATATATATTCTCGTGAAAAAATAAGTAAACTAGTATAGAATTAACACATACTATTACTATATCACTATTATTACTATTATTGCTGCTGCTCCAAGTACCATTACTATCGCTGCTATCACTATATCTTCGAATAAAAGAAATTCGTTCATCACATGATAAAAATATTCCTATCACAAGCAATTACATTTTTTTAGTTTTATTTTTACTATTTTCAATATTTTCCTTACCTTCATTCAACATAAAACATACTACATTTTTCTATGTAGTTCTACAACACTACAGAAATATACTCGGGGTGTACTGTTAAATATTTAATTATATCATATATATAAATGTAAGGCAAATATTTGCGTACCTTATTGTTATTGTTTCATAGGTAAAAAAACATTTGTTTTTTCAGCAATTTCTAAATTTACATAAAAAATAAATCAAGCATAAAAATTGTTTTTGTTATGACAATATTTTATAACTTAAACTGTGTTCTTGTAAAAATTAATTTAATTTATTGATTTATTTCACATAAAATTTAAACATGAATTGAGTCTATGTAAAATTATAATTAAATTAATAATCTTTTAAATCATTCCAGTCAATTTTAATTAACTTTATACTAGATAACATTATTTAATAAATAAGTATAATATTTTATAACATAAGAGACTCATGATGTTAAATAAATATAGATTGGTTGTCAAAGTAGATATAGAATATAACGGAGGCACACATTGTTGATGCATACAAGTTTAGTATCAATTGTAAACAATTGATATAAAAATATTTGCAAGTTTAGAACTTGGAATAATTAATTTTCTATATTAAGTTTTAATTATGTAAAAATACACGGATATAAGTTTTTTACAAGTTTATCAACATGTTCCAAATATTGAATCTATGCATTTTTTACTTGATTGCCTATTAAGTTATTATTATGCAAAGTAGAAGCTAATAAAACTATGTATACACTAATCATATATGGATAAGAAAACAATATATTTCCTTCCATGCATATAATAAGTAAAATGATTAATTTTATAAAGTAATTGCTAAATATGATTATATATTTATAGAAATTTCAATCTCACAAATTTGTTTATATTACCTAGATTTATAAAAGTTCCATACAATGTACTCATATTCTAGTCATTAGTTACAGCATATGTTCCATAAATTCTAAATTAATAAAAATAATTATAATAAATACTTTTTTATTGAACATTATTTAAATCCTTTAAAAAAACATATCATTAAAAAAAACAATATGAATTAAAAAATAATAACATTTAATTACTTTAATTAATTTAATAACTAATTACTGATGTACAAAGATAATTATTGAGAATCAGGGCATTTTTCTTGTTGTTTTCTTTTGTATGTTTTTTCAACATTAATATTTGGAAATCTCTTTTTCATAGCCTCCAAGCTCACATTTGGGAATTTCTTTAAAATAATACCAGCTTCTTTTGCTTCTTGACTGTAATAAAAGATTAGTTAGTCATGAAAATATTTAATTAAATGTATGATTAATACATACCTTCTTAAATATTGTCTTTTTGAGTGAAGTTTTTCTCTATATTTCCTAAGAAACTTGTGTGCTGCTATACCACGAAATCCCAAAAAGTGTGTTTTTTGCCATTTAGTATTCATAAACTTTGGAACTGAGTATTCACGGAATTTATATGGATGCTTTAATCCTAAATATTAATGTGAATTGTTAAATATTCCTTAATGGTTACTATTATTTATTATGATAAATGTCTAAAAAAAAAATATATTTTAATACCCAAGGCATTGTATGTCATTTCTCTATGTCGCTCTCCAGTTTCACCAGTTTCAAGCATGTGATAGGCTTTGTTTCTTTCTCGAACAACATCTTCTAAATTGGTCATACTATCCTTAACTTTATCAATCCGTTCTGGATTAGCTAACACCTGGAATTCATCTTTACAAGCTTGTTCCATTGTTAAAAGCATATTATGTTCCTTTAATAAAACATACCTAAAATTTTAAAATTTATATTTATATTTTTTTGTTTTCTTTATACATAAGTTAAAAGTAATCATCTTAGTAAATCTTACCATAATTTATGAAGATCCTCATTACTTTTAAGCCTTAATTCATCTTTCTTCCAAGATCGCCCAACTTTAATTCTTTCTTTACCCCAATTCTCCTGATCATCAAAAAATTCCATCAAGCCATGCTTTTTTAATGTAGTATGAATCAAAGCACATTTTTGAAGCTGTAATCTATATTTAAGAGGTTCAGGAATGAAATATATATTCACAAGTAATAGAGATAGCCCTCAGTTAATCCATAAACAAATATATTAAGAGAAAAAATACAAACTTTTGCGTTAGTAGAATATTTGTAGTAGGAATGAAAGAGACATTACTAATTAATTTAATAACATTATTCACTACAAAAGTTCTTTGAAAACTTTTTACAAAAATAGCCATTTCAATTTAAGATGAAATATAGGTTAGGGCACAGCAAATATACGACTTTTGTTCAGTCTCTTATTTTAGTGTCTTTAATTCGTAGATGTCGCTACATTTTAGTTCATTCAATTCAGTGTTGTCATGTGTGTTAGGGATGTATGGGGGTAGTAAAAATAAAATTTGTTAATTATACTTCTTATTTATTATAAAATATGTTTTGTTTTTGAGTGTAATGTAATAAGTAGAATCTTAAAAATGGCATTTAATGTTTTGACAAATGTTTCTGAAACAATAGTGGACGAAATAGCTTTAGAAGGGTTAGATGGAATAACCCTCGAGGGTTAGTATGATTTTTAACGTGATTTACTTCTTTTAATATGAAATTTACACTACAAAAGTAATATTTTATATTCATAATTGAAGCAAAAACTTTTTTAATAAATAAATATTATATATATTTAGAGTGTCATTAATCCATTTGTATTAATTTAGTGTAAGATGTGATATCAAAATATTACATTTAAAATATTTTCTTTTAGCATTGTGGATACGTTTATCCAATAGATTAAACATTCCCCTTCCATTCAATAAACAATTCATGGAACAAGTGTGGTCTGTTTGTATAAATGTTGATGAATTAGACTTTTATGAATTAACAAAACCAAGAGACCGATTAGTTATTATTGATCGATATGAATATGTAGATCCAGATATTGGAACTATATTAGAACCTGTAAGTAAGCATATATGCACAAAGTTATATTTCAAACAAACTAACAATTGCTAATTTACCCAGGAACATTTACCTGAAGATATTTACCCTCATTGCCTCATAAACGATGTGGCAAATTGTATCAAAGGGTCTTGTTCTACTTATTATACCAGAAAAAATATCAGTAATAGTGTAAAAAACTTGAAGCTTCAACAAGCAGAAATAAATTATGGTCAATGTTTGGTTATTGTAGCATCTCAATATTTAAGGGATATAGCTCTGATGGGCGAATCTATATGTCCTATGCTAGAACTTACACCAATGCAATATTGCTTCCTTGAGCGAGTTGGTAGATCACGCTATCATGGTGAAGTAACTCAAGGGAAATTAAGCTTATCATTGCTTAAGGAAGATCCTAAATCATTATTTTATCACAGAAAATTCCTACTTCGTCATAAATTAATTACAAAACAGATGCATCATCAAAAAAGTGGTGGTCATTGTTGCAGTAGCAGCTTGTTACATTTACCTAGATTTTTTGTAGAAAGAAAACCCAAAATAATATTTTTAGCTGAACAAGTTATTTCCATATTAAAAACTAAGAAAAATTATGTAGCAGAATATGATGAGATTAAAAAACAATTACAAATTGAAAATTGTATAAAAAAGTTATTCAAAACTGCTTTTTTTCAAAAGGTTGTTAAAACTGATTTAAAAATTGCTTATAGAATATTATATCCTAATGCAGAAGAAAGTGAATGGCAACAAAAAAATGATCCATCTAAAGAGAAAATGATTAGAGTTGTACAATTAATCGATCCAAATATTGATATATCTGATAGCTGGAATAAAGATGAAATTCATGATGATGAAGAAATATTTGAATTAGATATATCTAATCAGTTGTATAGTGTACCATTTTTGAAACAAGCAAATTGTATGGTAGAAGAAAGTAAACGTGATGGCATATGCCAAGGAGAATTAGCAAAGAAAATGGGTCTTACAAAACTGCAATCCAGAACTTTCATGAGAAATATGACAAAAGCAAATATTGTAGCAACTTATATGAATGACGTTGGTAGGCAAAGATTAACTAAATATGTATCAAAGAAATTTGAAAAGAGTAGTGAAATGAGTAAACAGTTTAATATTGAAATGCATAAAATTAAAGAATTTACTAAAACTATTGCAAAGAAAGATAATGATTTAATAGAAAGGAAGAATGTAGAATTAAAAATTATAGATAGTGAAATTAATAAGTATGACAAAAAGGAAGATGATTTTCAACATAAATCTATTACTTCGCCTTCTGAACTTAATACATTATTCAATACTCTCAACAAGATTCTTATTAAGTATAAATTGAATAATTTGAGAAGATATAAATGCACTTCATTTAATTTTACTAGGAAAAAGATTATTGAAGAACAATCAAAGAAAAATAAAAACATTAAAGAAATTAATTTACCATCTAAGTTGCAATTAGCAAGTGACATTAAAACAATTAAATTATATAATAATGTTAAAGCAAATTTAGTAGCTCAAAAACCATCAAGCACAGAAAAGCAAGTAAATGATATTTTTGGATTTATGGAAGATGTCCATATGAATGAAAATCGAGATGTATCAAGTATCACTTATCGATTATTAAAACGTGCAAATATGATTATTGAGTCAGTTAAAGAACATCAGGTTATAGATGACATGACTAAATTAATGAAAATGATAAATGAAGAAGAAGAAAAAGAAGGATATGATGTAAAAATTGATAAAAAATCTTTAATTAGATTGTTACAGAAATTAGCTAAAGATAATTTAGTAAAAAACATCAAATTAACACTGAACGCTGATGGTAAAGAAAAACATTTAACATTTATATGTGATCCAAGTATTGATACAGATCATACAGTAATAAAATCAGCAGTAGAACAAGCTAAAATCAAATTTTGTTTACGAAGTACTCAAGCTACAAGAGTAAAAGGTGCATCAAATAAGACTGATGCTAATATAGAAAGTCTGCATAATCTTCTAAAGGGTGAAGGAAATAAAATAACAAAACAAAAGATATTACCACCTACTTCTATATATGATTTTGTAAGTATTTAGTTTTTACTACAAAAAAATGATATTTAATTTAATGCATATTATATGTGTGACATGATTAAACATGTAAAGTGCATAAATTGTAATTTGTAATATTTTTATCATAATAGAATGCAGGAAGACGATATGGGTATAGTCCTAAATTCATACGTATGCGTGCCATACATTTTCTTCTCTACTATCTGGTTTACGAACATCCTGGTGAACAAACTTTAATGAAAGACGAGCAGATAGAACTTTTACGGAAAGACGGCTATAATATATCAAATTCTGTACAAGAAGATATGAGTACAATATATAATACAAAAGTTAATTGGAAGATGTTTATACCACCTTTGCCTAAACACAATGGTCAGCTTTAATATATAATTTCACTATATTTATTATTATTACTTTAGGATAAAATTAATTTATTTATTTAAAATATATTTTTCTAGGTTGGCCAGAAGGCTGGACACTAATGTGTGATGTCTTACTTAGAATTCCATTATCTATATTCATGAAAATTCACAATGTATCCTTCATAGTACAAGATCTAGATAAATATTTAAATCATCCAATAAAGAAACACTATTTGGTAAAAGACTTACCAGCAAATATAAGAAACACTCTGTTATACGCACGCAAGTATATATTTGGTATTCACGAAACAATTAAAAGACTCTGCTATATTGGGTTGGTACAATTTGGACCGCAAAGATTAAAGGAAAAGGATCAAGTATTTATCTATGTAAATCGTAAAACAGAATTGATGGACACAATCTCTTCAGCTCCAAGTTATCATAAAATTGAAGATAAAGAGTATCCTATAACGAAATACACATTTAATCAAATGCAAGTTGTTGAAAAATATTGGTACGATATGTGGAATATTTGTGTAAATACTACTTTAGGTGGAAGGCAAACAGTGGTAGGTAAAGACATTTTATTAGAAGATCTAAATAAGAAAACTGCGATGATTGAAACCACTGTAGCTCGGAATGCAGAAGAAGCAGTTCTCAAGGACACGGGTGAAGTCCCTGGAGATAGACGAGGTGCAGCGGGAATTGATTCAGCGTTTTTCGCTCATTTAAAGCGTAACTGGAATTGGTCTAGTTCGATAAGCTTAAATAATTCTAAAAAGCACGAAATAAAATCATCAAAAAATATAATAGGTCAGGCAAGAGGAGCATATTTCTCTAAAGTTCAAGTGAATCCTTTAAAGTTTACTGAATTTTCGGGATTAAAAAAAGTGACTGGACCGACAACCGTGCATGCGACAGAGTTAAAGAAAAACGTAAAACAAGAACAAGATGAAGATCATGCTGATGAAAAGAAGCATGAAGTTTTTACTTCCCAACGTAACCCTAAACAAAAATCCTTTGTTAGACGCGTTATGCCTCGTAAGAGAAAACTAAAGTCACGAGTGAAATACGATGAAGTCGATTATAGGGCTTTACAAAGAATGCATAAATTGCGAGTTGATTGGGATACACAAGAAGATAACATTTTACTTGTGTGTAAAGTAGCCATGATGTATTTGTGTCCAAATCCTCGTAAGCAGCTTGTAACATTTACCGCAGTACGAGATGTTCTTCGTACATTTTCCTATAATTCTTACAATAAAACATCACGCGCTTGTCAACGTAGACTATTGTATATGCTTAAGCAACAAAAAACAATTAACAGCGTAGCCTTAGGCGTAGAGGAAATTAAGCAAAATTTTTATGTTAATACGAGATTTGGTAATATTCTTGAAAAATTAAAACAGGAGTCCACCGATTCCTATGAATATGAGCAGCGAATAACAGAAGTTTTTAAAAGTCTTGTTTCATACATAGCAAAGAAATTTTACGACATATCTGAAATGGGTCCGAAGGAACCAATTTCTTTTCCAAAAACTGTGCAGGAATTCAATTTCTTTTATGAACTTTTGAGACCAACAAAACCTTTTGCTACTCGAGGATTTACCAAAGATGTAAAATCGATTGGTGACATTCATTCTTCCATTATCAATACTGTAATTCATAGTTCCATGTGTTGCGGTAAAGACAGGAAGGCATGGGCGTATCAGTTGTTTAAAGTTTATCAGCAATATCCAGAAATTCTTTTAAGAAATGCAATGGCGAAAATACGAACGGATCAAATGGTGACAATTAAAAAAAACTACATGTGTGCTATAAAAAAGTTTGGTACTTCATTACCAATGAGCAGTTCTCAATATCAATTAAGTACAAATTATATTCATAAATTTCAAACTAAATGGCCATACGATGTTTTTAAGGAAATATTTAATAGCTTTATGAAATTGTTGGAGTGGTATAATGAGCAATTGAACAATTCATCGACAAATAAAAATGGTGTAGAAATACCACTTACTGGGGGTAATGTTGTATTAATACATGATTACATAATGAATGATCTTGACTTTGACATTGAGATTCCTGATCAAGTCATTATGTTAGATCCTCGAATAACAGAAGCTGACGAAACTTACATGAGAATTGCACAGAGATATCAGGATATTTTATTAAGTTTAGACGATACAGATTACGATAAAGATCAAAATGAGAATGAAGGACCAAGTCCAAAACGTAGAAAATATGGTGGTGTCAATCCTTTTATGGCGGACGCATTAAATGATAAAGATGATGAAGATTCTGGTAATAAAGGATTTTTTGATAAATCAGATAAGGAAGGAAATTGCTTTTCTGATTTAGGGGAAGCTTTAGATGGCGATATAGATTTAGAAAGCGATGAGGAATTCATTCTTGATGGTGAAGATAACGAAGAATTAAATGGTTTAATAAAATCTTCGTCTGAAATGGTAAATAAAAATAGTTCTCTCTCTGTAAGAAAACGATCAATATCGATGAGTGACGATACAAATACTGATGTAGTAGAAAATAAGAGAATTCGTTTGAATATACATAATAGTGTCGAAAATGCAAATTTAATTAAAATTGAAAGAAATCATGATCTATCTTCAATCAAATCTGAGTGTAATCAGAAAATTATCCAAAATAATTCTGATTCTAATAGTCAGATAGAAATGACTGATAGTTTATCTGCTGAACAAAATGTCGTGGTAGGAAGTGAATCGAAACAGAAAACTTCTGCTCGCGTAAGTGATATGCTAAAGAACGCACAGCCTACAATATTATATGGTACTCCTTATTTTAAATCCGATGATGCGAATGATATTCAAAAACGTTACACAAGAATAGCTCTATTGAAAATGAGAGAAGAATTGAACGATCTTGCTGTACCCGAAAGTCATCATGCTCATGAATACTTTGTAGTAAATTCCTTTAAAATTTTTTACTCCCTTAAATTTTCAAACCAAGATAAACCTGTAAAGTATGAGACTTTAAAAAATTTAAAAATTCCATCAGAAGTATTACCATTAAGTCTGAATACTGTAAATAGCCTTATAGAGGATATAAACAATTCTGCAATCTTTCCAAAAAATATCGTACCTTACGCAGATTTTAAAAAGACTGCAATAAATGATTTTTCTCTAAGTTGGAGTAAAATAGATACTTTGTATAAATTTGTACACGATAAAAAAGAACTTGGAACCAGTGATAAGGAATTGATGAGCAAATTCAGAAATAGTTTTGGGAAAGAATTTTACTCTATTCTCTCGAGTTTCGTAAAAAACCATATTTTCTTGAGATCAGGTGTAACTACAACGAGATACATTCACCATCGTTATGCAGAACCTTGGCTAATCCAATCTTACAAAATTTATCGTTTAATGCAAGAATCTCTGGAGCCACTACCGGAAAGAAGTTTATATGTAGCAGATACAGAGTCTCTTACTTCTCCGTCGAAAAAGCCCCCTGTAAATTGTCTTCCTTTAAATGATCTTAGAACAGTCGTGTCTCTGATATCTAAAGAAGTATTGAGTAAAAATCAGAAACCACCTTGGGATGAAGAACCGAAGGATGAGAAATATAAGGAGGAAGGCGATAAGGAAAGTGATAAAGAGTACGAGAGTAGAAAGAGGATGCAGAGAAAAAGGACTTGTTTGCTTCCGCAAAGGGACATTTATAGGGCAGCCAAGCAGTTGGATTTCAACACAGCTGAAGAGATTCGAGTTGTGATGAAACCATGGATTCGCATTGATGGCGCATTAAATCGTAGAGTACTAGACCGTATGCTGGGGGCAATTTTAGCTTACTGCTTGGCACATCCTAGTGTTAACTTGGCAAAAGTACAAAACAGATTTGTACCTGCTCTGCAACCATTCCATACTCGTGAATTAGTAGAGATTCTTATTAAACTAAACTGCCTAGAAACAAAGTTGATGAAAAAACCGAAAATTACTTTGTGGTCTAAACCAATTCTAGTTTCTTCCGTTAAAACTGATGAGTGGATCGATGAAGAGGAGACACTTATCGAACCTACGATAGGTGCCACTACTAAATTTGGTATTTTCTTAAGTACAAAGATCTATAATGCCGATTTCTTTTCTTAACTTGTAATTTTATTAAAGATAAAACACATTTTCTGACTCATTATATTTAAGCTTGTAATATATGTCTTAATTATGTTGACAAAAAGTGTATAAAGTGTATAAATTAAATGTATTATAGCAAAAGTATTATCGTTATATTTTTCAACTAATTCATCCAAGTAAGAGAAACTCACTTTGCGCATCAAATTAAGAAGAATGCCATTTTCGTTTATTTACGGATTGCCATAATAATTTTCAAGCTGGCACGTGACTCTGTTAAAAGATAAATCAAGCGAATAATCTCCAGGAGACAACTGAATTCCGGGAGCTGTCCTGTCTGATATAATTATGATCTTGGGATGCGAGGAAAGTATTTAACAATACATCATTAAACTGTGCGCGAAGTGCATAGCTATATTATTGCATTTGCGCGAGGATCGCGGGGATGTCGTAACTTACTCTCGAGACAGTCGTAGATCGATGTAGGGGCAGTAAATTAGATCAGGTGAAGAGTATTACCCAACTAGCATAAGCGCGCATCTTTAGACGCAAGTACCTCCGACACTTTCACACACCAAATCGAAGTGGTGAAACTCTCCATCGTTCTACGGATGCATCCTAAGTTGAATTCCGTATTTGTTCTGATGTAGAAACCCAAAGAACGTCATTTATAGCTATGATTGGGACCTTCTTAGGAGGGCTCTCCGCGATTTAACGCACATATCACGGGAACCTGGATTGCTAGAAAAATTCCTTGAGGCGCCTAACTCTGGCAACCCTAACTTTCTTTTTCCGTTGCATCTTTATCAAGGACTTGATTTTGTCTGGATGCCTTCCTACAAGCATCCAATTTCAAACGCATTGAGTTTACAACGTTGCTTCTTCGTTCATCATAATCGCGTGTAATCGTTGTAATTAAAAGTCGTGGAAAATCTCATTATTTTATGAAATTGCAAAAGAAAAGCGCAAAATAGATTTACCTATATTGGAAATTCTCTAAATTGCCAATTATGAGGATGCACGCGCATCACTTTTCTATCCGTGAACCAAATGAAAGTAAAGTTACAATAAACCTGTGATGCAACTTTGCATAACGTATCCTATCTTAACCAACATCCCACGTTACCAGCAGCTGTATCCTGCTCGAGTTCACTGATTGCACAAAAGAGTTTCATGCAAGATCCTGTGGATGTGTATATGTGTGTGTGTACATGCAGAAATGGATGAGAGCACGATTCCCGATAATGATAAATCGTGTCCACCTGGCAGAAAATTTCGTGCCATTCATTGCAGCGTGAGAATCATAGCTTCAAGATCTGATTTCAAGATTATATGATTTTTCTCCTTACGGAGGAAAATTATGAACCGCGTAATCGTTGAAGAATACCAAAAGTCCTTCCAACATTCACTCGTTTTATTTTTCTCGTTCCACCGCCGCGATAGTAATTTTTTATATTTACGCTTCTTTTTAAGCAAATTTATGCATTAAATTTATTACGGGGAATATATTAATTAACATTTTGTCATTCGTTTTAATGTTTCATGATAAATTTCATATGCCGTAGGGAGAACGTACAGAAATTTGTTAGGCATTGAAGGACATTCGAATTGCGGATCATCATTGTGGAAGAATTCTTAAATCCACAAACTATGGCACGAATCTGTCCGCAGCTTCTTCGTCCCACTCTTCTACATCGTCACCACCGTCACTGGCTTATGCACCACCGTGACATAGTTATATTGATCCTCGCTGTAAATCTCGCCGCTTGCACCAAACCGTGATCTAGAAACACGGATGAACCTCAGGATATATAAAGCGGATTAGATTCCCAAGTTTGTCATTCCCACGAGACCACCCCGTGGTGGAAGGTCCTTGCATTCTCTAAAAACCAGTGTAGCGATAACTCTACCGCAGGAGTTATCGCGGATTTTTTTCAAAAAAAACAACCAAGGCGCGTGGACGGTTTTCTTCTCCGAGAAGAATAGTAATTTTTATTATCATAATGAAGGTGAGGAGAAAATTAACAGAAATAGCTATTAAATCTCTAAAGATATAATTTTTTATTAATTTAATGCATATGCGCGATCCTGTACAATAATGCAAAAAAGGATCAGGGAATAATTAAAGATTTTTTACAGTTTACAATTACGGTATTATTTGCCGTGTTGGCTTTGGTACGATCGGAACCTCCCGTGAATTCTTATTTGCCTCCTGGAGGTAGTCCTATTCGAGGAGGTCCAGGAGGTGGAGGAAGTTCCAATCCATCGAATCAGTACGGTCCACCTGGATTTGGAGGAGGAGGAGGCAGCGGTGGTGGTGATATAGGTGGAGGTGGAAATTTTGGTGGATCGGGTGGTAGACCATCCGATAGTTATGGTTCTCCCGAATTTGGTGGAAGTGGTGGTCTTAATGGTGGAGGTCCGCCATCAAGCTCTTATGGTGCACCGAGTGGGGGAGGAAATGGATTTGGTAGAGGTTTTGGAGGAGCAGGTCGACCTGAAGGAAGACCTTCGAATAGTTATGGCCCACCGGGTAATGGAAATGGTTTTGGAGGAGGAGGCTCATCAGGAAATTCAGGTAATAGACCATCCAGCAGTTACGGTCCACCAAGTGGTGGTAATGGTTTTGGGGGAGGTCAAGGTATTTCCGGAGGAAGACCATCGAGCAGTTACGGTCCTCCAAGTGGTGAAAATGGTTTCGGCAGAGGTGCGGGTGGTGTAGGTGGTTCCGCTGGTAGACCTGCCAGTAGTTATGGTCCACCAGGTGCTACAAACGGTTTCGGTGGAAGTCTTGGCGGTTCTGGAGGAAGACCATCAAACAACAATGGATCACCGGGAAACAGTAATGGTTTTGGAAGTAGTGGAGATAGAAACGGATTCAATGGTGGTGGCTCTAACGGTAGACCATCGAATAGTTATGGACCTCCAGGGGGAGGAAATAGATTCGGAGGTGGTGGGCCATCGAGCAGTTATGGACTTCCAGGAGAAGGAAATAGTTTTGGCGGAGGTTCTGGAGGAACTAGACCTCCCAGTAGCTACGATACACCACCCAGTGGTAATGGATTTGGTTCAGGTGGTAGACCTTCAAGCCTTTACGGATCTCCGGGTGGAGAAAATGGAGGAACTCAACCTTCCAATAGTTACGGTCCTCCTGAAAATAATGGATTTAGTAGTGCTAGTCAAGGAAATCAAGGATACTCGTCAGGAGGCCCAGGTGGAAATGGCAGGGACGGTGGATATGGAGCAAACGCCGATGAGGAAAGTAATGTAAGAAAACAAACGTTTTATGCTTTTTCATATGATTTATCGTTATATATTACTTGGACACGCATTACATATATCATAAAATGTCTCTCTTTTTTTAAAGGAACCAGCCAAGTACGAGTTCTCCTACGAAGTGAAAGATGAGCAGTCCGGAAGTGAATTTGGTCACACAGAAAGTAGAGATGGAGATCGTGCGCAAGGTGAATTTAACGTGCTATTGCCTGATGGAAGAAAACAGATCGTACAATATGAAGCAGATCAAGATGGTTTCAAGCCTCAAATCAGATACGAGGGTGAGGCAAATACAGGAGGTGGTTACGGTGGAAGTGGGTCTGGCGGAAGTGGAGGATATCCATCGGAAAGTCCTGGAGGCGGAGGATATTCTAGTGGTGGTAATGTTGGAGAACCCAATAGATTTGATTCTAGAGGCAATGGAGGGACCGAAGGATATTCGTCAGGAAGACCGAATGGTGGTAGCGGGTTTGGATCACGCGGAAATGGTAAAGAAACTTTTCTCTATAAAAATCTTAACATTAATCTTCTTCATAAATAATTGTCAGTGCAGTTTTTTTAATGGATTATGCATTATAACTGTAGGCTTTGGAAATGGTAATTTTGGAGGAAACAGTGGGAGATCCGGAAATGGGTATTCAGCAGGAGGCCCAAGTGGTGAAAACAGTTTTGGTGGAAGTAATAACGGCAATGAATATCCTTCGGGAAGTGGCGGTGATCCAGCAGTCAATGGTGGATACCAATATTAAGTGTAAAATAAAAAATAAATACACGCGCGTTGGCCCATGTATTTATAAAAAAGGTATTTCTTTCATCATGCCTACTTTTCTCGGTCAATGTAAATACTATTTGAGAACATCATATTAGTAGAGTTTTATCGTTTCAAGATTATTTCGCTTTACCTAAAAAAAGTTAAACATGCATAATAAATAGTTATAATATCTAATCATCCATATATATCTAATGTAGAACGATTGTGATTTTTTCTAAATTTTCAAGCTATCAAAGTTACAGTGGCTTATAATGATGAATTATTTGATTTCTAATTATTTACACACATCTACAAGTAATATGTTAATTATTTTAAAAGACCTGTATAATAAGAAAGCACGCATAAAAGGTACATGAAAACACTAATGTGTACTTATTTTCTTGCGTGTGTGTGTTTGTTTGATAAATAAAATTAAAAATAAATAATTATAAAGAAATATTCCCATAAGCGTATATCCTTTTATTTTTTAAATTTGCAACGCAGGAGAACACTGTTGACAATAATATAGCATTCGTTTATAAAAGTAACTATGCAATCAAATTATTAAAATAGTTCTTCCAATGATAAATGATCTATTCATCAATAATATTTTCTTCTTTTAAGAAGAGTTCGAATGAACTTTTAAAAATGAAGAAAATGTAGACATAAAGGTAACGCGTCTTAATTAATTTATTATTTTATAAAGATTTTCAGTTTATCTACATATAAAATCTTGCCTTTCAATGTATATTTAAAACTTTTTAAGATGTATTGAATGTTGAGACTTACTTCAATTAAAAAATTTCTAAAGAATATATTATATCAGTAATAATATATTGACAGTATTTACTCAATGTGACCGCTTTAAAGCTTTGATGTATTACCGTTGAGAAGTAAGTATCCTTTAATCTTCGCCGGCTGGTAAGTAAACAAGTAACGTTACTAATTCTTCCTTTGATCAGCTTTCGGCTTTAGTTTTGCTTCGATTCAGTTTGTTCTCGACTACGAAACGTGTAGTTTGGTGCGACGGGGTAGTTATACAATGCAATAATAGAAATAATGCGCGCGTCTGTATATATATGTGCGTATATTTTCCATAAATATTTTTAATGTATAAACATAAAAAAATTAAAGTAAAAACATAAAATTTGTGTACTGTATTAGTTATCAGTTGTTCAAAGATAATGTTAATACAATTAAATTTAGTAATCTATATCTTTTGTAAGATTCGACAGTTTTTTATTTAGTAATTTAGAAATCTTTCCTTTAAATGGTCTATTTTTTTTAATACCGAAATTATTAGTATTTTAAATCAATTTTGTTATACTTTTTATCTATAAAATGGACATTGGTGACAAGCCGAATGAATATTTTACCCGTGTAAGTAAACTATTAATATCTTTCTTTAATGTACAGGATTTTTGTATTTAACAACACATTGATAATTTTTGTCTCTATAAAAGTTTCTACTTTATTCTTTGTTGCAACATTTCAATTGTAGCGCATGTTATTTTGGCGCGCAAGTTTAAGAGAAACGCAAAGAAGCGTAGAAAGTCTTAGCGTAAATGCTTCTCAAAAGACATCAGATGATTCAGGTGAAACTAAATTTAGTAAATCACAAACTAAAGCAAAAACTGGTAAGTAATAAATCTATTAATTTAATAATAACATAAGAATACTATCATGTTGTGTTAACTTGTATAACAATAATTATTTTAGGCTTCGGTTATACGCGAGAATTTTCAAGCTTTATTCAACGTAATTCATCTTTAAGTAGGAACTTTCATGTTGGGAAGCTAGATGCTAAATATTATGCACCTTTTATAAAAAATAAAGATAGTGAATCAGAAAAACTTTGTAGTAAAAAAATTGAAAACAATTTCTTAAGCAATGGAATTAGAAAATTAAATGCAGTAACAGTTGAAAATTTAAAAAAACCTGCATCATACATAACTTCTGCTAATATAGATTTTGAGTTTCAGAAAGAAAAATGGAAATCATTTCACAATAATAATAAAACAAGTAACAAAGATTTACAAGTTTTAGAACCTGCTAGACCTCAGTTGGTTAAAGTACAACTAAAAAAGTTGGACACACCAGGCAAATTTCGAGTAGAATTGAGAGAGATTAAAGCACAAAATATTTATGATCAAAATACATCAAATATAACAAAAGTAAATGTTTCATCCTCGCATATTGAAAAGAAAAAAGAAATTGATAGCCCAGTAGCTTCATCTATGACTAATTTACTACCAGAAATTAAAATATTAGGAAAACAAATTGAATCATCACAATTAAAGTGTGATTCATCTGATGTAAATGAAAGAGAACAATTAGAAGCAATTAATAAAGTAAATACAAAATTAAAATTTATGGAGGAGTTTCAATCACATTTACCTAAAAAGTTATCCCAATGCAGCAATGGATCTATACCAAAACAAAAATATGATAATGAAAATGTTACTAATAATGTTGCTAATGTAAATCTTAATAGTAGTGTTAATTTCAATACTGTTTCTAGCAGTGGAGGTAAATCCAAAAAAGCTTTAAGTAAAAAAGAAGAAAGAAAAAACAAAGAAATAAAGAAAATAGAAAAAATAGACACAGAAATACAAAAAAAAGAAGATATATTATTAGATGATGAATTAACGGGTGAATTAAATCTGATTCATTCTGTTGCATTAAGGCATAAACAGAAGGAAAACAAAAGTTTGAGACATTCTTTTAATTTATTTGCATCAAAATTAAAGTCTTCAGTTCCTTCTGCTACTATTCCAAATACAAATACAGAGAAGAAGGTAGAAAATTTAATACCAATAGAAGTAGAAAGATTCTTACAAGATGCATTGGGTGATGAATTATATAGTACTTCTGCTAGTGATTCTCCAGTAGAGGAGATAACGCGTTCACAATTAAATCCAAGCGAGGTAATTTCAAATATTACAAATACCACTCCTCAAAGTGTTCAGACATGTCAATTACCAGTTACTGATTTTTCATCTAATTACAATACACTTAATAGAAACAGAACTTTTTATAAGTCATTTACACATAGTATTAAGAAGGTAATATTTTCTTATAATCAATAAATATGTATTTTTGTATATATCTTGGTTGTATCATATTTTTTAATATATTGTATTTAATTTTTTAGAAGCTAAGACCTAATTATTATAAAAATGAATATGAATTAAGAGATAAAGATATTGCGCTTGAAGTTGAAAATGAACCTTGTAAATTCATAAAACTGAATCATGAGTTGGATAAATGTGAAACAATGATTTATCAGGCTAGCAAAGCATTAAGCATGTGTTATGTTATGAAGGAGTTTATAGGTAGCCCAGAACATGTGGAATCAGAGAGATTATTACTTTTGTCATATCTTCAAAAGACAGCATATTTAGAAGAAATGGCAAGATGGAGCAGAACTAATAAGAGAAATATAAATTTTAATAATATAGGTGAAATCATTATAGAGGATATCAAACTTCCTTTAAAAGATACGATTTTTGATACAAGCAATATTTGCAATATAACGAATTACGAATTACAATGGTTTGTAGTTTCTATATCTTATGGGTCTATTATTCAAATGACACAGGCAGTATCTTGCCACAGCAATCTAATAAATAATCTAGTGAGCTTTTCTGAATCTTTTTCAATACCAAATTTAAATCCAAATTTTAAAATAATAATAAGTATTTACAATTTATGTTTAAATACATCTAAAGAACTTGATGAAACAAATCATCAAAATAGTACATTGACTAATACTTATTCCATCTTCAAATTTTGGAAAAGATCAGAAAGACCAGTAAATATAAAACTTCAACCTACAAGTACTGCAATCAGAGAGACCTCATTTAAACTTTGTGGTTGGATTGAATTAGGTTTAGTAGATATATATTTGTCTTCTCCATGGAAGTTAACTTTAGTAAGTATATTTGATTATATTTTATTAATTTATGTTTGATTTTATTCATACTTTATTTATTTTAGGCTTTACCAAATTCTTCCATCATAGAAGATACTACATGTTTTAAACTTAATTGCAAATTACATATATCTATTACACAGAAAGGCTTTATAACATATGGTGATGAAAGTGGAGAACACGTAATTTGGAATAGGTGGTGGTGTATGTTAGATGGGCACATCATAAAATTTTGGAATTATCCTCAAGATCACGAAACTAAAAAGCCAGTTATTATTATTGATATGATGCAAAGTGTATCACCTGAAGTAACTATTGTTGACAGATCAATTTGTGCTAAATCTAAAACTCTTTTATTAAAAACATTTAGACCAAAAGATAAAAATGATAAAAACGGTAGTTTATTATTGGAATGTAAAGATTCGTACACTATTGTCAGGTATAAAGAAAATTGTAATATTTAATTATATTAATGTATGATTAAAACTATCATTTATATTTTAATAGGCATCTATTATCATACGATAATAAGGAAGATTTAATAGAGTGGGAATCCAAGTTAAATCATGTTTTACTGATACTTAAAAAGTGGAATGCAATTAAATCACCCTCGACCACACAAGTATCGGACTTGTAATCGTTTAAGGTTTTAAGACTGTTTGATACATACTTTTATTATATCTTATATAAGTTTTTATATAATAACGTTTGTAATGCTTAACATTTTATATGTAATTTCTGATATGACAAATGCAAATAAACTACATATAACTAAATGTTTTAATTCTGGATGAGCTTCTATTGATTCAATGCTGAGGGTGCGTTCCTTGTCCTGCACAGTTGACAGAACAGCGCTAAAATTTCCCTATATGTCTCTCTATATTTAGCAGTCTCAACAGTTGAGAGACCGTTCTGGTGTTACGCTCACTTCTACTGAATAACCGTAGTATAATATAACAGTTTGCTTATAAATTGTACTATTATATAGCTTATAGCTTGAGGGGTGGTTCCTGAGGCTATTTTAAGAATTTTATTTAGTATTTATTAAATTATAAATGTAAAAAAACGAGTCATGTTTTCATAGCGCTTCCTAGTATCTTTAGATATCAGGAAGTTCAGCATAGAGGCAGAACCATCGAAAAAATATCCCTTAAGGCGATTCTATTCGGTGGTTCAGAAAATGCCTGGGTGAGGGTTTAGTGGGTCGAACCCCACACTACCCTCGGCCAACTGACCACGGAAGATTACTCTTCAGGGTTCGGCGGTCGAGAGTGTCTGGTCTCAGATTCTCCTCACCTGTCAACAACAAAAAAAAAAAAAAAAATTGCTAAAAGATTGGCATTTCCAAGGGGTACTTGGATTTTTCGTAAGAATCGACATCTCTCCGAATCGCTTGTAATTCCGTAGGGACCTAGTTCCCGATAGATAGAATGCAGTGCAGAACGTCTCGTCTAAAAATATTCATTTTTGTGGAAATGGCGACACTTTAAAAGTTGAAAAATTTTTGAGAATCGTCCAAGGGGTACCACTTGCAATTTTCTGAAAAATCGACATCTCTCCGAATCGCTTGTAATTCTGTAGGTAGATAGTATTCGATGAGTAGAATGCATATCCGAAAGCCGTTTCCCAAAATATTCATTTTTGTGGTAATGGCGACACTTTAAAAGTCGAAAAATTTTTGAGTATCGTCCAAGGGATACCCACTTGCAATTTTCTGAAAAAACCACATCTCTCCGAATCGCTTGGAATTACACTGAAACATAGTTTACGATGGATAGAATGCAACGCAAAAGATCCCATCCAGATATATTCATTTTTCTGGAAATGGCGACACTTTTAAGCGTCGATATGAAATCAACTCGTTTGTAGATGAATGTTGAAGAAATAATCATTTTCCAAGTGTTTTGCGAAAGACCTGATAAGATCATGTATATTTTTCTTTTTTTTTTTTTTTCTTTGACAGGTGAGGAGAATCTGAAACCAGACACCCTCGACTGCCGAACCTGAAGAGAAATCTTCAGTGTGCAGCTGGTCGAGGGTAGTGTAGGGTTCGACCCACTAAACTCCTCACCTAGGCATTTTATGAACCACCGGATAATATTTCTAAAGCTTATATATCATCGGATGGTTCTGCCTCTATGCTGTACTTCCTGATCTCTAAAGGGACTAGGAAGCGCCATAAAAACATGACCCGTGAATCTACAAATATTAGGCTTAATATTCGAATAATTAAAAAAGAAAAACCCCATAAATAATCCCCGTGTATATAATAAATTTTGTATAAGTACAAAAAGTACACTACACAAACATAAAAAATAGCTTCTTTTCACGTTAGAGTGAAAGATCTCCTTTCTTTGTCATATTTATAAGAAATATCGTGTTATCCATCTATACGAGATTTGATGAACTAATTTTTCCTCTGTTTTAATCTGCTTTGAGATAAAACAGGGCAATATTTTTGGAAAAATCGTTCTTCATGGATTATGCCCACACATTTCTTATTATTTCTGAATGAAATTAGGTTCTAATTATTACTTAAAAAATACTGAGTTTGCGTATGTTGACCTCTTTTTGAAAAAAATATCTGGTTATTTTGATACATAAGAAAAAAGTTTTATGCAAGTTGGTAATTTTTTTCAATTTTCAGAAAAAGGGCTTCTTATGCATATTCCTAAACTGTCCCTGATTATTCATATCGAACTCCTCAGGAAATAACTATTGTCATAGTAATTTTTATCAAATAGAAATTGGTATACGTTATTATCGATTAGAAACCCACAGAACTCCATTCAGTTTGCTCGGTTTGTTTGTCATTTTTCACTTGAGAGTTTTTCTATATTTTATGCAACCGGTATATAACTAAATAAGCTAAAGTTCAATTGCAAACTTATCTATTGTTTAATCTCGTTTGAATGGCTATTTAATTATTTGATTTTACACATATAAAATAATAAAATCATGGTTTTAACAAAGGAGTACCGGATATGCATGCCACTCACTACCGAAGAGGTATTACAATATTATTTATAATTTTCAATTATATTTTTACTTTTGTGTCAATTTTTAAAATGCAAAGTAAATTTTTATTACAATTTATATAGACTTGAAACCTTTCATCATTACATTCGTTTGATGAAATGCGTATATTCACAAGTGTAATCAAGTGTTTACCACGTTGCTATTACAAAAGCCGATAAATTTTACGATGAATTGTTCAAAGAATAAAATAGTAAAATCTATTACACTTATCACAATAATATAGTGAATTCATTGAAAATACAGTTTTATTCTCTTATAAAATATATATATAATCAATTATAATTGTAATATATTCAATTATAATATCAATAAATCATACATATTGCATAAATGTAAATAATTTATTGATATTCCTTTGATAGTACCGTATTGGTCAACTTTATATGATTGCAAGACACAGTCACGAACAGTCTGATAATGATGAAGGAGTAGAAGTTGTAGAAAACACTAACTGTGAAGATTCTGAACATGGTAAAGGCCAATATACGGAGAAACGGATTCACTTATCTAGGTATAATTATATTACTTTTATGCAAACAATAAATAAGATAAATGTTTAAAAAGAATCAAATATAAGTAAATATTATATCTTACAGTAAACTCCCTTATTGGATTCAATCTATTATACCAAGAATATTCTATGTGACTGAAAAGGCTTGGAATTATTTTCCTTTTACTATTACAGAATATACTGTAAGTATAGTGCAAAATATTTCAGATTAAATATTCTAAGTATATTTATTTATTAAATATAATTATTACCATTTAGTGCTCGTTTATACCTAAGTTTCAAATATCTATAAAAACACGTTATGAAGATAACAATGGTTCTAATGAAAATGTAAGTATATTATTTATAAGACATATAAGAAACATTTATATAATACGTATGTAAGATATCATTAATTAAATTGTAAGTCATATATTTCTCTTGAAGTGTTTAGGATTAACTCCTGTAGAATTAATTCAAAGAGAAGTAGATTTTGTGGACATTGCATATGATGAAATATCTGCAAAACATTATAAAGAAGAAGAGGTAAAATGAATAAGAGTTTTTTAATAATTGAATTATATTCTCATTTTACTTTATAATGTATAGGATCCAAAGTATTTTCAATCAAAGAAAACAGGTAGAGGACCTCTAGTTGAAGGATGGAGAGAAACAACACAACCTATAATGTGTTCTTACAAATTGGTTCATGCATCATTTGAGGTCTGGGGAATGCAGACGAGAGTAGAAGATTTCATTCACAGAGTAAATTCATAATAAATAATTTATTTAAAACCTGTATATTAGTGTTTTAGACAGTTTAATATGTAATCACTTTTCTATTGTAGTGCATACGCGAAATATTATTAGTTGGTCACAGACAAGCATTTGCATGGATTGATGAGTGGTATGATATGACTTTAGACGATGTTAGAAAATATGAGCAAAAAATGCAAGCAGAGACTAATGAAAAAGTAAGATTAAAAACTCAAATCGAAGAACCAGTACCATCCAGTCCACGTTCTACTACCCCAGCTTCATCCTTACCATCATCACCAATAGTTAAATCACCCACACAATCTCGATCTTGGTTCTCTTGGTCGTAGCTGCAACTTTTTACAAAATACACTTTTAATGGCACAGTAGCACACATAATAGATATTTTGAATGTTGTATGGATAATATTCACTCTTTCTTGATTCATGTATATATGTATAGCTTCACGATTTAATCGCGTATGGATGAACGTAATAAGAATATAACAGATAAATTTATTTCAAAATACAGTTTCTCTATATCACCTATGTGCGCTGTTAAATTAATTTGTGCTTTTTATGGTTATTTTCTTACGTATAAGTCAATAGAATTAGTTTTGTTGATAAATTTAGTAAAAAATATACAATAATAGTTTGTTTAAAAAAAAGTGTATTAAAAATAAAAAAAAAATGAAATAAGCATTTTTTTAATTGTCATTCAATTTTATAAAATAATTGAAATAATGAATTGGCAGCAAATAAATGTTACAGATATATGTCGAGTTTTCATGTTTTTATTATCGATATCATTGTAGATTAAATGTAATTTATAATAAGATTAATTTATATAAATTTAAAAAGTTCTTTCCTTCCCAAAAAAAAGTTGGATTGTCTATACATACGTATTATTACTATACCAGTACACACACATGATAATTTTCTTTGTATTTCTATTTATGAAATAGACTACAAATATTAATTTTTAAATTGTCAATGTGTTCACAATGCATTTTAAGTAATTATCACCCATATCACACTGTATTAGGTTAAAATTTATAGTTAATTTTCATGTTGATCTAAAGTAAATTACATTGTAAAATTATTTGTGTCACATGAGAAAATAATGTTATTAATTGATAACAGTTTTAATAAAATATTTAAAAAACAGAATGTATATTTTATTTGAATGTTCGATTAACATCACTTTAACAAAACAGCTGATTATACAGATTGTGCGTATGCGTGTGTGTTTAATGAATTATTTTCTATATAATTTTTATCGACTTGAATATGAGATAATAGGATGTAATCTACCAGCAGGAATATGACGAAGAGGTGCTGCTAAAACTTGTGTCATTTCTCCTAATTCATCTTTGATTTAATATATGATACTTAAGAAATACAAAACTTTTAATGCGATTTACTATTAAAGAATAGTACTTACGTGCAATATGACCATTAGTGAGTCTGATAATAGGATAAAGTAAGGAAAGTTCTCTCAATCTTGCTAGTTGCTCAGAACTGCTCGTAATTGCATCGGTATTATTGCTAGGCTCGTATTCCATATTATTCGAATGTTCATTATTTGTTCTCAATTGTTCCGAAGCTACTGTAATTAATTCATTGAATCTCGATGCTACTTTTTTCCATTTGATCAAATCAGCGGGCTAAAAGAATGTTAATAGGATAATGTAGTAAGATAATTTTTATTTATTATATACTTATATATATGCGAATAAAAGTATTTACTGTGAGTGTAAAAAAAACTGGAAGAAGGGCAATAGGCAGGGGAGAACCTTGAAGTTCAGATCTTTCTGAGGGTGGTCCAGAAAGTGTTAAGTGTCTTAAAAGATCGAGAAGATCAGCTAAAAGCTCTCCGTGACGCCCTCGAACATCCTGACGAATCAATCCCATGGCATCTCTAGCTACTATGCGAGCTGCCACTCCAGGATTATCAGCTTATCGTTAAAAATCAATATTACATAAATTTAAATCTGATATGTACTATGACTCATTCTCTCATGTATATATGCATTATTATAATTTGCGGGGGAATTATTTTTAACGAGTATCAAATAATAAAACAAAATAAGTTTGGTAAAATATTGCAGCATTTTATCTCAAGATAGATTTTAATATATTATTTCTCTCAATGCATTATTAAATTTATTAAATACTTTTCGCTAACATGGAAAAATTAAAAATATAAAAAAATTTATAAATGTAAGCTTCAAAAAATGTGGCTAATAGAATGTGTTTGCAAAGCTTAGCATTGCATTGATTTTGCTGACAATAGCATAATTTTACAATATGTAGAATACCAGTCTACTACGCAATTACATTACGTCAAGAACACGAAGAAGCTTCGGTCGAGGAATGCATGATATTTCGCAAGTAAAAATATTACTTAAAAATAACTATAAGCATTTCTTTTCAATTTGCTGATTCTGATTGAATGTGATCAAAAGTTTTTGGTATTGGTAAAAATTATTTTTAAATATATATGAATGAATAAACATTTTAAAAAATATAGAAATACTTTTATTAAGAACTTATGCAAATTATTTGATACTGACATATTTTTATGGCAAAAAGAGGGAATACCGGAAATAATTTTTTGCAGTGTAAGTATTTATTGTGCGAAATGTCAAGGTATTGATCGAATAATGATATCTGCTTATATAACTATTATCCATATATATGTATAACTATTATACCGTATAAAGAATACTTTGGTACACTATTTAGATCAATAGTGCCCTAACACATTAGAACTTTCTTAAACTACTTACCTTTCAGACTAGTCACTTTGATAAGAAAAGTTCTAGGGTTTATCGACAAGAGTTCTTTATTATTTCAAAAATTTATCCTCTTTTTTTCTAATATTTGAAGAATATACATTCTTCGGAATGAGATAGAAGATGAATTATTATTACCTAAAATTAATTCCTGTACATGTTGAGGAATAACTGGTTTCTTCAGATGGCTAAGAAAAAGTTGTAAAGCTGCTGCACATTCCACTGCAGAATTTTCAATATTTTGGAAATGTGGTTTTTCTCCTTTTTTGATAGACTTCAAGATTTTTCGTCTAAGATTTTGTCGTCCAGCACGTCGAAATAAACCTTCTTGTAATGCATCTTTGAAAAATAAAATAAATTTATAATTAATTTATGGTGCTGTTCTCATGTACTGTTTTACAACACACTTTTCATATTTTTTGATAAAATTATACATTTGCATTATTGTAAAGAGAAGTAATATAATATTTTTAATTACTGCAGAGACAATTTTCCCATTTCTTTATTTGTTTCCTAATATCAGGCTTTAAGACAGTAGCTGCACTTAATGTCATTTACAATAATAGATAAAATATTGCTTACTGTAATTCAAATAAATCTTATTGAATGCTACTACTGAAATGAAATGAGGGAATGAAAGAAAGCATGAAAAATGTGTGTAATATACCCTTTTATATGTTACTTTCCCAGTATAGGATTGCCTATTTTATTACTGCATGTGTACGTGTAAACAGTTCCAATACACCATTATTATTATTTTAAAAACTGCAATTGGCTCGAGTAACATAAAAACATTGCTAGATGTATTTTAAATCTGTTAATTTTAATTACAAACAAAATTTGTAAAAAACAAAATGAAGCAGAAAATAATAATTATAGAATAGAAAAATGTATTATACAAAAAATTGAAAAGTGATATTTAAAAACATAAAATAATAAATGAAACATTATATCATGCATATATGTACATGTATATAAGAGAATGATCCTTCTAAAATATAATTATACATATGTAATAATTATGAGACTATATAGTATCAATTGTTGTTAATATATGTTTCTAAGACCATATGCGCTACCTTTATGAAATACCGCGCTTACTAACTATGAGTCGTAGGATCGAATATTTTTAAACTTATGCACTTTCCTTGATATTTTTAAATTGTTTTTCTACACAATTTGTACCATGCTTTTCATGAGTTTGAAGTATCTGGAAAATACCATTATCGGTAAAAGCATATTTCACAGAATAATTTTCCCTCTGATATTTTACTTCAGCTTACAACTAAACAGCAGCCAAAAATAGTTCCGTACATGGTAATATTACTTACGTTGCTTCAAGAAGTGTATGACCTCCTTAACTGCCTGAAGGGACTTCTTCGATATTATATCATCACCAGCATCCTGCCTGATACGTTAGATGATATTAGTGTATCAAAGTAGCAAGCAAAAGAGAGCTTTCAGAAAAATTGTGCGTAGAAAATGTCGTTTTATCAAAACCGTGTAAAACGATTTCAGCAAAATACTTTTCTCCATGGGAGAAAAAAGAGAATACCGAAAATATATTCCGTAATAAAAATAAATGTAATCGATCGTTCTCCCTTCTAATAATAATTTCATCAGTTAAATTCTCATGCTCTCAAATGTGTACAGCCTCTTTAGTCTTGAAAGTCTCCTGGCACGTTAATTTCATAAAGTGATAACTTTGTATGCAATTATGATATATTGATAGAGAGTTAGTTCCATCACTGTTTTGGCTTCAATTACTATGTAACTATTCCATCAATAGTTCTACCTGAATTACGATACGGGTTTGATTTGCAATAACGCTCACACCAGTCTTGTAATCATACTAATCCGATCCGGAACAGTTGAAACATAGGACTGGTGTAACAAGCTTCATAAGGGCTAGTAGAATTCGGTAGTATCGGTGCTACAAATCGATTATCCTAATGATTGATAATAATTAACAAGCATGAATTAAATTTTCCGACAACTAGATGAGTCATTTAGCAAATATGATGTAGTTGCCAAAATCACTAGTTATAATTCGATGAGATCAGATGAGATTTTCACAGGGGGAGAGAGAGAGAGAGAGAGAGAGTCGATGAAAAATATTTCCGTGAAACACATCGCTGTAAATCAACACATATCAAATCAAACGACAAAACTTTATTTCAGAGCAAAGATTTTATTTAGTAAATTACAAGTGAGAGTAATCGCGCTAAAGGATAACAACAACGACAACAATAAATTCCGTCAATTTTTTCGCTGCAAACGATCATCGATATCATTTGCAAAGAGGACAAGCGCAGAATATTTCATAGCTGCAACCTTGATCTCAGAGCAAAGCACCATGGAACATTTTCGTGGTTCGTGTGTCTTCGGCAGATCCTTGAAGGAAAAGTCTCCCGCTTAATTATGTTTCATGTAGGAAAGGGAGGGATAGGGTGGAGAGGGTGCTGCTGCAGGAAAAGCGAAGGGGGCAGGGGCGGACATCGGGGGTGGGGGTGGGGGTGGTTGAAAGTGGAATTTGGATTCATCGTAGCGACCCATCAACTCCTTCTTAGCCGATATGTCGAATTTGGATGGAGGGTGCCTCTTGGGGGGTCCGCGATAGGAGTAACTCTCCTTCATCCCCTTCATGAACAAAATGTTCGGCGAGACTCGGGCGTTGATGCAGTGGTAAACCGCAGTCGCTTGCAGACACTTATCTTTATTGTTCAGGGTCTGAATCTCGTGGATGCACATCATAATAGCTCGGGCCAGCATAAAAACGTTATCGTTCCTGGGGTAGGTGGTCAGGCCGTAGATCGGGTCCATCTTGAGTAGCGCCTGCTCAAAATCCACCACGCCGTTTCTCATGATCCCCATTTTATCCAGCTGGCAAGCTCGGAGGCAGGGATCTTTAGGGTCCAATTCTGCCCTGCACTCCAATTCGAACATCGCGATACGATTCTCGGAATTGAGCTTGGCCGTCGTGACTGCTACGAGGACAGCGAGCACGAGTACGATTTTCGCCGCCATTTTACTCCGCACTCTATTTCGACTATCGCGATTCGATCAACTATCTTTCCTTCCACTGATTTTTGAGCAAGTGGATTCTCCTGGGACTCGCTAGTTTATATGCTGGCGAGTCTCAGAATCGTCACCTGGTAGGAGACTCTCCTTTTTTCCATTATCGGAACTATCTCGCGTGCTTCTTATTGTTCCGGATATAATGCGACAGGTGGAACGACACGCTGACGGATTTGTCTTTTTGTCCCGCGGAATCTGTGATCTCTCTCTCTCTCTCTCTCTCTCCCTCTTTAAAACTCAGCGCCTCGCGATTCCTTAAAACCCGATCGAATTTTCCAGTGCCGAGGAGCTTCGCGATTAATCGGGAACGCGATTTATTCTCTTAATCGGAAAGGTGGAGATCTGGTTCGATTAGATTATCAAACGTGCGCGGGGTATCCTGGCTATCGTTGCTTTCATTGGTGTGTGGCACTTTTGAATCGGGCTAAATCGAGGATTAGAGATTGGCTGGAGATTACGCGAGGAGAGAAAAATATGATTTGCGAGAGGGCCTTTGTTCAACATTTACGCGGAAGCGGAGGATAATAGGTATTCTGTATTAAAATCTATTGTGCGGTCAACATCTGATAATTAGCGGTAATTGGCCAACGTGCCGGAGCACAAAATATCAAAGATTACGCAACCCTAGCCGGTTATGCAAAACGCTGTTTGCATCGTGATTTTTATTATGTCGTTTAAACGAACAACGAATCGAATGAAAAGCATAAAGCGTTCGGCCAAATAATTATTTTGTTTTCGGTCCTCTCCTCGCAAGAACGCAGAAACGTTGTTTCCCATCGATACACATCGGCACCCTCTCGATGGTAAATAAAATAATAAACTAATTCGCTCAATTATGAACTCGTGAAATTCCCTCCTCCCCCTCTCATCCTCCCGCGCTCTATTCCTCTATTCATCTCGGGAAGAGGGAATCCGCATGAACACGTCGATGAACATCGGGCCGAACAAAGGGGAACTTTGCTCATCGGTGAATCAGCTGTTGAAGCAAATAATGCCGGTGGCCTGGTGTTTCCTTAATGGAGATCAGGAAGTTTCTCGAAAGAAAGCGAAACTTCTGCGAGCGCTCGCGGAAGTGAAAAACAAATAAGACCGCGGTGAATGACGATTCTGTGAAATCCAGGTGTAACAAGTCTGTTGAAGCATGAAAACATGATTTCCGGGAGAGAAATACGCGAGGATTTGCGCCGGTGCGCGCGAGTTTATAAAAAGGGGGCCATCAGTCTTTCGTGGATACATAAGTAATATGGGGGAACGCGTTCTCGTTTGGATGACTTTGCTCAGCTGTGCGGCGATCTTGGTTGATGGATCGACGCGAGCTAACTCGACGGATCGAGCGGCAAGAAATCGTAGGCATGCCTCTTGTCCTTCTTGTGCCAGAGACTACCCAAGCGCCCTGACCTCCCCTTGGTAAGAAAAAATGCCTCGCGACATTTTCGAGAGAGCATCCCCACAGCCCGCTCCTAGATCGATATCCATCTCCACTTTCATCTCCACACTTCTATCCCCTTCGAGCGCACCATCCTCGTTCTTCAATTACGACTGATCCATCAAACTTTCGAGATTTCACGAGAGAACGTTTCTCCGCAAAACCTGATATTTTTTGCAAAATTACCATCCCGTCCTCAATTTGAATCTGCTGGAAGTACGAAGTGAGGGAGGGGAGGGGGAACGGGGAGAGATCGTAAGAGCGAAATAATAAGGAATCAAAATACGTAGGTACAAGGATCGAGCGATCGAGAATAATTATGGGAGTGCCTTTGGAGGACCAGCCGCGCAATGGAACGAGCAACAACCTCAGTACCACCAGCAGTACCAGCAACAACAACCACAACTCCAGCAGCAGCAGCAGCAGCAGCAGCAGCAGCAAAGTTCTTGGTACGACGGCCTACACCCCTCTTGGCAGTTTCAGCAGCTTCAGCAACTCCAAAATTCTCCATGGAGAAGCTGGGACGTCAATTCCAGAAACCTGCCAGCACCCGTGCTCGAGGACTCAGCGTACAATCGCGCACCCTTCAGCGGAGAAGCACAAGGACTCGCTCCTTACGTGGTTGCTGCGCCTGCCACCTCTGCATTGACCGGATCGGACCCTCTGGGTCCTCTTCGTCCAACGACCTCGACTCGCTACGTACCCCAAAACCCGGCGAGTTCCTATCTGTTGGGAGCAACTTTGAACGTCCCAAGGGACCCCAGGCAGGCAACCACGCGGGACGATCGGGACCTCTCGACCAACGAAGACCGGGACGCTCTGGCCAGGAGAAATGGCGATAGATTGGCGTCCTTGAGTCGCGACGGTCCGACCATCGATCTCCAGAACAACTCCAAATGGCGGAGTCCTCTTCTGGGCTTGCAGACCGGACCCGCTACTGGGACTCTCGCGAATTTCAGGGAATCCAGGACGCCGGCCATTTTGCAAAACCCGCGGACTTCGAAGGTCGACCCGAAGTTGGCCAGCGTCGACAAGCTCGCGTCCTTCAAGAAGAGTTCCGACGATTCCTCCGAAGTTTCCTACGGAACTCGAAACTCGAATTGGTTCGCTCCTGTTGTACAAGATCCTCGAAGTAGGAACTATTTCCTCAGGCAGGATGAGGATGAGGGGAAGGGGATGTCCAGAAGCGAGGACGATCGATTTGTGTATTCGGCGGATAATGCATTCCCGAAAAGCTTGGAGGAGGACGGTGGTCCTGCGGGACTGCAGGAGTCTTCGTTTTTGTCGTCGCCGTCGTCGTCGTCGTCGATGTCGTCGTTGGGAAACAATTTCTATTCTTCCAGTGGCTCTACGGGGAATGCAGGTCCTTCGGGAAAAAAGTCTGAGGACGATGGTGGTATTGGCACTGGTGCATCACAAATTAAACACAGTCCTTATGGAATTTCCTCCGATCTGAATGTTCTGGAAATGCTGGACAGAATCGAGGAGCAGTTTCCGGAGACCGCGACGGAGACTTCCTGGAGCGAGATAGAGAAGGAATTGTCGGTATTCCCGGGTGTTCGTCCGATGGAATCGAGGAAAGACGCGGCGCGAGCAAGGGCGGAAGAAACGGGAAATTTGGAGATGCCGACTCGCAAGGCCGGTCAAGATAGCGACAAGTCGAAATTATCCGAATTCGATGCCGAAGAGTATTCGGAACTCGAGAGGATCTGGAGTAGCGGACAAAATATTCCTGGCGAGCAAGAAGACTCGAGGAGAGTGGAGGACTGGGGAGGACCTGCTGAACAGCCCGTTACGGAAATTCCCGGGGAGTCGATCATTGAAAAGAAAGAGGGAAATACTCGACAAACACCAGAATCTGATTCACTGGAAGACATGGAGAGACCTGGAGAAACGACCGATCCTACAGTTCCAATGCCAGAGGAAGAGACTACGACAGACATGCCATAATTTTTTACCAGACATTTATCTCTTTTACATATATTTTATATATTGCACACACACACATACACACAGACATACATATATTGTATAGAATCGCCATAAAATATATTTCACCGTAAAATATAGGATCCTAGGATTAAGATTGACATTAAAAACTTCTAACTAAAGTTTCGTGCGAACGAATCATTTACACCCCCCTCCTACCTTTCTCAAATTTATCGGGCTTGAATTTTATTTTTTCATTCCTCCTTGTTTCCATCGCTCTCAAGCAAAAATGATACAAGCCCGAAGAGAGTGATCTGGCACACTAACCCTCTTCCAGAGTGTTATTCGAAAATCCAATTAAACAGAACTGTAAATCGACGATTCTTGTCTCGTAAGCAGAAACTCGATACTCGAAACTTACGAAGATTGATATTTTGAAAAGAGACCGTGACATAGAAACCCGTTGCCCTTTTTCAGGATTATCAGAATGAGAGTCACGAGAAGCTGAAGGAAGGATAGCTTTTGAATTGGTCGTGTAATTGTTGGAACACGCTGTAATGTAGAAAGTAAATTATAATTACAGAAACGAGAGGGACAAGTTTTATTAATTAAGTTGCCGGTACAGTCCGGGTAGATAATGGTAGATTATGTGGGAAATGTATCGAGTACAAAAGGTACGATTTAAAAGGAAGATATGAAACTTATTAAAGGGGGAAGGTTCAAAGATTTCCTGCGGTTGCTAAAAGGAGCATGAGAGATAAATCACCAAGGCAAGAGTTGACAATGCAACGCAAAGAATGCAACGAACTTTAGTCACTACCAAGGAATGCATTTAAGGCAAAAGCAGGACAAAGGTGAAGTCTATAAAGTTCGTGGGAAGGATTCGCAGTCGTCTGAAACGGATTTTATTCCCTGTAGTTCCTGTCTATCTTATTTTAATGAATAAACCATAAGGAATTTGATACGAAGCCTTGTAACTTCATGCGGAATACGCTAAGAAGGATGCGATAGCTGAATTCGTAAGCACGAGGCTTTAAGAATTTCCAAAGAAAGACTCGATTTAACATTATAATTAGTACTTGTGTCACAATGTGCATAGAAAACGTGCATCGATGTTTATTTCATTAGTCGACTGCTGGAATTATTTCTAACTTGTAATTAATTCTCTGGTAAATTTACCGGGCTTTGGAATAATTGACTGATTCTTACAATGAGAGCGACAGCGAGAGCGAGAGAGAGAGAGAAAGAGAGAGAGAGAGAGGGAAAGCCTCTCAGAGATTTCATTTAACACAGGGTATTTGTTAACAATTAAAAAAAAAGTGCTCCAGAACACCTTCCTGGTTCCGGCAGGTGACCAATGCTATTTTTCAATTATGTCAGAGATTTCGAACATCGCGATTGCGTGCCGCATACTTCGTGTACGCAGTACACAACAGTTTATTGTTTTTACAAAATAATTTTGTTCGAGTGACCCAATAGCGGGAGGGAATTGAGCCACGCACGCTCCACTTTATTTTCGACGCGTAGGTCGCTTGCGAAATTTCTGTTGTTTCGCGCGGTAACCGTAACCGTAATCGTAACAGGTGGTGATACGCGGAGCGCGTGGCTCCTCTTTAAAACTCGGGCAGAATTTGGGAATCATCACTTCGATCTCAGGATCCATCGAGCAGCGATCAAATCCAAGAATGCGCTTGACCACGTTTGCTCTCCTCGCCCTGATCGGCGTTGCCCTGGTGCACGCCAGTCCAGCGAAACTCGCCGAGAAGAAGGAGAACCTGAAGATCGATGAGATCGCCGAGCAGAAGGATCGATTCAAGAAATCCCTGACCGAGCAAGGTCAGGTCGAGAAGGGCGAGTTGCAGATCAAGGAAGCTGGCGAGGACAAGGAACGCGCCAAGAAATCCACGACGACCTTCTGCGTGGAAATCCGTCCAGGTGCCTCAGAGCCAACCAGAACCGTCTGCGGCTGCGACAAGGACAAACCGGTCCAGAAAGCCGAAGTTCCAGTTCCAGAGCCAGCTCCGCTACCAGAACCAGTAACGGTCCCAGCCCCAGTGGAAGAGGAGATAAAGCCAGAACCAATCCCAGCACCTAGACCGGAACCCATTCGCGAGGAGCAGCGACCCCAAGTGACCCATGTCGTCCACGTGGTCAAACCAGCGCCCCGACCCCAACCCCAGTACATCCAGGTCCTGAGACCCGAACCAGAGCCACAGCCTCAGACCCACCACATCGTTCACGTTGTACCCAAACCTCAACCACAGCCAGCTCCTCAACCCTGCACCATTCAAGTGGTGAAGCCTCAACCAATCGTCCAGCCCCCGCCCATCCAGATCGTAAGGCCCCAACCCATCCAGCCCCCGACCATCCAGATCGTTAAGCCTCACCCAGCTCCCGAACCCTGCAAAGTGCACGTCATCGAGGAACAAGCTCCTCAGCCAGCCCAGAAGCCCAGACCAGTGGTGAACATCATCCACGCGGCGGAACCTGTCCAGGAGACCACCTACCACGTGGTGAAACCACAGCCAGCTCCTCAGCCAGAACCCTGCGAGATCCATCACTATGTGCAACCTGCTGCGAAACCAGCGAAGATCGTGAATATCGTCAATGCCGAACCCGCGCCCCTTCCAAACCCTCAAGCTAGCTTGAACGTCCTTCCGGTGGCCGGAGACTGTCAGGAGAAACAGCCCGTCGTGGTGATCCCATCCAACCCGGTGGTCTTCTATCCGCATGGACCCCATGGATCCCATGGATCGCACGGACACTGCCATCATCATCCCTTCGTTCAATGCGACTGCCACACGAAGGGATCCTACAGATCAGCGAGCGACAACTCCATGCAGATGATGGGAGGAATGATGGAAGAGTCCGAGGGACCCATGAACTCGAACTTCAGGAACCACCACAGGAAGCAAGAGCAGAAAGCACAGCCCATCATCCTCTACTCTCAACCTGCGGACAGACCAAACCCTCCGGTCACCGTCCAGTGCAACCCTAGCATCGTTCCCTTGAGCGACACCCCCACCTCCGACTACTACATCAGCTCCTCCGCGAGGTCGAGCCAACAACCCATGATGGTAAGTCCAAGTTCAAGACGTTTCTCTGGCTAAGCGACTCGATTCCCTCGACTCAACTTTTCGAGAACCTTCGGTTCGTGTCAAATGTCATTACGCCGAGCTAAACGTTGCGAGGGAAACTGACAAGTCCAAAAGATGCGGCGAATCTCAGAATTTTATTAAGAAAAGTATTTTCCGTTTCACGCACAGGTTTAGCCGGTCTTTCCGTTGCTGACTTAATGGAAATACATCGCGGACATCGCGGGCATCGCGGACATCGTCACATTTTAAATTCATCGAGACCATTGATTGTTGAAATTTGTTGCAATTGTAAAGACACCCACGACTTGAGATCTCGATGTATCGAGGATCTTCAATAAACAAAAATACTTGAGATATTCAGATGAGCGTGTTCGTCATTGAACCTACTTCCTCGAAATAAGATCTTCATTCGCATCGCATCGCATTGCATCGCATCGTTGTTGGACTTGTTGCTGGTTTTAGCTCATTCACCATCGATGCTTAATTAGAGTAGAGATAACGATCGGATAGTAATCTGTCTAACGAGCTGGAGAATAGCGATGCAGGCTGCTTTCAGCTCGTGAGAGTAATTAAGTCGAGTCTAGTTGAGCCGAGTTGAGTCGAGTTCAGTAGAGTCAAGTCAACTTCACCCGACATAGAAGAAAAATTCATTTCGTTTTATGGTCGACGAATCTTTGCAGGATTCCAATGAAAGAAACACCTACCTGAGTTTGCACACTGGCAGTTTCCCCCGTCCAGGAGGATACCCCCCAACGACCTATGGTGGAAATTTCCCATCGACAATGGGTTATCCACCTGCGGTAGGAACTTATCCACCCTCGGTGATCCCAGCAGGCATTTCGATTCATTCTTATCCAGGAATTTATCGTAACAGTCAGGCGGAATTGCACGAACAGGCTATGCTACCAGAGATGACGTATGTGACGTCGAATCCTTCAATGATTTATGAAACTGATAGTTCCGCCACTAACGAGAGACGAGCCGAAGGTGAGATGGGGAGAACCACAACTTTGGAAGCGCAAGATATGATGCGTTCCACTTTGAAAGTTGAGAGCCTCAAAGACGATGCTAAAGAAGCTCAGGAGAGATTTCAGAACAATGAAGATTTCCAACCATTTATGATCATCGGACCTCGAAGCGCTAGGAGCAATGAGGACGAATCAAAACCAGAAGATAAATCAAGAGACAAAGGCGAAAAGAAACCCGAGGAGAACTCGGAGAATCCAAAATAAAAAGGAAAACTTTAGATAAGACCAAAGTCCGAGTCTAATTACCTCCTAATTTTAATTTAACTCGACTCTCCTCTCATTTTTTTAATACTTTTTCACACGCACGGCTGTACAGAGGTATCTTTTAATTTATCGCTATTTATTTATTTTCATTTCTAAGCTGCGCACATGTGCACGTAGCAATATATAATGTTTTTTGTACCAAAGTTGTTAAAAAGTTGTTTAAGGGATAAAGTGTAATAATAAAGAAAAAATACGTCTGTGCCCATATACGAGCTATGCCGTTCACTTTATTTCATCTATAAATTAATGTTAAGCGACTCTCCCGTGATTTTACATACCTCTTGGAATATTGAGTGCCCATGCTTCTGTACTTTGAGGAAATTTAAGTCTTCTTGCCTCGACATAGGTATTTTTATTTTTGATAAAAAACTGTCAAAATGATCAAGCTAAGAGAAAGTCCAAAAGTATGTACATAAATGATTGAGTCACGGTAAAGGTTTAAGTACATGGTCAAAAATCACTTGAACGTAACAACGAATCATTTATTTTTAACAGTCGCGCAGTGACACCTGTAATATTTAGCTGAAATAGCTTATCAAAATATGAGAATCGAATAATTTACAATGAAACGCGTGTATCTCACGCGCTGCAGCATCGATCGCGAGCAAGAAACAATGAGAAAAAAACAAACAATGAGGAAATTGTCCTTACAATCTTTATTCTTATTCGAATAAATTATTATGCAGGGTGGGAGGATTCTCCCTCGCGTTTGGTTTCGAAATATGGAATAACTAGGAATTCTGTTTACTGAGAGGCTTAAAAAACCTCGGAACCAAATTAATCTTGGTAACAAGATAGGAGTTTCGAGGATACGTGCAATTATTATGCCAAGCATGTATGATCAGAGAAACAACATGCACGCGTCGATGGACTCCGAAAGCGATACAATTTCACACGAAGATTAATCTAGGCATATATATTTCGCGGACCAATATCCGGTTACCGCTTGCAGAACTAATGAATGTTTTGCTGATGTTGCGAACAAATAAATTAAAGTTTTTCCCTTAAATCACATCGATTCTACATAGACAGGATAGCACAAAGATTTATAATACAGTTTGTTATAGAGGATAAGCTACTATATGCATTTATCTCTCCGCGAATTTATCATGTTCGATCGGATCTAGTATTTTAATAAATCTTCGCGATTGATGCCAGTAAAATAATAGAAATACGATCAGTGCGATGCGTAACGTTGATGTGATTCATCAATAATGCAATAATAGAGTCTGATATTTAATAATGCTCTGGTAGTTAGCAGAAATAATTATATCAAAGTTTGAAATGAAATATAATTATTTGAAATTTGATTGCGACTGATGAATAATTTGCCGTATCGTCATAATTTAATACATCGTCGGTACAATTACATTAATTAAATGAAAATGCTTGACATTTAATTAAATGATAAGCGCGACATTCATCGTGGCGTTTCTTTGAAATATATAGAAACTATCATCGATTCATTCGCGAAAAGCGTGCAAATTCAATTATTAATGATGAAATTTGCAATAAAATTTTAATGCCTGTGCGACCGTTTGCACTTGCACTAGGATGCGCGTAAACACACGCGTGCACACGGTGGCGGTAACGCGTTGCATTGGATTGAGAATGATGCGACTGGTGTGAAATGGCAGCGGCCTGAAGTGCGAGTAGGCAAAGTCGAGCGGGGTCAGACAAGTGTGATCTACGAGAGGCTTCCGGTTCTCTTGTTTCATTCTGGACCACTGCGAAGCGCACTGCGAGAACGCTGTCTTGCCGAATGGCGTACAAACGTCAAAATAGAAATTTCTAGTTTGCACCTCGTCGAACCAAAGTACCGTAAATTTTCTGTTTGCTCCACTGTGGGAATGTAACGGAGAGCCAGCGTAGCTCCGGAAACCTGTCGATCCAGCGAAATCTAAGCGAGATGCGCCAGAAACCAGGCAAACTCAGTTGCTAGTAAACGCCTTTCGATAAACGAGTAAAATTATATGTATAGTGCATCCAATCCGCTTCCAGATAGGATATTGGCAATGTCAATTCTTCGCGTAAGAAAATATTTACTCATTTTCCTCTGGAATCCTTATCCTAACCCTCTTCCTTCCTTCCCTCCCTTCCTCCCTCCCTCCTCTCGTCCGTCGACAAATTTATATTTTTTTCTTTTTTTTTTCAAGAAAAAAAGTTATACAGAACGATAGAAGGAAAAAGACACCGATCGGATTCCCTCGTTTGACCAAACTCGGTTTATACTACTTAGAAGCGTGTATCTTTTTCCTTCGAAACGGATTCGCCGAGAAACAAGAAGAGAGACGTTTTATACGCGATTAATGCTCGATCACTGTGTTGAGAAAGTTGAGTATGAGCCCGAGGAACCTTGGTGTTGCAGGTTTTGCTATATTTGTTCCAACTGTTCGTATCGATAGCTTTGTTCGGCGCCCTGATACCCGTCGTTGCAGTTTCACGTCTGATGGAACTCGCTATACTCGCGGTGCATCCATTGAGCTTATTCCTATTACGTCAAGCTAGCAACTTAATCATTGTGAGTATATACGGCTGCAAATGCAAATGAAGCACCTTACGTGTGAATGCACCTCGCGTATGTTACGAGCAAGCGTGACGAAATTATTAGAGAGATAAGATGCCTACTCCGACACAAAGGGATGCGCCATTTGCGCAAAGTTATGCTAACGATAGGCTCGTACAGTTTATCGAGTAAATGCAAATTGCAGGGATCTAACTCGGATGATCGACGCGCGATCACTACAGCGCGCATTTTCCTCGCGACGAGACGCGTTGCCCAATCGTTGAGAAATCACTCTCGTTGTTTCGAGTCAACTTACTCGCATTTGCAATTCATGCATTTTCCGAATATTGTTAATACCGAGTCTCCTTGTTCCGCGCGCGCGCGCGTGTGCGTGTGTGTGTGCGTTCGCGCTGCTCGTGTATGCACACGCACACAGACACACGAAGTATCGCGGTCCGTCGTGATAAATTATCCAGGCGCGAATGTGTGATGAAATTAATATAAACGCATTTTTAATGAACATTGTTGCGCGGTAAGGTTGTCATTAGCATGATGAATCGTTAGGTAAAAATACATCGGAGGAAACAACAATAGTAGATTGTTGAAATATGGTTTTCTACGGGACAGATTGATTTGAGTGGGGCAATAAAGAACGCGTTTGCCGGGCATCGATTAATCTGTGCTCGCTGAGTCCGTTCATTTAGGCGTCATACGCGTGAAAAAGGAATTAGGATTGCGCAATCAACATGCAACGTGGCGTCGAAATATTTGCCTTCCATTAGACGAGTCAGGAACCCGTCGCAATATTCAGGACGATTAATATTCCAGCTTCGTTTAAATGTTAGTGTTCTCTCTCTCTCTCTCTCTCTTTATCCCTCTCTCTTTCTCTCTCTGTCTTTATCCCTCTCTCTCTCTTTCTCTCTCTCCTTCCTTTTCCCTCTCTTCGTATTTACGCGAAACATAATTACAGGAAATGAGTGAGCATTGTATGTTACCATGAGCGCGATGCAATTATTAAAACATCTGAATATCAGCCAGCTACATTAATTATGCTTTAAAATTTCGATCCTATTCCCTTTTACGCGCCAGTGACTAATTGTGTTTTGCGCATCGCTATCGTAAATTGATACAAATGTTAACACCTTGTGAAATTTTTCCTAATCGCTCGTGCTCAGACCGTTTTGTCCCTAACTTTTATTAACGATACTTTCGGTAGTGTCCTCCCTACATACCCTTCAACTTTTTTACATTTATACACGACTATCTCTCCCTCTCCCTCTTTCTCTCTCTTTTCTCTTTTTTCAAATAAAGTTTCGTAGAGAGAGAGAGAGGGAGAGAGAGAGAGAGAGAAATCGATCTTTTATTATGCACGTGCTTTGAGTTTGCTCAAGTTTTTATTGTATAATATTAAAATTAATATGAAATATCAATTCTCATTATTAATCAAACTTATTAATATTTATAAGGATTTTCGATGATTTATTCTCGCTCAATGAGTACAGGCTATAAATATAGAAATGTGTGAGTAGGCATATTGAAGTAGATTCACGAGTTTTTGTATTTAAATCGTATGCAAGGTGTTCCAGAATTTAATTGAGATTAATTCTGATTGTGTAAGAATGAGAGATTTTTCGAACAAGGCAGGGCTAATAAGCCCATGGCCAGTTAATTTTATATTCATGGCCGTATGCAGTGTACAACACTCCAGACTGCAAACTGGATATGGAGTATTTCTCAAGTGACAATGGTCAAAACGTCACCGTCTAATTTGGGCCCAACGACAATTGACGCTATTGGGATCACCGACGCGGAAGAAGAGGGAGAGGAACTTCGGCAACACCGACCGGAAGTACTGCAACCGGAAACGGAAGCAGAACCGGTGGCATCCGCACCAGGAACATCGCAGAAGCTGAAAGAGTTAGGCAATCCTCCTCCTATACAAGGAACTCTATTGTCTACTGCCTTGAACTGTAAAACTGCTCCAAATTGCCTTTCCAATCGTAACATGCGATGTTGCGAAGGTTTGGAAGACTGCACTTATAACGATAGCACGCAAAATTTTCAATTTAATTAATTAAACGGCAAACAAAAAAGTTCACCCGTCTCTTTATCGATAATACTCGCGAGTTGCCCTTCTCTTATTTCTTTATAATTTTGTTTAAATTTAAGCCACGAATATACATATTTATTCACGATATTATTTTCAGTCCCTTAAAATTACAATTTACTTTATCAAGGGAGAGAGAGGTATATTTCTTCATAACTTTTTTAATATATCTTTTTACCTTTTAACATAAAATTTTAAATTGTAACATTGTGTATAATTACACACGCCCACTTCTCTTTAAAATAATAATAAAATTTCAATATTTTCCGATATATATTTGAATAAAACAATTCCACATACTTCGCAACGAAATTTTTTAACGTGTAAAAAAAAAGTATATTAGTTTAACCATGTAATTTTTTATTTCAGATAATTATGAGAAATTTTATCGTATTGGATCCAGTTGCTTTCAGTTGAGAAGTATTGATCTGGTTCAAGTTCTGGTACCGATAAAGTACTTGGAGATGAGTTTCATCAGTATCTACTACTTCTGCAAGTTCCTTGACAAATCTTCACAAATTAAGAATTACTTTGAAAAAATTCCAAGATACTTTTTCAATTAAGTAAAAATTTTATGTAAAAATATAACAATATCCTGAAGAAGACAAACACAGGCACACAGGAGAGTTTTCATTATATAAATTAATTTTTGAAAACGAACTCTGTTAAGTCTTTGCTTTACTTTTATATGTGAAAGGGTAATACTAGAATTTGACAAGCAACGTTGTATACGAGAGTCAACGATCGAGAAGTGCCAATTTAATTAAAAACACTGTTCTCGAAATATCTTCCCTGTATTTTTTCTCTGTGAAAGCAAACAATGGACCACGCCATTTATCAAGGTTCAGCCAGAATACCTATTTAATAATAATTAATGACTCATCTCGAGGAGCCGAGCTGTAATCCTGAATCAGGTGTCAACCATTAAGGTCTCTTCTTCTTTCAAGATGGAAGCTCTTCTTTTATCATTCTTCCATTATAGTTGAAACCACTTTTTTATTGCGAAGCCAACGTAAAATTTTCATACTCACTGTAAAAATTATTAAAACGTGAAACCAGCTAATATGGACGAATAATTTTAAATACACTTGAACTTCCATTAATTTAAATTTGGTCTAATTTTTTTCTACGAATAACAAAATATATTTTTATTACACTATCAGTTTAATAATATAATCCAACATCATAATCGAGGATTATAGTATTTTCTGCATGCAAAAAATATATGAATCGTCGATGCTCTAATTTTACCATTTTGGCTTTTGCTAAGCAAGCATCGAATTCACTCGGGAGTCAACTTTATTTATACCGAGGCAGCAAATTTTTGTCAATTATTCATAGATTTTTTTTTTAGCAATCAGGATTATTTCAAGTTGACAATGAATTATTTTCAGAAAATTTTATCTCCCGAGACTAATTGTATTCACTCCTACATTTGAGAAATTACATTTACAATGCTTAAATTAAAAATGTGTCGACTAATTGCGCTTTGCAATAACATAATTAATTGACTAAGAAACGTCACAACAAGCTTATTTGAACAGTATACATATAAAATACGTTTAACAAAATAAAGTTTTGCGTTTGTGCGAACAATTAAGCACAAATTAATACAAAGAGTCATTTTCTTATTTTGGAATCAAAAGCCGGTTACAATGATTTTTAAGGATGCAGAGAAAATAACAAACAGGAAGTAATTTATATTCCTGACTTTGTTTTGAAAAATTTCACAGTGCACCAATTAAAATGGATAAAAGGAAATCTCACCATACTGGCTCCTATGTGCAGTGCGCGGCAGTGAATAGATGGAAAAAAAATGTCGACAGAATGGAATTTGCCAGGATCCTTGTCGTGAAAAAAGTTATTCCGCGAATAAAAGAAATATGCGGATTTGCGGGAAAAGGGTGGGCCTTCTCTCGCCAGTAACTCATCGATCGAATTTTCGACAGCACTGACAGCTGCAATCGCTGAAACCTTTTTACGAATTAATCCTCTCCAGTTTCGACCAAATTCGTTCCTGTGACAGGGATCTCTGTAAGCACGATGCATTTTATATAATGTGTCTACAAGTGATTGAAGTTTATAGGATAGCGCTGCGAGGATTTTCAGAATTAACAAGAGCGAGTGCGCGGGACAGAAAGAGAGACGGAGAGAGAGAGAGAGAGAGAGAGAGAGAGAGAGAGAGAGAGAAAGACTACAATTCCAACTCGCGATACACCGCTGATATCAAGAGAATCATGATCAATTCAGTCCAATGAATTTTCATTCCAACTTTATACAGATATATCGGGACAGATACAAGACGTCGGTTTAATGTCAGACCTACATTCCTTCTTCCTTCATCCAACTCTTTTTTTCATTCGCGGGATGGTCGCGCATCAAAAGTCCCATGCATTTTGATTTTCTGAATAGCTTCGCGAAGGAACATTTACAGCAGATGTTTTCAGAAATGTTGCGAGATTCGCGATAAACAGAGCATATACACGTTACACCTGCACCAGTGCAATAAATTAAAGTGTTTCTATCAGCGCGCTAATTCGATAACTTTGATTAAAGACAAATATTCCAATTATATGAGATATTTCGAATTAATAGAATTTTCTCGATAATTAACTTGCATTATTCGCTCGAAGCAAGGTATAGTGAACATATTCACGAAATAGTTTTGGCCAATATCCTTTAACTTCAAGTAATTAATACGATCAACGTGGTGGATTCATCAAGCTCGCATCCTAGAATGAGTGGAGCAGGCAACCAAATTTAATCCGAATAGTTTTGCCGGTGAATGAAAAATTTTCGGTGTCGCAATGGACGTAAGTATTGCTCGGATCGAATTACGCATCGAATATTAAGAATCTCTCGTGGCAAGTGATTCTCTACATTAGCAGAAAGAAAGAAAGAGAGAGAGAGAGAGAGTGACGGTGGAAATGAATTTTTCCATTTTTTATCGAGTTTCGCAAGAGCATCCTCGTGGCATTAATCGATAATTTTCTACGACTTCCAGCTTGAAGTGATACTCGATGATATAAGTGCCAAATTTCCCGGTCTGAAATATATTTTTCGGTCGGAATATGTGCCATACTTGAACGCCGCAGGCACAATTTTATTAGGATGGTTAATCGTCTGCTGGCTTTTTCACGTATGTGCAATACTATCAATTACCGGAATTCCCCACAAATTTGCTTTCCTCATTGTTCCGTTTTTTCACCCGTCGCATTTACGCTGAGCTGAAATTCCTTTCCAGATAATTTGGATGTTACTCGCCCCCTTGGCAGTAAGTCTCCTCACCATAATTCTCATCTGCCCAACAAGCGCCAAGTGGTGTATGAAGCAGCTTTGGCCAAACTTACAGACAGCCTTCAACAACGTTATGGACAAAATCAAGGCTAACGCGTCTTTCAACAAATAAAGCCTGTTTCATGCTGGAGAATAAAGAGTAATAAATGCTAGAGAGCGACGCGAAGGTTGATCGATCAATTTTCAATTACGAGACCCCGGCCACGGGGCGAGATTTGCGTCCAGATCGTGGAAAATAGTGTTCGGCATTTTGGAATTCCTTTCTGGGAAGGTCCTTGCGCGCTCGCGAAAGGACTCCGGTAATTTTTCATATCGGCCAATACTTTCGGAGAATTTTGCACGATCACCGAATGTCTCGAGGTGAATTAAAGTGACGAGTGAAGTAAAAAAAAAAAAAAAAAAAAAATGAAAGAAAAAAGAGCGAACGAAGGTTTCTGATGGGGATTTAAAGGCTTTTCAGTCCTTTGCGCTACATTTGGAGAGACTGAAATCAGGAAGACTAAAACAGACAGGACGAACAGACAACCAGGCAGGCAGCAGGAAGGAAGAAGCTTATTGCGCCCGAAGAAACATCTTGCAGAGCTCAGTTTCTATTCCAAGATCATCCTAATGGGATCACACTAATGACGATACGATTGTTGTCTGACGCGTTGAGATATCTTGCACACCGTCGTCATAGGCGTGGAGACGGGATCCTCCCGTTACACGCATCTCCAGGCACCGGGTAGTCCTCCGGGATCAAGTAAGTGGAATCAAGGACGAACACTGATCAAACTTCGCCTCATCAAAGATGTGGGAGTTGATGCAGAGTTGAATGGACAGCAGAATTCAAACTCAAATTATTATAGATTCATCCCTATGACGATAATACCGCGTTATTAATTTCATTCTCATTAATTTGTTTCAATTCGTGAAATCGCGGCTATTCCTTCAAAATCTTCAGTATGCATCGATGGAACGTGTACTTTTAGGTTGTTTTTGTTGTACGCTTTGACACGTGCAGATGTAAGTGTTGTTTAATTAATTTTGCGCCAATAATTAAAATTCATGAAAAGTACGATCCCCTGCCCCGTACTCCTGTTCATAAATATGGAATACACTAAATGTGAAATAAGCTTTTGCATTTGAAAGCCAGTGATGTTAAGCCAACATTATTATCAACACTGACGCTACCTCATCGAGTTTGAAATACGCAGATTTTCTTCACTATACATAATCGTTGCTGTCGATAAACCTGATGAATAGCCACGCGAAATCAAGTGAAATTGATAAAATTTGATTGCAAATTAGAATATGTCTTTGGATTAATTTTTATTCCCGCACAGTAATTGAGAATAAGTCGAGGGAAACTAACAATTTCAATTCCTTAATTTATGATAATGGTTTAAATGCACCTCGCGAAGGCACTGTTATCTTCTCTCAAGACATTGCACGCGGGAGATCTTGGGATTTTGAAAAAATTTAAATCTTATTAATTTTTAAAATATATATATGCATATATACACATATATCGTATTTCGACTTCTATTTGGACATACGTTTTACTGATTCTACATGAAATATTAGCATTGTGATAAATGACCAGACAAATTACACTGTTTTGTTGGCAACTATTGTTCGTTTCTCTTCCTTGTTTAGGAAAATTCAAGAGTCCAAAGCGCATTTCATTATAAGTGACAAACACTGGCTAATGCGTGTGTGTCCGCATTGTGTGTAACTACTTTGCTAAATATCGAGCACACTGCGCGCGTTTGATTATTTTATGGATTATTGCAGCTCAGTTCTTTCGGAAACAATGCGACAAAGTGGTCCAATTTTCAGTGTCCTTTGATCGCCAATAAACACCCCACTACCAATCACACCTCGCAACCAATAATTGTCGCGACACCTTCCTACCTATAACCCGCGCACTATTCCTACTTTCCACGACGATTAAATTGTTTTCACGCATATGTACTAAATATCGCGCGAGAATATTTGGAAAGACTGCCGGAGCATTCGCGAGATGATACTCAAGTTAAAAATAAAAGCAAATCTTCCATCCGTACGAAGCTTGAAAATTCGTATATAATTCGCTTCAGCTGACTGCGAGCTGTTCAAAATTATGTAGGGGAATTTCGAATAACGTTACATTCCTATTAAATTAAATCAATAGTTATGCGCGTAGATACATACACATACGGACACACACGCGTGCATACGTAAAATTTGCTGGGCGATATATTAAATTTCATTAATTTCCATAAGTGTGAAATTTGGAGCTTAATGAAGAATTCCTGGCCTTTTTCAGGTACGAATAGTATTTTTCGAATGAAACAGAAATGAAATTATACTTTCACGGAAAGCACTGACCGGCAATAAAAATGCAATTCTAGCATACACGCACACGTATGCGAGATATTCAATCGAATAATAGTTCGCTGATTTGTCTGTCAGGAAATTCTAAGCGGTTTAACGTAGTATTCTATTGAAGTTGAAGTTAGAGTGGAACACGGTCGGTGAAAACAACAAACCCGATTCAGCAAGATTGGAACTTATGATCTCCGGTCCCGTAATCTCGAACGATAACTGCTTTAGTACCACAACTGGATGTAATAGTACATGCTGTAAACAATAGCCTTCGAGGTGTCAGAAACTTTCAATACAAGTTTCTTGCAAATAGCCAAGATAAATGGAAATTAATATTGTATATTATACGTCAAGTTATGTCAATTAGCGCTCTATTCCTATTTTCTTACCGAGTTACAGTATCCCATTGTATTGTGTCATACAATACTGTATTATAAATTTCAATTACAGTCTCTCCTCTTTCTCTCTTCCTCTCTCTCTCTCTCTCTCTCTCTTTATCAATATAGTTTCCATCCTATTGTTTTAATTGAATTTTAATAACATCACACTTTCCCATTGATAGGTGTATCGTAAAATCAGAAACTGATCGACACGAAATACACTGTAGGATCAAATGCTGTAGGCAGACAAATCCTATTTACTGGATAATCCGTTGTCTAATCAGCTTCGATACCTTCTAATCCTGGTTACAATGTCGATAGTCCTTGTAGAACTTTATTAAACATCAGGTATCAAGTGCAAGGTAGTCACTTTGCGAAATACCAACTGATCCAGGGACTATACGCTGTCTTTGGGATAAATTACATGCTACGTCACTACATCCTGCACGAAATTAATACGATACTTTTCGTTTGCTCCCTCATTTTAATTGTAATTTAAATTCGTCGAGAAAACCGAGGCGACGAAGAAGGAAATCTATTTTGAGAAATTAAATAATCTCGCGAAAACTAAAAACAGCATACAAGTTTTTCAATTAGTACGTATTTCATATTACATTTGAATCTAAAATTAATTACATTCGATAAAAACGAAGAGCTTTCGAAGTTTGTTTTTTTTTTTTTTTTAAATGACGAGCTTTCATTATCAAATTTTCTAAAAGCGTTTCAAGAATTTTATTCGTTTAACGACATTATATAACGAAAGCCTATAAAATTATTAAAAATTCATGTTTTGCCAACGCTATGTTTTTACGCGCACCGGAAGAACGAGTACGTCGATATTTATCCAAATTCATCAGTTGATGCATCTACGAAAAATATTGAAATTTTAGGAGAAAAAAACAAAACAAAAAAAAACAAACAAGAAAACAGAATTTTTTTGTTTAATTTCACTGGATATAGTTAAAGAAGAAATTCACAAGAATTAAGCTCTATAAACTACGAATAAGCGGTTTTAGTTGAGAGCAGCAGAGATAAATTTGATAAACGAACTGTCAAATCTGATCGACGTTGAATATATCGATTTCAACCTGGTTTCCCCAATAAATCTTTCTATATTATTAATTCCAATTATATTTGAACAACGTGTGCTTAACGCGCTAATCGATCTATATGCAATGAGCTTAGATAGGACGTCATAGGTTTAATTATTCGGCATTATCAGTGTGTCAGTAGTGGGTCCCGCAACTGGAGGCGAGGCTGCTCGAATTCGATGATCCGTGATAAGCTCCGTCTCCAGGAGCATTATCCTGTGAATTCACTCTGTTCTCCCCCGAGTCCGCTCTGCCGCTGGAATGATTTTCTCTGAGGAATTTGCGGTGCCATATCACGATTGCAATCTTTGATATCCAAAGCTTCGACACTGCCAAGACCGTGGAGACGGAGAAAAAATTAATTGAAGGAACAAAATGACATCCAGCTCCAAGAAACAAATTACACCCGTCGCGATCTGTCTTTATTCGAGAAGTCGTGTATACTTGTGGAGAGATCGGTACGATTTTCATCGCATTGCAACGACTTCCCAGTTACGTATGCCAGGCGGGGAGCCGCGGATCGAGACAATATCACACTCGCACGGGATACACTCGATATTGATATTGACGCTGCAAATACATTAAAATTACCTCGTTATCATAGCTGCGGTACTCGTGCACTGGCGAGGCTCGATCGTTCGTTATTACTCTTCGTTATGTTTAGTCGCAGGGTAATTTTCTTTCTCGATTTCCACTCGTTTCAATTGAATCGCCGCTGCGGATCGAAACGCATGGTCTGCGATAAGCTTCGTCGCTTCAAGTGTTACCCTGCGGGTTTCCGGGGTTCCCAGAATTCCCATGGGCAAGGGGTTAGATTCGCCATGAATTTTGCAGAAAGCACATTGTGTCGGCTAGAATTGGCAGGCTGTGGTAGCGCACGGTTTACGCAGTTTGATGCCGCACGCATTTACGGGGTCCCCTGGGAAACCGGAACGGGCCTCTGTAAAGATCGACTTGTATCACTGAAAATCGAATAACCGCTCGATTGGAACTGCGCAAACGCTGCGATAACTTCAATTTAGCCTATAGTTGGTCGTCTTTCCGGATTCTAAAGGGCCCTCTAACTATGGACCCATTATTCCCGCTTCGTCATTTTCCCCATACACGATCCACCATTTATCTATATAATTACGATCAAACAGAGCTTCCGTCGATCGTAAAATTATTCGCTGACTCGCTATATTCTCGAACGAGGGAAACGAGAAAAATCTTTCTTTAAGAGAACGATAAAAGAAAGAGGAACGGGAGGCTGAAGGGGAGATTGTGGAGGAAGAAGAGGAAGAAGAGAGGGCAAGGGGGAAAAAGAAAAACAGAAAATTTACAATTGCCCTATTTGCGAAAGCGGATCAGCGGTAAAATCTTTCTGGGTCTCGTACGTGAACGTTGCAGCTTTGTCCACACTCGAACACGTGTTCCGCCTTGAGCGAAAGTTACCGGTAATTAGTTGGTTAATGTAATTAAAAGCCGCGCTGGTTCTGCATCACGTTCCTTAATTCTGTTATACGACCGAAAGCTTGGTCGACGGAAAATCCAGCGCTGCAGTGTATTTTACACTCGAACGTGCCCTTTACTTTATTAATCTGTTTGTTTTAAATGCGGCTTCCAGCACGTGAGAATCTCCCATTCGATCGGGCCCGGCGAATCTGCGCAATTATCATTGAAAAAACTGGATTTCCCCGAGCTTGTTATCCTAGGAAATTCAAACGCGTTTGCTTACGCGGAGGCAAAATTAATAGTAGTTGGCCCAGAATATTAGTTCGCGGCAAATATTTTATCGATCGGTTTGTTCTTCAGGAAATATCAGCAGCGGTGGTGTGGCTGCTTCCCTTCTGATTGATCGCTATCTCTCGCTGAACGCAACAAATCCATGTTTGATAACGCGATAATGTTAATAGACGTAATTTGTCACGTGATTATCATGTAACTGCGGAGTACGTTAATAATGTGCTCTGCTTATTAATCCAGATTCGCGTCACGCTCAGTACGAGTATTAATTGCGGTGCGTGAGTATCACAGAGAACATCTGATAAATTCGAGGGATGTTAGCAAGCAATTGCTTAACAATATTGAGACACTTAATCTATGTGCACGACTATCCAAAGTCTATCCGTCTTATCTATCGGTTCGCTCTTCTCCTCTTCTCCTCTTCCTCTTGCAATCGGCTCTTTCGAAATTTCAACTTCCTCCTGGATGACACGTAGTTTCCGGTACGAGAAAAAAGTCAACAGAAAGGGTAGGTCAATCGAAATTCTTTCTTTTCGTCGAAGAACTAGTCTAAAATGCTGTTAAGTCTCCACTTGTGCATCGCTATATTTTTATGCTTCCGATATTAGTGACGTATACCATTACCTCGAGCATCACGATGTCGCGGAATAAGTGAGATGAATTTACTGAAAAATGAGATTCTGAAACTAGATCTTAAAAAATGACAGTGGAGGTAGTGCCGATGGCCTATAAAATGCTTTATCTTTGCCCCTCCGCTCATTTTTTTCAAAAAATAACTTGAAAAAAGTATCACTGTCAAGTGAACTTGTACAAATATTCCAGTTTATCGATGATATTGTTAATGCTCAGCGTTTAATTATTTTAGCATGATTTTTTGAGCTCAGTAACTTTATTTCTAAATATATCAATGATATATTCAGTCTAGTATACATCAAAAGATGATAAGAGATAGAGAGGGGGGGGGGGGAGGAGAAACTGAATGCACTTGGGAAATTGAGAAAACTACTCGAATCTTCTGCCAAGGACTGACGAATTGATTTTCGCCCAAGAAAAAATTTAATTAAGTAAATCGATATATTGATATTAAAGTGATACTGCATTTCGAACATTTCCACGGAAGACGGTACAGTTAGTTATTTGTATCTCTTTTTACATCCTTGAACTACTTGTATTCCATTTTCTGTATCTCTTTTACCTTCTTGCTTACGTACTTTTTACAAGTCATGCTTTGAAGGTGCTTTTTATCGGAACCTATCGAAGATCTTTTTCCAGTTAGGGATTCAAAGTATCCAGGGTGTTACGAAACGATCGCGCTTCCTTAAAGGGGGTGGTTCTTGACGCCATTCTAAGAACTTTCGCCTCTCGGCAATTTTTGATTTGATGCTTTATTTTTAATCTATTCAATGATAGAGATACCATTAGTTAGACAGAGACTCCAGACAAGCTCTCCTTTTTTTCCGGACGCTCTGTATAATTTCGAACAAATCTGAAAGATCTCTATTCCGAAAGGTTGGCCAGAAAAATATTTCTTTCTTTTTACTTTCCTTCCTATTTCTCTTTTGGTATGTCCGCCTCGGAGATTGGTCATATTTCAGGAAGAAAAGAAGAAAGAGGGACAAGGGGGAAGGGGAGCGTGAGAGAATCGCGTGGGTGATTCGCAAAAGCCGAGGCAAGGTGGGCAAAGACGCGCTTAAACTCATTCCGACTTCGAAATCAATATACCAAGTGGAATCAGACTGCCATCAACGTACCGCAAAGCACGTATCGACCCTTTTTATTGGTCGATCGATTCGCATCTAGGCATTGTTCACTTTTCACACCTCATCGCGGAAAATTCACCGTGTAAACCAGAAATTTAGAGTTCAGCCCGTTCGCGTTCCACACTCGCCTCGCCAATTACCATTTTTATTCGATCGATTTATATCGGTGTCGTCAAATTCTTTCATTTCCCCCTTAGAATATCGTCACTTTTATACACGTGCACTTTGAAAAGAGATCCGTTCTTCCATCCACTTTTCTAAAAGAACCGAGAGGAAAAAAGTGGAGAGCGAGAAAAAGAGAAAAACGAGAGACGACCGTAGGAAATTTGTAAAAACGAGGACACCGAGCAAAAGTATCTCTACGACGGTCTAGGATGTTGTCTCGCGTTGCGCATCCCTTATTTCTTACCCCTTGCTATCTCTTGGGAGACGAGCTACTACAATACGAGGGTATAACTTGCAGAATCCTCTATCCTAGTAGATTAATCGAATACCGTACGCTTGATTTTCCGCTTTGATCAGACTGTTTCTTCCGCGAAGCATCGGCTGAACAATTGCTACTGATGTGAATTTTTTGCTTGGAAGCCGCACCGGATGTCCGTTGCACGCGAAGGAACCACGTCCATTTGTCTGCGAAAAAAACCTACTAAATCGCCTTTTGCTTTTTTTCAGAGCGAGTCCCACGCGAGTTTTTCCTCTCCCCTACCGCGTTCTTTCTTTTAAGGAGTGCTCTCACCTTGAACAAAAATTCATCGAGTTCTGGCAAAATATCGGTCACCTTGCCACGATGATTGTTCTCGCGACTAAACTATCGATGTGTGAAAATATTGCTGTTGTACTCGCGTCAAATCGATCGAACCAACAGGAATGTGGAATAAGAGAGACTCGAGCCTAATTACACGGGAGAACAATCGTTCCCTCGCCCCCTCGCTCAATTAGTTATCGCATATTCATCAATGAAGTCCAATGAACGCGAGCGTACCGTCATTAACGAGAGAGACGGCGTTCTCTCTCGTCGACGTATTGTGCGCGATAGGGAAAAATGTCTGACGCAAATACTCATCGTGAATCATTCAAGAAGTTAATTAGGCCGCGATGGAACGAAACCCGAAAAGTTTTTATGAAATTTCAGTCGAATCAATTAGCCGATCGCAATAAAATGAAAAAGAAAGCGAAAGGATTTAACCAGTTGGCAAGCAGCAGCCAATGAAAGTTAACTAGCGAGGGAAACTATCCGCAGGCGGGTTAAACGCAATGATTGAAATCAGTTAAATAAAAGAGGAGCGATCGATGTCCCCGCATGGGCCGAGCAAACCGACTATTTTTCTTGCACGGCTCATTTGCCCTCCCCCCCCCCCCCATCCCGTTGGATCTGCACGTATGCGCACATTCGCGGAATTTTCCTTTACTCTACGCTAAAAACACCCTCGCGCAACGTTCATATTAAAAACTCCCTTTTTTCTATGGTCCTACCGGCGAATCCTTTTGCTACTTCGCCGCAATTAGAAAATTCCCATTTACCTCGAAATTCTTCTTTCGAGATAAAAATGGAGGACCCGCGCGGACCGGAGAAACCAAATGAACTCGAGAAACATTATTCCCTAGATTACTTTTACATTTGATATTCCTCGAGCTTTGATGCGCCCGAAATTTTTAATTACTCTCTACTTTTCTCTCTCCTCTTCTATATTTCTCTCTCGGTTCACGCATGAATTATTGTCCAAGTTTATTTAAGTTATGAAAGAAGCTTCTTTGCGCTGATGTCTGAAGATTCGGTGCACGAGCTGCGAATTGCCTGGCCACGTCTGTTAAAGTTTATATTAAAAGTTTTCCTCCAAAGGGTCTGCGTATAGTTAGGCTCGAGCGAGGAGAGAGGAGGACGGCGAGGATTCGAGGTTTTTGAAAAATTATGGTTTTTTAAGTAATCGAGGAAAACGGCCAGCAAATGAAGAAGGATGGGGTTTCATCAGGTCGGTTATCAACCTTTGCCGGAGATACGTGAGTCCGCATAATAGCATTATCGAGGAAGCACTTTAGCTCGTTTAATTAGATTTCAAGTCGAGTACCGGCCTTTGCGATATTCGCGCGTAACTCGGGCAATGCCATTTCATTATTACCCGCAGTTTCTTTTTCTTCTTTGATCCTGCCTATGATTCGATGATGCTCGCTCAGCGGCGATGGATATAGCGACGCTTCCGATTCTGCCGATCGGTCAAGTTTCCGAGAGCGAATGAAATGGGGCGCGCGCGCGCGCACGCGAGGTGTCGGAGCATTAATTTGCCAAGTAACGACGTTGGGAAGATTTTTTATTTTTTTCACGTACGCCAAATGCGTGAGACGAAGACACTCCGCGATTCCAGTCGAGTGGGACGAGAGCCCTGCCGGACATTGTTTTCCATTTCTAATAATTAAGGCGTTTTAAGCGAAGACAAAAGGGAGCGGGTGCCATTTACGGTGAATCACGAGAAAAGGAGACTCTTTTGAGGGTAAGAAAGCTTCAAGAGCAGCGAGGCGCTCAATCGTTCGGATGGCTGAAAGAATATGAAAGTGACAGGGCGAGAGTAAGGTAGGTGGCTGCAGTTGGAAGTAGATTTCCAGATCGAGAGGATGATCTCGATCCCGCCTTAAAGCCTAGAGCAAAAAGGGCGAAGAAAAAGAGAGAAGTTCGTTTCTCAAAATGAACTTGGCCATCAATTGCACGTTCCAGACATTTTCAGAAAAATCGGGAAAATTTGTCTCAGCTGCAGTTCGACTATGAAGAACAAATACCACGTATTGGACATTGATAAATGTTTAGAGAGTCGATAAATTCGCACCGAGGGAATAACGCGATGGTCCTCTGGCAAATTCCCACGTAGAATTTCATTAGGGTACCTAAAACCATATGTTTGGCTGACCTTAAAAAAAATATAAAAAAATAAAAAAAAAAATTACTGAATAATAAAATATGGATTTTTAAAATGGGACCTCGTGACTCGGAGGGGCAGGATTTTTCAAAGCAATTGACCGAATTGACCGAACGGTGATACGAGAGTAAGAGACCGTGAATAATAAACTATTGGCTCGGATCGGAAATAGATTTGAGAAAGAAAGTGGAGAAGGTTGATCATTCCGCGGTCTCGTTTGAAGGGGAGCGGGGGAGGGGAAGGAGGAGGTGGAGTCGAAACCTCCACCCCCGAGTGCTGGTGGATCAGGTGGAGCAGACTTCGCTATCAATTGCACGCACTCGAAAAATCCTCGATTTGCTCGCAGACGGAAAGAAAAGGCGGCTTGATTGATCTTCGTTCTCACGGCTTGGAGATTGCTCGAGCGAAAGCAGCCGACGGTTAAGGCAGACAGAAACGGGCTTCTGTCGCTTCTTTCGCTTTTTCCTTCTTACCTCCGCCGAGATCCAGCAGGATCCTTCGATAGGAAAGATGTTTGGCAAGGGCCGAATCCCCCTCCTCCTACTCTCCCCCTCCCCACGCTCCGTCTTCCCATCAACAAGCAAATTCCTCTTCCAATTCTGCTGGGAAAGCGCGGAACAAACAGATTCGGATTAAAAACAGAACAATCAATTGAATTTTCCTCGGAGCGATTAAGTGAAAAACGTACATTATGGTCAGACGCATCAGGACGACGACGACGACTCCGGTAACCGAGTCTGAATATAACTCGAGGCCCCGGCTGCTTCTCGCTTTGACTCGGAAACTTTTCGAGGGTAGATTTCCGAAAGCAAGCAACCCTTTGCTAAAATCTTTCGACAGTTCAGCTGTTATTCGCTTTTCACTGCTACCGCCGTTTTCTTCCTCGCGCATTTCGAAATTCTCTGAAAGCTTTCGCAAAAGCTTCCAGAGCAGCAACCGAGGCTCCGTAGCTCCATGGGGTGGATCGTTTTTGTGGTCAAAGGCTCACGTCCTGCAGCTAAGATTCTATTTTGTTACTATTAAACAAGAAACTCCGCAGCATCCCGAATAAAGTGCACTCGATGCACTTGCAAAATGCATCGAGAGCAAGGCCAACGGGTCCAAAGGGACTCGCCGCGCCTCCCCTCACAGTTTCCCCATTTCTCCATCCAAAAATCACAAGGCTTTCGGCCCTTTGGACCACTGCACTCTCCGGATTGAAATTCCGGTGTCAAGAATATCCCTTCCCCCTCCCTCCACCCCGGTCAAGGGGGGATTTATCTCAAGATCGAGCACGGACTGTAAACTCGGTTAATTCTACCGGAGTAAATCACTTCCACTCGACTTTATGCAATTTGCAATTTTGAATAATACAGTCGATCGTGGGGAAGTTTGTATAATTTTCATTCTCCCTCGAGATTGATGCGGCTGACTAAGGATACATATAGGCGGTGTAAGCGACAGATTATGATTTATCGTTGCATTCTCGTCAAACTTGTTCTCAGGGGAGTAGTCGTGCAATATACCCGCCGATATCGATCACCCGTCGCGCAGCTGGATGATGCGTGACCACCGGCTTCTCTAACGCATTCAGCGACACTTCAGGATAAACTTTGTGATTAAATGCTTACGCGCTTAGCCTCTCCGATCCCCTCCATCTTCTTCTTACGTCCAGTCGATAGTCAAGGCGAAAATTCCGCCAAGGAACTTGTTTCCCGCTCGTCGCGAGGAGGGATCGCGGGAAGCGGATTTATTTTTCGAGCCTCGCGCACAATGGACGTGCCTTGAATTTGCCTTGTTAAATACATTTAACTGGAAGCAGGAAACATAATTGATGAAGATGCGACGCCCAGCAGGGTGTAAAGTTAGTTGTTGGTTAATTAGTAGCTCCAATCTCGTTAATAAGTCTAGCGGAAATTCAATTTCCGAGAATATGATAGCTGATATTACAGGCTTGTTATTATTTTCTGCCGTGGAGGAGGAGGAGGAGGAGGAGGGCACGAACACGCGGCGCTTTAAAAGACCGGAAGAGAATCATTCGCGTATTGCGTCGCGTAACTCGAGAAAAATATTGATCGATGCAACGAGGAAATAAGTCGGGAGAACATTATTGAAAATTGAAATACAATGATGCTGTGCAAGGCAAAATTGCTCCACGTCGTCAAAAACACTCTCTCTCTCTCCGTTCTTCAAAATACATCTGCGCAATTATGTAATACGTATTGTAATTGCGTTAGGGTGAGAGAAAAAGAGGTAAGGGAGGATTGAAATTTTCAAGGAAACAGAGATACTCTTATCTTGGACTTTTCGTGGAGGATCGTTCATTAGTTCTGTTAAACTCTTTCTTCGTCGTCGAGTCCCCCGCGCGTTGGCTCGAAGAGTAAGAAGGCGAAAAGCTGACAACCGGAGGGTTCGATTGATTAAACTTTAAATTAAATATCTATCTCCCCTAACGGATCTATCGGTTTTTCTCACTGCATTTTCCGGATAGTCGATTAATTACCGCGGACAATCGGCTAGAGAGTCCGTATGCAATTTCCAAGATCTAATTTAGAGCATCCGGCCTTATTGGGCGGTGAGCTTCCGTTTTCTTGGGGGCAGAGAGAGAGGGAGGAAGTTCGCACAGCCTGTAACTGTAGATTACTCCAACTTTCGAGTTATGTCGACTACCGGAGTTGAAAGCCAGCGGGGTTCTGCAGTCCATTGTTCGCCATCTAAAATCCATTTATGGTGGAATTTGCAACAATCGATAAATAGATCGATATCAGGAATCTCTGACTATCCGTGAGAATCTCGACTATTTCGGCGATACGTCGCGCGTCTCTTATTATCCGACTTATTTGCGAAACTAATTTCTACGAATGTCCTACTAATAAAAGGAAAAAAAAAAACAAAAAAAATCCCCCCATATTGAATCGTACAGAAATAACCTTTCAATATCGGCTAATGTAAATTAATCGATTTAATTATAAAAATATTTGTACGCTCAACGTTAAATATAGAGGTTTTCAAATTAAAATGCGGATATTTGCGAAACGACTCTCCTCGTTTACCGTGGAAACTCGAGTTTATGCTTTAATTATGGGCTGAATTTGTATTTACCGCAACAACGAATTATGACAGAGATTTTTTATCCTTTCCTTATCCTCGGTTTCTTTTATATTATAATTTAGCCGACGTCTTTCTCTCCTCTATTTTTCTCGTAGGTCTCGTTTAAAGCGACGCAACTCCGCAATTTCTTGTTACCAGTATGTTCAGCTCCGCGTGCACTAATATGAGCAAAGGAAATAAACACTTCCACGAGGACTCCTCCCGGGGACTCGACGAGTCCGCAGGTTTGACTCCGTTGCAAACTATAAAAGACTTTACGGGACTTTACCTCGGCATATTTCAGGCGGGATAGAACGATATTTCTCAATTTGCCTCCAAGAAATGCTGATTAATGATACAACACGCCGAACTGTGCATATTTCCAACGACATTTCGTCTTAAACGGAAGTCGAGCGTAATGTTCGCGTGGAAATAAATTTCCAGGAAAGTTTACGGAAATAGTTTTATCGACTGTGATGGAAGCGAGTACTTTGAAAAGTTTCGAACATCTCTCCGCGTAGTGGAAAAGATCATCGACGGGAACCCGCGGCGAATCATCGATAAACAATCGCTCTGCTTTTTCATCATCGTAGGAGCGCGGCGGGTGTGTGGACGTCGATCAATTTTATTTATCGAAAAGTTGGAGTGTGCATTATTGCTCGTCGTCAGCATGTACAAAAGGGGTCTCTGTGACCCGATCGCCATTTAGATTTGACGAATGTTCCCGATGTCAGGAAAATTTCATAAACAATTTCGCGTGGAAACAACACACAGAGTTTTAATAAAGGGGATATCTGCTAATTTAAGTAAATTGAAGCTGTCATTAAAGATTAAATATGCACGAGTTATTTCGACGGCAATGACTTTCCGACTAGAAATTAGCCACGTGCCCGAGGGAATACATAAATGCAACGATGCGGGTGAAACAAAACCAGCAAAAAGTAGAGAGAGAGAGAGAGAGAGAGAGGGAGAGAGAGGATGGAGGGAGGACGAAATCACACGGGCCATCGCGTGTCCCTTATTTTTAATAATTCAGTTGGCTCGTTGAACAGTAGCCGCGGCATGAACATATCAGTCAAATGTTAACTGGACATTAAATGCACTCTCTCTCTCTCTCTATCTCTGTTAACTCTCTGAAAAAATGAAGCAATTCTTTATTTCGTATAAGCTTTAATAACGCGCCGTTAACAGTTACATATGGCGGAGATTGTTTCGAAGTCAATGACTTTTTAACAGGAAAATGTCATGCGTTGCGGAAGTTCATAAGTGCAATGGTGCAAAGCGGAAATCACGTCGTGTCGCGAGTTCCTTATTTACGATGTAGTTGCGTCATGGCATATTGCATTCTGGCACTATGTTGCAGTGGGCTGCAGTGCAGTCGCCTCAAGATACGTGTAACGTTCACGTGTGTCTGCGTACACGGGGGATGAGAAACTTTAAGCCCAATAGCTTTATACATTAAGTTGAAACTATCATGCCAACTAATGCCTGTATTTCGTTATCGAACACACTCACACACACACGCGCGTACGTACACGTGTGTCTGGTGTAGGCTACCGAAACTTTTCACTCGACGTGATTCGCAGTGTCTGCAATATCCGGCTAAATCATAACCCAATAATCGCCAACCCCCCTATCCTGCGGACCTCTTTTCCCTTCCCTTCCCTTCCCTTCCGCCCCCTCTTCCCCGCGCTGTCGTTAATTAGCGGCTCATTATTGAAAATTTTATCGCATGGTGTAATCCAGATTTTCTCGAATCGTGGCTAAAGCTCCGCGCCACACTGCTTACAGTTTTTAATGAACCACGGATTAAAGCTCTTAATTAAATTGCAATTGATCTTGTTTTAATCGTTTTATTCTTTTCAAAACGCGTTTCAAGTTATTTAATTGCTTTTCAATTAAGAACATCCACTCGCGCGCTGAAAACGCTCGGTCATATTCTAGATTATGAAATATTCGCGATAAAAGTTTTTCGTTCGCTTATTTTACATAAAACTCTGTTAGACAAATGTTTATTTGATACCGAGACGAAACAAGCGTTTAATATCGATTGATTCTATTGAGAAATTATTTGAATAGGTCCCGCTGTCAAAATTAAAAATAAACAAATCGAGAAAGCTCTCCGCGGCTGTTTCGCTAGTGGATTTTTCCTGAATTTTTAACAATGTGATTGATCAACGTTAAAAGCGTATGAGAGATCTGCGCAGCGAATTTAACGAGCGAACATTGCAGTAATTCTGTGACAGAGGCGATTGAGTGGTTAAAAATGAGTACATAAATCCATTGAGGGGGTATGACGTATTTCTGTAATAACTCAATCGGGGATTACAGGTTTTCGAATCGGACTGGCTGATGGGATAGCCAGGCATTAATGCTCAAGACTAAATAGAGCATTTCTCTACATTTGGATCATCGCAACTTTTAGCAAATTTCACCCACAAGCGCGCTGGGCTCTCCCGGATAAAAACTGACGCGAGATCCTCGATCCAAAATACCATCTCACCGCTCCAATTAAATCGAATAAGCCGCTCCCGTCCACGCGGACCTCCACAGATGCATGATTTTAAGGGGAACTCGTCTCGTCCTTCCACCTTTCATCGACTCTCCCTTTGCGCCTCTGTTCCCCTTTGACTTTTATTTGTATCGTTAATTAATACAAAACCACGAAAATCAATCGCACGCTACCCATTGAATTCATTATGTTTTAATTAACTCTTTGTGTTGCGCTGAACGCCAAAGCAAATTGAAAAAGCTTCCCTGGAAAATCAAAAAATGTGGATGGGCAAAGGATTAAACTCGGTTTTTCCCCGGAAAGTCGAGGATCTTTCGCTCGCAGATACCGGGGATCATTTGGAAATTATCGCGCGTATTCGCGTATTATCAAGGGCACGGTTTTACCAGAGCCATTTGCTCGTTGCGTCGGCTGTTTCTTGTTAAAATAAAACAGGGAATCCGTGCGACAGAACATTTTTTCATTCGCGGCTCGCTCAAACGCACAAACACCGTAAACCAGTGTGTGCTTACCGACGATAAATCCCTCGATTGATATTGCGCGGATCATTTTGCCAAATTGTATTGTGCGAAATATTTATCTCCGTGTCGAATCTGTACAGCCAGCGCGGAGATATTTGCCTCGTATCGACGCACACGCGCAAACAGTTCCACACGGGGAATCCGAAAAGTATCGTTTAACCCCCAGGAAAACGTACAAATCTAAATAAATTAGATTCTGAACGAAAAAAGAGGGAGGAAAAAGATCGAGGCAGTAAAGCACAATCTACGGAATAATAAAATTTTTGAATTTCAGTAAAAGCGAACAAAAAAGAAACAAAAAAAAAACAGAACAGAACAGAAAGAGAGTTAGTGCTCGTAATCCACGAATGAAGATCTTAGCGATATGGTCACATTATTACTTCGGGCTTTACTTGGCACTTGTACCGCAACTTTGTCGAAAAACTGGTACAAGAACAATGAAGGCGCCGCAATAAAAGCTTCAGCATGAAAAAAATTAAGAGCTCAACCCATTTCCATGCTTGGCATTGTGTCCCCGGAGCTTTTATAAGGGAAGAAATCGCTATTTAGCAATGTTCAGGTTTTCCCGCAGGTTTTCCACAAGTGCATCCGTGTAAGGCTGGAATAATTAGATTTTGCGACTATGAAGATAGTGCACTGGAATGCGCAGGAAGTTTCTTTTAGTCAGCGTAAGTGGTGTAGAATTAGCTGGGGGAGACCCCTCTTGCGAAACAAACGACCTCGCCCCCCCCTTCTCTCTCACTCCCTCTCTCTCTCTCTCTCTCTCTCATTTTGCTTCCAAAACCTCCCTGTGCCTCGTGCCTCGTCCGAGGACGGAAGTGGACTCGAAAGACGGCAAAAGTGATTAAAAGAGAAACGCGCGCATACATATGACATTGTTGTAAACTAACGCCGTGACGACCACCCCCGCACTGATCTCTAAATCTATTTGGCAGAGAGGAAAGAAAAAAAGAAAAAAAAAACGTTTATTCGTTTAATGGGGAGAATCACGGTAAGCATCAAATTGAATCCAGCACCGCGCCGCAAGTAACACTGGAAAATTTTGATTGTTATTACTCGATGTCAGATGGAAATTCGCCGGTCCTAGTTGGACAGAACGAGGAATTCCACGAATGACATTAAAGGAAAATGTGCAAACGAAATATCTCCCAGATGCACTGAACTAGTTTTTTTTCCCCTCCGAAAGGTAATGGCCACATGTCAGTGAGTTTTATATTCTGTTTTTGTGTGCAGGATTATTTCGCGAGAGCAAACGTATCGCTCTGAAACTAAAAGTTTATTTATACAAGCTAGACTTTCCCCGAGGCCGAATCCAGATGTGTTTTCGCCTAGGTAATATCATCGTATCTATACTCCAGTGATCAACCAAACATAGTGATACTACGTGCACGCAAATACCGAGCAACTTCGATTCGCGTTTAACATATTGACAAGTGCAATATCATACGGTTTCCCGCATTTTTTCATCGCTTTACGCGCGTTTCTCCGCAGCGAGGTTTCTCCGGTATTTCCGGAGGAGAGGGTATTTGGAAAAGTGAAAAGTGGAAACTACGTTGTTCAGCCCGAGCGGGTTTTGTAATGCACCGACGAAATTATCACGCGCCAAAAGGGAAAAAGTCAATGAATGCTCCGACTCCGTTATAACGCGTAAGTGAATTGAAAGTTGCAATTTTTCCGTGGTTTCCGCCAACTATTTACCCGCGTTAATTTCAATATTTGTCGATGGAACCGGCTCCGAGATTTGGATTATCCACATGCACGGAAATGTTGGAGCTTGCTATTCGTCCCAGTGCGCGATATAGGCGAGGGCTTTCGAAATTAATTTCTAATTAGCGCTGATTGAACACGTGACATACACGTACACGTGCCGCTGGAGGAACTCGTACCACCGCCCCGTCGTCTATTCGGTCCGTTTTATCGAGCGTATTATTCGAGTCATTGCACTCCCCATTGATATCCTAAATGAAATCTCAGCGGGGATGACGCGTGCACGCGTGATATACCCATGGAAAATATTGCACGCGATGCACGGGCGTACAGTCGACGACGACACTTACGCGCGTCTTACGACGCCTCGTGTACTTACGCGAACTGAAAATCAGACGAGCTAACGCATTTCGACCGGCGGTAGAATTCAATTATTGCGAATATCTCTCCCCGCGTATATCCTGCGGGAATTGTAGTTACTTTTTCATCTCTGCAATATTATCGTGAGAGCTTCGCTCAAAAAATCCAGCTCCACTGTGCTGAATAAAATTATTATAAGCCGCAGTTTTGATGGGTGTTTGGTAATGTTTTACGATGGAATTTATCACGAGTACTCGTTAGTCTTCGGGGTTTACATCGCGTGTAAGAAGAATAACATCATTTGATCAATGTTTCCAGACAATCCGCTTATATCCTTAAGGCTACCCTAATTGGCCATTAAATGGAGCTATTCTATTCTCGTTGGACGTAAAGGAAAGTATTAGCTGGACTTACCATGGATATATGAAACACACATTCTTGCTTTTCAACCAAAGAAATCGAGAGATTGCTTCTTTATTTTTTTGTTTTTTTTTTTTTTTTCTTTTTCTTAGTTTACACAAGTGTAACCTGCTAAATTCCGGTGTGATTGAAATAACACACAATATCTTTAGCGATTGATCTTCGATTTATTTTTCTTTCTTATTCTTTAATACACCATGAATCGTAAAGGTGTTGTTGTTGGACTTAAGGTTAAGATCAGTGCGCAGAACTTTTTCATTTTAACAAAAACAAGGTGATATCGCACTACGATATTATTCGTCAATTTTTACAATTATTTGTCGAACTTACTTACTTACTTACTTACTTACTCGATTTGCACGGAGCGGAAGATGATGCTCGGAGAATGCCAGGTCGCGATTCGCGTGTGAATGTACAAAATTTTTGGGGGAGAGCTCTCGGTGAAGATATGATATTCGATTAGGAATGCGATATTTCATTGGCGCACGGGGGACTCTTAGCTTTTTGGTTTTTGGCTCCTGTGTTCCTTTCAAAAGTGCGTCTAGCGAAGACGAAATACGTTTTGCGAATCAGAGCCAGTGCTGAAAGTAGACTTAATTTTAGAGGGGACTTTGGACTTAAATGTTTTATCGACGAGTAAACGACTCTCCCTCGAATCGACGACTGTTCTACTGATTCAATGCGGTAAAAGCACTTTCAGCACTGCCCCGGTGTATCGCGAACCTTGACATGTTTCGTGACTGCCACCTGTTAAACAGAGATGACAATGCGTCTTTGAGAATCTCACCTATTCATTAATATGTGTCTACGCTTCGACACTTATGTACAATAACGAACATTGCGCGAAATAGGAAAATCATCCCCTTTCATTTCGCAGGTTTTTTTTTCTCTCCCTTTTCTTTAACAAAGTAAGCAACGATCAAAACACTCACTGTATTTACCGCGGCTTGTTGCTCAGTTTTGACGCTCTTACCGGCCTCTTTGATGGTTTCTTAGGAAACGGGTTAATTGCGAAAACCGTGTGATGGACACAATTTTAATACGCGCGGTAAAAATTCATCGAGGAAGCTTCAACGATATATACATGCATATACACTCTCACGCAACACAACTTTCCTCGTTCTATGGAATATTAATTAAATGCGGACTGATCAAAGAGCGAGTACCTCATCCAATGCAGAGTTTCGGTGATTTGCGCTAGCCGTATTGCTTAGCTGACTTTTCAATCAGGACTTTGATAAATTTTCAAAAGACCTTTTTTTTCTCGTCCAATTAGAATTTTGTGCTTAGCAAAAAATAAACAATTTACATCAAATATTCATGAATGTCAACAACAATTTCTTACTTACAAATATTTTACATCGACGATCTTTTACACGCTAGTTCGCTTATAAAGTATCTATCATATAAATATTTGCTAAAGGTAGAGACACGCGAGTGTCGCACGATTACCACCACCTCGCGGGGCTGAGTCGATTAATTTTTCATACTATACAGAGTACTGAGCCGCCTCTTACCAAATCGTAATTAGCCAGTTGTCGGATATGAAAGTATTCTCTCAGTTAAATGATTATTGATGAATTTTAACACAAGTCTCGCGCTGAAGCTTGTGGAGGTTTAGAGGAGGAACTCTTCCTCGATTAGGGGGGCGAAGATCAGAAGTCAAAGCTAGCTAGCGTTACTCTGCGATTATCCGCAATCCAAATTGCCGGGAGCGCTTTGATGTTGAGAGATTTCTGTTCAACTTGTTGGACAAGTAGCATTCGATGCTATCGTTACTGGAATTGCGACGTAGCAATAGATTGCTTTGCCCATCAGCCCGCACAAAGATGAACCAGGTAGGTTGATGTTCATATTATAGATGTAACTGCTAGATATAACTGGCATACCACCGGCCATGCAGCAACGGGTTTGACGTTCGATCAGATCGAAAATCAGATCTGATTCGGAGTAGCTCGCGTTCCCCAAAGGATCCGCATCCATTACGGTCACCCATTATAATTAAATCATTCTCGATCGATATGCATATTACATTAAAATCAAACATACGTGCACGCATTCCAACCCAGTCGCCATGAACCAGTCAATCTTTGCGTATCGCGTTAAATTTATTATATTTTTTATATATATATATATATATATCTATATATCTATATATATACAAATTATTTACAAGTGAGTCAGGTTCAATGCACGCTTGTCTCTTTTCATCAATAAATATAATGATTTTCAAGCAAATATCTACTAGAAGCACATTCCATGTGGGTGTGCGCGCGCGTGTGCATTGATATTAAGTACGATTAAAGACTAAACTAAAGATAACTAAGATTTTCACTACTGTTTTTGTATTCGCGCGTATTTTAATCCGAGATGTACGTGCATTCACCGTTTTCTCACGTACAATAAATTGATATGACAAGACATATCGATGGCCATCGATCCAATCGGCTCGGAGCTGGCAAGTACAATGACAATCTACTATGTGCTATCGTTACAATTTTTATGGAATCGATCTCAGAGAATTATGTACAATTCTTAATACTTATTTGCTATACGACAAGAGAGTCCGATGAGCAGCTACATGTTATTTGTACGTGTACCCCGGCGGGCAACCGAGGAAATCACTCGCAAGCTTTTTTCTAAAGTGCATCCTGTCTACCCTTCATGTCGAGTGCTTCGCCAAAGAGTTCGATCTCGATGGACACGTTCGTCAATGAAGACCAAATTAAAATAACGGGCCGAAGGCGCATTCGAGTTACATAATGCACTGATGCAAATGTAGTGGAAACGCGACGTTGGATACGATCCTTTTAACCATCAATCGCTCTATATTCACTGCACGAGATATAGTATACGTCTCTCTCTCCTAATAAATTTAGATAAATTATTCGTGAACTTCTTATCCTTAACGTATTCTTCTCTATGGCAATTTTCCAAGTAATTTTATCTACGTGTTACGTAAAATATCAATATCAAATCTTTTGCTGTATTCACTCAGACGTATGCGTATGATCGCTAAAATCTTAAGTTGCAAGAGGGACTTTTATCCCCGGGGAATGAAAAGAAAATGTTTAATATCGTTGCTACGACTTTTGGTATCGAAACGAAGACCTGTAGCTATTTGCCACAGCTTGTTACCGATCGCTAGAGACCGAGCAAATTAATAGGAGAAAAAATAACGTTAGAAACAATATTATATTAATTGAAATATATGAAAAATATATATATATATATATAGCTACACAATCTTTTGAGAATTTTATTAACAGTTTTACTAACTTTTAATTTGAGTTGAGCATCGATTTTCTTATGTGCATAAAGATTTCTATAATATATCCCCTCGAACTAATGATATCGTCAGTAATGAACTATGTGTATTGGCAAGATATTTATTTATAAAATTAATATAAAGTCTTTCTCTCCATCTCGGTATTAGTCGATGGCGTAAAATTGCAATCATACGATAAATGCAAAGTAACCGACCCTCCTCGTCCTCTTTGGCAATCTTACGCGAAAAGAAATGATAGTGACAAATTAAAAAATAATGTTTAATTATTCAATGAAAGGTTGTTTTTATAGACATAAACTTTGTCTTTTGCGACGAAACATTGCTATTTGAAGAATATTTATAGCCGGCGAAAACTACACGGTGACTTCTTCGGAGAATCTGCTTTTGTCATCCAAGTTAATGATAATGGCATGAGTGCGGGCATGGCCAGATTTGCCCTTACTCTTTTCCTTTGGTTCGTCTTTACCATTTACCTCGCGGCTCGTCTCAGTGGCTATGTCCTCGGTAACTAGAGCTTTCGAGGATGTTGAAACGCTAGCATCAATCGTGCTCTCCTCAGACTTGACAAGTTTCTCCTCTCTCGAGTGCGGATTGTCCTCTATAGATGAACCTTGACGTTCCTTCGACCTCACCCCATTCTTCTCGATACAAGCCCGACATCGCTTCTCTCCTCTAGACGCTTTACCTGTCGTCAAAGATTATTAATGTGATTAGATAGAAGCTAAGACTCTCTATTAATATATGTCAATGCTGAAACTAATCACTTTAAAATATAATCATATTTGCCATTCAAACTGCATTTGCACACAAAACTCAAATAATATTCTTGCCAAGATATCAAATTATATATTGTTTTGGTCAATTTAACGATCGTATGTAACGCTAATGTAGAAAACCACACATTCATAATTGGATCATACATTTACCGTGAGGCACCACTAGGCAGGTTGAGAGTACATTACTTGAGCAATGCGAAATGCACATTTTCTGGCCAGGCACTTTGACCTGCCATTAATTTCCTAATGTTACAATTTTACATTATTTTTAACAGAGTAATTTAATTGCTTTATTAAATATATTTCAGATTTGGATTAAAAGTTACGTTTTCTAGTAATGAATAAAGTTCAAGTTCAAAGTTCAAATCAAATAACTTATTCAGGCAACTAAAAGCTTATCTCTCCTAACGACCGTTTATTTTACTAGATTCAATAAAAGTTTCCGATCAACGAAAATGTACCTGAACCAAAATTGATTAAGTTTCTCTATCTTAAGCTTTCAATATTCACTCTCAGCTACAGAAAACAATCTTTCAACTTGAAAGGATTTTCAATTTGAAGCTTACACGGACTTTTGACTTCGTTACTTCTTAAATTTCTTCAAATTCGTAATGGCATTTTCTGTCAAGCGTAAAGTCTTGCTGTAATTACTTCAAAATTGCAGTCCAGCAATTTTACACATCGTCGGCCAAGATTGCATAAAGTAACGACTGTGCAATTTTAACGATGAACAGTGAATGAATTTTCAAGAAAAAAGAAGACCGTGATTCTCAGCCTTACTTCCGGTATCCTTTCTTAATTTGCAGGACGCGCCAACTTCTGTCTCTTCAATCCCCATTGAACCATTCAGGTCATTCAGTCTTATACTTGTGGAGATCACTTGGATTGTGGAGACTTGTGTTTCTGCTCGATTAGCAGCTTCCTGCATAGCTGCTATTCTGTTAACAAGATTATGGTTTCCCAGCAAGATATTCTTCTCCTTGAGAAGCTCGAGCTGTGTGAAAAGTCGATGGAATTCCTCCTGCAATTTTTAAAAGTAAAAATTATGATTTATGTTTTCTTCCTTTCCGCACGCTTTATAATAGACCAATTAAATTTAATAAAACATTAAGTTCTCCTCATGACTCCTGGGAAATCTGCTGCAATATAAACTGAACAATATGCATGTCATGCTCCTCATCTGATAAAAGTGTATGTACCAGGGAGGACAAAGAATCTTTGCTTGGAAGCAATCCTGTTAACTGCAGTATTTGAAAAATGAGTGTTATGTAGATGAAGAGATAGATGCATATAAAGTGGAAATTAGTTTTTCACCCCAAAATTAAATGCCGAGTTTACTCTCATTCACGTACTTTTATCCCGTAATTATATGTGTAAAGTCTGAATCCTTCTATTGTTTTTCTCTTGTTTTTTGTTCCTCAAGTTATAAGGTTTTACATTTTCCTTTTTTGTTCAAATTTAGAGAGATTTTGGAAAAAATTTGATCAAGTAATCTTACGTATTTGGAAGAATCAAGCGCGCGGACACGCGAAATTTAATAAAACTTTTAAGACTTATCAATTTCAGGATATCAAGGTTCAAATCTTATGAATACTTTTAACACCATAATTCAGTTAACTAATAATGTAAGCTCCACCGAACCCAGCATCATCTCTATGAAATTATAAATTCATTATGTTATTCACATGGTTTAAAAGCCACTGAATAATTTTCATTTTGGGAGAATTCATGAAATGTAATGCTCGGACATGTAGATCGGGCAACAGTTTATTGAATACCGAGTACTTGGCTCGTAAATGCATGTGGCTTGCATGCTCTTCGTATATAACGAAGATATGCGGTCCAATTTGCTATACAGGTACTATGTGTAAAGATATATGGAGATATTACTACGTCCTATGTTATGGATCTGCAGACGAGAATGGGATAGGCGAATGTCTCTTTGAAAGTAGTCGTACAGATGGATTATAAATGAAAGCTCCATCCTTTATCAAACACTTAAAGGCATAGCTTAATCTGTATTTCGTTTACCCTGTAGCATTGTCAGCTTTTATTCTCAATTTCCTCCCGTATTATCTAACCCAATAAAATGGCGTAGATAATATCGTCCATGCAATAACGATATGAAATTTCAATTAAAACGCATTTAGCATTAATGAGCATTGTAAAAAATGCTATAAATTATCGTTCGAAAGCATATTGAAAGGACTAAAAAATTTATTTCACGAAATTTCGATGACGTTCTATGACACGAAAAAGATATTCTAGGAATTAAACATATTGAAATTTTTATACTCCAACGAGAGAGATATGCTCGAATTCCCTTAAATTTTATATAAAAACATACGCGCGCATAGTACAAAATTAATTTGATATTTGCGATTTTTCTACAAAATTATTATGGGCCTTAAAAATTTAAATGCATATGATGCGAGTATAATGAAGTAGATAATGTGACTTTCTTACTGTAGCACCGTCGTTCTCGTCGGTGAAGTTACCCTGTTGGAGAGAAATCGAGTTTGTCTGGTTACTAGTGCCCTGCTGACGTGTACTCTTCCCGAGGAATTTCCCGGTTGCCCCGCCGAGTTTCCCAGCAGCATCTTCCTTCCCTCCACCACGAAATACCACGTAAGCCTTTGTCAAATAGTGAATTATAATAAATTAGTAAACTCTGAAAATGGTAAAATTTACTTTTATCGACATTTCATCTGAAATGTATCAAAGTATATGCACTTCTGAAATATATGAGACACGCGAAAGATCCCATCACCTTTAAAGAGATACAAATTCCAGGATAATAGACCGCCGCGATATTGAAAGAAATTTATTTAATGCATAATGATAATAGATTTTTCCTGATTTAAATATGTATATATGGAGCATAATAGACCGCGCCTGTGAATGCTTATCTTTGTCTTCGCATAGAACCGTATCCGCATCGCCGTTAAATATTAAACAGACGAGAATTTCAATATTTTAATGAGAGATTAAGAAACTATCAAGTGGAAATGCAAACTGGTCGCGAGACGTTTAGCACCTTAGATATCCATTCTAAAGTTTGTTTCCACTCGAGGCAAGTCTCCCACGCACGCACACTTTCATGCTTCGTATGGCGCAAGTGGAGCACATATGGAAACGTCGCCTTTTGCGGGAGTTTACTCGCTGCACGTGGATATTTTTGCGTGTTTTTCAAACGAATGCCGGGAACTTCATTTAACGAAATGAGAGTAAGTGCGATGAAACGATAAAAGTGAATATGCCTCCGTTCTTTATACCTTGCTGCCGAAAATGAGGCAGAGCAGTAGCGTCACGGTAAGTTGAGTGTGGCAGAAAAATATGATGTACAATAAATCCGGATTCGCTGGCGACTGCAGAAACAACCTGCAGCAAAAAAAGTTTCGCATTGGTTTCGATAGCACTGTCATCAAAAAACGTAGAATAAGAACCTCAAGTACTGTTTGATTTATGAGGCCCCCACTCGGCTTTGAAAGCTTTTATGCGTTTCTATGTGCATCGTTTGACCCGTATAATGCTTATTTTCACGTGAACCGTAAAAAAAGCTTCGCTTAGTGCTCAACGGTTTCCTGCAGACAAAATACCTGTACATGTATTTACTGTGCATCCGTATATACGTACAATATGAGGGAGGCGTACGGTATACGTATACACCACCTACTTCGCTCAACTAGGTGGCCAAAAGTGATAAATGCCTTGTTTGCTCAGCCGAACAGTGTCTATATAATGCACCTTTATTTTTCTTTTCATTTTACACGTGGAACAAAGTAGTCGCGATAAATAAAATAAGCGCATGGATCGAGCCAACTATCATCGATGAGGATTTTACTCTTTAACGCGATATAATTAATGAAGTTGGCTGGTGTTCGCACCTCGTTTTTCGGCGATACACCATCTTGATTCGACGACGAAAACCGCTGGCTCGTCAATTTTTGCAAAATCTATAACCCTGACGAAACTTTAGCTGACTCTGGCAAGTAGAAGATGAAAGTAAGCGCTAAGTAGATTCGCAAGGGTTACACGTTGCGTAAGGTACAGCTGCCTAAAGCAGTCTCTTAGTGGCAATTGGCGGAAACAGTCGTAGGAGGACGATAAAACTTATGATTAGATCGTACGGTACCATCCTAACAATTCTGAAACTGGGTTGGTTAGATGCTGTTACTTTAACGATGTGCTTTGTAGTCGAGTGGGAGCCTTTAGAGAACTTCGATGAGGTGGGATTAATTTTACGGGATAAGAGAAAAATTGGGTATATGAAACAGATCTAAGCCAGTGCGTAAGAAAAACAAGTAAAATGTCAATAGCTTTATGTTAGTAAAGTATTTACGATGCTATAAATAATGGAAGACTTATAATGGAGATGATACAACAAAGTAGAAGTTTTATGAGATAAGAACAAAATTCAATACACGGTTGTGAGATTATGGTTAAGGCGAGGGAATAACTTATTGATGGTCTAATCTTTATAAAGTGTTAATAAAAATATAAATATTTAATGACTCACATTGAAACGTTGAGGAAGACAGAAAGTAGAAATTCGTTGTAAATGGCCATAGAGATGAAGCGGCTCTCGTTAAACTCGGAGGGTGTTTTCCTTACCACGATACACAGTCTGATACCCCATATGAGAAACATTACTTCGACTGAAACAATAAATATGCGAATCCATAGAGATATCTATAAATGTAAAAGTATGCGCGTAAAGAAAAAAATGAGGATCGTTAAAAACATTTCCCGAATGAAATCCAAGCAGCTTCTCTTTTTAAGCAAATGTGAAAATCAAATGTAAAAATCAAAAAATCCTACTATTTCCTTTTTCATTTCGGCCTCTTTTTGTTTTTATTTGTTTGTTTGTTTATTTGTTTGTTTCATTTTTTGTTTTTACTCCGATATTCAATCAATGAAGTAGGGTAGAAATTATTTAGCTCTCTGACGCAGAAAAAACTATTTCCAGCTATTTCTACCGTATTCCATGGATTTCCGTTTAATCGATTACAACTGGGAATCTACAGGAAATGATCTCGAAAATATTTTATAATCTTGTAACAAAGTTCTAAGGAAATTTATATTTTTCGATACTTGGGGAGATATTAAAGTTCAAATTGATTTACACAACTACACACGTACACGTATTCCAGCCCAATATCCGTCGTATTTTAGAAACTGCAAGATTCTCAACAATAATCAACGTGCATACACTTTGATATATTTCTCCCGTATCAATCCCAATAAAAAATTTGAAACTTTGAAAGTGAAGCGAAGTAAAATTTTCCGATTAACGATTGACAAAGTGTCTAGGTGAAAACGCACTTCTGCTGCTGCTGCTGCTTACGTTAAAGTGCACTTCTGATATTCGGCTTTTCTCCTCCATGTATTGATTTGTGAAATTTGGAGCATTAAAAAGACTTTAGTCTCGCACAGGGTAAACGCTGTCTCACATGTTGTCGCGCAAACAGAACGGTAGTTACCTTGTCAGCATTTATGGCTGGAAGTAAAGGAACGCGTAAACATGGTTTTATGACTCTTCGCAGTCTCCGAGGAATCTGGTTATAGGACAGCATGGGGGTCTCTTATCGGTCGTAACCCTGCTTTTCTAAATTACTATCCGTTTTCTTGTCATTCGATACAATTCGAGCCGACCGACGGACGAGTTCAAATGGATGATCTCGCGCATCAGCTTGTTGCAATGATTCATGCGAGACGGTGAAAGATTAACAATACTAGAAAGGGAGGAAGTGGGGAGGGGGTGTATTTTCATCCCCGACCATTTGCCGTAATCTGAAGGGAATCGGATTTTACGCAACGCATTTTTTTTCTGCGCGAGCCCACCGATATCTTGAATAATAAATAATAGGGATGATAAATTGGTGAGTGAGCTGCCACCGTCCGTAAAACGCGTTACCCGTTACCCGTTACCCTCGCGTGTAGAACGCTATTAGACCGTTCGCAGTTTATTATAGCAATCGATGGGGGTAGGTAACGTCGTGATCGGGAAAGCGGCGAGTGATAATGGCCCTTGCAACTATTCGCGAAAAGAAAGGCAATGGAGCAATACTGACGCGATAGATCCGGCGGCGAGCCGTAAATCGTATTTGGCCAATACACGAAACGTTTTTCCGGGAGAGAAGCAGTTGACACGTTGGAAAGTTTTCCATGTTTTTGCTAAATCCACGATGTTGGCGCAAGCGCGACTCGCGAATAAAATAAAACGCGCTTTTACTTTATGGCGATTCTCTTGGCAGCTGCAATATGGAAAGGCACTCTCTGCTAGGGGCGCGTATATTTATAGAGAGGTATGACCGCTCGGATCGAGAAGTATTTTTCAATTTTCGATAAGTGCTACACGCGCGATCCGAAGGGCAAGATTACGATTCGTTGGATAAATATTGCGGACGAATGTTACGTGCGCTGAAAAGAGGAGGAGGCTGCCGTCACTTTAATGCACCTCCACGAGTAAGAATTTATCGTTCGAAAGGCGCTGTTTCTACGATATTGACCTGATTTCTTCACTCGTACGGGCCTGCGCCGGGAAAACTCCCCTGAAATCTGCTCCGGATTTTAACTCGAGAGAGAGAGAGAGAGAAAGTGAAAAAGCGAAAGATTCTCAACAATCGTAGATTATCGTGGGACGCGAGGTAAGCAGAGCCCGAGATGGCAGGGGTGAGAATCGGAAGAAGCGGGGAAAATCGTTCGTTTCGTCAAAGTCGTGAAAGCGTCGGTTAGCCTGAAAAATTTAACGGAACTAATAGAAAGCGTAGCTCGTAAAGCTTTAATATGAAAGGAAAACGCGGGAAAACTGGGAAAGCAACTTATTTGGCGAAGCTTAAATTTTACGTTATGCGCGCACTGGTTATGAGCGTAATATCGCTCTTAAGGAAAAATTATTGAGGGTTGGAAGGAGGAGCAGGAGGACGAGATGGAGAGGTTAATGGTTATTTAGTGAACTTACGCGTGGTGAAACTGTGATCCCACCAGTCAGTGCGGCACAGATAAGCTTTCAGATCATCGGCCGTTCGTGCGACTATGACCACCGGTGGTGCCACCAACGTTCGGATTCCCAGGAAGACGCTGAATATCATGACGATTACTCCGAGACGCTTCAAGAGACTCGCGTCCGTTATCTTCACAGCTTTCGCCGATCTTACGCGAAATATCACGGATATCCTGCAAACAGTGGTAAGAGATTATCGCTCGGCTGGGAAACAAAGCACTGGGTCGAGTGTCTTGGAAAAACTAAAGCACTTCGATAAACGTGCAATGAATTCACGAAATGTGCCTAGAGGGTTTAGCGCGAAACTTCCTTAATGGCTAGTTTAACATTTCAACTATCGAGTCGAAGCCATTATTCTCGAGTTCGCTGCTACTTGCCGCGCTGTATGGCAAGCGGAAAATTTCTCAGGAGGCAAAGTCTCAAGAAAATCGCATTGCTAGAATTACGCGATTGAACTTGAGATCGGTTTATCGTCGAGCGAGAGAGAGAGAGAGAGAGAGAGAGGGGGGAGGGATGGAGAAAGAGCGTAACTAGTAAAAAAGAGCTCGAAACTGTCGAAGGAAAAATAGCTCGATGGTGGAAAGGATAGGATGACCTCGAATTAACAGTCGAGAGCTAGAATAATTACGTTCTTCCAATTAGTATTATATTGTACGTCCAAGGGACCAATCGCTAACGACCGATCGAAGCGAACTCGGTATTAACTCCGTCCAAGTATTCCTTTTGAATTTAAATGCAGATTCCAAAGGCTGTCTGGCTGGTTGGATGGTTGACTGACTCGCTGGCTGGATGGTTGGATGGTTGGATGGTTGGATGGTTGGATGGTTGGATGGTTGGATGGTTGGCTGGCTGGCTGGCTGGCTGGCTGGCTGGCTGGCTGGCAAAATTCAATTCGATTCTGAGTGACTCGTACCCTCGGGAATCTCGGACTCCCTCGAATGTTTTCGCATAATTATCTGTTGTGAGCAATTAAGATGAAAAACGAGATGTAAAATGAGACGCGCGCGCAAAGTCCTTTATTAAAAATATAGCTCTGCCCAGCTCGGAGAACCAGGGGCGAATTTCCACGATATGACCCTGTGCACGGGGTTCTTAAAGGATTTTATTAGTCTTTTATCCGCGAACTCTCAATTCACCAGGAAAAATGAGATCTGCGTACGAGTTTAAGCCCTTCCCCGTATTATTGTTCGCTCAAGTTGAACGTGTTTTTGCAAAGCTTTTGCTTTATTTGCATAAATGACGCTGGACGCGAGCACGTGTTTTACAAATAGCGTGAGCTCTATGCATTAAGCATGGCACATTAAACTCTTCGTTGCAGAATGTTATAACACTTGAAATGACTTTAATCGCAGCGGTACGTGTCGCGTAAAATTTCGAAATTTACCGATTGTTATATTTCCGAAAAGATTTAGGGCTCTTAAACATTCAATTACAATGGAGCTTCATTAAAGTCACTTTTATAGCGAGTGTGAATTATGTGAAATTCATCGCAATACGCCGGAGAGCTTCAAGACCAAATGAATCATTATGAATTTTACTTGAAAATTTTCCTTGTTAAGGCTCGCCCTCGTTTTATTATAATAAAAGTCGATTATTCGTTTATGACGTAACACGCGGCGCGAATCTACTATTTACCCACCACCACCCTCGTAGGATTTCGCGAGCAACGCGAATATCGATCTCACCCTCGAACCGCGATATAAAATAGTTTCGCACATGTTCCAGCGGCTGTTCGACCAACCGGAAAACTTTCAAAGTTTTCCACGACGCGCTCCATTTTTTCTCTCCCGCGCGGAACTTTGCGTACGTTCTTGCTTGATGATCCGTCGCCGTAAATACGCAGCACTCGAATCCGAATCGAGTGCAGATTGTGTTTCGTTACTTGATTTTCTTCAATTCATCGCGATGGACACTCGTCCATGTCGACCCCTAATAGCCGGTAAAATCTTGGATTCGCGCGATTCGCTCGACAACTCCCAAAAGTTGTTGGACCCTAGCGACTCACTCGCTGATGAAACGCGTTAGGTAAGAAAGTGGCTGCGAACTTTTTCCAACGCGAAATCTCCGGTAGGAAAAGCAAGACGAAGCAATCCGGAAGTCACGAAGTGGTAGAAATTCTGCAGCAACTCGAACGTACAACTAAGTAGGGCTGAAAGAAAGAAGCGTAGTTAGCTGCTAGACGCTCCAAGAATTTCAAACGTTTCTTCCCCAAGGGCTTTTCGAAAAGGGCAAATTTCAGTGAAAATACATGTGTGATTTGTAGGTTAGGCGCAGGCTGGAATAACATCGCGGAAAGATAATTTCTCAGGGAAAAGTGTGATGGAAGTCTAGGCTGCTTCTTTTTTCTTACTCTCTTTCTCTCTCTCTCTCTCTCTTTCTTTTTTCCACACAAACCATTTCACCCAAGCTAAATTTATGGAGGGAGTCAAGAAAAAAGGGAGAAACTTGGTAGGAGTTGAAGCTAGAAAGAAGTTGGGGCTACGCCGGGGAGGAGAGAATAGCGCGGAGCATTCAAGAATTCGGCCGATTCTTCGATGAACTTTCAAGAATCAAAATTTGCAACTGAGCTTAAAAACTAAATCAAACGCGTGATGTTACCGGCGACTCGAGGTAATTTATTAGAGAAACATTCTCCCCATCGATCCTTTTCTTCTTCGTCTTTCGAGGAAGAGACCCGTACGCGTATGTATGTGTACTCGCGCGCGCGTGCGTACCAAGAAGATGTATTCTTATTAATAGCGAGGGAACGAACGATTTTACGATTTTACGATTTTGCGACTTTACGAGGTCAATGCTCGGAAAACCGAGGTGAATTGACGTCGAGGAGGAGGAGGAGGAAGACGGCCAATTGCCGAGAGACGCGCACAGTTATTAATCGAGGTTTTCGTTAGTTGGCTATAGCGTAAGATAACAGGTAAGAAAGGCAGCGGAGGCTTTTAATGAACCACGTTAGAACCGCGCACAAAGAAGGGGTGGGTGCCGCTGGCTCTTGCCGGAGCCAGGGGTAAATACGATCTCGCGAACTTATCCCACCTAACTGCTTATTAGTTAATTAGCCAAAGAGACGAGTCGTGGGGGGCGTTGGTGCGATATTACAGCAAAATTGGTTTTTGCGCGCCTGATTCGCGTACGTGAACGCGAATGCGAATGTCAAGGAATCGAGGGGTGAACGAGGGTGGATGGGAAGGGAAGGAAGCGTAATCGCAACGCGCAGCCAAGCAGTCAGGCAGACCATCGCACTTGGAACGACGATGGCAACTACACTGCTTTATTCAATTTAACCTTTAACCCGCCATTCGCTCTCCGACTAAGCCCTTCCGAGGAGCCACTTAGTCGGGAAATTGTGGCTTTCGCGAAATTAATCAAGTTAATTGCTCATTGAAACATCAGAATCGGCCGAATTTCTCGTTCCCTTTGTCTTTTGAAGAATCGCCGCTGAGATTTTATGGCGAAACACCTCGCGGTGCGTGACAATGATGCGGGTTTCCCTTAATGCCGTGAGAAATTCGTTGAAAGGGAATGAGAGGGAGGGAGAAACGAAGAAAGATAACGGAGCGATGCTTCTGAAATGTAAATTCTGCAACAGCAAGCTGCCGCTGCTGCTGCTACTGCAACACGTGTCCAGAGGAGATAGTCGAATGATCCTGTTAGTAGTATGGAATACGATACTCACCGCCAGGTTTTCAGCATAAGGGCACCATAAGTAAGGGAAAATCCGATTTCTCGAAGCCAAACACGTACGGTACAAGTGACTACGTTTGGCCGAGGATACATCACTATTGTCTGCAACAATCAAGCGCATCTGCTTTAAAGCAACGTTCCACGTCCGGCCGCTACTCGAGATCTCGCTATTTTACGATTTTACGATTTTGCCATCTTGCCATCTTGCCATCTTGGCAGAACGAGGAGGATATCTTGCTTCGGCCTCGCAATTCCGCGCGCGCACCGAGAGCTTAAGGGAAATAAAAATCCAATACTCGTGTATTCTTAATGGGCTACTCCTCGATTTAATTGACTCGAGTATTCCTCCATAAAGGATTTATATCGGGTATTTCTAGATATTGCTGCTTGGTACCGCCGCTGCCTGCTACTAGAATCTTATCAAGGAAATAAATGGCTACTTACCGTGCAGTAAATGAAAAATGCCCCCAGCACTATGACGCGCAGCAAAACCGGACTCGCCGCGCGCACCACCTGAAATACAAAGATTCACTTGGCTGTGAAGTCACTCGGCATTTTCATCGGACCATTTTTGCACTTGCGTAATTTCGAGCTTTATATCCCCCGTTTACATGCTCGTGAAACCCACGTGCAATTTGTACTTGCAACAAATTGCAAAGGAATACGCGAAATAATACAATGGACGCGCGCGGTAATGCGCGCGAGGGAGGAAGCTAGAAAACGAGTTTTTTTTTTTCTTCTTTATATTCGAATGCGGAGATTATCTAACGGGGTAATGGATTTTCTGAATTATGACGGGCACGCGCGCGCGATGTGTCGGCCGAGCTTATCAAATTTATAAATTCGTTTCGCACGTACTAGTTATTACCCCCTTTCATTTCCCGGTCAATGAAGCGGCGAACAACAAATAAGGCTGGTTAATACCTCTGGAATAAATGAAACAGTCCCGACACGCAAACGGAAAATTAGCTTTGTTCTGCGAGACAAACTTTAACTCGCTTCATTCCCATTTCTTTCCTTCTTCCTTTCTTTTATTCCTTCCTTCCTTCCTTCCTTCCTTCCTTCCTTCCTTCCGTGCTTCTTTTTCTTTCTTTTTTTCCCCCTCATTCGTGTTTCGATACCTTCAAGATCCTATCATTTATTTTCGCCTCTATTAAACAATAGAGAAAATACTTTTCGCGACTCTGAAAGAAAAGCTCGATAAGCGTGAAAAAGGTCTTTCGCCTAATGAGTCTCGATTATTGTTAAATTTCCAGTCGCGCAACTCGCGGGGGCATGGGAAACTTTAAAAGAACTCTCTGTATCTGGTTAAACATTGACCAATAGAAAGCAGAGTTTTAAAGTAGGTTCTTGCAAATCACAGGGGATGCGCGTATGCAAATTATTTGCTATAAATGGCTTTTCGTTATCGCCACGTGCATTTTATTTGCATTTTATTGTGTACAAAAGTAATGTTTGTTTAATAATGTTTTTAATGACCCTCTCCTCTCTCGCAATTAAAACTCAACACGCAAGAAGTGTAATTAATTTATTAATTAATTAATTATAACATTCCGCGCGCGGGGGAAAGATGCAAATAATACTTTGAACATTTGTACCGAAGAATATATTTTGTTTAATTTCGGTTAATTCATTATGATCTGTACAGAAAGATAAATGTTGCACCATACTCTCTCTTTTTCTCTCTCCCTTCCTCCTTTCTACGTATATTTTTAATATTGCTCGTTATGCAATTTTCTCCCAGTGTGGAAAAGCGGGGGTTTATGACAGTACCATAGACCAATACTTCTGAAAGTTCGAATCGCAAATTTAACCATACAAAATAGTCTCGTTCCTCTAAAGTATAGAGTAGTGTGGTAACTACCATTGTGTTATACTTGCAAGAAGTGTTAACTTCTCGAATGAAGCTGCAAAGTTGGAATCTGTTACCTAATGAGAAATCACAGTCTCTAAAGTCTGACTCCTGGCTAATGTGTCTATTTCTTGCACGCAACCTCATAGAAAAAGATTAGTTGGATCACAAATGAAGCGATAATCTTGAAATATCCTTATGACGAATTAACGGTTCCCATTATTCATTCTTCTCATCTCTCTTGTTCACTGCGAGAGACAGAGAGAGAGAGAGAGAGAAATTCTCGAAGGAAATTAGTATTTAACAGGAGAACTCTCATTTCTCCTATTGGAAATAGTTTTTACTTGGAGTTTATGCAGATAAAAAGATTTTCTATAGCTGTGGAGTATGTATGTATACATACATACATATATATATATATGGATTTCAGTAAATTCCGATAAACTTTTGATCCAGTTTCTTCGCTCGGAGGAAAAACCGAACAAGCACTGAATTCTTATTAAACTTAGGTACATGAAAAGATTCATTTTATTACATACAGAGTTATTTAAAAATAGAAGAATTTTCCTGAAAATTTTATACACTAAAGGAGATTATATAAATTGAAAAAATTTTTCGCTTTATGAAAATTCGTTTTAACGTGTAATAATGAAAAAATAAGAATTTATATAGCTAAATGGAGGTTAAATAAATCGAGGAAGGTTATGAGATCAATGCGATACGAGCACAAATTTGAGGAAATTTCGAGTGTCCTGTGATCACTGCATTCTTTTAAGAGTCCAGGCATAATCAAACAACGAAGAAAAAAGGTGGAGGATCGTCAGAGCGACATCAAAATGCCGTTTCTGTTTGACCTTACGTTCCTATCGCGGTCGATGCAATTCCCGGATAAATTGGAAAGCGACTCCCATCGGTGTTTCCCTCTGTCGCTTTTTATCCGCTAAGACCCCAAAGGTCCAGATCAGTTGGAAGCTTTCAACACTTTTTTCTATATGACGCACTACACGAACTTCATTTTAAGGTTGCGTCACCGTTACTGTCTGTTTCGTTAATACGGCCATTTCTCATTTGCAAACAAAGAAATTCCGACTGAAAAAAAACTCGAATTATCATTTGCACTTTTCAAGTTACACCCGATGCTTAATCTTTCGTTTTCTCTTTCATTTTTGTCCAATCAAAATTAATTGAAAGATCAAACGAAAGCTTTCACGATGATACAGAATTTACATAACAAAAAAAAAATAAAATAGAAAATAGAAAAATTTGCGTTAAACATCCGAACGCATGATGATCAGAAAAAGTATTTATTTGTAATATGAAAATTAACAAATTTTTCGTGATAGAACGAAATAAATTTAGAGAGATGATTATTCTCCTGGTATTATTTATTTTACCTTGTGGCTGGCTGTTATTTTATACTTCGATTAAATCGCTTTTTCCTTTTTTTTCTGTACAATTCAACTATTGGAAAATTGGTTAAAGATGATGAGTTTGTTATTCGTAGTCTAGCATGTTAATTGAACAAAATCACTTCCAAATGTACAGCTGTCTGCACTTTTAACAAATTCTGATTTCCAGTTAATAAATAATACTTATGGTACAAGTGCGATGCGAACAGGTGATGTAAAGTTATCTATCAAATATTATCAGGACACCAGCGACACGTGTCACATCGTATTATGATGTAGCATCGTGCCACGGAAATATTATTTCAAGCAAATTCGTGTTGTTCATAAAGCGATAAATGTACCGTATCTTTTTTCCAATGATTTTATGTGCTAGCGATAAAAATCGGCACTCGACTGTCCCTTATTTCGAATGCGAGAGCAACTTTAAGAGATTGCGCTATAATTGATATTATAGATACTTTGGACATTTGGCGAAATATCAGAAACTCCTGGATGAGCTTTTCTGAAATTCTTCTCGCTCGCGTTTTCATTTTGCCTACGCATATTTATACGTAAAAATACGTAGTAACAATCCCCTCCCACTCCATGTTTTAATTAATATTTTTACTTTAGGAGATGTGTATACGCGCCACACATTCGTCCGTATACCGAGTTATTTAATATTCCGCGTATCATCTTACGCAAAGTTATGGTCATCTTTTACGTATCGTTTCATTTGCTTTTTATAAGAGGGAATTTTTTCGCAAAACACGCGGCGGAATCCTCCGGAGTGTAAAGTTTTGAAAATTATGTCGGAAAGGTTCTCGGAAACACGGGAGAAGCCGCTCTTTATGTTATCACGTTCTCCTCCCGCACGATTTAGGGATCGTGAAAAATCGTAGAGGAATAGTTGGACATAATTTCCGGTTATGGCTCTCACGTTGACACTTTATGTAAGTTAAATCGAGAAGTTAACCCATTCCGAACAGGCACCGCCGATAAACGTGGTTCGATTTGTGTAATGCAATAAGATTTATGTTGTCTTTGAAATCACATCATATCGCATTACATTATATTTTATGTCCTCGTGAGAGAGATACTCCAGTTTCGGAAATGTTGAGCGAAAGGAGCGACTGTCCGGATCGAGTGGTGGCGCAACAACAGTTTAGCAATAGCAGAAGCAACAGCAACGGCAACTGCTATTACGCTCGTGGTCGTGCCCGAGCTTTTCGCACTTTTACGCCTCCGCTCGTCGTGGCACCGCGATAAATATAATTCATGATTCTCGCGGTGTACATGAACTTAAATCCAAGTGGCGCGGAGTTCGAAATAAGAACCGCAAAGCAACGGGGAGGGAATGTATATCGCGCTACCTCTTTAAGTTACGGGAATTTAAGATCCTCGCAGCTTGCTGGAAAAGTGGCTGTACCACGATTATTAAGGACCACTTTCGTAATCTTCCCGACCTCCGCTTCAAAGTATAATATTCTGGCAATAAGATACATTTACTTAACTTTCGAGCATCAACCAGTGCTTTTTCTAAGCCGCTTTAATTTTCTTCCTTTTTTTTAATTTTTTTTTTGCCTCTCCCTTTGCCTCTCGCAAACTCGTCCCCATTCCCCACCCCCGCCCGTAATTATCATAATTGTTGTTTCCTCTTCGCGTTACTCTTCCCCGAAAAATTTACTCGGCGGCTCGTTTCTTTTATTTCCCCGGTATATTAATACCTCGATTTATTTTCAAGCAACATCGGGATACAGTACTTTTTCTCTCGAAAAAACTTTCGACTTACCTCGCGAAACTTTATAATGAATCTCTGAAAATGATGTCTCTTCTTCACTTGGAATCCGTAGGAGAATTATTGGTTCTCCTGGTTATTTTGCAAGTCTCGCGGGTCAAGATATAACTCCGTTTGATTGATCGAGAAATTCCAAAGCAGTACTTTTCCCTGATTATTAATTAATCGAATCTGCTTGAATTTTATCGGGGACGCATTTAGCTCCGTCGTTCATTCCATGGCTCTAATGGCTCCGATGGCTATTGTTAATCTTATCCGATTTCCTTCCTCCGGCGCTCTTCTTTGTCTCTCCTTTTCTTTTTTTTCTTTTTCTTCTTTCTCGCTCATGCCTAATTTTTCTGCCTTTGTCAGAATGAAATCTGGGCTCCGGTATATCAAGGGCTTTATGATTTTAATTTGGTGAGTACATTGCCTCTCACGTTTACGGGACTCTCGCAGCACTTTCGTCCCTTCGCGCAAAATTAAGACAAAAGGGGCCGAGCGACTCTTCCTTCTCTCAAGGATTCCCTTGCTCGTATAGCAGTAATTTTAGGGAATGCATTAAAGTCACAATGTATCTCCGCTCAAATTTGCCTTTTCTACTCGCCGATATTAAACGCACGATCCGTTTAGCTTGACTTTGCCGAAATCCCGAGAATTAACCGGAGCAGCTTTAACGAGCATCGCCTAATTATGCTTTGGCATCATCAAACTATAGCTTTGATATTGATTCAGCGTTCCTGTTTTGGAATAACGTTGATCTTTGCCTCAAGTTTCGCCGGAGCCTCCGTTCGCGGGTGTATCGAATCTCTAGGCGCCAATATTTTTGCGAAAATCCCTCGTGTTTCATTCGTGTGTGGTTTAGAAGATTCTTTTATTACTACCGTCAGTCTCTCTCTCTCTCTCGGTCAGTTTTCCCAAGTTATTTTCATCGGGATTTCACGATCGCCACCTGCATGGCTCGCAACTTGCATGGCGGTATGCGATCGAAGCCTCCCTCCACCTCCTCTCTCTCTCTCTCTCTCTCTCTCTCTCTCGCAGCTTTCAATTGCGGCCTTTTTATCAGGAGTTTCCGCGGATTTTCAGGGAACAAGCCCCTCTCTCATCCCGCTGGATGCAGCGTTGCGCTTGGAAAAAGTTTCCCCTCGGAAGAATCAATGCAGGATGGAGGGATAGAGAGGGATGGAGAGAAGGAGCTTTGCATATTTGATAAGGGGCCATTCGACGCGCAAGCTTCAGTTTCTTGTCAATATTAAGCAGTGGTGAGTTCTCAGCTGGCAACTCTAAAGCCCGTTAGCTGACCCGTTTCGTGTGCTAGAAGTTCGCTTATCCGATTTCGTTTCGGTTTCGAAAGCTAAGTGCAACTGACTTCATCCATCAAACCTTCAATCGCCACGACGCCCCAGCGTTTCACATCTCCTCGCTACTCTCTCCATCCCTTTTTCCACCCTTCCCACCTTCCTCCGGATTATTCGACATATCGCGCTCACGGATGCTTCCGATCCATACCACCGAGCTGAGTTATCAAATTTTGTGGCTTGACATGACGAATGAATTCCGGCGTCCATCCGTATTAGTTTGATTCGAAAAATCAAAGAGACCCCCGGTGATGGTTGCCTTTCGGAAATTCCAGACCCGGCGAATTCTAGGGCGAAAAACGCGAAAGATGACTATCGTTGTTATCGCGCGATCTTTGACGAGTCAACAAATTCCAGGAGGAAAATTTGTACGAGCAAATAGCGTTGGCTTTCCTAAGTGCGCAAAGTTGTTCGTCCCAATTACTCTCGCCACTCGTGAGTGGTATTGGCGTAGGATAAGGCGGCCCGTAATGGCGCGGCAATCCTTTATTCCCGCCGAGTGCATTAATTTCGCGTAAAACCAGATAACGAAGAAACGCGCATTGGCTTGTGCCACTGCCGCGTCGAATCGGCCGACGACTCGAGATTAGGCCCGTGTCTAAAATAATCGGTACGCGATTAATCGATGCGATCAAACGGGAGCTTGAACTCGATTTCCCGGAGAGATCGCAGTTTCCACGAGCAGCAAACGAGATTCGCGGCGATATGGAACACGGACCACTAAACAACGCGACACTCTGGGGTTGCGTTAACGATCTGGTGGGAAAACGCGACCGCGAAATGGTCAATACCTCGGGACGCGGTTCTTGCCGATCTCGCCCTCTCTCTCTCTCTCTCTCTCTCTCTCTCTCTCTCTCTCTCTCTCTCTCTCTCTTTCTCTCTCGCCTTATTGCATTTTGATGGAGCCGGCAAATTAGGAAAAATGCAGAATGTCGAACAAAAGGGATATCTCGCTAGTTGGCACTGGCAAAAAGTCCCTGCCCTATTTATCACATCGAACCGTTAAATCGGTGATTTCTAGTAGACACTTTAATTCGGTGCTAGCAGGTCAAGCTTCTTGCGGGGCAAACTCATCGATCATTGATGCATCGGCCTTTCTTGCGCTCCGGGATGAAAATAGAAAGGCGAAGTTCCCTGAAAACAGTTGGTGCTTCTCGCGAAAACAGAATTGTCGATCCTTCACTTTTCAATTCCGCGGTGGGTTAGGTCATAGTTTTTATGCCTCGTTTTAGACACGATCGGTCGGATGGTCCATCGTCCGATCGTTCGATCGATCGATCGGTAGTCGCGCACAGCGCTGGATTTTCTTGATAAAGAGCTTTGCAAAAATAATACAAGTCGAACCGAAAGCGGATTTCCGGTTTCGCGTGGCCGACGCATTTCCCCCGAATTATTTCGGGAGTCCGCTGCGCGCTTGCTTGGAAGGCCGTGAAAATTCCGCGAGAAAGTTTTTCGGACTTTGGCGAAAGTAGGAAGTGGCAGCGGACAAATTTTGTAGGAAAATGCTGCTGGCACGTTCGCCGGAAATGAAGCACGTGCGACGGTGATGGACGCCTAGCAGAATGTCACGCCATGCTCGGGAATTATTCTTCTCCGGGCGTGATTCTTCCCTCTTCTCTTCTCTTCTCCTTTTACGTCGGGCTGCCCCGGGTATTGCAAAATCACATGTACTCCAAACACATGCATCCACGATATAACGCGGGGAGCGTCGAAATTTTCCCATCGCCCCGTGGCTCTGCCTTCCTGAATTTATTGTGTCCTGGAATGCAGTTTAGGTCCGACGGATACCATCCGACTGCATTTTCCACGGGAATTCTTGCAGGGTGACTCAATTTTTTCCCCGAGTATCTTCCGCCCTGACGTCTTCAACGTCTTTTCTTTCCCCACGTACTTTCGCACACGTTAACCTCACGACCGTCCAAAGTTCGGCCCGTTCGAGGATTTACGGCACATTTGCCATCGCAGTTGCAATTGCACTTGCAATTGGAGTTTCTTTCTCCTCCTCCTCCTCCTCTTTCCTTCCTGCGCGCGTATTTTTCGCTCCTTTCCGCCCAATGTTCTTTTCTGAAAGTCCATTCGCCTGACCAAACATTTTCTTCTTCTCCCCCTCTCTCTCTCTCTCTCTCTCTCTCTCTCTTTTCTTCTTCTTTCCCTTACTTTTTTGTTTTTCTTCCACTTTTCAAACTAGCTTGCCCTCAACTTTGCGAGCCATCGCGGAGCAGTGTGCAAAATATATTCTTCAATCGACTCGTTTATCGAGCCCCTTTACCCTTTACCATCCTTTTATCATCCCCTCTCATTCTCCTCGAGATAGAAACGTGGGACTTGCTTACGTATATTTTTAGAAATTGTTGATCGAGTTACTCGTAGAAGAAGAAGAGGAGGAGGAAGAAGAAGAAGAAGAAGTGAACTTATTCTCGCGCCACGCTACTTTTCAATTGCTTTCTGCTACACAGCGGAGAGGAGGATATAGGGGGAAAGCAAGAAGCAAAATTGTTCCATGTATGATGGATCGGTGGATAGATTTCGTTCTGTTTGGAAATCCACATCTGCGTGGAATCCACGTAACGTTGAAACGGGTTCGTTTGCTTCCTTCTCGCAGATGAGCTGTTTATCTTGGATGGAGCGCCTCCCCACGTTATTTTTCAACCCTCTTTGGAACTCGAAGAAATTAGACTCTAATTTAAGGAGCGTGCACGCTATACGTATACGTGTATCGAGAAATACTTTCGAAGCAAACTTTCCTCAACCCCTGTCCACTCTCCATCCCCTCCCCCCTCTCTGTGGGAAACTTTAAATCAAAAGGAGATCAACAACTGCATTTCTCCTCGCGGTGCGAAGCCACGGAACTGGGTCATGACTTTTCATGTTGAGGCGAGAACGCGATTTAGGACGTAAAATCGCACGTCATACCGACATTTCATCCAATCGATGAGCCTGCTCTTTTTGCCATTAAGAAAAACGCAACAATCACCCGGTATATCGTGCTTTTTCGATAAATCCCAATATTGAATTTAGCTTCGCGTTCAAAATATCTGAAGGGGAAACAATTAATTACTCTCCCTCTTTGTTTTACTTGATTCGCAGGGTGAACATTTCACGATAAACGTAACACGTTTTCCGAAAAGCGCGATGGTTTTCCCTCCGAGAAAAAGAAAGGGAGGGAAAGAGAGAGAGAGAGAGAGAGAGAGAATCGGAGAATCCGTGAACAGTGATTGAACAAGTACAAGTATTATAAACAGGTTTCATCATCGAGATAAACAAGTGTTTTTCATGGCTAATTTTAATCCTTTCGTTCTCCAATTAATCTCTCCTTATTTTCATTAGGACGCACAAAGCTGTACAATTAAGATTTTCGCAATTGGTTTACCCGAAAAATGCAATATTACAACTTCACTTGATGAAATCTGCTGACAATTACGATTTCCCTGAGTTTCCGGACGGTGCATTTTTGAAGTTTCACTTGGTTACGTCGCACCGCAATTCCACGATGTGCTTCAACATCGTGCCTCCCCTTCCCTCCCCATCCCCTTCCCCTTTCGCTTATTCCACAGTAAGAAACATATCGTGAAATATATAGCCGATCTTCTCGTTTAATTTAATAGCCACTAGTGTTTCACTGCGCGGTGCGTAAATAATAGTTAATAAGCGAGCTCTCGCGCGTTAAAAAAAATCGAATAATCCCATCAGTTTAATAAGGTTCTTACAGTTTTACGTTTATTGAGCAAAGTGAAAATGCCATTGAAATTTATTTATCCGCTGAATTATTTGTTATCGCGTATCCACAAAAACTTGATGCGACCCAGAACGAAATATTCTCGTTAAATTTTCTACTAGGCCTTTCAAATAGGCATTTTTTTTTATACCTCTCGTATTTCATAGCTGAGTTAATTTGATTAAACGTATTAAAACGTCACGAGAGAGGAGAGAGAGAGAGAGAGAGAGAGAGAGAGAGAGTGTGATCAGCAAACGTCGAAATCATCTGCAAAGATCCGTTCAATACAGTTCGAAATCGCTACCACCTGCCAATTTCGTTATCACGCAACAAATATTGGACAGTTCGAATTTTGCGGTCCAGATTAATCTATGATAGCTTTGCTAGTCCCGTTACAACCTATCACGATGTTTCTGCTGCTGACAGCGCTTAAAATAGCGACTGCAGAAATCATCAATTTCAAAAGCAGCGCGTAGACATTTATTGTATAATACGCGGAGAAGGTATAGATTCCTGATATTTTATGATAGGTCCGTCTGTCGAAATAAGGCGACGACGATACATCAGATTCTTCTCTCCCGTTCTGCATTTTTCCGAATAAAAACAGAACGCCGTCGTCGTCGTTGTCGTCGTCGTCGTCGGCAACGCCGCCGCCACCGTCACTGAATATGGGTTCTTCCTAAATTTCCGCAAAATTTCAACCGTGAAAGCTACATTCGAGCATTGCTGAATGCAGGGAGAGAGTTTCGATAAATAAATTTTTCTATAAAAGTCGGATGTGTGAATTTTGAATGACGCATTTTAACGCGGGTTTGTTCGCGCGCGGAATTATTTTTTCTCCCTTTTCCACTCTTTTCGGAATTCCGCTGTCTATTAGTCGCGGCTAAAATACACGCCAAAGTTTTACTTCGATTTCATTCCCATTCAGCGTTTTAATCAATGAGGTAACTCGAACATTTTTGGCAACTCGTCGATTGGAGTACTACGCGCGCTACAAGATACAAATCGGCGGATTCCACCACACGGTCGTTGCACCGTTTAACTCGCGTCATCTTCCAACACCGCCATTTTACCCCCATTACCATCAAGGATACCACGCGTCTTCGCCGTTACTGCTATCGGTGCTGGAAATCGATTCGGCCAGCTTGTCCAAGGAGGATCTCGTCCAACTTTGACGATTCGCCGTTTCATTTTACACGCGCCAGTCGGGAGGATAACAGGAGAGATAATATTTTTCAAGTGCAGTAGCAATTGTACCACCATGACAAAAATCTGGCGGGAGAAGTGGCCTTTTAATTGCGGAATGTAATTTGAAGTTTAATTCGGGGCCGGGGGTGGGGGGGGGGACTTATCGGCTGATAAGTGGCGGCAAGACACGCGTAGTTGTTTTATTTTAATGAGCACGAGAGTAAGCAGGGAGTAGAGCAGGGAGGAGGAGAAAGGTTCTTCCCTCCCTCGGTTAATCTCGGTTTGTAGCCTCAATCCCGGAGAAGCATATTTTTTCCGTAAAACGTCTGCGGGCATTCGTTGATATTTGTGGGAGGATTTAAAATACCGGAGGGAGCTCTGCTCGCAATTATGGCCTTCTCGTTGAATTCCTTTTCTACTGAGTTATCCTCGCCGTAAGGGGATGGGCCGCGGGAGGGGGCGGAACGACACTGGAAAAAGCAAGAACGGTGCAGTTAAACCGTAAGAACTTTTCATTTCACGCGGAAAGAAAACTCCGGCAGCTGAGCGGAGTTCGCGGGATGAACTTTAAAGATTTGTCGTGCCTGTAGGATAAGAAGGCGGCTATTACGTGGCATGACTATTATGGAACGCACCGATGTAAAAGGGGGGTGTAAAAGTACAGTGGCTCGTGATTGTTGTCACGCGGAATATCAGGAGCTAGGGTAGAAATAAATAATCTCGGTAAAATGCGAGACTCTTAATTAAAAGTTTCTTCGTCAGCCGTGTCGCGTCGGCCGTGTTATCCGTTCTCGCGTCTTCGGTAGAAATACACGCGTTTCCTCCTCCCGCTGGCAAAAGGGAGTCTATATTTTACCCACTGCCGCTTCTTTCAGGACTTAAAGAGCGTTATGGAAAATTCCATCAGTCGGGAATTTCTATTAAAATCGGAGAGCGGTAAAATGGGTAATCGCCGGAGGAAAATTTGACATCGGCTTGATGAAAGTTTATTTTGAAAAGTGCGTTGTGTTGTGTCTCCACGCTATATTTCCAGGGTACGTGCCGCTCGAATAAAAGGTTATAGCGAGAGCGTGCGCTTAAAAAGTTGATAGCGTCCGGGCTAAGTTAGTTTTCGGTCCATGAAAATATTAAGACTCGCTTAATTAGCATAACACGGGCCGTGTCGTGCCGTGCCGGTGGTAGCTTTTAAAAATTTTCACTATTCAGCCGTATTCTTGACTCGCATAACAATTCTCTCTTTTCCACGATACTAAAGCGTTCGGACGTGCTTCTTCGCAATTCTGGTTTCGGGCAACGCATATATTACCCCTGACATTATCTCTTACTTTATCGTTCTTACGTAAATTGATCTAGCGTTAGCTCTGCAATTTATATCACTCGGCATTAATCGCGTGCCAGTTTTCGGCCTTCTTCCCTGAGAATCTGAATCTGATTTCCTGGAAGAGAAGCGAGCTTTATTTTATTCAGGGATTTGAAAAAGAAGCCCCTTCGCGCGCAGTTGAAAGTTCCTCCCGGTATCTTCGTATCTTTTTGCATCTTCGCTTCTTTGCCTCTTCCTCTCTCTCTTTCTCTCTCTCTCTCTCTCTCTCTCTCTTTCTCCACCCCTGTTTCACCCTTCTCGCTGCTGGCATCGGTTCGGATTGTTATTGGCACGTAATCCGTTCGGAGGCAAATTCTCATGGGAAAAATACACAAGCGACACGAATGATTTCTTTTGAAAGCCTCGATGATTCCTTTATTATCTCACATCCGTTGTAGGATCTGGGCTGGAAGGATACAGCCACTCAGTTAGCCGGGCATAATACCTGCTACCAGCCCCTCCCCCTTCTCTCCGTGCCCATAGTCATTCGCGTTATCAATAGCTGACTGGAGCGATGAAAATTGCTCGAGTTCTATCCACGAGTGTCGAGTACTGATCCGGACTCGTGCGTTTGTCGGTACTGAGCTGAAATTCCAACTTTGACAAAACACGCCGCTACCCTATGAAAATCACTCGTGTGCATCTTACGTAGAAAGCATTCCAATTTCGATCCGAGAAAATGCAAGAAATCCTTTACGTTGCTTCCTTCGCATTTTCACATTTTCATTTTATCATTGAAATTGTCAGATTTCACATGGCAGCTGTTTTCCACAGGGTGGGAGGGAGTGAGCGAGGGAGGAGGTGGGTTACCACTACGTAGCAAATACAAAAGCAAATACATTATCTCTGCGAAAGTTCATCAAGTTTCTTGCGACTCTCGTTATTAACAGGCTGGTTTTAAGTATTCGCCGTATTCGCCGTATTCGCCAAAGGTAAAAATAAAATTCATGGCAACTTCATTACCCGAGGATAAAGGATGCTTGCGTAACTTTAAGAGTTGCGTCAAGCTTTTCCCAATAGGATCTTCTTCTTGTACGCGGAATACTCGAGAAAATAAAATTTACGAGATCGAGAGGGGAGAAAAGGGCTAACTTGACAATAAAATGCTGTAATGTTGTAGCAATTTAAAAAAGTTAATCGATAATTCGCCGATACAGAGGGGAGTCGGCTCGTGAAAAGGGAAACGGCGAAGAACGCGACGAAATGCCCATTAGAAAATCTCAAACAAATACACGCTGATTGATATTGAATGAGCGAATGCATCAAAATACTATTACCAACACAGAGTGTCACACAGTGTCAGGTATTCCGGTTTCTATCGCAAACTTGTTAGCTTTGATCAAACAAGAACTATACGCCAGTTTGGGTACATTACTCTCGTTTTACCTTGGCGCAGGACATAGAATTTCGCGTGTGTTAAACAGCTAGTCGAGTAAGTAATTAAACGCGACATTCCACGATATATACACTTGTCAAGTGAAATTTTTTAATTTATTTCAATTCTTGACCCGTGTGCCAGAAGAAAATTAAATTTGTCTCAACGGAACTAGCAGCATTGAATGACAGAGTGAAAAAGTGGAAGCATTGCGGTGGAACGTTAAATGGAAGGGAACACGGACGGAAGAAGTTTTGAACGTGTAAATCGCTTTAGAAAGAAATAGATGTGCGTGTAATTTGATTAAAACAAACGTTATTATCCATGGTCGGACAAAGGAATCTGATTAGCTTTGTGCTGGGATCAGTCAGCTTTTAACTGGATTTAGGCCCTCCGGATCCGTTGTTTAGTGAATCAAAAAACGGACAGAAAGGTTACCTACTACCATCACCATCGCCGTCGCCACCACCACCACCGCCACCACCACCATTACCTTATGAAACGATGCGAATATTGGCAAAAAGCATATATTTATGAATTTCATCTTATAGCAGTAAACTATCGGAGGCTACTGCTGAAGGAAAACAGCGCTAACGCGAAGGAGAATTCTTTTTTCCCCCTTCCCTCCCCTTCTACCTCTTCTACTAGGGTTTTCGCGGCTAGCCCTCGAAAAACGAAGAATTTAATCTCCCGCAAGTTTATCGCCTTTTGACTCGACGCGCGTTTCCCGCGATTTTTTATCCCCTTTTCTTATACGAAGAAAATATTCTATTTCGCGTAAGCCCTTAGGTATCGAGATATGAATTTAAATCAAAATCGAATTTGTAAGGGATATTCAGATTGTATAGCATCTCGCGTACACGGGGTATTGTGGTGGATGCTGCCTCCGCCTCCCGCGGAGCATTTGCATCCAATTTAAAAAGGTTATAGATCGAACGGTAACTATTTTTGCAACGACTTACGCTCGAATCTTGCCCGCTGTTTTATTGCCGATTCCAAGTATTTATTGCATTTCTCAATTTGCATTCATGCCATAAGCCCTCCTCCCCCTACCAGCCCCTGGAGAGTTACGCGCGCATCGTACATTTTCGAGCGTTTCGCGTAACGCCGAACAGCCAACGAAAGATATTTCACGTAGATTTTGCTCCACCGTCCCAGAAATTCCAATTCCAGTTCCAAGAAAAACGTGTTTCGGACAGATCAGGTACAACCGCGCGTGTTCCCGGTAATGACGAGCCATCTACGCAAAACGGTTTAATCCAGATTTTGACGCGGTACTGGAAACGCTTCTTTGAAATCGGCTCCAAGATACAAGCGTCGGAATACGGTAAAAGCGGGTTAACTGCTTAGGCGAAGCTGCCACTCGGAGGGTAGAGGGAGGTGGTAATCCAGTTTTTGAAACGGAGCCACATCCACTCGCGGTAGACGTTCTTCGATTCAACGCGGAGATTCGTCGTCGGATGGTGTTTCGCGATCATCGCGCGTCTACGATACACAGGCAGCTCATAAATAAATTCCCCTCGATCGGTTACATCGGGAGCGAACGAGTTTCTCGCGTTCGTCGTCGATCGTAAATTACGTAAATTATAGCCAGACAGGGCCGTGCTTCCCTCCCTGACGATCGCTCGCAATTAGCCGTAGTTCGCTTCGATCAACGCGCCGCGTCGCATCAAAGAGCGACTCGTATCACTGATGTCCTCGGTGTCTCCGGCCGGGGCCGAAAACTCGAAAACTTGTCGACTCTCCGCGGATGTATCGCGACCCCTTCGATTCAGAATTCATCCGGTACAGAAGGAATTCCGAATACGCGCGCGTAATTTTCCAAACCAAAGTAAAACGCGAGTCCGATACGACCAATTTAATAAATAGCATCGCGACGGAAATTACGAGTAAAATCGATATTGTTTCGCGCGTATTTCATACTTCGCGCGTGTAATGGGAATGTAATGGGGTGTCGGCGAGTTCTGGCGTTCTGGCGAGGCGGCCCGCGGTACCGTCGTTATCGCGCAAAATACTCTAATGAAGGGCGCAGCCAATTTTTGGCAATTTCGATCTGCAATGGTGCGGAAATAACGGCGAGAAGAGCACACGCCGTTCGCGTATGAGCATTCGCGCGTTATAGCGGGTTACGTTAACGGGCGCGCGGGCTATTTAATTCCCCAACGGCGTAATCGCATCAACGTGTATCTGTGCGTGTAATCGGTGAGCCGCCACGTTTACGTCACGAGCGCGTACGCCCTTGATAATTCGCGAAAAGACGGACGGACGCTGTCCCGTGATTGTGCCGCGTTCGTTCGCCGATTAATCGCGAAATCGACGCCCACGCTTTCGAATCACGCGCACCCCCCTAGGAAAGGGGGCGTTAGGAAATGATTGTACGCGTCGCATCCACGCTGATTGGCCCCGTGAAAACTTGGTCACCTAATTGTTTTCCACGAAACTGGCGTTTCTCGAGAAATTCCGTTTGCGTGCAGACGAGGGGGAGTGATGGAACTCGCGACGGCCAGTGTCACCGGATGAAGAACGTTATAATTAATGGGAACTGGCAGATAATTTATAAGTTTCACCCTCGGATAAATGGGCCCGACGAAGGGTGGAATATCCTCGGAACGACGTCGTCGTACACACGGATACGCATAATTGTAAAATTGCCCAGGTGCGTGGGACGAGTGCGCGCGCACTCGTTTCATCTCCACTTTCCCGGAAATGAGCTACGGGAACTTGAAAACAGGGATGATACGCTTATCGGAAGTACTTGATTCTTCGAGAAAAGGCCACTCGAGGTTTCTGCCATTCTCCCCTCATTTTTCTTTTAAATTACGGCCCGCGTTAACCGTTTGAAGTTTTCTCGCTGAAGCTCGTAGCGATTGAAAGGTGGAAATGGAACGCGACGTGGCCACTTAAAAGGAAGCCCGGAACCCATCGATGGCACTCGAACGAACCAGTCGCGTCAATCTTGGTGCTGATGCTGGGTGGTGGTTGGTTTAGCGGCGAGGGAGGAACAGGGGCGGTACTCGTAACGGGCCTGAATTGTCGGACGTCGAGTGCGATTCACCCGATAACGCGGTTCCCACGCGATCGACGATTTAAGCGCGAGACAATGCCACTGACGCAATCGTAGAAACCGTGGCTGCAATTATAGGCAAGGTCGTTTGTTTGCTGAGAGATCGTGGGAGGAGGGTGCTCGAGGCGAGGGTGAGGGCGAGGGCGAGGGCGAGAGCGAGGGCGACGGCGAGGACGGGAAGAGGATAAGCTTTCGCCTATCGCGTCTGTCCTCCAATAATGTATGTGATCAGCAAGAACGTGCCGGGCCATGTCACACGCTATTCCACTTACTCTTTCTCCCTCCCCCTCTGTATTCTCAATGCACATTTGCCTACCAGCTTCCGAAGCGTAATATCCAAAAATTATTCCACTCCGAGCACGAATTGCCGTTTTCAAAAGTCTCAAGTATTGACGACGACGACGACGACGACGACGACGACGACGACGACGACGACGACGACGACGACGACGACGACGACGACGACAACGACGACGACATCAGTGATGAGACTACGCGGGGAGTGGCTTCATCCAGATTTGATCACAACTGCAATTTTAGTGGTGAGAGAGGCACGTTAACCTCGCCTAACCCGTGAAGTCGCGCAACGTGTTTGCGGAAATTTATCACTCGCCAGGTCCATATATACCAGCGACAATGGACTTTAATATTCCACGCTGATGTACCTTTATACGATTATAGTTAGATTATGGAGTAGAAATGTATCAGTATCAGTTTCGCGATGTCGATAAAACGGAGGGATTAAGGGGAGATTAAACGCGGATTTCCCGAGAGCAGAGCAGCCCACGCAGTCTCGGCGAATGAAATATTTTTTCGCGAGGAGCCACGCACGGTACGGATTCATACGATTTTTCACTTTCGGAGCACGAGCACTTCAAAAGTCAACGTTTCAAAAGCTAAGCAACCGACTTTTAAAATTCCAAGAATATTCTTCTTCCTTAAATCTTAAAAAAAAAAAAAAAAAAAAAAAAAATAGTTCCGCAGAGTTCTAATCGATATACCCCATAGAAAAAAAAGTTGACCAACAGAAGCGAGGCAACGCCAGCTTCAAATTGGTAGCACGGGCCTGTTTAAGCCTTGACGGGGCGCGGGGAGGAGTCGTCGAGAATGAGGCGCTCCCATGAGGGATCGCTTGCCGCGAAACCCCGCGCTCGTAAGTAGCAGGTAAAAATTCTCAACTTTTATTATTATTTCTCTCGCGTGACGTGTATTGGCAAATAACGCAAAGTCGGATGAGATATTACAGTGGAGAGAGACTCGCATTCGCTGAATGGCGAATTATTATTAGATGTAACCGTGCATTGTTCGTAAGTAATGAGTTTTGCGTCTCATTACGGAATTATACGATGCAGTAGCGTTTAGCAGCTGGAGGTTCAACCGAGATTAATGGGTTAGAACGCGTATGACGTATAGGCAAGCATCGAAAAGCAGCAATGCCTCCCCGTCCGACGAGTCGTACGCTTATTCCCTTAACCCGAGCGCGTTGTTACGGAAGACTCCGTGCTAGAAGCGATTATAGCAGGAACGGTAGCTGCGGGGGTGGTTAACCGACGAATTTCACCCTCCCCAGGCCAATGGCAGTTAACGAGATTTATGTCACCGGGAGAAAGTTTCGTCGGTTGTGTTATTATCCGTTTCTACCTTGAATTCCCATTCTAGTGGGGGCGCGTGCTCCGATGGCCCACTTCCGGGACATTACTCGCCGTTTTCTCCTTTTGTCCTCTCCCTCATTTCCGTCCATAAAATCCCCTCGTTCGATCGTTCCTATCGTTCTCCATTAGACTCTCGCACCTTGTCGTCCTCCAACCTCCGTGTGTATGCGTGTTTGCTCAAAGAGTACTTTCAATACTCGATCAGAAAAGGAGAACAAGTAGCGTTACTCCGAGACACGCGTCTCTCGTGGGCCTGATCAAATCCCCGGAAGTTCCGAGGTGTTGAGTGTGCAAGGATCTTGTAGCATCGATAGTAAGAAAAACATAGGGAATGAGAGACGGGAAGAGAGAGAGAGAGAGAGAGAGAGAGAGAGAGAGAGAGAGAGAGAAGGAGAAAATAAAAATTGCAGCATGTTTTCTTGCAAGAGACCTTTCGGTGTCGCGTCAGGTACATTGTCACGAGTGAAATTACGGACATAATAAATTGGATCAGGCGCGATTACGGATTATACGAGCGGAGGGAAATTGAAATCCGAATGCTGCACGGTGAATTTCGGCTGGCCGTGTCGCGAGGAGTCTCTTCCCGCGTTACGTGAATAGAATGCATACGCGCGCATAGCCTGGCAGTGCGCCATTTCCTGGCAATACATAACAGTTTAGCATATAAATGTTGCCAAAAACATCTTTCCTTTCGCTCCCGTTCCGCCGCGGGCCCCCCGCTGAAACTCGCAACTCGCCCAGAGATTCGCTTCTCGCGCGAGCGGATCCCTCGACGCGTCCTCGCAATATGTCTCTTGTCAGCAGGAGCGGAAGCTCGCATTGCGAAACGTTTCCCTTCTTCCATTTCCATCGCGTACCCTTTCGAAGCGCAATTAAATTTCTCGAGAAGGCGAAGGGGAGAGGTCCGTTTTGCATAGTTTTTGTTCGCCCCGAGTGTCACGCGTTCCTCGAAAACTCGAAGCTGGAGAACGCGTTATTTTCGAAAGTGGGCCGCTGCGAAATAATAAAACAATAACGCGCGCGCGCGAAATGATGGACGTGATTTTTTTCAAGGACCAGTTCCCCGATTGGTATTACGGGTACACATCTGTGTGTATCGAAAATCTCGTGTAACCTATGGATCAACCGAAACATTACACGGTGCGTGACGTGGTCCTTTCAAAACTCGTATATGGGTACTGTAAATTGAGTACTTCTCGTTATACGCGACAAAGCTTTAAAGGCTCGTTGCGACAATCAGATTTTTCGCTTCGCATTCCATAAAGTTACCAGTTGCGATGGATTTCTACTTTTTTATGCTCCACTTTTAGTTGACGCTTCAATCGACGGATCCCCCGAAATTACAGGAAATTCGAAAAAGGATTACACTTTTATTCGTGCTTCCGCTGAAATCTTCAAGTTGGAAAATTGCTTTCAATTATGGCCAGGTCGTGCCGCGTCGTCCCGCGCACTTCCGGCGTGGTGGATGGGCCCCCGTCACTTAGTACCAACGATATAAATCTCCATTGATAATTAACATCGCGCCCGCGAGTTCCGGAGTGGAGAACGTGGCCACGGAGAGATTTTTCCTGGAACATCTTATATAAATCATGATACTCCTCCGGTAGCCGCAATTTTTCAACTGGAAAGTGAAGTTCTGCCATAATTTAGGGGCGGGAAACAGTCAACTTCCTGCATGAAAGGTGCAAAAAGCGAAAAGTTGCCAGTGTTCCACGGGGGCTCGGGCCGATGGCGATCCGGCAAAATGATTAATCATAGAAACACGCCAGTAGCCTTCCAGCGTCGGCGACCGGAAGAGAACTTAAGCGACGTCCGCCCAGAGAAAAGAATCTCGGTTATGCTGAGGTTAGCGTGTACGTTCAGTTCACGACGGTAACTTGCTCTCGGGGTGGAAAAAAGCTGAATCGAGTCGGGAAGTAGTTGGATCTTGCTAGAATTATAATTGGCGTGGCCACAGAGAAAAGGATTAACCTAATGGAATACGAAGAGAGGAGAGGAGAGGAGAGGCATTAGAGCTTCGCACACAAGAATTTCCCTGAAAGTCGAAATAATTGAAAAGCGAATTAGCGTGCTTCTTTTCACGAGTGAGAACCAACCCTGCTGCCACCCTTCTTATTTCAACATGGAGAACAGGCAGCGCAGCAGCAGCAGCAGCAGCAGCTCCTCCGATAGATCCTCTCCTTTCATAAGTCTCGCGAACATAATATACTTGGCGATATGCCGAGTCGCTAGCTCCCTCGGCATATCTGCGTGAAAAGCGAAGACGCGATACGCGATGACACTGTAACTTTGCGCCACTTTTATATTCTTTTATACGCGGGGAATGTGTTCGATAAACTGAGAAGAGGGAGAGACGCGTTAAAAGGAAACGCGCTGGATTTTAATGGAGGGAGAATTTCTTCGACTTGGCGCGAGTCGCGTGGCTCGAAGAGAGGGTCGAAGCAGGGGGAGGGGAGGGTTATTCGATAGTATTCGGATTCAGAGGGTTGATGTAACGTTTTCGTGGGTCTGTGTGTGTGTGTGTTTGTTGAGGAGGAGCGAGAGAACACAGAGAAGCAGTGTGGGAACTGGTTATTAAATTGATTAAGACAACGAAGAGGGTAGGGTGGCCACACTCGTGCGGCGGGGGTGTAACGAAACTCTGGACAACCTACGATTAGGTCAGCCGACACGCCACGTCGCGGTTTGTCAACGGGGCTAGGCAGGTACACGCGTACCCTACCGCCGAACGTTAAACGATAGTTTGCACAGTACCAGCGTAATCTCGTAAAATTTCATTATATTGGATTGGTCGTCAGGATCGCAACTACCCCCGGCAACCGCAAGTACCCGGCAGTCGTTGCGAAAACTGATAAAGTTGAAAAAGTTCGAAAAGCTGAAAAAACTGAAAAAGCTCGTGCTACCGAATCTCGCGCATACGACACCTACGCGATGATTTTTGATTTCCTCGCCGACAATTTTTTTCATCGAAGCTTCCCGATGCTTCGAGCGATTGTTTGCTCAGTCTCGTTCGCCCGTCACGCGCATTCACCAGGAGTGCGCGAGAACACGCGAGGTGCAATGTGGAAGATAGCGGGGATTCTGCGTGGACCGTAGGAATTTTCCTTGGAAGATCGGAATTTAGGGATCATATTTTACGGGGAACGTGTCGATAGGTCACGTTTCTACCTTCCTTCAGATTTTGGTGCGCGGTTCAAACTCAACTGGGCGCATTCGGCTAGAATTTCCTTCTTTACATCGTAATCTTGTCACTTGGGAAACCGATCGCGGAGCTGCTGGCAGTTTGGCATTTCTGAGTCTGGAAACGTGATACTCATATTTAAAATTGCTGTGGTTACACGCTCGATTCTTTTTCTCTCGGAGAAAGAATTTTTTGCTCAGGGCATAATTGATTGGAGGCTTCGACGAAACTCGTATGCAGGAGAAAGACACTCCTCCACCTATCGAGGGAGTGTGCGAGAGAGAGAGAGAGAGAGTTTTCGATAACCACACGCAGCGTTAGAACTGGATGATTCTAATGGCAGTAGGTAGTGACATCTACTACCCTACCCTACCCGACCTTGATAAGCCAGCCATTCTCGGTGCATTCTGAAAATTGAGCCCAATATGTAAATTTATTCCAGATGTGCGCGAGTCGCGAACGGAAGGCTTGCACTTTACATTTACATTGCAGAGGCGGACGGGCATAGCCCGAGAAATATTCGGCGCGGATTTGTTTGCGTATCGCGCGCCGGTTCAAGTCGCTCGAATAAAACTGCGAGGATCATAAGCTCCGCTAAATTATGTTCCGGGAAAGAAGGATAATGCTATTATATACCGCTCGAAGAGGATTTTTGTGGAATATTAAAGCTGACCTCCACGCAAAAGTGGCCCTTGGAATACCCTCTGCCAACAATTATCCCGCTTCGCGTTCCACCGTCTGCTCTACCCCGTGTGTTCTATTTAGTTATTTAGTTATAAGGAAGCACTTGCTGGATTATTAAAACAATCGTATGTAATCCGAGTATCGTACTACGGATGCGCGCCGTCAACTTTGAACGTATTAGTTAATTCAAGGGCTCCGCCGAGTCCTGCCGCAGAAAATTAGAGAGAAGAAAATGTAGCCGCGGTACTTTTTAATAGCTTATTAGCGGATTATATTAAACGAGTATTGCGCCGATGCATCGCTTCGTTAAAATTTATCGGTAAATGCTGCGGAGGTGGAGGGAAAGGTCGTATCAGAATTTACCGACGAAAATTTTGCCGAGGAAATTTACAATTAGCCTTTATTAGTCCGCTAAAAGATTAAATCTAAGAGGTCCCGTCTTACATATTTTTTCACCAAGCGCTTTCCATGGCTCCAATCGTAATTTCCCAAGTTAATTTCGCAGCATAAGAGGAGGGGGAGTTTCTTACATCGACTTCCGGCGGTTCGATAGACGATCATCGTCCCCGCATCAGTAACAGCGATTAAAAAAATGAAGGATCGCACGTGAGGTGATCGCGAGACGCGATGGACGCGCAACGCAGCCCAAGTTAAAGCTGCCTTCGTTTCGACGCGCTTATGGAAACGAGAGGAGATTGCGACGAGTCCTTGTGTCTCGCATAGTTTCAGAGTCTAACCAAGACGTAGACTAATGACGAGATCGCTTAAACGCCTCGGGCCATTCGCCATTGCAAAGGGATTAGCAGAGATGTTCCCGGGAATAGAGATAGTGCGCTGCAGCCAATCTTCATAGATGATCAGATAACTCAAGGTTAATTCATTAACCTTGTCAGCTTAAGATGGCGATGAGCGATACGCAGCGATTGTTTGAGAACCCCTTACCTAAGCCACTTGAATTTATTCGATCCTGCGGCGCTTTAATTAGTAAGCTCGTCGACCGACATTTTTCCTCGACCTTTCACCCATTCGAGCGAGCGCGCGTTCGCTTATCGAACTTGCAATTTCGACGATCGTTAGACTCGGAAACAGTGCGAGCAACGTAAACAGCTGGCCGACAGGCACACGAGTGTAGCAGTCGGCAGGGCGACTTGCAGAGACAGCTGCTTCCGACATTATTCATAGACACATGCCGCGCGTCGTAAAATACTAGGTCTAAAGGTCTGAGCGTTCATTCGTCTGTCCTATGCCGGTGCAGTGGAAGCTCGATTATTTGCAGCGTTCCTCGGAAAGAGCGATGCACCAAACCAAGAGCCAAAGTGCGGATTATGCGCAGGGTCCCGGAAAGATAAATGCAAATTCGAACATTCCGCTCTTTCTCTCCCCCTTGGTAACGTTCTCGGAATGTGTCGCGAAATATTGCCTCGGGAAAATATGCAGCGAGACGATAAAACTCGATCCCAGGATAGAAAACGGGATAAGGGAATCAAAGGCGGAGAGAAATATCCAGAAAATAAGAGTCGCGGTCTATTGGCTAGAAGAGTCGACAGAGAGAGGGAGAGAGAGAGTCTCGCGAGAACCGAAACTTTTAAGTTAATCGACGAGCGTGGGGGCAAGATCCACCGCGCGAGTTCATTTGATTTTCATCCGCGGCCTAGAGGAAATTCGAGAGATTCGCGGGGATCCGAGAGAGGGTGAAATGAAATTTCCTGACTCACCTTTACGTTGCCGTATTTCCACGTGAAGAAAGCGACCGCTGGCAGACACGCGATGACGCAACATTCCAGAATTAGAATCGCGGTCCTCATGAGCCAGTTCAAGGACACCACGCAGGGCGAGCCGTCCTCGCAGGACTCGCAACCCTCGGCGCATGGCAGACACTCGAAAACTCCCTCGACGCCGTACTGGCTGTCATCCCCCTGAAAATAACCGAGATGAGAGATCGTGCGATTTGTCGGATGATCGAAGCGTCGACGATCGTTTCGGACAACGCTCGAGCATCGATCGGCATCGCGATAGTCGTCGCGAGAACGAGGAGAAAGGACGAAGAAGGAGCGACGCGCTGTTTCCGATAGATCCGATAGAAGGAATTTTCTATCAACGGGGGAAAAGCTGGGGAGAGACTATTTTTGCCGTCAACTCGGCGGGGAAACTAGCGCGAGCGACCGAATGAAACTGTCGCGTGTAGTTGCATTTTTATCAAGGTCCCGAAGCAATTAGAGCCCCGTGATTACATTTCGGTCGTTCCGCGTTATTCGCGATGGACCCCCCCCTCCCTCCGCGTTCACCCGCCGCTGTCCCGTCCGATTAAAACGACCGGAAGTAAATTCTCACTCGCGTTGTCCGGCGGAAACAATGATTCGCGTAAGTTGAACGAAATTTCATCATGGAATAATCCGTCGAGTATGGAGAGGAGGAAAGAGTCGAGGAGGAGAAAGGGGGGAGGGAGAGACTCAAACCGAAGAATCTCGACTTCCTGAGAGAATCGCAACTAACGGAGAGGAGAGCTCTGGTTTCCACGAGAAAATAAGGTGCTAGGTGGAATTTACAGTGCTCGACCAGCAATTCACGATGTCAACGGAATTAAGATCCCGAGCTCAGGGAGAGCTGATCCTTTGTTAGGAGGCGATCAAACAATCTCGCAGAGAGAATTACTACTCCCCCGCAGGGTTCCAGCCACAATCCAGCAATTAGTCGATATTCAGTTGCGATTGAATCGCGAGACTCCGAAGGCCGTTGCACAATGGAATAAGCGAGTTGAATTTCGGCGTAAGTGCACCGTGCATCGCCTCGCTGACAAAGTTTCGAGTATCCCTCTCGTAGACATGTTGGTACAGCGAAGTTTCGTAAATTATCTGCCAGTATTCCTTCCGGTACGCTTTACCGGCACCATCGAAATTTTACGCGCGCGTCGCGCGCTTATTTGAATGAAAAGTGGCAGGAGCTCCTTCCTCCCTCCTTCCTACCCACTGGAGAACTTCCTCCGCTGAATCGCGCGATATCTCTCTCGAGTACCCCAACCAAGTCCGATTCTTATTAATTATTAACGACGCCGGAAGTGAGGAGGAAGGACGAATTATTGTAACGGGTTAATCTGGCGATAGGAGCGTCTCTTTGAATTTCTGAGCGAATGGTTGCTGGCGAAGCTCGAGCTACGTGGCACGAGGGGGTGGTTTTTCATTAATTCCGACCTACCGTGCAATTTCATTGTGAAAAGTCAACTTGGGCAGAAACGTTAAAATTGAACACGGAGCCCTACCGTCTATCTCAAGAACTTTGTTTGGCGACAAGGTAACTCTGCCTTTCAGCTCGTCGTTGTATAACTTTTCGGCTGCGCGAAGCTGCGGGTGCAATTAGAAAGTTTCCTGACATCAGAAATATACACTGTCTGCTAGATTTTCCCTAAAACCACCACCGGTAGTCCTGGTGGCGGACCATCGGTAAAAGCCGAGGATCGCGCTCGATCCAAACGAGTTTTAATTGCCGGACCATCGAAATTTTTACATTTCGAAAAAGTAACTAGTGCATTCGCGGCGCTCGTAGCGCGTCAACTTTCGCTAACGTGAAAACGTATCAAGAGCCGCGAGCGGTTTTCCTATTTCCTCTCTCTCTCTCTCTCTCTTTCTCTCCCTCCTAATGTTACGGACGAAAAAACCAAGAAACTTGAGGAAATAGAAGGAAAAGCATTCGAAGGAACGAGGGAAATTGTCTACCTGCTACAACTTTGTTCTACCAGTAAGCAAGTGGCTTTTGAAAAAGCTTTTGATGAAACATTTGAAAAGAAAAAAGCGCTGGTTTCCAGAACGAAGGGAACGAGACCACCTTGTAATCTTGTTCTTTCTCTTTCCATGCGCTTTTCACGGGAAGAACTGTATTTTTAAGAAAAATGTTACAAGACCTACTACTCGCGATCGGAAGCTTTCTATTTAATGAATTTGTTTAAAAAATAAATTTAAAAAAAAGAAAAATAATAATAGCGAGGATATTTGACGCGAAGCGTTAGGGGGAAGTGGAACGCGGGGGTGGTGAAGCTTAAGATCATGTGCAACATCGTGTTCCACTGCAACGTAAGAAAAGGAGCTTTGCGCGCTCTGCTACTGGCTGTTTCAAACTTTTCCTGAATATTTCATCCAACATCGTGCATCAAATATGCACTTTCGGCTCGCAATGACAGCACCTTGCCTTGTTGGCGCCGCGATCAGGCACATTATTTTCCAAAGTACGCCGCATTTACTCAAGACTACTTTTCTTTGACATTCCATCTAGCCGCAAATGGAGCACGCACACTAATGCATCGGAAATTACTCATTCCGTGCGATCACGCGAAATATTCTCGGGCGGGAAATGAAGGATCTTCTCCTCCAGCCGTTCCACATTTCTTCCGCAGTCCGATATCGTTTTGTTCGCGTATTTTCGCTTCGGCTTACGCGTGTACGTGTCCGCGCATAAAGAGAAACACAAGCACCGATATCCCTCTTATCGGCGGTACGAACCGAGAAAATAATTGCCGTTCTCAGAGACAACAGTGACAAAATTGAGCGTAGTCAGTTTCCGGGAGACAATTTCTTTGGTGCAATATACTCCTTGAAAGTCTATCAACCGGCTCTCCTCGATAGTTGGCGGCAGTATTGATAAGAGCCGGCAGGTGGTTCGCAATAATATTTTTAAAAATATTAAATGCACTATCCTCTCCGGAGAATAGCGCTTTAAAAATGGAGAGTAGCTGGCAGTTCTTTCGCTTCATCTGCATATTATTCATTACGATTAAATATTTTATACCGAAGCTTTTATATTTCGTGGTGCATAATCCAAGCTGTACAACGAGAAGATAAAAATTCTCGAAATATAAGTACGAGTGTCCAGTTTTATCTATCGAATAAAATTCAGTTATTCCGACACGTGACGGTACGCGAGTGGTACTACCACTACTACTACCGGTATGGCCCTTTCCTTTTATCCCAGGCATTAGGTAGAAATGACTCGAAACTACTGTCTAACGATCTTTGCTCAATAATAGAATAGAGTTTCGTTTCTTCCTCGCCGTTGAATTTTCCCTATACCTGCATCGGCTTATCAAGATCGATACGCGCGCGCACGTGTGTGTACGTGCATGCATGCGAGCGTGCGTCTACCTGTGTATGTGTGTGTGTGGCACTTGAAGGCTTTTAGATATTTTAGCAGGTTCCGTTTTAAAAGCTTTTCAAGAGAGTCGAAGCTCGCATGAAGAAGCATAGTCCAACGTCTTCGGAATCTCAAGACGGAGCAGTCGATAATTTTTCTAATTTCCTCGGGGCTCTTTGAAGTTTCCCCAGTTTCTTCACGCGTCATTCTCACCGTGGTGGCAAAGCACCCTCGATCATTCGCGAGGGTACTTTATGACGAATTAATCGCGACGAGGGAAGAGAGGCAAGAGCAAATGGAGTTTTCGGCCATTTCTCAAAGAATCTTTAATAAATTCTTTCAGTTTGCGTCTCTGTGTCTGTGTGTGTGTGTGTGCGCGCGTAGGGTCATGATGGCTCTTAAATCTTTTGTTGGCACCGCTCGGGCATACAGATGAGGAATTCGTTGTTTCGTTCGCTCTCGGTGGTACCATTTCCACTACCGCAATTCCAGTAAATTTCACCTTACTGTTTATATATAGCGATGCGTGAGTGTAAGTACTACAGTCAGCACTAAGGCCGTGGACGTCGTTTTCTGCTGACTGGTCTTTCATTGTCGAGCGAAGATCCCAAGTACATCGAAAGCATCTGGTGCACATAGGTGTTGCAGGCCCGAGCAAACTGAGTCTGGTCGATTGCGTGGAGCTTCACCGGAAGCTTCCAAGGTAATGGCATAGCAGTGGTAACGTTTGCCGTTGCTGTCAGTTTTATTGCTGAAGCTCTTCGTGCCCTTTTGTGAGCACCGGAATCCTTCTCTGACCCTCTAGTACTAGTTTGACGATTCGATTGAAAGTTTCTCAGCTCGATAGCCTGATTTTCCCACTGACGTTGCGGACATTCGAGAAATGTCTACTTATCTACTAGGTGCCTATAACGTTTCTACCCAGACCACCCCCCCCCCTCCCCTTCCCGCCTTCCCAATTTCCTTCTCGCGCCCTTTAAACATGTCCCGGAGTCTCGAAGTTTCATTAAATCCAAATGAAACGAACGTCCCTCGCTCGAGTAAGATGAAGGAGAGAGGCTATAGCGATCCTCGTTCTTCATTTTTGGAGCACTGCGATCGTTTCTCGTTTTTCAACTATTTTCAACCTTGCTCCTCTTCCGGACGAACGGCGGTGCTACTTCGAGTTAGTCAATTGTTCGATCGCACGCAAACCTGTAATAAAGACTCTCGCGCGACTCCTATCCGTTTCCTCTCTTTCGCTTCTCTCTCTCCTCCCTCTCTCTCTCTCTTCGATGATTTTCACGAGAAAATCTGACAACGCGCTGGTAACTGCTTCTCAGAAAATGATTGAAAACTCGAGGGCGCTCTGCATTATGCGGGAGCACCGCGAGGTCAACTTAATGCGGTGGTGGCAGCGCGGGGGTGGGCATAATTTACAGCGGGAGAGAAAGAAGAGCGGAGAGAGCGCGGTGAATAAATCTGCGCTAGATTCATATTGGCACTCGCGAGGTGGGAACACACTGCGCATTCGAATATGTGGCGAAACGCTGAATTAATTTACGAGCCCCCGGTGGCCTGGTATTTTTCGGCGGGTGATATACGACGACGCGTCCAACAGCGAACAAAATCTGGAGTCGAGTTGCACCGGCACATGACGCGGCGTTCACCCCCATCGTCCACTCTATAACGATGGTAATTACAGGAGGAGGAGGAGGAGGAGGAGGAGGAGGGAAACGAGTAAACGAAGAAGATACAATCCATTAAATTCGCGTATAACACGCGTAAATTCGATCGGTTTTCGATCGAGTTTCGATCGCTCGATTTTCGCTCGCTACTCGCGCGTCCGTCGCGCGACTACCTAGAAAATTGATCGGGGCGAGCGATTATTCCACGCTGCTGATATACGAACTTCAATTTCGTATGTTTCCGCGAAAGCGCTCGCTCGATTTTTCTCTGTCGATAAATCATCGCTTGCGAAATTGATTGGGTTAGCTATCCGGGATTATTGGCATTCAGCGCTGTGCCCTCGGTACCTACGTACCTACGTACCTACGTACCTACGTACGTACGTACGTACGTCAGACGCGAGCAAGTACGCGCGGTCTCTGTGGAAACGCGTTTTGCCAGCCTCCGCACTTACTTTTATTCGCGCGACACTATAAATTGCTGTGTTAAGGTGACTCTATTCCGGAATGCACTTACCCTCCTGCCACCCCTCTCCCCTGCACTTGTCGCGGCTGAAAATTTATGTCGATGAAGAATTTTCGGAGCTTCGTCTTTTCCTGCCAGCCACATTGGGATTACGTGGTGGAGCGAGAGTAAACCCAAGGCGGAACGAGGCCGGAAGGACACCATCGCCATTACAGCGAGTTATTTTATTAGGCGGTCGCACGATTTTTCAAAGCATACGGCAATTTAACGCGTGTCCCGTGCTGCATTATGCAATGGCCGATCAGTGCGCACAGTAGGGTGCAGTAATAATTGTTTTTTTTTTTTTTTATCGCTCGTGTATGTTGCACATGTCGGCTATTATAATACGCGATATTGTTGCGCGCTCTGTTAAATTTTAACGCTAAGGATACCAGCGCGCACCTCCTATAGCACGGTTTATTAATAAATCGCTGCATATACGGGCGCAGCACTGATTTAATAAAATAATGAAATGCATAATATGCTAATAAATGCAGCATAATGTGATATTTGAAGCTGGCTGTACTGTGATCGATGTGTGCGCTCGGCTAATCCGAACATCCGCTAATTCCGCACTCGCGAACCGTGTTAGAACGAGGTACAGCCACCACCGTCACCACCATCACCACCACCCCCTTGCCCTCTTCCTGCTCGCGCAATTTTCACGGCGCCGCTCAAAGCGAACGCGTCGCTTTTTCGCGCTCTCCACTGAGAATCGCGCGTATCTCTTGTCTTTTCGTCGAATTTTCTCCCCGATGCAGTCGGACGATCGCCTTTAACTTCCTTCTCCATCGCGTTCGTTCCAACAACGAGAGTCGTCCCCAACCTCCCCCTTCGCGAGAAACCTCCGCGCGGACGGAAGAAAGGAGCGAAAAAATTGAGGAGCATCGATCCTCCCCGAGCCCCTGGAGGATGCATATAAAATGGATCGTTAATTCAGAGAGAACGAGCGCAAAGGATTTTCCTAATGCATTATTTGCATTCGCGTAGAGAGCAGCGACTCGATCGAGGCTAATATACCCGGGGAATGGAGCCGCGTGTCGCATAGTACGTTACCGCGTGTCAGGTGTGCCAGAATCGTGGCAAAGCTGCTCCATCAAGAGAGTGGAGTGAAGCGGAGTAGCGAAGGAGGGTGGTAACTGCAGCGGAGGGGGTAACTGACAATTTTCACGCGTTTCATTTGCATGATCGCTCGCTCATTCGACGATGTTAATGCGACGTTTGCCACTGGAAACCTGATACCGGAGATCGATAACGTTTTAACACTAAATGTGCCAGAAGCTGTAGCATCTTCTCTCCTCTCCTCTCACCCCGAGAGCGTTCTCCAATGATTATTTCAGCCCTTGTCGCCAGGTATCACCCCGGTCGTGCGCGCATCCTATTATTGTATTAGCCATTTGTCAGGTCTCACTGATCGCGCGCTTTCTCGTTCGGCCATTCGCACTTTTTCCTCCTGATAATGAATTATTAATGGCGTAGAGCTATCAATTACGGTTATTACGCGTTAAACAGATGTCTACTCTCGTATGAAATTCGCATCATGCGCGGTGGAATATTCATGTAAGGCTAATTCGAGTTTTCGCGAACAGACTCGGCGAAACGACTCTTGGTACGATTGACGCTTTTTTTCAACTCTCCATTTTTTTCCCGCCAAATTCGCTCGAGCCTTCGAGGAAATTAACGCGCGCGGAGGAATGCTCGTGCTTCACCTAATTAATCTGCTTTATCGTTAACCCTTCTGCATCGAAGGGGGTACCACCGCTTCTACTACTGCTGCTACTACTACTACTACTACTGCTGCTGCTGCTGCTACTACTACGTAATGACCAACTAGCGCGGAGCATTTCAGCCCTAAATTCCCCGGAGTTGCGAGCAGAGTTCATATTTGATCGATCGGCGAACCTCCTCGATTAAGGACGATCGATTTTAATTCGCGCGAAATTCGAGTTGCTCCACGCGTTCGTCGTGTTCCGCCCTCGATCGTTAGATTTACATTAGAGATCGGCGGGGGTCTCTCTTCTTCTACTCTCTCGTTCGTTCGTTCGTTCGCTCGTTCGCTCGCTCCTTGCGAAACGGAGCTATTAATTTCGGAGCAATTATCGCGATGTACAAATCAGTGACGGGCGCATATACGTACCATCATTAATTTCTCGTATTCCTCCTCTATCACGGTCCCATTGTAGTAGCGTTTGTTCGACTTCGTGTCCGGATAGTAAAATCCTCGTTTGCAAATGCACCGATAGCTTCCTCGACGAAATCCTAGTCCGGGTATGGCTACACACTGCAATCAGATATTCCCTGGGTAGAATTTACTTCTGACGCTAAATTTCCCTAATTTACATATCAATCCGCGGTTCTTTGGGCGCGCGGCGCGAACGATCCGCTTATTTTTCCAGAGTTAAAATACGGCGTTCCGCGCAGTTTTGCAAAACAGAGGCAGAGTCGCCGCCACACTATTGTTGTTTTCTCCCGCTCCGTAATTGGTGTTACAGTCGCAGCGTAAAATAAAGCGTTGCATAATGCATCGATTGTAATGTGGCGAGCGATTATACCGCCTGCGCTGTTTCCATCCATAGCATTCGGTCAGTATGTAACTTGTTAACGACTGACTGCCGATTTGGGACAGGCTGTTCGACACACTGCCGTACGAATCCCTAACCATTTGTTGTCCGCCCTACAATGCCGAAACTTTCACGTCAAACGGAGATGCGCGCGACGTGTGTTCTCAGCATGTTTGCCCGGACGGCTGGAATAATTCCCGGAGAATAATGCGCCGTATATCGAAAGGAAGGAATTTCGGAATTCTCGCTTACCTCCGTCGTCCGCTTCTTGCATTTGTCGCTGGCCGCAAATATATTCAGCTGCATCGAGTCCGGTGGCAACGGGCACTGGTCTATGTCCACTCTACGCAAGTCGATATCGATCCCGCTGGTTCCTCTGAGGGCAATTACACGAAAATATTTATGATTTCTCATTGCGAGAGCAATTTCCTTTCTCGCGCCGCTACACGCGTTCGGATCGAGATAATTCGGGGCAGGAGGGAAAGGAGGAAGAGTCGTCGTCGTCGTCGGCCAAAGCTTTTTGCGTTACAATGTCAAGTCGTATCGAGAGGCGGAGAGAGTGGAAAAATATGAATTTTTCCACTCAGAACGCATCTCTCAGAACGGGAACGGGGGCGGGGGCGATAGGGCTTTGGTCTCCCTTTGTTCGACTCGAAGATCCAGACAAATCGCATCGCATCGTCTTCGCGTTAGTTTCTTCCGCGCGATTATCCGATCTTGTAATATCGCGGCTTGAATTTCAAGAACCTGCGTGATCCGCTTAGTTCTCGCGCGCGATGACTCCTCCTACCCCCGTGTTTTTAATATATTCCACCTCCATCAAGACGTAATAGGATACGTCCGCGAAGTTGCAGAAACTTTAGTGGGATTTTCCTGTCAGGAAGTTTCCGGAAAAGTAATTTAATTATTATTTTCGTATTTATGCAACATTGTGTAGTCGGTTTTACAGGGAGAGACTTCCAGGTGTAAAGCCGCATTAAAGGCTTATATTGAAATATTAACTTTTGCACAGCCGTAAATAATGATCGGGCTAAATTCTCTACATACTCGGGTGGAAACTTGCCGTCCGCGGCAAATATCGTAGACAAGGTGTGCCCGACGGTCTTCATTCACGGTCCGCTGCGGTAAAGTAGAAGACGTAAGCTTTTAATGGTAGGGCGACCCTGTCGGCGTTGAATTAAGTCCGACGTCCTATAAATTCTTTAGTGACAGTTGCAAGTAAATTCCGAGCTCGAGGTATCGAAAGTTTACCTACTCCGATGAGAACTGATAGAATGACAACTATCGCATGCTCCTAGAATTGACAAGCCTGTGGCAGAGTGGCAGAGTAGCAAAGCAGCGGGGTGGTAGCACCGAAACTTCAATAGTTGCCGCGCGTTTCGTATTATGGAAAATTTCTCTGGACTGTCAATCATCCGTTGAGTGCGCCAACTATGTTCCTCTTGAAATTCGAACAAATTAAACAAACGACCGATCGACGGATCGACAGGGGAAGGGGGAGAGACAGAGAGAGAGAGAGAGAGAGAGAGAATCAATGTTCCCTCGAGATGCATAATAATAAGATATTAGGTTTCGCGAGTGCGGAATAGAGAAGCCCTGGGGAATTTCCCATGTAAATAGAATAAGACATTCGGGGTAATATGGGGGTGAGAGAGAGAGAGAGAGGAATATTTGGGTGCATTTAATGTAAAAGCCGACTACCGACTGCACGTACTTTATCGAGGATGCTATCAGCTGCTACTGCCGAACGGGTGGAGAGAGAGAGAGAGAGAGAGAGAGAGAGAGAGAGAAGGGTGGGCCCTTCTAATCGACAAAATGTCCCTAGACGCATCAAAAGGAGAGAGGCGAGACTTTGCGGAAATTAAATTCCAGAGTAAACGGACGTCCGGGCTAAAGTGAGGCCGAGAGTAGCGTACTTAAGCGCTTATTGAATTTACGTGAAAATTTTTAATGCGTAACTAATGAACGAATCAATATTTACATAATGATCTTGGAAAGTATTCGTTCAGGCAACCATGAATGAAGGGAGGGTTATCGAGTAATCGGGATGGGGAGGGTTGTAGATATTATCCCGAGAGGCTGAAAAATTACGCTTTCAGTGCAGAGTCATGCTAATGCAGAAGCCAAGGGGAGGCTAAGAATTATGCATCGTGGCTAACGGGCCACGATAACGTTGGTTTGTCCACCCCCGCAAATGGCCGTTCTTATGAATTTTTACAAGAAACGCATTGTCTTTGAACGGAGAAAAGACCGCTCTCCCTCGCCAGAACTATTCGTATATATCATTGAAATTCGTTCGCCCTCCGTGCCTTGCATTCCCGGCCAATCGGAAGTATCCGTTTCCCGTAGCTTCCAGCGGGATTCCCGCTGGCCGGAGCTATTTCCTCCATTTCGTTATTAAGAAGAATTCTCGAGCGGCGGGGTAATATAGAGAATAATCCATTAAATGCATTATCGTTTCGCATATTCTATCGCGGGCTATCACTTAGCCCGTAGCGATCGATCCATTAGTAATATCTTTATTCCCAATAATGATGGGCATACTCGAGCGGTGAATACATTTCCTGTATTAACAATAATCGTATTACGCAATGCTTGGAACTATGATGTTTCGATCAAAGTGTTCGCTGTAACATGCATTATCGGTTCTCGCACTTTGCACGCTCCAATTAAACCAATAAAACGCAACAAAATCATTCGTCGTCCGCCGTACTCTTTTGCGGCAGACCCGTCGCTATTTCTCGAGAGAATTTTGAGGTAGTGCGGGAGGAGGGAGAGGAGGTAGAGTGGCATGGTCCGTCGCTAGCAATTTGTGGTATGCGATGATCCTCCGCTTTGGGACTCTGGCGGAAGCACGTTTCTTACGGAATTGGAGAATTCATGGAGAGAAAAGTAACAAGTTCCCTCTACCCCCGCGAGGGCGGTCGGACGGTCGACCAGTCGACCCCACGACCCCTCGACCCATCGACCCGTCTACTCGTTCACCCACGGCGCACCCTGTCACCGACTGACTTTATTATGACAAATGTCGTCTGCCCGTCCGTCACTCGCACTCTTCCGTGCTCTTTCTCTCTATCTCCGCACCACCCTCTTTCGAGCTTTTATCCTACACGTCCATTTTGCTTCGCTTAATCACACTCTCCTCTCTCTCTCTCTTTATCGCGTATTTCTACCGTTCAATCGTAGAAAAGAGAACGCGGTTGGTTCGTCAGAGGTTTTTTGGAGAGGTTCGTCGATACCGAGGCAATTTGCACTGTTTGCACTACGAATGTCACGTCTCGTTTCATCGCTGGAATTATCGGCGCTGTTTCATTGGAAATTTTGTCGAGTGGGTTTAATGAGGGGTACTTTAGCACCGTTACATCGAATTTATCATAGCGGGTTCGATAGGCTTCCGCACCCCCAATGAGAAGAGAATTTATGACTTTAAGAGTCTAATGTGACTTGTGTAAGTTTGCTCTCTGTCTCTCTCTCTCTCTCTCTCTCTCTCTCTCTCTCTCTCGGGGCTTTCAGTGTTCACAGGATCGGAGATGATCGTTTTATCGCCGCGAAGCAAAAGTCGTTCTGTCCCTCGTTATCCGCGCTGAAATCTCTTCATTTCCGTTCGAATGGATAACGCGTAACGAATGAAAAGATATACGATACAGTTTATAGTTGACTTAAAAGGCCCTCGGTAGCTTACACCGAGTTTGTTGTTTCGAGTCGCGCATCCCCGTTTTCTCTTTTTCTCCGTCTCCCTCTCTATCTTTCCCTCTCCCTCTTTCTCTCTCTCTCTCTCCCACTTTCTCTCTCTTGGCGATGCAGCGGCAACAGCAGCTAACTTTTACTAGACTCGAGAAAATTCTGAATGAGCTTCACGTACCGCTGTAAGTGTCGATGTAATTTTGACTTGCTTCAGTTTCAAACTCGATTTAACCTTTTAGCTGCAAACACTCTATTCGATATAAAAAGTTGCCATGTATTCGGAAAAGTCGCTTGCACGGGGGTCTTCGGAAAATACTACACACACCGTCCTTCCAGGATTTAGTTTGAAATTTCAACTTCCGCGGGAGAAACTTTTTCCACTTGGAAATTTCCTCTCGCGGTGCATGCATACCATTTCGTTTGTCCATTTCGCTTTAACGCGCATTTGACGAATAATCGTAATAACTCATTACAGCAGCCGTAACTTTCTTTCTCGGGGAAAAAAAATATCGTTTGTATTTTCAAGTTTTATCTCGTGCCACGAACTTACCTGCACGTTCCAGAGGTGGTGCACATTTTTACTTTTTCCTCGTGAGCACACAATCCGCCAATCCCGAGTCAAGTGGAACATTCGTGCGTCGCTCTTTCATTTTGGAGCTTAATCATTAGGAGAGTTCAAGAATTCTTACGCGAAGATACGGAAATATCGATCGAGGAGATGATAATTGATTCGGAGAATACGCGTTTCTCGCACTGATCAAAAGCGCAGTTTTACGTTCGCGCAGTAGAAATCCATCATTGTACGCGCAACAAGTTTATACGACATAATATCGTGTTACCGATTATAGAACGTGCGTGGTTCTGGCCAGTACACACGCTTACTCCAGACGTGTTTTCACGCAATACGGGGGTATAGCGTTTCCTGCGAAATGTAGCAACAGTGTAGACGCATCATTAAATTTTGTTTCTAATTACTGTGGGAATACGCGTGAGGAAACATATCATTTCATAAAGCCCCGGGTTAAGAAACTTTCATTATCCGACAAAACCGTTTTTTCTCTCTCTTCTTTCTGCTCTCCCCCTCCCCCTACCCACCCCTCTTCGCTGTTTGTTTTATATCGTCAACCTAGATTTCGCTTGCTTGCATTCGACGGATAAGAGCCTTTTCTTTCTATGAAAAATCTACGTGGCGCATCTAAGTAAAAGTAGCGCTCTCCATTGGTAAGCTCTCTCGTCGATAATGAGCTTACAAACAATTTTTGGTCAAAGTGCGAAACGAACTGCCAATCCAAAATTGACAAAACAGCCCCGGTCTCGTTGCAATTTAATTATGCACGGTAGGGAGTAACAGCGAGGTCTCTCGTACTACATGATTGGAACGATTCGACTAACGTGTGCAACAAGTGCACCGAACAATTCGTTATTTAAACGCGAGGGTGTGCATGTGTGCGCGCGCGTACATTTAAACGGACCATCACCAGAGAGCGATCGTTGCTTTTGCCAGAAAAACTAGAAACTTTTAATTTGATCGCATCCATGGGAATATTCGGTTCGATACGTCTGGGGAAATTATAAGAGAATCTTGTGGAGAGAGAGAGAGAGAGAGAGAGAGAGAGAGAGAGGGAGAGAGAGACAATCAACAGTAGAGTCGTAATGGATGAAATTATTCATATTTTCGAAATGAGGTTTTTGGTGAAAAGTGCTCGATGTACCCTCAGCAGCATCACCACGTTGTACCCGTAAATATTTATGCGACAAAGTTAAAGTCTCAAAGGGAAATAATATCAAAGGATGCGATAAAATAGAACTAGAGTCCCGTCGAGTGGGAGCTCCTTCCTCGAAATTTGCGTCTTGTCTGATAGGCAAATGAAATTTGCAAACTGCCTACGTGACAGAAATCTTTCCCTCAAAAATCTTTCCTCGCGCTCGTCTCGATTTCGTTTAAAGCGCTCCAACATAATGGGGGAAGATGCATCATCGCGTTCTCCTACCCTTCCGGGAATGCGAATGCGATTCGTACTACTGATTCACTTTTCATGCGTTCCATTAGCGGAGCTCTCCTACCGCTATAAAAACTGAAAGCAACTACATCAATTGTTTCCGTGGATTACTCTCGTTGCCTTATGTTTTACCTCCGTTAACGGGCCAGTTCGAGCTACACAGCCGCCCCCGTATTTTTCTTCCCCCCGTCTAGATCCCTCGCAAAATAGTTTGATAAATCGCGACAGAAATTCCCTTTGAATTACTTTTGCCTCATTGCCGTGACGCGTTAAACTCGCAAAGTTCGAGCGAACGCGAAATGACTCCGCCGTTTAAATTTAGCGACGGACTTTTACGCGGGCGCACGTATCTTTTCCTGAAAAAGATTCGCCGTGCGCTCGGAACTCGTTTCGCAATATTTATCGGAGATTACCGGGGGATTGGGGAATCCTCCTTCTTATCCACCGCTGATATGAATTATTGCCGGTTCAATTAGCAGTTTCTCGCGTTGACGACTTACCGCAATCACGGTGCTGTTGCCAACTCTCTCTCTCTCTCTCTCTCTCTCTCTCCGTGATTTCCACTCCCTTCCCATCCCCGGTGACGCTCGAGTAAATTTATAACGCGTATGAAAACATAATTTTAGCCTATTGAGTCGGTCGCCGGAGTCTGAAAAATATTTTAAGCTTCTCTCTCGCCTCTCGCGGCAGGAGTGCTTTCAAATGATTTTCGCTTCGCTGTATTTGGAAATACTCCGTTGGACTCTGTGGCAGCAGGCCGCAATCCGCAATCCGCAGATTAAATTCTGAATGACTTCAATACCGTGGGAAGAGTGTACAAATTTTGCGATAACTAGGGCGTTTGGATTCCGGGAAAGTCCTGCTACCGGTGTGCTGGCCCGTTACTGGAGTATCGTTAAAGAGAATTCCGGGTGGAGGATCTCTCTCCCTCTATCTCTCTCTCTCTCTCTCTCTCTCTTCATCGCGACATTTTCTCGAGTAAAACGCGATGCGGAGCACGACGTTCCCATACGGGATCCTACAGTTGATGCGGAAGCAACTCGCTACGATATCGGACACCATAACGATAAGCCAACGTGCTGAAGCTGCGGATAAAGGTGCATCATCTTACTTTTCGCGATCAGCCATTTGATTTTACGAGGTTCTGTCGCATAACGCGGTCCGGTCTGCATCCATGAACCGTCTTCATTCCGAAGACGATATTTTCCAAACACGAAAGCTCGAATCAGGAGCGGCTTTCTCTCAGCCTCTTCTCGAGTGCTCCTCTTGCTTTTCCTCGCACTTTTTCCTTCTTTTTCCTTCGACTGACTTGCTAAGAACATCAACAAAGCTTCGGCTTGATCCCTTCTAAGCTCCAGCAGAACCAGTCAGCTTTTTTCGATGCTAAGGATATCCGCTAATGGACCACGTGAAAAGTAAATCATTTCCAATTGAACCCGATTTTGCGATTTGCGATTTACGATCCGATTATAAAAGTACCGCTGCTACTCCCTTTCTCAGGAAACACATTGCTACATTCTACTTAAATTTACAAGTTGCGCGATGATCCCCCTTCGTCGTGCGCGTTGTCGCGTTGCACGAGGAGAACACTAACGCGCGATTCTCCGTTGATTTCCAGTGGAACGCGCGTAGCTATTAATTAATTATACTTTTGCGAGCGCAAATCGCGTGATCGTGGTTTTCTAATGGATCTCGCAAATATCGGAAAATCATCGTTATTGGCACTGACGTGGGATATATAATTATTTTGACACGAGTGACGTGGTATCCTTCGATTATTAATTGAAATTGGCATAAATTCTTGGTAATTTGCTTGTAATTCGAATTTTCAATCAGTTAGAAGAAAATTGATGTATATCGGGGTATAATGGAATTTAGAGTTGGGTGATTTGAATATTGGAGTCGCCCGGTTAATACGCGATTCGAATAGTCGCGGTCAAGCGAATCTCGATGAACGTCGATCGATCCACCGAAATTAAGCCGCCTGCCAAACGAAAAAGGTCGCCGGCAAATCTCTGGTCGCTCGTTTCAAGCAAACGCGAAATAAACGAATCGATGCCCATAAATCCTCATTATCACAGCTATCTTCGCGAAGCCAATCGATTTGCTTCGGCCCGTTGCGAGAAGCCTAATGGAACTTTTCCTAAAACGCTAACCGATCGCCGACGATTAATCCAAGAAATTAATAGTAGCCGAACCCTCGTATTTCCACCGTCACCCCCAAATAAGCTCAGACGCAGCGAATGTAGAGTCTCTCATTACAAATTGCTTTCCGATTCGCCAAGTCGAGTTTAAGGATCGAGTTTCAGAGCTTGCTCCTGCCATTGTGCACAGCTTACACATCGGGCCCTTATTTTTTGCCAGTATTGTGCGCGAGCTCGTGAAACTACCAATCAAGCGAGAGCCGGGCTTCCTGAATCCACTCGGAGAAAGAGCTTTAATTTCCTCCTCTCTTGAGCCGTTAAATTAGTCCGCACTGAGCTGAAAGCTGGCAGCGGAAGGACAACGCGAGTCTCGCCGAGAAGATAAATCGAAAGCAAATAAACACGCGGAGAGCGAGAGAGAAACTGAGAATTCTGAAACGGCTGACAGCCTCGGATTTATTCGCGCGATATTCAAAGCGCGTCGCGCCGGTCATCAACTACGATCGAGAGAACGCTCGGACATTTTAATGGGTTCCCCGTTATTGCGTTTCTTCCCGCGATCGGCATTGTGCGCAAAACGCTCTGTATCGAAATTTATTGGATTTAATTTCAGCGGAAATACCACGGCGAAACGCCGAAATACCAGAAATAATACGCGTCTGAATAATTTTCTTCGCGAGTCGCTCGCACTTGGAGTCGTCGTCGTCGTCGTCGTCGTCGCCGTCGTTGCATACCGCGTCAACCCCGTCCCCACCCTCGGTCCTTCTTCTCTCCGGCCTATGCAGAGGGTTGCGCGACCTTCGCCAAGGAAAATGATCTTTTTCCACGGTGATTTACTCCCTCCCTCCTTCCTCTTCTCGCTCTACGCGGGAAAAAGCGACTTTTCAACAAGTTCATTAACTGGAGAGAGGAGCAGTGTCAATGCCCGAGAACAGTTCCGAGTCTCTGGTGCCTGCGCTAAATTTTTGGATGGGGTAGAATCTCGATGTCATTGGGTCGATAAAAATAAAGCGACAAAACCCTAATTAATTTCATGGCAAAACATTAAACACACGTCATAAATAGAAGAGGAAATGCATCGAGTAAATTATAAATCGAGGAAATTAATGATGTTATGATTTTCATTTAGCAGCCAGCCGATATATAATGTTGGGGGGTAAATGGAGCTTATTTAAATATTACGGTGTGCAGGAATTATTCAGCAGTGCGGTGGATATTATTTTTAGCCCTGGGCTTAGAGAATTCTATTTCTAACGAGGTACAATTAAATGGTAGAATGACGGCGGCTGCACTTTAATGTCGGAGCGACCCTTAGAAACGAGTGGGAGACCATTGTCAATTGTATGGAAGGTCATTATTGTAATTATGAACCGTGTAAATGTTGACAGACACGAATGAAATTTTGATTATCGCCCTAATATTATCCACCCCCGTTCGCCAATCAATATTGTTACTATATTAATAAACGTTTCCCATTACTACTTAATTGGTTCACGTTTTGGTCTGGTTGTGGTGCTCGCTCGAATAGATCCGGGATCGTTTGGGGATAATTTCGGGTAGCTGAATGGTCTTATCAAGTAGACACATTAACATATTAAATGACAAGCTTGATTCTGGGACTCATCGGCATTTCGCTATCGATTCTTGATTTACAGGTATTACCGTGGGCCGATAAACAAATTTCCTCCGAGCGGATATTACATTTTTCGGATAAGAACTCTCTCTCTCTCTCTCTCTCTCTCTCCCTCTCTCTCCCTTATCCGTCTCACTCACACTTGCATCTCTCTCCACTTCCGTTAGCGCGTACATACTGTGTATGAAGGGATTAAGCTCGTCAATCGGCTCTAGCTTCACGTCAACCTTTACTCACTCCTAATGCTATTCTATTGGAAAGCACTGGCTGCTGCATGCGTGGATCGATTCAGCTTAGTTTGTCTTTGTCGACTATGATGAACCGCGATCAAAACTCGTCGAGGCTCTATTTTTTTTTATTTTTTTTTCTTCTTTTTCTCTTCTCTTTTCCTTCCTCCCTACTCTACTTTTACGATGTGAATTACTTTAATCGTGTAAGCAGTAAATAAGATCTTCCTTCCCACTTCTCCCCATTTTCTGATCTACTCTCCTCCTCTACTCTGCTCCTCCGGATTCCTTCAAGATTCTTTCTTCCTTTATCCTCTCCCACGGAATCCATCCGCCTTCCGTGTCTATCAATCATAGGTTTATAATGAAAACTCTGCTTTCCAACTTGGAACATTTGCAAATATAATCGTGGAGATTGATTACTTTGTTTTCCCAAAATTTATGGCCAACATTTCTCAAGATGTGATACTTCCTATTCGGGATTGATGACTATTGGATTAGTTATTGAAATTTGGATGATGACGGCTATTAGAATATTCGTGTAAATCATTGATTTCTATTAGGGCTCTACTTCTACATGCAACTGTCTTCCTAAGCGTTGCATGATTAATACAAACTCAACTATCGATTGTAGTTTCTACTGTTAAATCATATACTTATGGTCTAGTATTATATCAGTTCGACGAACTGCCTGAATGAGGATCGATTAATTCCAATTTCTGCTCGTCGATAGTTAGAGCATTATCTATCCATTGTGCGCGAACGGATGATACGACAATGGAGAACGCCACTCGAATACCTTGAAAGGGACTTTTTCACTCTCTCGACTAAAATCCACGAAAATATCAATCGATACGCATCGATCGCGCACACTTTAAGGATTTGATACGCATATATTACGGATCGTCATTGTCCATTGATTAATTTCGTTAAATCCGCGGAATCTCAATAGCGAAGCATTCATCGGTCATCGCTCATCGTTCATCGCTTAATCGCGTCGCAATCGATGTATTTCCTACGAAGCAAATTAAAAGGGGGAGAAGACAGGGGGATGATATCGCGTTCTTCGTGGTAATCGGCTTAATCGGCTAACTCCCGTGCGACTACTTTCTTGCTTGTTTTTCAGGTAGATTTATTATCTTATTTTATAGGTGGATTTAACAGCTTGCGCGGAAATTCATTGAATTATTTTAAGCGAGCACTTGAACTCTCGGATAGTGGACGAGTTCTGCCCCAAATGTAAGTAGGTTCTTTGTGTGCGTCAGCGTCGTTACGGACATCCTTAAGTACAATCACTGCATGCTGCAAAGCAGGACACTTTTTTCCACGTTAGCTGCCCAACAACTCAATGTAAAAGCGCGATTGTTTTTTACCAAATAGACGAAAGCATTTGCGCATGTACCACCGCGCTCTACTTTTACCAGAAGTCACAAAAACAATCGTATTTACGACATTGCCCCGATGACTTATGTTTCGCCTCTGCTACTTAACTTAACTTTTATCTTGAGCGAGCGGAGCGCGGGAGACCTTTAACTTTTGTCTAACGCGATTTCTATTATCATTTTTCATCGAGTCCGCAAGTGCCCGAGTAGATTTAAAGCGATTAACTGCATTGTGCGAATGAACTTGATTTACTCTTATTCTTAAGTAGGGAATATCCTGGTGGTTTATCGTACCCTCCCTTCCTCGTCCCACACCCCGGTGAAATATCGTCATTTTATCTAGTTCTATTTTTGAGTCACTAAATTGTCGAGGAAACCTTTGCAAATATAGAAAGAGCATCGATTTAAGTGTCACTCCGCAAGGAGGCCAAGAAGATGAGCCAAAAATATGGTGACCTTATAGATTTACCATATCGATCAAAGTTTTTTCGCGATTTGGATTTGCGCGAGGGCGCAGTAGCTGGTTGCCAGCCTTCTTAATCCAATTTGTCCGGATTACGCGTAGAAGAATTGTTCTTGGTCGATTCGTCATCTTACTGCTCGCTCTAAATGATCAAAGAACTTTTCGTTTTTTATTTCTCGTTCGTTTTCTCATTTTGTTATTGAAAAGCAGTCAAAATAAATCACGCTATAGAAGTTGAATCGTTAAAAAGGCGTTTTTACTGGTTGCTCGTAAAAATAGGAGAAAAAAAACACACACACACACACACACAAACTTCACTTTCCTGTAGAGAAAATTTCGGGTTTTCACCAAAACTAATGCACGAGTCGCTGTTGGACGAAAGTTATCGCTCCACAAATCAGCTTTGAAACGAACGCTTTAACGATGGCCATCAAAATTCATTTGTTGCTTTGCATTTCGAAATGGATTTATGACATAATACATATTTTTTTTATATGTCCTTTTTATTATGCTTTCAAGGAACGATACTTTTTACTAGGCTAATTCCGCGAAAGTATCTGGAAAATTCAATCGCCCATTCGGATTAAACAAGCAATTAGCGCATACTCTGTACACGCTGTATCGTAATTCGCGAAATGTTAACCGTGAAAGAGAGAAGAAGGGAAAAAAGTAAGCAGACGCTACTACAAAAATGTAGAGATCCTACGCGGAGATCGTACGTAAGAACAGTGCGATGATTGAATCTTTGTTCATCGCGCACGTGTGTTAAAAGCGAATATCGGCCACGAGCATGGCCCAAATGACAGCGTCACCTGTGAACTAGTTCAATTAAGCTAATGCGTCCACTGATCCCTGACTAACTATAAACCAAGTATTTAGCAGCAACGCTCCGTAATTAGCGTTATCACTTTTCGATTTTTCCACGAAAAAATAGCGGAGAGTCTAGCGTGTTCTCCGAAAAATAATAATTCGTCATATTTGACGCGTTTCGTTAGAGGCCTCTGAATTCATTAGGCCAAGGTGGGCATTGCCCCTTACTATTTCCTCGTTAATAGATCTTATCTAGCTTTTGAGAAACCAGTATAGAGCGAGTGAGAGATAGGGAGAGAGAGAAGGAATTGATTAAGCAAGGACAGCTTCGAGGTACTTTGAAACGCGATAGACTCGAGGATAAGGCTTTCACCGTTGTAATGGTGGGATCTTTGAATTCTTATTAGGAAGCAGCGCTCCTTCCGTCTCCGCTGATTAAAGTGACGAGAGTGGAGTGGATAAGCCAGGCTTGTCGCAAATGTGTCATAACTATTAAGCGTTAAGTAGGCTCGAATCGTACGCATCCGAAATGCTCGAAACCGACTCCGAGGGACTTGCGTGAACGTTATTCAAGGTAACTAACTGAAAGTTAAATGAAATTAGCATGCAAACAAAGATCGCGGTATCCCTCGGGGAAGGAGTGAGGGGAGGAGAGGGAGGGAATTAATAAATAAATAAATGAGGGAATAAATCCAGCGATACGCTTGCTTGCAAGGGTGGAATAAAATAAGGAATGCTGGTCGGAGGGTGAAGGGGAGGGGGGAGGGGGAAGCAGCTCCCAATGAAAAAGCGGAAACTCCCGGGATCCTGCAGAATTAACGAACCAGTCGACTTTGTCGAGTCTGGCAAAACGCTTATAAAAGTTTAACGAGAGCCGAGTCCTGTATGGTAGGAGCTAATGCATACAGCCACCTAGATGTTCTCCCAACATTACCACATCACATTTTTATCCCGGTCTGGAAACTTGCTACTTTCCTCGGTTCTCCGCTCGTAAAGTGTAGAGCTCTTTTGAGAAATTGCGACAAATTTTCGGTGACACCTTGATGATCGCGCACACCCTCGGGTAATCGTGATTTCTCCAGGTTTCTCGCCAAGTCATTGGATACTTGCGAAAGCTTGCTTCGCGTCCCCTCGAGATTCGCTCCATCCTCCCCTCCCCCCGTTGACAAACGGAGAACCGAAAGCTTCGGATTCGCCGGCTCCTAAGCGACTATTGGTGTTTTCACGCGCAACTTGCGCTGCCTCCGGCCCAGCTCTTTATCGGCCCGCGCCATGCACGCTTTTCGCACTCACGTTGCACGTTTATGGCTCCGCTACCGCCGGTACACACCAGTCTTTCTCCCATTTACTCCGATTTATCCCTATAGTCCTTCTCTCTCTCTCTCTCCCCATCTCTCTTTTAGTTCCTTTTTCCCCTTTCTCTTCCTCTTCCTCTTCCTCCTCCTTTTCCTCCTCCTCTTCCTCCATCTCCTCTTTCTCTTCTTCTTCGACAGCAACTTCGCAATTTTCTCACCGCGCGATAATAAACCTGCGCGCTTTATATTCCTTGTAGCTCCCGGCCCAGGTTTTATTACCGAGTGTGAAATTGTTAACTTGCCCGGCCAAAGGCTCGTTTCTCTTTAAACGAGTCTTCAATTCCAATCGTCCCCTCGCTCTCTTTCCGCTATCGCGAGTCCTGTGTGTGCTCCTTCCTGCCCTGCCCTGCTCAATGCAGATTATTTGTTTAAGCACACTCGGACCAGAAATATCCGGCCTGAAACTCCGGAGCCGGAGACTCACGGGAGAGAGCCGTAATTATTTCCATTATCGCGACGATAATTTAACTGCGCGCGAAACGCCGACGTATCGTCCGCGATTTAGTTTCCCCCGCTGAAATTATATCTCGACGATTTGGCGGGACAATACCGCTGGCTTTTCTTCGGTTAAAGAGATTACACGCGTATTCGCATGTGTGTGTATGTGTGTGTGTATTTAGAGCAGCCTGTATTGGGAGCCCTTATATTTCGCCGCTGTAAAGTTTTAAGCGTCAATTAAAACTTACGCATCGCCTTAAAGCTATCTGATAACCAGCCACTGTTTTATGAACGGCTACAATTTTTATCCATATGAAAATATTGTCGACGGCATAAAAACCTTTAGATACTCGTAAAATTCTTTTTAGTGCATTAGGCAAGAGCGAGAAGGGGTTGGAGGACGGAGCAAATTACCATTATTTAAATTGACACCGTTCGCTATTCTCGATATTGGCAAAACCGCCGGAGGGGGAGGGGGGGGTCTCGCGTGGGGAAGAGTGGAGAAAAGGGCTCCGGTTTCTTTGCAATAATCCTGCCATTGTAAGCTGCCGGCGAAACACAGAGCTCGAAATTCAAAGTTACGACTGACAGCTTGAAAATACTCAATTATTCGCCCTTATGGAATAACAATCAAAGCCCTCTCAGGCTTACATATTCATGAATTATAGAGGAAACAATGCAAATAATTCCACGTAGCTGAAATTAACATCGCGCCCTGAATTCTAATTGAAATAATCGTCATTGATCTCGATTCGACGACGACGACGACGATGGTTCTCCCGGCTGAAATTAATCGTTGCTCGTCCGTGTGTCGCACTTCTTAAAAGGGTGTGGTGCACTCGCGATGGCGTCCCCACGTGCACGATAGTTCCAGGATGCATCGGTCAATCCGCGATAGATTGTATCGAGCGATAGCCTTAGGCGGAGGAGCGACTCCAGCTGGAAATTTTCTCACGGTCTTTTTTCATTGGACGTCGCGTCACTTCTCGATGCCAAATAAAAAGGAGGGGGATTAAATCTTCTCCGAAGAAAAAGCTCTCGAGGGAGAGAGAGAGAGAGAGAGAGAGAGAGAGAGAGAGAGAGAGAGAGAGAGAGAGAGAGAGAGAAGGGCAGGCAGGTTGTGGGAATTATGCAACATCGCGAGGCGACTCGAGCATTTTGCTCGCACCAATCTACATTGGAATAGGAACTGCTCGACGTCGACGACGACGACGACGACGACGACGACGACGGCATCGGCGTCGGTGTCAGTGTCGACGTCGGTGGCTGAAAGTGCCGTGGGGACGAAATTCTGTCGCTTCGCGGTGTCTGGTCTATCCCGTCGGTTTTGTCAACGCGGTGAAATGGATCCCGCAAGCTTGCGGTTGATGCAACCAGCACAAAGCATCGAAATTCTAGAACCGTTAGTATCGACAAACTGAGAATCGAGATCGCTCCGCTTCCTTTCACAGGTCTGTATTTTTCTCTCCTAAACCGCGGGATTATCGCATCGCCGCGTGCCTGTCTCTCCTCGCTCGACTCTACGTTAGCATCGGCGGCTGACGTAGGGGGAGAGAGACCACCCACACCCATACCCACTTTCCCCCTTTCCCCTTGTCATTTTCTCCAAGATTAATAACGCGGCCAAACTAATAATCATTTTTCTATCGATACTCCTCGATCGTTAAAAAACTCTTACTCTATTTACTACATTAAACTCGTCTGATAGGATCAATTTATGTTGCGGAGAGATTAATTATCGTTGCTTCCATTGAAGCAAAGGAAAATTAGTTTGTAACGAGAACACTTTTTGCTCCCGTTTTTCATTGCTGGGAATTTCTTGAGAAGGGATGGAAGTTACTTTCGTTAATATACAGCGGGAGGACTAGAAGATACGTTGACCTTGGAATAAGCTAGTTTATGTGAGCAAAGCTGCAAAACCATATTGCACCATTAAACGAGCATCTGCATCGAACGTGTTTAGCCTCGAATCTAATGTAAAACCGCTTAGGGCGCGCAACATGCGCAATCGGAACTTGTCTGGAACTTTTCTCGCGCAAAAACTCTAGAAACGCGCCGGGGGACTTTCCACTCACCTGTGGACCTTGACAAATGGCATTAGGTTCCTCTCCTCCACTCCCGTTACTTTCATATTTATCTCCACGAAAACACCACCATTTTCCAGATTAGTGGCCACGCGTGTTCTGCCGCGGCACACCTTCGAGAGATACACTCGCGTGTGTTACACGTGGGACCACTACCACTCTGCTCGTCTTTCGGAAGACTACTCTCGTCGGTGATATATAAATGTACTCTACTGATAAAACCGAAATTACCGATGGAAAGACGAAAATCATAATTCTTGAACTCTCGAAGACGTAGCGATGGAGCCTTTATCTTCGAACGGAGAAAATAAACCTGTCTATTAGGGGAAATCGTCGAAATCATCGAAAATTTTCCCCGCTGGCTCCGCTTTGAATTTGATGGGATTACGCTGAATTTCAGCTAATTCTAAGAATTCCATTATGAATGTCCGAGAAAATTATAGTGTATTTCCTGCTCCCTCCCGCCCCTCCATCCGTGCAAAGCTTCAAATTCACGTCTAGTTAGTGGAGATTAATAATTTCAGGCACGATTCCGAGGGTTGTTGAAATTTCAGTTTGTACGCTGTTGCCGAACCTTTTGTCTATAGAAATTAATTTCTACGCGAAAGATTTAATAATGATTCCACGTTAAATTTTTTAAGGTTCTTAGAGCGAAGGACGACTCTCTCCGTAGTGGAGAAGGTGGATGGGGAGGAGGAGGAGGAGGAGGAGGGATGAACTTGCGTGCAACAAATGAGAAAACAGCAAAGTTTCGCGTGTAAATTCCCTTTGATCTTTGAACGTTTCCAACACGTCAGTGCATTCATCGATAAAGTGCGAGTCACTTTAGCTTTACATACTGCACTCGTTGTACTCGATGTTTCCCCGAGAAACACAGCACCGGCTAAATAAATACGAGATGGATTTTCTTGTAACAAATAGAAACAGTTTTGTTCTACCTCACGCGACACTTTGCAATTTTCGTTGAAACTCGACGCTTTTCCCTAAACCGACGCGTGGACGCTGCCCTTTAAAGAGTCCGTTGTTTCGCGTAAATCGTAAATCAAATTCCCTATTAATTTTACCACGACTCTCTGCTCCCATTTTCCTCGCTATTTCACTTATAAATAAGCGTCTCATAATTATTCCGCAGAAATATTCTTTTTTCGCGCAATTGCCGCTTTTGTCGCTCTCTCGGCGACTCTTCACTTTTCTCTTTAAATCAGAAATTGTTTTTTTTTCTTTTTCAAAAAATCCACTGGGGAAACACAATCGTCTATTTGCTTTCGCACTAAAGTCAACGAGGTTGCGATCGATCGCGATTAATTCGGTTATCCTCATCGAAGGTTTGCCTTCGACCTGCGAGCTGCGACGGAAGACACGCTCTTACTTTCATCCGATGCAACATCTTCTCACTATCCAATCAAGACTTAATTCGTGTTCTTCGACTTCCGATAGACCAGCACTCGTGTCTCGTAGCCATTAACAGTGTAATTTAATTAACCGAACTCCTTGGAGCCCGCTTTGTACGGTACACCTGTTTGTCTTACTACGAGTATATGGAGTGGAAGCCCCGGAGGGTTCCTCGAGGATACATCTCCACCTTATTACCGCGTTTTATTCGCTGCTCACATTTTATTGGGGCCAGGGAACCTCGTGGAATCCACTGGCTCGGAAAACGGCCCCAAATCAACTCGGATCAGAAATAAAGTTATTAGCTTGACGAAACTTCGCCTCGCGACTCTCTGATAGCCGATAACTAGTAACTCTCGCGAAAACTCTCAAAGTTCCATGCCGCTCTCTCTCTCTCTCTCTCTCTCTCTCTCTCTCTCTCTCTCTCTCTCTCTCTCTCTCTCTCTCTGTCTCTCACTTCCATTCCCTTTTTGGATTTGCCAAAGGAATTACGTAAGCGACGACGAGAATCCTCTGGTCCACCGTAGCGAGCGAACAATGATCATCCCCCTCGCAATATGCTCCGGGTTTCTTCCTCCCATCCCCCTGCCCCTCTCCCTCATCTCGCGATGTCGCACATTGATCGCACTCCACGGGAAGCGTGTAGGTGGAAACTGGATTTTTTTCTCCGGAATTATCCAACGAGAGGGATATAAGTGCGATGCGTTGCTGCGGTGCTGCTTTGCCTATAAAATAGAAATTTCAGCGGAGACACCTTCGAGCTCTCCTCTCGTTCCAATCGCTTCAATCTGATTTATCACTTTGAGTCTTGAAGCGCACCTTCGTCGACCTCGACTTCCATTGCTGAAAACTAGATTCGGACCCATCTGTTACGTCATCAATTGATAACAACGACACGTCGGTTAACCCAGTTCGCGAATGAAGGGAATAATTTTGAAATAAGAGCGGCGCTCTCGCGAGTGTTTTTTCAGCGCCCTCCCGTTTTCGTCTCACGAGTGTTTCCGCTTTGTCCGCCGCCACCGTTTCTCGATTTATCGAGAATCAAGACGCACCTCTCACCTATCCCCCGGACAAAATTTCAGCAGAGATTGCAATTACAGAGCTACCGCGACCATCGCGTCTTTCCCTCAGTTTGGATTCCGAGTGTTCATCCACGTCTCTCCCATAGTTTCTTTGAAATCGTGTCTTTCTCACCCCCTCGCGTCTCCTCGTATCAAACGGCAAATTTCCGGTGACAAAATCGGAAAGAATAGACAAGGGCTGGCTTGACCCAGACTCGCTGTATTAAAGTGCTTTATCGGGATACGTGACCTCGAACCTCCGCGGGGCTGATTCCCCAAGAGCGAAACACGTGTAAACCTCCTTCGCTTGTTTCCTCCTCGCGCGCACTTGCTCCTCTTACACTCGCAGTAACTCACTCGCTCTACTCGCTCTCTATTCTCGCACATAAGTATTGCATGAGTATCGAATATATTCGTCCGTTCCTCCTGGGCGCAAGTTTTTAAAGCTGGCGGGTTTCTTAGCTGTTCGTCTCAACAACGCGGGGATTCTTCACACGTTCCGGGAACGGATTGCACCGTGGAAAATACTCGAAACTCTCCACTCAGCTTTCTATTTGGAAATCATAGCCTTCCACGGGGTATAGAGTACGTAGCTGCACTGTGACCGTAACAATAAAGCTCCTGTAAACACGCGCACTCGATTTTTTCCTCTATTGAAACATTGCATCCTGTGACTCGTAAACAGCGTTCCCCATAGAATTGCGTAGCTTCTCTCTTTTTTTTTTTTCGCCCCTCCCTCAGTCCAAAATCCTCCGGAGGATTTCGTAGCTCAACGAATTTTCCATGACACGGCGAAACCTTGCGAATCTATCGGGTAACAAATCGCTCGCACCTCCCGCCCCCCTGCCCCTCGGGGCTGTTGTATAACTCTGTAAGATAACGGGACCATCGAGGATCTTAATTAAAAGCTAAATGGGCGAAAGCTCCGTCAATAGCAGACTTTTTTACGGACGAGCGAGAATTTGGGACGAGTCTCTATTTATTCGAACGCGATGATGCTCTGGTTCCCGGCGAAGGTCGGAGTATCGTTCACAGCTGGTGCTCCCTCGAGAGAGAGAGAGAGAGAGAGAGAGAGAGAGAGAGAGAGAGAGGAGAAAGGGCCACGCGTAATTGCAAATCCAATAGGCCGCGATACGCGAGCCGGGCCCATAGCTGTCAAGGACAGAACGTTCCCGCGTACCTGGGCCGAGGGAGCCAATCGTAAAAGAAATTACCGCTCGAGACCCTCCGAGCTGCTGATTATACGGGATGGCCCTTCGATATGTAGGACACGCGGTAAACTCCTCCTCGCCGGGGGTTAATTCGCCCCGGACAAGCGTGGGACAGTCATGAATTACTCATAGCTACCGCGTGTCCGAGACGCTCGTGATCGAGGACACTTTTATGGCATGGCGATGTCACCACTCGAGCGCGTCAGCTTCGGCAGTAAAATTTCGTAAGACTTGAAAAAACGAAAGGAGAACTCCTTTCAGTGATTTTAAGGGTATTTTCCAAGGTTCCAGCCGACTCGTGTTTTCATAGCTCACTCGCCACCCCTCACCCTCCGAATACGGTTTTTAAAAGAGTTTTACAGCTCGACTGGCGCGAGAGTTAATTGCCGCTCAGCTTTATTTGTTAGGATTGCAGAGAGGAGGAAGAGCAGGAGAGATAGAAAGAGAGAGAGGGGGGAGGGGGAGAACGCAGTTCGTGCTCGAAGCTTCGTTTAACTTTTGACTCGGATGATCCGACGCGGCTCGATTGATATGCGATCCTGGCACAATCGGAGCTTTCGCGATCATTAAGTAACGGCAGCTCGTTAGAGCGAGCAGCAGCAGCAGCGGCAGCAGCAGAGGGTGAATTCAGCCCCTGCAAGCAACGAGCTCCGAGCATCACTAACGGCACCCGATAAGTACGAGTCGTGGTGGCACGTGCAACCAGAAGGTCATTAGCCGAGATACGAGTTACCTTGGTTCTCACGAGTACGCGATATACATGTCCAGGTTGTGCAGGGCCAAGTGAATTTATCCTCGACACCCCCTGCACCTCGTCCCGCACCAGTACACACCCCGTCCCCCGTCGAGGAAAGGAAAAATCCACTTATCCCCGCAGCAGGTTTCCCTCTATTTTCGAGCTTAAACGCTTCAACGAATTATCTGCTCGAGAAGTGTTAGCGGATCCAATTTATAATCCGGTAACCGTGAGTTTTGGCACGGGTCACTGCGTCGCGCATGCTATCAGGAGTTCTCGCTAAAACCCTTAACGAGCGGCGGGACGCCAGCGTCGCGACGCCCACCATCTTTGGCCGAATCCGTCGCTCGTGAATTACGTCGTCTCTCCCCTTCTTCCCGCCTCTCGTCTTCCTCGTGCTCCAGCGGGCGTTCGTCGGTCTCGTCGTCAGTCGTGTTGCGGAAACGGGAAAACCACTCCCCCCTCCCCACCTCCCTTCCGTTGCGAGGGTTTTCCTCCAAAGAGGAAGATCTCCCCTGACCGCTGCAATTTTCTCCGTGTGTTCTCGTGGGCTATTAGTAACGCGGGGTCGAATGTTTTATAACGAAGGGATGTTTTTCCTTGAATATTTTAGTAGCGGCCATCGGAAGAAAACCCAATGCTTTTACCGCGTTCTTCCCCAACGGGATTTCGCCTGAGAAATGGCGACTTGGACAATTAGTTCCAGCGGGATGTACCTACGTGCACGCACACACGTGTGGAGCATATACGGATGACGGCTCTTAGTATCGGTCGTCGGGTCTTCCCCGCTTACGCGTCCCTCCCACTGGAGATTACGCGAGCTCGCGTCTAAGAGTGAACTTGACAGGGTTTTTAACGGGCCACCGGGGTTGTCGGGGCTTTGAGGCGCGCCAGAGCGTACGACTCTCCTAAGCAGCAGCGCATTAACGTCTCGCCATAATTAATGCGCAAGGGACACGAGGATTTCTCTGAAGCACACCTGTAAAATCCAGTTTTTTACAACTGGACGCGTCGCGGCACCGCGCGATCGCGTACAATTTTCTCGGAAGCTCCAAGTTTTACCGCCGATCGACTCGAAGATCGCTCGCTAAAATATGCAAATCTCCCGGTTCCGAAGGTGATAACCCATCGAGATTTTTGAATATTCTCCGGAGATCTATCCCCGTGATGAGTCCTCGCGACGAGCGTGTCTTTGTGTGTGCGCTCGCGCGCGCGACGTATTTGAAAATTCGCGCTCGGACCTCTGCTGTATTTGCTTCGTAAAATTTCAGCCGAAGGTTAAACCCAGCCGGTCTAACGGCAAAGCGGATCGCGCGAAGCAGTTGAAGTAATCCCGAATAGCGAGCTGTTGGTTTAGAATCGAGGTAGCTTTCATGCGCGCGCGTGCGCGCACACACACACACACACACACGTGCGGACTTGTCACGTTAAGCCGATTCCGGCAGACTGATAATTCGCAACTTTCGAGCAAACTGTCTCGAAAATCTATAAGGCGACAGAGGGTCCGTCGTCGCGTGGCGATGCGGCGAGAAAACTTGAGAAGAGGAGCGGGGGAGGAGAGTGGGTCCTCGAGGTAGTTTCGACCGGGTCCCGATTATTTCGCTTGGCCAGAGAGGAGGGTGCTCGGACGAAACACGCAAACGCGCGCATTCCGATAAACGATAATTGACAAAGCGACAACATTTCGGAGATAATCCAGCGCTGTCATTGAGCCGGAACGCCAGTCAGGTACCGTCTGCCCATTTCCCGCGTCAATTAGTCCCCAAACGGCTAAGCACGCCAAGCACGTAATGCCGTTTACCCACTTTGCCGGAGCCGGAGCTGGAGAGTCGCAGCCAGACTCAGAACCGGACTGGAGTCGGAGCACTTTCTTCCTGTCATTCGGAAAGTGAACCTCGTTGGATTAGAACGCGACTAACGCTCCAACAACCACGTGTGGCCAGTTCCTACCAATATTGCAATCGGTGAGGTGTCTCCGCGCGTTACTTTCGTTGTTACGCTCGTGTCGCGCTTCAACGTAAGAGCACTGTGTGATATTTATGGTGATAATCGCCGCTGCTTCGAAACTCGCGACATTTATCTTCCCTGACCGAGTAATTGGCTCGACAAACGTCATTATCGGTATAACGCGCGCCGAACAATCGGATATTCCGACGACCGATTACTGCGGAACGTCGCTGTAACGTCTCTCCGTCTCGCTCTCTCTTTCTCTCTCTCTCTCTCTCTCTCTCTCTGCTACTCTTTTTCTACGTTTCCGAGCGTTTTCTCTCTTTTCCCGACGTTTTACTCTCGGCGAGACCGAGCGAGAACTTTGCCGACATTTTGCGCTTGATAAAATTATTAGAGCGTGATTAATATAGAAAAATAAAGTCGCTCGATAAGAGGGGAATAATGAAAATACTCGAGAGCGCGATAAAATCGGGTGGATCAGACAACAATTGGCAATTTCCCGGTAATGTTATCTTCCCGAAGCAGCTCGGATTAGACAGGCTCCCGTGCAGTTTGCTTAATGTGGAAAATTGCGAGGAAATTTCCGGTAGATCTTCCCTCGTTCGCTCCCAGTTTCGATAAGAACTTTGCGCTGACATTGATTCCTACGCCGATCATATCCGCACGACTTTTTATGTCGCTCGACGTGTGCCAAAGTTACACTCGAGCCTCTCTCCCTCTCTCTCTCTCTCTCTCGCGTATTTTCAGAAAATTACAAATTGCACGCACAGCCAGTCGATCGCCCCCCGAGATTTCCAAAGAAAAAAAAAAAATAAAATTCGTCGCGAACTTCGTAGATTAAACGGAAGCGCTCGATCGATAAAATTCCCCGAGTGAGATTGCGTCGTGCGAATCGCATTCGCGCGATTGTCGCGAGACTCTAATTAGCCGGTTGATCAGCCGATAAAGTCGAAAATGTGCAATTCCAAATTATCGCCGCTTTCTCGCTATCTGACACGCCGTTATCGGCGATTTTCCCGCGAGGTCTCGCTCGACGTTTTTAGCGGGAAAACCTCGACGGGCGACGGCGAGGATCCTTTGGAATATCAACGTTTTGACATTGTCGAATGATGACGTCAGCCATAATCCGGAGGATCGTCGGGAGCACCTCTCGAGGAGCATTCGAGGAAAGTGGTCGTGCTCGAATGGGTCCAATATAAATTTCACGGAGGTCGTTAATAACGCGCGCTGCAGCTTCCACCCTTTCTCGACGGTTGGGTGGGGAGGGGAGGTTGGGGGGAAGGAAACGGGTTCAGCGAACACGCGAACCAATAGTTTGGATTACGGCGTTGTCACAGAGATCTTTTTAATCGGCAGATTGCAAATGGCAGAAGGTACAAGAGCGTCACGCGAGGGAGAACTAGGGTCGGACGGGTTCACGGAGAAAATCGATGATTCCATCAATGAACTCGACCAAGCGGATCTAACGCGGGAGAAAAGCTGCGAGGAGATCCTCCTGGATGTAACTGCAGCCGCCGCGTCTGGGACCGAGATCAAACGTCGTCGTACCAAGAGGAATATCATCGTGGCGCCACCCTTTAATCCACCCGACTCCAAATCTTACGGGCGTGACTCTCAAGGACGACTGAGGCCACGCATCTCTGGTTCTTGAGAACCACTTTTACCTGTTGACCTTATCCTGCTGCTGCTGTTACTACTACTATCGCTATCTTTACCACCACCATCATCATCACCACTACTAGACACTCTTTCACCCAATCGACCCACGCGAAATTTTTTATTAAATTTCCGCATACTCATCGATGCAGCGAATAATACCAAAAGAAAAATGTCGAGTGCTCTTCGGATTCGAGTAATTTCTTCCCTGAACGATTTCTTAATTACTTCTCGTTATTTACTTTGGTCGTTAACACATTCCACGCTGTCTCTCTCTCTCTCTCTCTCTTTCTCTTCGGCTGAGCTAATCTAAAGCCTCGAGGAGACTATCGCCGTCAAGAATCATTCGTGTGTCTCTGCAAACTTTGATTTTCGAGTATAAGCAGTTTTTTAAGAGTTTGCATATTTCACGTTAGTTCTCTTAATGCTCTTAACATCGGTTTCTTAATGCATACTTTATAGTCGCATATTTCATCCTTATCGTAGCTCGCTCGAGGAAGTGACGGGGATTTGCCTGATTTTCTGCGACTTTGTTACATGCTAATTTTCGCATCAGGAAATTACCTCTGTGGTTGACGCTAATGTAATTCCGTAAGGCCATGCTTATTCGCTCGCTTGAAACTCCACTTATTTGTCTTTTCGTCGCTCGCCAATCGCGATTCCCGGAAATATCGGCAACTTTTTCGCGATAAAGGTGACGTCAGGCGTTTACTTTGGTTATAAGTATCATTCGATAGCAGCCCGAGGCTTATTGCGAGATAGAAGATCTTTCGTAACACGATATTTAGTATTTTCCTCGGCATTGTGCGTGGGACGATTGACGAAATTCTGTTTTTATACTCGTCGGTTTAGTTCGATTTTGAGTACCGAAGCAACGCTTGGGAATAGAGTACTCGAGCAAAACCTAATCAAACTATTAGAGAGAGAGGGGCCCAATTTCCTACGACGATTGGATTCTCCGCCGGGCGAAACTTTTACAGATATCCCAATCACGGATTAAATTGTTTTCCTTCGACCTTTGATCAACTTTTTCGTAAGACTCGCCTATATTTTTCAAGTCAACCTCCGCCACTCTTGGAAACTTTTATTAAGGATGAAGCACTTTCACGCTGGATTTCTTCTCGCGGTGATCAGCATTCTTCTGCTGTCACTCGTCTCTACGGCTCGCTCTGGAAGAGTATTGCTGAGGAGTGACATTCAACAACAGCAACAGGCAGTTGGAAACCGTACGCACATATACAATATCATCGATGCCCCGGAAAGGCCCTGTCCCGAGGGACAGAAAAAGGACTCCAAGGGAAGATGTCGTCCTAACGTGGGATAAGAGTATCCTCGAAGTGCCCATGGAGTTTCATAATTGTCCGGCGCAACTACTCTGCTTCTACCGCTGCCACTCAAAAATCATTTTTATATCTCAAATTTTCTCTTCTCCCTCATCCATGTCCGATATATCGCGAAATATCCCTAGTGCAAACGCGTGTCATTTTTAAGAATAGCCTCGACACATCGCTTGCCAAGTATTATTGTACATGTATATTGCAAATAAAGGATCGGATTGTTTCAACTGCATATATGTCTGTATGTGTGTGTGCGCGTGTGTTTGAGTTAATACCTCAGAACCACGTATTTCCCTATTATTCATGCGTTGTTCTCTTCGATACGGGCTTGCCTCAAGTTTGGTCCCAATAGCTGCGCGATAGTATATACCGCAAAATCGTAAACTTTGGTGTAACTTTACACTTGCCGGTGTTCCTCTCTCTAACAATCTAACTGGTCCTTACGTTGTATTCTCAAAGGGTAGATTTGTTTAACATGGGTTCAAATAGTTGTATAGTTATCCGGATTGAAATTACGGTCATCAACGATTACGGATACTTATTGTTAAACAGAAGCAAGTAAATAGGAACAACTTGAATATTCGTGTATACGATTTTCCAGCGAATTTCACTTTACTCGCAAATTAATCTGTCGGAGCGTTCTAATGCATTTGCAACATTAGTCGGAGTCAAGCGAAAGAAGCATAAATAATTTAATTAAATGATGTACAACATTTGCAAAATTACCGAATACCCGTAAACATTCCAGCGGGATGTAACAATGCATTTGTGTAATTTGAAACTAGTTCCAGTTGGTCGAGTGTATCGGACTGTATAAAATTTGACATTATGAGCGAGTGGATGAATGAGTGAGTAGACTGACTCACTTATCGAACGACTGACCGACTGGTTGGCCGACCGATCGACCGATCGACCGATTGCAAAGTATAGATTGAAGCGATCTCTCGAAAAGGATTTTACACTTACTTGAAAAAATACGTGTCGTTGGTGTATCCGAAAAAAGGAACTGTGTAGGTTAGCATCCAAATGTTGCCGCCCCCGCAGTCATAGTACGGCTTGGACCATTTGCCATCCTCGTAGGTCACAGCTAAGATCTCGTCCTCTTCACGTTCAGTATGCGTGCTTTCGTTGTGCGTGTAAATGTGGAAGCCTGCAAACAGGAATGGAGCAGGAATCAGTAATGACCCCCAAATGGGCAGAGATCGATTGTTTAAAAATAAACAAACACGCGCACACGCACACGCACACGCACGCGCACACGCAAAGTGCTTTCGCCCGCGCGGCAGTAGAGTCGCGAGAAAATAATACTGACGATTAGTGAATTAAAGGAGAATTATTGCATTGTACGTGCAAATAAAATACTCCGCTCTCCCTTACATTTCTCGGGGAAGATTATAACGTCCCCGTTATTTATTAGTATAGCGCGTACTTTTAATGGATTATCATCTCTTTGGTTCCGTGTTTCGTGGAAATTTCGTAGGAGCTATTTTTTATCATTATCGCGCGTCCGACAAAACAGCAGGACTTATCCTTATTCGCGCTTTTATCCAAGCGCTAAATGTGCTCGGCGTTTAATGCAAAATTCATAGGCTTTATAAATTATGGTAATAATTATCGCGGGATTCGTCAAGTGACGCTAATACGCGCGAATATCGCGCGGCGCTCCGCGTTGACAAATCGATGAGGAAACCTTGAATCTTCGATCGCGATGAATGCGAGAGTGAAAAAATATGACGTTTAATATGCTTGACAGGAATGCACACACGGAGGAGAATAACATGAATCCCGAATTGAAAGACACAGCTTACTCAAATAACTTGGTTTGCATAACATATTCGTGTGATATGCATAATTCAGTAATAAGCTTTCGCTCGGATCAACTTTTACAATGAAGTACGGCAGGCTTTTGGAGTACTTGATAAAAATGCTTTTTTCAACATCCGAGCAATAGGATCACATTGATTTATTACACTTAGGGCGCGCCCAAGGATATTGCTTTTTCAAAGACAATATTTTTCTTCGGAAATGTGTTTAAACTAGTTTTTCTCGAAGTTAACTTAATCTGTGCGTAGCTAATACATTTAGAGGAGAGAGGTGAGAGAGAGAGAGAAATCTTTCCTCGCATATCCTCGGATAAAAATCTTCAAAGATTCGCTGGAGTCTCGCAATACGATTTTGACGTAACTCACGCTACTTTATCCTAATAAATAAAAATGCGTCCCGATATAAAAGCACTTTAATAATGAGCTTTCGTTTCTTGCCGAATAGAGCGTTGATCAGGAAGTCAAGAAAATCTGGAGCCTTAACAGTTCTTTATTGTTTTTCGTGTTCCACATTCTTTACCGTTCGTTTCTTGCTTTTCTTCTTCGAACTCCTCGTTCACCTTTCCCGCACCCTTCCTCGGGATGCTTACGTTTTCTCACGGAAGAGAAACTCGAGATCCCAGCTCTGATATATCGCCGAACAATAGGGCCTTCCACGGAACATATATCGTTCCGCGTGGCCCGTTTTCACGGAGATTTGTCTCTGGGTTTTACTACAAAGGTATATTAACAACTATATATAAAGCCCAATAATTGACGTCCTGCAACTTATAGCTATCATCTTTTATTAGATTTTTATTGATCCAAAAGATTTCTTAAGGGAATCCATTAAGAGTATTAGCTTTGTGAGATTTCAGTCTTTTGTTTTGCCGTAATATCTCAGCTTGGTTGAAATTAAAATTGAAATATGCTCCTGAGAAAGGGAATGAGAAAGAAAGAGAAAGAGAGAGAGAGAGAATGTGTAGGTTCCACTGGTTGGCACATTTGAAAAACAATAAGGCTGGCCCCGTATGAGCCACTATTGCGAGAGAATGGTATATCCTAGCAGGTTGGATACATGTGAATGCAATTCTCCATCTCTCCCTCTCGCTCTCTTTTTCTCTTTAAAGGATTGACACTGCAAAGACGAAGAGATAAGGGATACAAGTTATGTACGTGAAATCCGCTCAGTTTCCACCTTCTATCCTTCTTTCGATAACGGCTTTATTTCCCGTGCGTTCCCACCCCGGAGAAATTGCCTGGCTTTATCGGCCATGATCCGTTGAATGTGAGAAATGTTATTTGCACGAGCTTCGCGACACCAGTCGTCGCTCTTAATAATCATTGGCTCAACTTTACATTCCAGCGACCAATGCTGCTCGTTCTGCAAACGAATAAAGCTCCTACTTCAATGGCTTTAACGCAAAATCTTTTTAATTACCACCCCGTGCTAATCAAATTCTTTTTTCGAGCACACCCGCTCGTCCTTTCATTCTTTCCTACTCTTCTTTGCTTTACGCTCCACTCTCTCTCTCTCTCTCTCTCTCTCTCTCTCTCTCTCTCTCTCTCTCTCTCTCTTGGCATATAGAAATATTCTCCATAGATTATCCTCCGTGTATTTGTGCAGATAACAAAAGGCAAGCCAGTGAAGAAATTGTCAGTACGGTTAAAACTGCCACATCCGTGGGCTGAGAAAGTTCCTTTTCTCCTGGATTTTCAAGAATGGTTGACTCGCATCACTTAATTAGGATACGGTTACGGGAGAGCTGTTCCATTTAACTCCTATCCATTTATTTAAATGCGGAGAGCAATAACTTTGCACGAATATTGTAAGATATATCAATCTCTCGCGAAACAGCCTCGAAACCGAGTCTCGACAGTACAAATATTTGAGCTATTTTCAGCAGTAGCAGCAGCAGCAGCGGCGGCGACGACGACGACGACGACGACGACGGTGAATTCCTAGTGGTAAGAGAAACAGAAAATGTGAAATCTGCTGATTTTAACTGGACTTCTGCACTCGACTTGTATTATTTCACCGACTAACTGACTTTATTTCGTTTATTAGTTTTATTGCACTTTGGATATTCGATCGGGATGAATTCCCGTAAAGTGGTTTTGCTTTCCTATAAAGAATAAAGAGAATCATTTTATTCCCCTGGCGGACAGCGATAAATTTCCCTACGTTTACTAGAAACAAAGTTGAAAAATTCTCTCACGTCCTGTGTAAAAGTATCTCGCTAAAAATACTCTTAAGAACGGACAAAAATTTGCCATTCTCCTCCTCCTCCTCCGCTGTTTCCCTAACGCAGTTGCTACGTATGCAAATTATTTTATTACACTGCTTTCATGTAGTGATATACTTTTGCTTTTTACCTTTGTTTTATATTTACTAAAGGAATTTAGTGCCCCACCTGCCCTCTTCTCTCTCTCTCTCTACACCACAAACCTCTCTGAAAACGCAAAGACAAAAGTTTAAAAAGTAAAGCTGTAGCCACGCTTGGAATAACAAACGAAAAAGAATACAAGTTCGACGAATCAACTTCTCGAAGTTTACTGCAGCCACTCGGTGCACGCGTGTGTGAGTATTTTACGGAGAAACTTTGGCTGTGATACTCGCGTCCGGCTTATTAGTCGCTTCTGTTCGCCATAGAATTTTTCTTGCGAGAAACACAGCCACCGCCAAAGTGGGAAGGAAAGAAATATTTGTAAATGCCGTATAACAAATTAAAAGTATAGACAAGAGGAACTTCAACCCCGATGTGCATACCCCTGCGCAACCTTCTTTTATTTTCGATACATCGATTATTGAGAAATTCCGCGAAACACCGTTAGCTTCACTTTTCTCAACTATTGTGTTTCAACATGAACGAAAGCAACGAAAGCGCGTTGGCTGCCTCTAGTAAATCTCAGACTGGTTTTTTCGACTCGCGAAAAGAATGGGATGCTACTGGCACGACTCACCCCAATTTCTTTCTCTGTCACTTACCCCACCGTCGCTCTATCGAGTCTCGAACGATTCACGGGTTTCCCCAGGATCGAAAAATTCTCAACCAGCAACTTATTAAAGAGAAAATCCATTTTCGTGTATGAATCGTTCTTGTGATTTATGACACCGGCACTCCAGCTTCTTTACTTGTCTCTAGGTGCTGGAGCCTCTCTCTCTCTCTCTCTTTCTCTCTCGCAGTTGCGAGTTCAGGAGGAAGGGGCAGGGACGAAGACGAGGACGAGGACCAGGAAAAGCGGAGTTTGCGACAAAGTAGATTCTATTTGGCAAAAGGCAGATCGGCGATTAGACGGGCCACTCGCAAGTTTGTGTGCGAAGCACAGGCGATCTCGCTACCCCGAAACGTCGTGTCGGGCGGGCACCTCCCCCTCGTGCCATCCCCGCGGAAGGAACTCGTTAGAATCTCGCAAAACCCGGGGACTAAACCAAACACACCCGTAAGATCGTAAGCTGCTTTCGTTAGTCCCACATTCCCAAGTGCGCGTTGCGACGAAACGAGAGAGAGCCCCCCGCGAACTTTCACGGTGTCCCAACAAAGTGGCTGAAACTTCAATTTGCCGGTTGCCAACTTCCGAGCGAACAACCCCCGGCTATTACATTTTTTTCTCACAGCGAGAGTTCCCGCGAGGAGCGATGACGTCCCGCGGAGTGGAATGCGAGGGAAAACAATCGTACATTAATTGTTTCTGATCGCTTTTTATCGAGCAGCGTTTGTTCCCGCGTGCGAGAACAAAGGCCTTTTATCGAGAGCCCTTTTTGCAGCGGCCCTTTGCGCCGAGGACCCGGTTGCAATCGGTCGCGATAGTTCCCTCGATAATAAAGTTTCCCGAAACGTCCCCGAAATGCCGGAGGAAGGTTGCTCCTGTATTTTTCGGGCGATCGCGTGGGAGAGGGGTAGTGGTGCCGCGGGGGTGCGGACAGAGGGAGAAGCTCGAAAGTAAGAAGGCGTATGCGCGCGCGCGCTGGTTCAAAGGGCATTGTGTCTTTAAAAGAGGTTGTGTGTGTAGCTCGCTAATGAATAGGTTGCCCGGAAAGAAAAAAGGATCGCGTTTCAGCGAGATGTATTAATCGCGAAATACAATTAAGCGTTCCGGGTTAAAATATAGACTGTTGCGCCCTGGCCCCCCGAGACTTTAAGCGGGCTCGCGTGCGCCTGAGAAAGCACCGGTGCATTTTTAAGCTCACTCGTGGAAGCACGAGTTAGCACGCACAGCCTCCCCCCCCCCCATGCTTTAAACGCTGTGTCAAGTCTAAAAGCTCGTGAACGTTCAGGAGTCGGCAAACAATGGGTAACGGTCGAACGAACAAAGAGAACGGCTAAGAATACTGGCTGCATTCTTTTTATTTGTCCTGCAGCGGACTTAAAAGCAACCCCCTCCCCTCCTTGTCTTATCGCGCTTTCAAGCGGACCCAGTCCCAAGCAGCTGTCTGCTTATTGTCTCTATACTGCGACCGACAATAGTTACGAATGCGTGGAGATTCTCCGTGGCATTCCGAGCCAACTTTTCATCGCTCTTATTCTCTCCTCTCCTCTCCTCTCCTCTCTTTTCTTCTCCTCCACCCTCCTTCGTTCCTCTCGTCCAAGCACCCCCGTCTCGAGTCGATCATCCTCGACGGGGATGCATCAACCCCCTCCTCCCTCCTGGAAGGAAATACTCGAAAAACGCCAGGGGGAGGAGGGCGAGGTCGGAGGTCGACGAGTCATCGCGCCGTCATTAGCCGCGCCACGCACAGTCCCCGACGGTCCATTTTATGCTCGAAAATTAATGTGGGCGGTAAATATTTATTCAGGAAGCTTCTTAGCGGCGGAGGAGAGCCTTCGTGCCCAGATGCTGTACCTTCGGGCGTTTACCTATTATCTGGCAGGAACTGTGGTCGACATTTCCCGTTGGTTACGAATACGCGCAAATTCTCCTCGACGTCTTCCCGCGTCAAGGCCACGGGCCTCGGCATTTTATTATTCGAACGGGCCAGCTCGATCATCCCACTCGACTGGCGAACGATGCAACGGATGTCAAAAGGATGCACGGAGGTGCATCCTCTTCCCATCCCCACCCACCCCAATAATCGCCCACGATACTGAGATTCATCCAACGCGTTTCCTCTCTCTCTCTCTCTCTCTCTCTCTCGTTCTCTTCGGAGTTTGCTCCTTGCGCGATTACGCACACGCGATGCGCGCATCATTCAGCCAAATCCCGCGTCATTGTTCGAGTCTGCCCAGTCGGATTATGAGCACGAGCCTCGCGATTTGGGATTAGCGATTCGCGAATCGCATGCGCGAGCAAGCTCGCGAGTCATAAGGGTGTTAGGGCTCTCGACTCTCGGCTCTCCCCGATATACCTACGTAAATAATAACGACCCGCGTGCAACTTGGGGCCACGGTTTAGTATCGCTGCCACGTAAATGTAACGGCTGATGCACCAATACCACCAGATACCGAGCAAATTAGTCTTTACAGCGCTCTGTTTTAAGCTCCTCGCAACCGCCCCAGATACGCCCGAGAATTATTATGCACGTGGGCCCTTCGCTATTGTGCGCGAGACTCGTCCAACGAAACGATACACGCGAGTTACGTGTAATTAAATTTTCTTAAAATTCCGCCGGTCGTCGCGAGTCGATCGATCGACAGATTTTGGCCAAACGGTACCGGGACTTTAGTTTGAGTTCGCTCGTTTCGCTTCATCCCCTTCCCACCGTTCTCCGAGCGAAACTTGAGAAAAATTCTCGAGAAACGCGCCGAAATTCGGCTGGCGAAGCATCGAGGGCGGATTGCAGCGATTTGCTCTTGGTTCGATTTTCCGACGCGGAACCTCCTTATTTTCGTGCAGCCGCGTCGTTTGTCCATCGGTTAATGGTCACACGTTGCGGCTAATAGTCGCTCGGAGCACCGCACTCGTGAACCGCGTTGCGCTATTCGGGTCGTGCAGTTAAACAGAGATTAAATAGCGTCGTGGCGCGATGGATGCTCGAAAATCGTCGAGTCCACTTTTGACTTTGACGTTCAACGAACGCCGCTCTGCTCCGCCTTTAATAAATTATGATCGATACTTTTCCAGGGCACGCGCGGGGCGATTAATTGTAATTAGTAGGGAACGAGGGATTAATGAATTGCGAAAAGAGGCATTACAAAGAGTTTTATATACAAGATGTGCGTGTTGGAAAGGATAATTTATTTCGATCATACACGTACGCCTACGTGTACGTGCACACACACACGCGTATACAGAGACCCAGCCACACTCGCGTGGGGAACCCCGTTGGTATACGCGCGCGCGCGCGCGTGTGCGTGTGACACACAGGGCCTCGGACATGTGCATCCTGCCTGCAGTTTACGAGCGTTTACGTACATTTGTCAACGCGCGCGTGTATCTCCTGCATATACAATTACCACGGTGTTCTATGGAAATTACTCTTTCTGCTATAGAGCAAGCTCTAAGGGGGGGCTTTTGACAATCGCCTGCGAGAAATACGAGCCGGAAATTATAGCTGCTCTCCTCTCACTCTCTCTCTCTCTCTCTCTCTCTCTTTTTCTCTCCTCGCCTCCCCTCTGCGTTTTATGAGTTTTGCGATTAAACTTTGATTTAAGCGGGTAATCGTTACATCGGCCAAGCCACCGTTCATTATTTGCCGACTACTTCGGCGTCTTCGCCATTCCGGGATACGCGCCAGTTGCACTCTGACACGATGCATCATAAAACAGAGTAAAAGTAAGCCATTGGCCGAGAAAGTGCTCGTCCCGAGAAACGCAAGGGAGAAATCACATAAATGGAAACGCGCATCGAGAGGAGAGAGAGAGAGAGAGAGAGGCTGTTTGCTTGGAACTCGATAACGAGCTTTAAATCGTGGAACGTAGGAAAGGTGGAACGATGGCGATGGTGGAAGTGGAGGTGGAGGTGGAGGTGGTGGTGGTGGTGGTGGTGGTGATGGCGGTGGTTTTGAATCGTTAATATAAGCGAGAGAGAAGGAGGTGGACGAGCCGGGACGGGAGGGGGGCAACAGGCTTATGTGCAGGCTAGCGAGTTAGTATGTCGTTATTAATTACATTCCTGAAGGGAATTCTGGTCTTTGGAGTACATTCTGCAATCCTTTGTCAGGTACAAAGAGGTGTGGTGCTCGAGAGAAATTCTGTTGTACACCTGGATTTTAATCTAGCCCGGACTGCGCCGGTGTAAAGGGTAACGTTAATAAAATCCCTGCCAGGTAGGCCCTCGTCGATCTAATTATGAGAAAAACGTCAGCTAACGGCGTGCTATCGCTCCAGTCGATCCTGCGCATTTTGATCGACGCTTCGTCGGGACGGCACACAAAAGCGTCGTCTCCCGTCTCTGTTCACTCGCTGCTCCGCAATCGGTAAAATGATCGGATTACCAACAGCGCGATGCGTTGTTATTAAACAATCACAAAGGCCAGCCCTAACGAAATTTCATGTAAAAGCTTCGAGCGAGAGTAACGTCCAGAATATTATTATGAAGGAGCAATTAGGCGATAACCGATAACCCACTCGTGGGATATGTGGGATATCAAGGATATCAAGGATAATGGTTCGAGTGCCTCTCTCGGATGATCGCCCGATCGTGGAAAAAGCTGAGAAATTTTTCAAGCGACTCTTTACCACCACCTTAAAAACTAGAGAGAGAGAGAGAGGGTAATGGACTGGGGGGTAGTTAGACGTGTCCGGTTGCAAGGACGAATTCTCGCAGAGTTACGTAAAATATAATGAAATAATTTGCCACGCGCAATCTCAATTTATGGTCGTGATTAAAATCTGGAAGGCGGAGAGTCAGGTCAGTCGAGAGATAAAAATGAAAAATGATAAGTAGGAAAGGTAGAAATGACTTCCTCGCGGCGGACCGAAAGAGGCCAGGAAGAAGAGGAGGGTTGGAGGAGGGAGAGGTTAACCTGGGCGAAGACGCTAGAATTTCCGGACGATGGGAAAGAAGAACGCTTCTAGGGAGTACGCGCGCGTCCCTGTAGGTGTTGTTAACTATGCCACGCGTAACGCGCGAGGGAGAAGTTGTTACCGCATTGACGGGGATGCATAATAGGTTTATCGTTCCGAGTAATGTCGCTATTCTTCGTCATTCATACGCGAATGCACTTTATCGAATTCTTTGTGCTCGCGAGAGAGAGAGAGCCGCGTTTGCCGTGACAAATTATTTCGACCAACAACAACAACAACAGCAACAACAACGGCAGCAACCAGGCCGTTTGTAAAGAATTATCAGTCTGCGTAATGAACATATGCAAATTCGAGGCTCAAATGAAAGCTTTATCGTGGCATCAATTTAAATCGTCCTTCATTCGATACTGGAATATTTCAAATAATCCAATTTCACGGGATAAAATCAATTTCCTTTTGGGGAGTTTTATCAGCGCGACGTGTAATTAGATTTTCCTATTATGCATTATCTTTTTTCGGGGGGTGCTCTCCTTGCAAACGTGCAGCTGCGGCCGCAGCTGCGCCGGGGACCTGCATAGCGCGGACGCGCCACACAACTCGGCCCCGGCCGAGTCGAATCTTTTGCGCTCGTCATTAAAAGCAGCGGCTCGGTTTTATCAGGTTTTTATCGGGGAGTGCGCCCGCATGATACGAGCGACCTGTAACATACGCACACGGGCCCGGCGCGATCGAAACCGGCATTAAATTCTGAAATCTCGCCATTGCGGTATTTGCGGTTACTCGCACGACGCCACTTGCCGTCGGCCCGATAATCGCACGTGTTCTCTCCCCGAGTGCCCAGGAGGATCCTGACCTTTGCTCTCGATGAAACGGGACTTGTTTAAAATACCACCCTCTTCCCCTCGCGGTACAATTGAGTCGATTCCATTGTAACGCGAGAATGGTCTTACGCAAAACGAATGGAAAGAGAGAGAGAGAGAGAGAGAGAGAGAGAGATTCCTCTCTCTCTCTTTTTCGAAAACTGATTAAGAAATTATACACGACGATTCTCTATATTATTTACTTTCTTAATGCTTCGGAAGTTTTCGCAAAATTTTACCGCGAGTCTCCGAGAAATCTCTCTTACGACTCGTCCTCGGTATTAAAGCCTGTTATCTCTCGGAGTATCTCGGGAACTCTTCTTCTTCTTCCTCGTCTTCCTCCTCGTCCTCGTCCGCGTCCTCGTATTCTTCTTCTTCTTCTTTTCTTCGCAAGTTTTATTCTCCTGGGATTACTAATTAATCTCTTATCAGATTTTTTAGTATTTAACTTGGTAGAGGGAAGGTGACCGGGAGAGATTGAATTTCGTTTTATCGAATCTACCGAGGGGGTGGAGGGAGGGTTGCTACGCGAGATTATAATAATTCGGTAGTCACCGGGGAGATTCGGCATCCTTACTTTTCAGCATCGTCAAGGTATTTGAAAGTTATCTCCGATGCTTTCAAGGGACTGTGTGTGCACGCTTGTTAAACTTGCGACTCGCCGTTCGCCTCTCGCCTTTCGAAAAGATAGTCGAGCATATTCCAGTCGTAGATATCTCGCCTGTATTGCCCTCTAAAATCTAGCCATTGGCGTATCGGCGTATCCAGCAATCCAAACTATGAAACTTGGCAGTTTGAAATATCTGGTCAATCGCACGCGCTCTCTCTCTCCCTACGCTTCTTCGGATACACCCGTAAATTATTTGAGGATCTCAATAAAATGGATATCGTCGCGTGATCCGAGTATCTAAGAAATTTCCCTATAAATTTCATCATAACTTCTCCGGTAATAACAGAGGGATTACATTCTTATTTATAGTAGCTGAAAATTGTCCTTCTCTCGAGTTTTAGCATCGTCGCTTCTCTCGCGGAGCTGCAGTCGAGCCGCTGGCCGCGTAATTCTGCCGAAGCTGAAAAATGCAGCTGTAAATGTTTCATTAGGAAGATAATTGCATAATAGAAATATCTCGTTGGCCGACGATGACTCCGGAGAAGATCCCGTTATACGAGAGGGTACAGTATTCCGTACGGTGGGGTGGGGTGGGGTGTACACGGATTACACGCCAGTTTTCTCCTTCGGATAGGTAGTATTTTTCATAAAAGGCCATTTCGAGTTTGCCAGGAATCCCTTATGCAGTGGAGCAACAGCATCTTTCCAAATCCATTTAGTCTCGTTATGGGACAGATTTGATGGCAGGTGGACGTAACAACGGGGAAGTTTTACGTCCCAATAAGGATATCCGTGGTCTTGGCGATGGTTCCGAGGGCCGGGGGATGCGAGGGCTAGGGAAAATGCCGAGGCAGCGTCCATCGAGCATTTATGGCTAGAAATGAGCCTCCCATGACTAGCGTAAAGAGCCTCAATAGCAAAAGTATGGGTTTACGATTTTTTCATAGGAGCCAAGCCGTTCAACGAATGCGCTGTAAACCGTTGACGAGGGCTCCGCTCCTCTCGTAACGTTCGGCTAGGCAGGAAAGCGGGGAAATGTCAAGCGCGCCTTGGCCCATTCGCGACTCGTAAGCTCCTCTTTAAAGTCCGGCGATAATGTTCTGATACCCCGGGCTGACCTTCGCAATTTTCCTCGCGACGACATTTTTCCGGGGGACTCTCCTCGCCCGAGTTTCGCAAAGCTCATCGTCCCATTGCTATCGTCGAACCAAATGCTCTCCTCCACCAAGACCAGTCGACGACGAGTACCTCTCGTCCTTTTTGGATATCGTCGAAGGATATCGCCGAGGATTGAGACGGGAGCTTTTTTTATGGTTTCCTTCAGCCACGACGGATCCCTCGGAATTTTTTCTTTTCTCTTTCACAGTTCCTCCTTCGTTTTATCGCACTGCCCAACAGATTTCTCTCTTATCTCGATACAAGCTCTTTCTCGAATTTACATAATGACGGTAAGACCTCGAAACTCTCTCTCTCTCTCTCTCTCTCTCTCTCCTCCCCTCTCATCGGACACTTTTATCGACGATTAACACGTTTTGCGTGCCGACCACTCGAGGAAGCAGGAAGCCTCGTTTAAGTTTCATAGGCGCGAGTCACGCGTAAAATCGTATCGATCCACACCTGTAAATTATCTTGATGTTTGTCTTGCAATATTTTATTCGTACACCGTAGAGCAACGCACACTGTGCCGGTGGTTATGATTATGGCGCCGTGGTGGCAACGGTGGGTCTGGTCGAATTTACAAATGAGCTCGACAGACGAGAGCTTATTTATGGAAATTTGCAGCCTTTGTCCCACTTTCTTATTGGCGAACGTACTCCCGGCATTATTCGAATTGCTTGCTCCGTGCAAAATTTCAGGCAAAACCCCGTCTTCGGATCGATTCCGCGTAATATGAATGTGAAACGAGCACCTTGCCGGCGTCCCTCGCAATAAGAAGAATTCGAGATGCCGCAATTGGTCCGAGTGTTGGACGTAATAACGAAAATTAAGTAATTTTCCCCTTCGCGCGCCGACTTGATTTACAACTTGATTTATGCTCCCCTGGGCCCTCCCCGCGTCTGCACTCTGTACAACGACACGCTCTAGCTGTACAGTCGCTGACAGATACGAGGTCTCTCCAACTTTGTACTTGACGCGCGAACGGATCGTATCACGGACTTCGTTTCTGCCCCTGGCTGTACGCGTGTACATCGCAGCGGATAAAATTCCCCTTACCGCTTTGATGCGAGTGCCCTCGATTCATTACACGCGTCTCATCGTTTCATATCACTCGCGTAATTGAATAATTTGGCCACCGCTGAATTCTCTCGTTGCTCGCATCTTCCTCCCAAATGTAATTAATCGTAATTTCAAGTACCACGATGTTCAATGATAGTTCCAGTTGGTCAGATCGAATGTTTCTATGATGGAGAGGGAGGGGAGCTGGCTTTCAAGATTCGATTTCGAGTTTCTATCAATTTCAGCGAGATATATATATATATATGTGTGTGTGTGTGTGTGTGTGCAGGGAGAGAAATAGAGAAGTAGAGAAAGAGAGAAAACATTATCGTCCGGGTTATCCATCAGCAAGCGTCACCGGCACTCGGTGACAAAAAACAGTCATCGAATAGTGAAAAGACGCTCGACTGCACCTCCCACCATTAATGTTTAAAGCACATTTGTTATGTGCACCTGAAACATTAATCTTCGATCTACATAAATCGGCGTAAATGGTCATTTGTTATATCTAATCAGCGATTTTCATTTATATTCACGATAAATCGAACGTGCTCCGATGAATTATCGAATAGAAAAATAGAGAGGGCGAATGTGCGCGCGAGGTTTGTGCTCTGATTTCGCGCGTAACGCCGCGGGAGTATCGCGGCAGAAAATGGCCGATGCGCGGAATACTCGGCGAGCTCGTTAACGAGGAAGAGGCGAAAGAAGAAGAAGAAGATGAAGAAAGGGAGTAAGAGAGGGTTATTAAATTTCGCGCAACGAGTAATTGGAGTCTCTCTCGATGGAGTGGTTGATTCTCAGCGTCGCGAGAACGTGACTAAGGCCGCTGAGAGGCACAACAGATATTTTCAAACGTGACCGATGATTTAAAGAGGGCAGTGGTAATGGCTGCGGGAACGCGTGATTATTCGAGGCCAATTGAGTATCCAGCGGGCCCGGTGCCAAGAGAGAGAGAGAGAGAGAGAGCGCAGAAACCCGCTGGGAGCATCTCGCCGAGGAGAGTATCGCTATAACAAACGCGCCAGATGCTTTTGCGCTCCAGTTTTTACCTCGTACTTTATTTTTTAAGGAACCACCCTCCGCCCCAAAACCGAGAAGCTCTCACCCTTTCGCTCCCACTTCCACTTCCTCGCCCCATCGTCCCTCGCCTCGCTAATCAGATTTGGCAGCACACACACACACACACACACAAGTTTCAATTGGATCGTTGTTTCCCACTTTCCACGGGTTTCTAATTTGGAGAAGCACACCGAGAGGCCATTCCCCGAATGGCTCGGGCATCTGTGTAAATTAATACGCGTGGCAGGGAACGCGGTGATGGAAAGGGGGTGGATCTTGCTAGATTCGAATCAATTTATTCAAATGGTGTCATGTGGCGGTGGTGATGGCGGTGGATGCCTGATAGGGGAAGATGTTTGCTCGCTCAGAGCGAAATTGTGCCCGTTCCTGGTGTACAGATGCGTGGCCCTCGGCAATAACCTCACGCTGATTTAGGAAAAATGGATCTTGGGACACTTGTGTATTCAAAAGTGCAGCGACGGCGCCGCTGATGTGTGCGCTAGTTCTCCGGTTAGGATGGGGCTCTAGAATCGAGGGTCCCAGCGAGCATCAAACGCGCCGGCACACTACAACCCGGAACAAAAACTTTCCTTGAGCACCGGAAGACGGAGTTCTCTCTCTCTCTCTCTCATGTACACATATGCTTGCTCGCTCTCTTCTCTTTCTCTCTCCCTTCGACAGTGATGTCACATGGGAGCTGCGAGTGATATTGATTCGCGAAGTCATTATACCTTCTCTCGACGGTCGAACGAAACTTTTGGAGCAGATTTGCCCAACATCTGCTAAAGCTGCTCTTTCATAAAATACAAGGCGCGCTATAGTCCGAAATAAAATATAGCAAACAATACGGAGCGCGAAGGGAAACGTTAAAAATAGCGCGTGATATATTTCGTTAAGATTACAGTTTTTAAAAGAACGCTGCTGCGCAAATATTTTAAAAGATATTACGTGACGGGATACATGACGATACGTGAGTTTTCGTATTAAATCTCTCGGTGCGCATGTAAATATTTAAACTCGCGTGTGCTGCGGACCGTCACATGTCGCGGTAGGTGTTTTATTAACGCTGCCGGGGATTATTAGTTGGCAAATACATTAGCCCGGGGCAGCGAATTATCGATCGCTGCAATCGAAAAGAATTTGCGGAAAGTCGAATGTATCGCGGAACAATGTTTCCTCTGCTCGTAAATCAATTCTTAACGAACCGGAAAACATGTTTTTCCACGGGCATATGTGTAGACACAAGCATTCGCGTATTCGCGTATTCAAGTTTACAATGAAAGTCAAACGTAACGCAACTGATACGTTCAAACGCGGTCGACGCGACTGAATTTTTCAGGATTCTCCACAAGGCAAACATGTAAGCACGGAGAATGCAACTATTAAATCTAAATAAGCGTTAGGTCAAGTGTGTGAAGAGGAACAACGAAGGTGGAGAGAGAGAGAGAGAGAGAGAGAGAGAGAGAGAGAGAGAGAGAGAGAAGAGGGAGGGAGACTTTCCGTGCAACATTGGGAATCGTCAGTGGAAGAACTCAACGAAGGTGCGGCAGCACTTTGGCCAGCCAGTTTGCTGCATTTCCTATTTATCTTGGAAAACCGAGAGATCGCTTGTTTTTGCCGCTGGCAAAACAGCCGTGCGCACACAGTGGGAAGCCTCGTAAAGCACACTCGTCCGTGTCCTCGAAAATTCTTTCGATTTTACGAGTTCGCCACTAAAGGACGCGCCAGCAGGTATTCTACCTACCTACTTACGCCTGGATTCTCATGCTAGGAAAATAAAGGTATTCCCGTCGGCGACACGTCAATAATATCCGCCGACAGAACAAAATACCGCCGCTCCGCAACATCATAAATCTATGAGAGACTTTTACGAGGACACGTAGAAACCGCCGGAAGTACGAAAGTACTCGCACGAGACTCTCCGAGATCCCGTCGAATCTCCTACGTTTAGCGGAAAAAATGCTCTGTCCCCCTCTCGTCCCGTGGCTCAACTATGTTCACGAGTCTCGCGATTGATTTATGGCGGATAATCAAACGTCCGAACAGTTCACGCTCGTGATTTCTACTCGGCAATTCGATTATTCGACTGTACGAAGGAGTAGCAAGCTTTTCATGAAAAATCCATTATTACGTTGTAAAACTGTTACCTCTTACCTCTTAAAAATGAAGATGCATCGGTAATCAGAGATTGTTGCGTATTCTGCGAATAATGAGAGAGAGAGAGAGAGAGAGAGAGAGAGAGAGAGAGAGAGAGAGAGACATACGGCTCAAATAGGAGAATAGTGGTCCTTGTATAAAGGGCGGAAAGATTTTACGGTAACTGGTCAAAGCGTTTGCCATATTACCTACTCGTTCCACTTGTTCTAGGAAATATTCAATCTCGACGCGTCGGTGTGCGTTTCCTACTCGATACAAGCATACCTGCAATTAATATTACTGACTTGTAGCATTTTCCTCGAAAGCTCGAGTTTTCTGCGAGAGCATCAACCACCATTTTGCGGCTACTCTTGTGTCGGAAGAAATAGACTCCCCTTCATTTATTACTAACCTTACTCGCGTTTTCTTCAGAAATATTCCATAAGCCACTATTGGCGTTCCAGCTCTCTTTCCTCCCTCTCTTCCTTCTCCCCAGCAACGGAGAATTTTCAAGATTCGAGGCTTTCATCGAAAGGAAAAATAGGCAATTTTCTCGCGGAAAGAGGCGGCGACAGTCGTTTGGCTAGTCGTCGGATCATAATTAATATTTCTACTTGTACACGGAGCAGCGAGAAGCTGTATAGGCAGCATCGGACAGATAGACAGACGGACAAGCATCCCCCTAGCTACCGACGACAGATCCGAGAGTCAAGATTGCAATTTTATTATTGAACTGTCGTTTCGAGCATCCCGATACTCCTCGCTCGCTCGCTCGCTCAATTCCACATTGGCATTGATCGTCTTCCCCGGAGAGATTTCCCTCTCGTTTTATTTATCGCGAGTCTCCCTAAAGAGAAGAGACGCTCGAAAGTGCTTGATGCGTTCCACGTGTATTCGGAGAATCGACCGGAGCACTCGTTGAATATTAATTTTTTGATAGATCGGTTTACCTTCTGTTCGGTTACCGCGGTCAATAGCCACGGTGGTGGTGGCAGCGGTGATTCGGTTTAGCAAGGCAAGGCAGCCATCGCTCGTAAACATAACCCTTGCTTCGGCCGCATTTAACATGCGCATACTGCCTATGCGTTAACTGTACACCCCCAAAATGCAGACCAACGTCCCCATTTCCTCCCAGTAGCTGCGAGTAGTCACCGGCGATCATCGCTACAAATTCACTGGCCCCTCGATCTTCGATGCAATTTCCCCTGTTCTCCTCGTTGTGCCAGGGGTTTCACTCGCCCAAGAGAACATTGATTAGCGAGTTTAACGCCAGAACGAATACGAATGCGAAGATGGAGACGGAGGCGAATTGCGAAAAGTAGTCAAGGTGTAAAATACGACGAACGAGGTGAAGTGGTGGAAAGCTGGAGGGAAGGGGAGGACTCGTGTACTTAGCGTTCTGCCAACTTGCATACATAAGCCCGGAGCGGTCGGAATCTGTTTAAAATTTAGGATGCTGCCAGACGGAGGTGACGGTTAACCGCATTAAACCACTGGGAACACGAGACTCGAATTTTCTTTGACCATGTGTAGCAATGCGCGGTTTGAGACCGACTTCATTTGCCTTCGCCCTAAATTTAAACAGTACATTTCCCGTTATTAGAGATTCATACTTTGTTCTGCTCAGTAAATTTAGCTCGAATTAAGGCTAGAGCATGGTATTAGTGAATTCGGCTATTAGCTAAATTGGATGCATTTATACTCACTGCGGTTAATTGGCAAACTTGGAGAATTCAATGAATACGTATGCTTCGGAGAGAGAGAGTGAGCGAATGCACGATTCCTCTCTCCCTCTCCCGCTCGCTCTCTCCCTTTAATCTAACATCGGAAAAACTACATGGGAAATCCCTTAATTCCTTTCAGTAGTCTTAATCGTGCAAGTCTCAGCCAGGGGACTTTCTCGGTCTCGGCTAATAATTGCGTCTTTCATTAATAAATTCCAGTCCTCCCTCTCTCAAGCCGGAGGGGACCCGGAAACCTTATGGCTTATGGCTCGGGAATCGAATTTGACCTAATCTCGATGAAGGGAGCGAATGGGAGTTTGGTAAGACAGGAGAACTCGTAGAATTTGGAGAGACGCGCAAGACTCGATATCTTTTCAATTTATACCACGCGAGAGCCCTTAGTAAAATGTTGGGGTGAATTGACTGTTCGGTACTTTTAAAGATTTATAAGCGATCCGATCGTAACCCCGATTAATTTTATGATCTCTCTGATCACTCGCCGAAACTCGTTTCGCGTAACTTTAATGCCCGCTTCCGATTCTGCTGGCATAGTCACGAATTCCACGCACTTAAACGCGAATGTACGCAGACATAAATGCGAACTGTTCCACCGCTCGATGCGGTAATAAAGCAGTACTTAAGATACGCCTCCAAGCCAAGATTAAAAGCACTTTTCATTCGTCGCGTTGCACCCTTTGGAAATGCAGATTTAATACACGGAAGATAGAGCTCGATCATTTCAATAATCTCCTTAAGCTCCACGACCTGTTGAGCGTCGCCTATTTTTTTTTTTTTTTCCTTTCTTCTTCTTCATCCCCCGCTTACCCCCGTCCTCCCCTTTTTATTTAGCCGCCTTCCAAAAGTATAAATGCCCCATCCGTATATAAATCGCGATGAAAAAATGATTCCATCCTGCGGATGGAACGTTATTTTTATTGTGCTCGGTGGAAATGGAAATACTCGCTTTCACGCGAGAAACTATCTGCCGCCCCACGATCGATATTGGTTTTTTTCAACGGGGAAATACGATTAGTCCCCCCGTCCCACCCCCTCTCGTGCTTGCGTCGAGTGTCCCGCACGATCGAATATTTGCGTGGAAATCAGTTTTGAAGCGTCCAACGGTGTGCACAGAGTAGCCGGGAAGAAAGTTTTAATTGCGCGCGAATGCGAATGTAACTGCGACTGACCGTGCGAAACGCGCGCGTTGTATCGCGGAGGATCGAAATAAGGGTAGGAGGGAACGGAAAGAATTTCCATTAGAGTCCCCTGATCCGTGGGTAGCTTGTTAGAGATATAACTTACGGCGACCAATCAGCTTCCAGGGATCAAGTCACACGAGACGCAAGCTTGATTGTACAGAGTCACTCGCCTTGAGGACGTAACTTGGTCTGTTCGTTACTTTATGTTAAGGCGATTGCCCAATTTCAACTGCAGTTACCGGCGACTTCAACCGTAGACTGCACCTCGAAAACCTTGTCTGGAGGTAATAACGCCTGCAAGGATTATACACTTCATAGCCATCTTATCGAATCCACCTGCCATCTGCTCATCCCTTAAGCTGATTTACCGAACTTTAAAACTCTCTAACTTCTCTAAGAAACTGGAATAAATTATCGCGAAGATTAAAAGATTTCTCCCTACCTTAAACATTTTCCCATGGATACAAATTTTTTCCCCTCCCCATTCGCTAATTCCGAAATTTATGAAATTTCTTATTTTCAACAACGTATTTTCCACGCGCGCCTCCGCTAGGTCTAATCTCCCGAAGAACGAAGATACGAAATTAAATTTCTTAACTCTTTGCGGCCTATATTTTTGCCCTCTTTTTCCTCCCTTTTCCTTTCTTTCTTTTTTAATCTACCAAGGAACTTTGATGAAAGGATTGGTCGAGGGAGGAGGAGGAGGACGAGGAGGAGAAGGAGGAAGAGGAGGGGACGAGCGAATTCGAAACTCATGCAAAAATAATAAGAGCGAGAAGTCAGTTGATAAAAGCAAGTAGACGGTACAGGATATGAAGTGGCTGCATTTGTGATTCGCGACAAGTACCTTGAGATAATTTTCAGAGGCCAGGCAAATTATTATTTTAGTCAATTACATTTAACGAATCGCTCAGAGGATCGAGCAATTTCCTTTGTGATGATCGACGAGTAACACCGAGTGAATTTCTCGAGCCTTTGCGTAAGTTATACTTCCATCGGTTTCTAGAGCAAGAGGCGAATGCTTAATGCGATGACGAGAAGATTATTTGAATAATTTAATAGATCTAAATTAGAGAAAGAGAGAGAGAGAGAGAGAGAGAAAGTCTTGCTAGTTGAAGATATCGCTAATTCACTCGAAGAAAGCCAAGAGAAAGAATTCCCGTAATTCTCATTCAAGCCTCGCACGCCCGGGGATAATTTACCGGTTGATTTCGCGCTCTCCCTTAAACTCGAAATTTTCATTGGAATTTTTCCCCTTTGGATCATCGTGGATGAACGACGAAGCAGCCGCGCGTAACAGCTTAATTGGAAAAAAGGGGAGCTCCGCGTTTCCTTGCCTCATCCCTCCTCGGCCATAGCTTTCCGCCGTGGAACTACCACGAACCCCGAAATTTTTCACGGATCGCCCATCTAATCCCCCGCTAATTTCCCCGTTGATTTTGCTCCTCGGTACTTTGAAACCCGGCCCCGCTTTATCCGGAAATTTCGCTCAAGTAGCCCCAACTCCGACGCGTGCATACAACTGTGAACAAATATAGAGTCCCTGACGTCACTGGCTCTCCCCCACACCGCGACCTTACTCTCCACATTGGCTCGAATATTGACCGCCGGATAACCGCCCGGAGAAAATATTCTCAAAACTAAAATCTTCCTCGTCAAGGTTCTCCTTCGGATCGTAAAAACGCGACGACTCCAAAATTTTCTTCGAACGCTCTCAAAGAAAAGCTTGGGCTCGATCGTAATTTCAGCAAAGTTGCGGTCAGGAACTCCGTAACTGCTCGCCGCGTTGTACACGCACGAGCAGCGCAAACGCACACGTGGACGAAATCGTGCGGTAGAAGGTAGCCAAGTCACGAGAGAGTTGTCATAAACTATTACAATTATAGTAGCTTCCGGGTTACTCCATTTGGCGAACAATGGAATGCAATGTAAACGCAGCAGCGGCCAGTCGGAAACATTGAGCTGCTTCACTCGCGAGAGAATTCGCTGTCTGCTAAAACAACCTGCCGCCAGTCAACGTAAACAAAACTTGCAAGTTCCGCTGGTGACAAAATTACCGGAGACTGGGGTAGCTTCCTGGTCGTCGTCGCTCGCAGTGGCTTCTCCCGGTTTCCTCCTGGTTTCCTCTCTCGACTACCCCTCCCCCTCCCGACTCCCCCTCGGCTTTTCCCGCTGTTCGCCTTTGTTCCTCGAGGGGCCTTTCCCCGTCCAAACTCATCTTTACTCGCTTATCCCCCTTGCTCGGACCTTTTGCCGATTTCGATCCCTCCTCCCTCTCACCCCTTCTCGCCAAACTGTAGCAGCGGGAACTTATCATCGGCGTTTCTAATAGCGAGCGCGGCTTTGCTGACCGGTCCGTTAGTTGTTTCGTAAACTCTGACCGCAACTCGTAGGATCGCACGAGCAATAAACACAGAGACGTTTAAGGTTACTCGCAAACAACGATTATCGTGTTTCTGCCGCTAACTCTCACGACTGATGAAGTACCACCACCGTGAACAAAACACATGCCGTGTGCTACTACATAATGCATTGCAATGGCCGCTGCGCCGCCGCTTAGGTTTGGTGCAGCGGCAAAAGCCTTTTGACTCGCCCGGAGCATGTCCCTGCGTTTTTCCGCAAAAATAGCTCGCTCCGCCAAATTTCAATCGCGTCACCCTGCGCTTACGGTCCCCCTGGACGGTGATGCAAGGCAGAGGGTAGTGGTAGCGACGCTGTAGCTCGCGTATCGGAGAGCGAATAAAAATCGCTGGTTTCGCTCGAGAATCGAGAAACGAGGAGCGGCCAGGCTCCAGGGTGGAGGAGGTGAAGGGGAGGTGACTATTCGTGGATGGTTCGATCGAAAGTTTCGGGGGTCGCGCTCTAATGAGGCGAATTCCGATACATCCGGTGGAGTAGCACCGGTGGTATATCAGGAAGGGAACTCGGTCGCAAAGCGTTCGGGGTAATTGTATCTGGCGAATGCGCATTACGAGCTATGAGCATATCTCGATTTGGTTCTCAGGATCTGGCTTATGGCGAGGTCCTTGTTGGCGCATTAATCACATCAGGATTCCAGAATGAACTCTTGGTCGAGTTTGCGCAACGAGTATACTCGATAAAGGACGACGACGGGGCGAGCGAGCGCTCGGGACGCCCGCCTCAGCTTGGAAAATATTTTGCACCCTTCCCGCGCGCACTTCCCCCGTGGATATCTGCATTTCGCAATTAAGGGATTAAGGGTTAATCGAGTTCGCCGCGCGACGTCCGTTTATAGCCCGCTGGGACGGATTCACATGCAGATCGCGGATCGCCGGCTGAAAATGTCTGATTCAAGGTCGCGCCGCGCTCGAAAGGGCCACAATCACAGTCCCAAAGGGTCATCAGGCGTGGTCCGCGCGTCGTCTCGCCATCACCATCGCCGAGCTTCCGACGAGGTGGTGGGACAACGCCGCGACGGAAAGGGGATGAAAAGCGAGGGCGCGCCGAGAGGGGCGTGGACGGCTCTCCGCCGTGAAAGGATCTCGTTCGGAGATCGTTCGGGGGCGGAAAGTTTTAAGCTGGAATTTTCCGGATCCTGATATAAATGTAAAGATGATTAATGGGGGGAAATCCATTGTCGGGAATAACCGTGGTAGCTCGTATAAAATTTTATTTGGCCCCTTGTTGTGTTTCGTAACGGAGTCGAGGGGTTTTAGTGGCGCGTTTCAAACCTTCCGCGTTAACCGCAAAGTTCACTTCGTAAACTGCGAAAGTAACTGCTTCGCACGCTCTCGTAAAGATCCGCTTTGACATCGAGCGCCACATGTTTACGCGATAACAGTCGAAATTGAACACGATCTTACGACTGCCTGAATATCCGAACAAAGTCCCGCTGCTAATTGCCACCGCTGGACCCACAGCCACCACCACCACCACCACCGTTGCTATCATAATCCTGCCACGTGCACACTTTGCGTGAAAATTCCTACTATCCTCCTACCTGCCTTCTCTTCTTCCCTGCTGCCTGCTTGCCTACTACCTGCCTGCTACCTTGCTTCTCCGGGCATTTCTCAAATAGTTTTATACTCGATAAAGTTTCGAGTTACTCGACGCGCCACACTGCGAATCATTCGAGAAAGTAAAAACTTTCCGAGAGAGAGAGAGAGAGATCCGAAATCAATTCTTCGCGAAAACCAAAGGAACTTTTCTCTGATTAATTAAAAAAAACAAAAAAAAAAAAAACCACGAAACTTTGAAATATTAATCGAGGAAAATTGTTGTTGGGTCTTCCCGAGACGAGTGGTAAGAGTGTGTAGGTAGCGGGTGTGTAGAGATAGGTAGAACCGTCTACTTACCACAAACAAATAGGGTTTCCTCCTTTCCTATCTCTTTCCTCGACCGAGCAATCCTTTCTTCGCGCTAATCACCGTGCTAGGGCTGCAGATTTTTCCCGAAGCCCCCGGCTTCTTTCGTGATTCGAAAGAATTTGTCATTTTCCGGAAGTAGTTTCTCGTCACGGTTTATAGTTCGGCGTAGGCGCTCGGGCACGAATAGCAGCTTGCTGGCAATCTGGCGTCACCGCAAAGTAAGGCATCTAATTACCGTATCCAGGCGACGATTCATCACTCTTGAACATTACTTAGGAAGGCGATTCATAATCAGCGGCAAGCCTCCAGCGTGCAGTAAACAGCGCCGGTACATTATTTATTTTAACCGTCTCGCGGAGTATTCTTATCTCGAGGGTTTTTATCGTAGCACCTGCACGTGCTCCATTATTTCGCCGTCTTCGACTGAGACTGCATACGTGTTTGTGCGGAGAAATGTAGGTCGTTCCTATTACTGAGGTTTCCTGCAATACGTCCCACGGGATAGGAGAAATTTCCTCATCAGCCGGAAATCCTCGTCCCAGGCTCTTTCGGACGAAAGTTCATTGGGTCGTTAAAACAGACTCACTCGTCGTCGCTACGACGATATTGGACAATCGTTCCCGACTGCGAAAATTTCCGACATTGCCGACACTCCTCGAGCTTTTTCAAATCCGAAACATTTCGCAATTTCTGCAAAGACACCCTCGGACTCTCTGCAACCCCTGGTGGTGGTGGCTTTTGCGAGAGATTATCTCGGCATCCCCTCTATCATCCCCCGGAGCTCGTTTCATCTTGATATTTCAGTAGGTGGTTGGTCGTCGTATCATCGTCGGACTTGGATTTGCGAGAATCCATTTTGGTCCCCGCCCCCCTCTTCTCGCCGAAGAGCGTTTCCATAGGTGCCGGCTGCTGCTGTTGCTTCTTCTCTTCGTCTTCTTCTCAGCGATGTTCGCGCGGTCGATCGTTTCCTCGGGGTACGGAGAACGATAATGATAACGATAACGACGACGTCGCGCTCGACGATCGTTTAATCCGTCGTCGATCGTTGCTCGATTCGACGATCCTGCGGCGCCACCCTTGAAGAAAAAGCCCATTGGAGGTAAAAGGCCGATTAGCCAAAGTAGCGAGGCACGCATAAGCAATTTTCGGTAACGAGTGATAAATTGTCGGCTGGCTCCGGTAATTAGGCCACCTTCCGCGACAATAATCGTGCTCGCAAGCGCGTAAGTAATGTTCACTGAGGCTGGTGATGAATTGTTGGCTGGCTGTGATAATTAGAAGACTTCCGTGACAATACGTGGAGTAACATTGCGTCAACCTGTCACTGAACCATCCCTGACGTTAACGAGCACCCATCATATCCTTCGCGCCATCCACTATAAGCTAAATTTAAGCTAATATTCGAGAGAAGCAGCTACGTTTCATCATCTAAATTTAGCTGCTTGATTAGAAAATCTAATTTATGAATTTGCCAAGGTGCTGATAAATATTCGGCTGGTGGTGGTGATGATGGCGATGACGGCGATGATGATGATGATGATGGTGCTGACAGCAGCATTCACTAGCATTGTGATGCTGTGCGTAGTCACCAGTTTATCTTCGTTTCATTAGTAAGTTTATTTCGCGTAATGTTCTCTCTCTCTCTCTCTCTCTCTACAAATGTATTTTTAATTGCTCCTTTTCTATATATATATGTATATATGTGTGTGTGTGTGTGTGTGTGTGTTTACGATACGCATACGTACACGCAGAGATTTCCCTTTGGTTACACGTATTCAGCGTGTCTCTATATCTCGCGCGAGAAGGGTAAATGCATCGAAGGAAATTACACTGCTTCTCTCTCTCTCCCTCTCTCTCGCGTGTTGTGCATTTCACGTCTGGGCTTCTTCAATTATTGTCAGTTTCCCCTGACTTTCCTGACTTTGGTCAATCTCGAATGAAAGGTCCTTATTGACCTTCGCAGCGGCGGGAAATAGTGAAAAGCTAGTAGAGGTTAAATTTTGTTGTTGCGAAACAACGAGTTATAGGCAGCAGCTTTTCTTAGACGATAAGTTTTATCAAGTTTTTCTCGAGAAATAAAAGTTTTCTCTGTAATCTTTTCGTATACGAGAAGAACCCTCTCCTCCTCCTCCTCCTCCTCCTCCACCTCCACCTCGCTTATTCTTCGTGGAATCTCGAGACTCGCGTATGTTTATCGTTTTAATTAACTCCTGATCGCATTCGACTTGATTCTAGATTTTATCGCGCAATATCGATGCACCGCTAATTAAAATTGCCACTTGTTTATTTGCCAGATTCGCCGACCGGAGTTTCGGGTATCGCGCTCCTATAAATATTTGTCTTGCAATAAATATGGTCCTTGCGAATTTACTATAGCATGAAAATAATGGGGGTGCGGTAACAAGTGGGTAACTAAAGTTCCCTGATACTACGATTTCATGATTATAGCCTAGATAAATGGAAACTCGTTTTGTAAATGCTGTCAAATAAACTAATTAGTGACTGAAATATAGTTTAATTGCTTCCTTTGTACAAAATGAATCGGGGCTGACTCATGTCGCGTGCTGTTAAATAATGATGTTTCCTATACTTGGATTTTGTCTGCTGTGACTTATTTAATCTACAAATACAATTTCACGTTACACCGCTTCTAAATATTGGCTCTGCTTTGTATATGATTTCACTTCTAACAACAGGCTTTCTCAAATAGCTGAACTTTACCTGGATTCTCGTTGAATTTTCTCCCTCCACTTTTCTTTTTACTAATTAAAGTAGAAACGCTATGAAAGTGGAACAATGAAAAAATCTAACGTAGAATTCTATTGTTCTCGTTACATTTTCATTATTTTCAGGAATTCAAATATTCGGATCTTCGTTTCTTCCTTCAATTTCCCTTTCCAATGTTTGCAATAGTATATCAGTTTCTTTTGTTTTCATTCAATCGTTCCACCACGTCTTTTTCAAGCTGGCTGAGCTTTATCAGAAATTCATCCTCGAAAGCTTCCGCTCCCCTCCTTCTTCCCGTTCATTCCCACTCGCGCATTACTTTAAATATAGCAACGTCGATTCTCACAATTGATTCCTTCTTTGACGCATTAACGAGCCGGCCCACTTTTACCTTCGAACTTGGCTCGGTTTAGCCCGTCCCGGTGCGAGGTGGGGTGGGTGTCTAACTAAAATTTCCCTCGAAGGTTATGCCCTTGCCTCGTGAGAACGGTGCGAGGCGCCGCTAAAAAAGATAATAAAACAACCGACCCCAGATGTCTGAAATAATGCCTTAGAAATAGAATTTACACCCCCGATTCTGGGTAGTTTAATGGAAAATTTGCATCATCCTAGCAACGATCGATTCTTCTTTCGAGCGTCGAGATATTACGAATAAATTCATTCCTCTGGATAAAATTGAAAATAGGTATTCCTATGCACGCGTGCGCGCACAGAGTAAGCGCGCGCGCGCGAGAGCGAAAGAGAGAGAAGTATGCCTTCTATTGAAAGATTTCATTAAAACTTGTCATTACGAGGCTAACTGGCTTTTCGGTGGAAAGTGGACCAAATGTCGTCCAGCGAGTTAAAATCTTTTACGGAGCAAACTTGAAAAATGCGTATTGATCAGCTTGAACAGTCTTCGACGGAATTAAATTAAAAGTTAGGATTACGGTTATGGTAATAGGATTTTTACGGGAACGGAGCCAAAAGTGTGATCGGTTAAAATGTTAGATCGAATAGATGGGATAGGAAGGAAAGAAGAGTAATAAAGCGGAGAGAGCGAGAGAGAGAGAGAGAGAGAGCGAAGAATCGATGGGAATCGACTCTCCTTGAAAAGGATGTTCGACGCGTACCGCTGAAAATGATGGGCAGTTGCCAGTCGAACGACGTTGATGATGGACCGAGTGCGCGATAACGCGTAGGAATGATTGCGGTGGATGCTAATTAGAATCATTAAAATGGCAGTGATGGGCCGCCAACGGGCAACCAACCAATCAACCAGGAATATAATTAATACATATTCGCCCGTGATTCGCAACGAGCAAATTGCGTAACGCGCGTGAGACTCGCGTTGGAATTCGCGTGACTGGTCGATTCACGGGGGTGGTCCACGCGTGTAACCCGCGCACCCTCTCGAAATCCCCGCGCTTGACCCGAACTGCCTCGAGAGAACGACCACCGCCTAATAAATTCCCCTCTAGAATCACACGGATTAACCGGCAGCCGACTAATTTCTCTTCGCGGACTAATACTGTCTTCCGAATTACTCCGGCGGACTTCCAGCGGGACAAAAAGCACATTCGACCGTGGTTGCCTCGGACCTCTGAGCGACGGAAGCGAAACTTAGGGAAACGAGGCGCAGATCGGCCGAGATCTGCTCGTCTTCGTATTTGCCGCGGCGCGTTAAACTCTCACTCGCGCGCACTTCCGGCATTTTTGCAAACGGAGCACACCGTCCAATTTGCGAGCTTTTCAATCGCGCGTAAGCGACCGGCACGCGCAGCTTATCGACACCTCGCAAAAAATGTCCTTCATAAATCAGTTGCCGAAGCACCGAGAGAGGCCTCTTTTCTCCAGCCTCTCCCAGTCTCTCCCGATAACCCGCTCCGAGAGAGTATAATGCCACGCCTGACTAGTCAATCTCTTCGGCGGGTATCCACTCGCCGCATAATCTCCCTCCTCTCCTCGCTCCTCGCGTACCGCGTTAACGTATCGACTTTTCTATTCTATTCTGCCGAGAAACGATCGCAACGGCCGCGCAACGATCGCAACGTGGCCCGGAGATAAGAAACGAGGGAGGCAGGACGACGGTGGGGGCGAGGAAACGAGCGGAAACTCCCGTCGGTTCCTCGTCGGGCTTCGAGGGGAAAAGAACCCGAGAAATTTCCCCTAGCTACCCCTCCTGGCCATTTGTAGCGGGTGTTGTTTTGAAATATTTAGCAACCCCTTTGGTGAGTCGCGCTTAAATTACGAAGTCGGTTTATCAACATTACGATTCCCAATAAATTCAGGCTCTCTCGATAACCCTCTATTAAGTATAATGCCGAGCCCCGGAGCAGTCAATCTCTCCGGATACCTATTTACGGCATAATCTACCCTCTTGTTGCGCCGTTAACGTATCGAGTTTTCTATTTTACTAAATAACGACGGGAAAACAAAGAACGTGAATAACGAGCTCTCGGTATCTGTCCGGAAATGCTGTAATTGCTAAAAGAGAAAAACAGGAGGAAGCAGCGGGACGCGCGCGATGCTCCACACAGTTCATTAATGATATGGAAGATAATCGATGGGAAGCCTCGTCCAGTATTTAGAGATGGGAGACAGCAGCAGCGGCAGCTTTTTCTTTCGCCCCCCGTCCCTCCCTCCCTCCCTCTCGTAAAAACGAACCGGATGCGTTTCTCCTTGTCGAAATCGTCTCGTCTCGTCTCGTCTCGTCTCGTTTCGTTTCGTTTCGTTTCGTCTCGTCTCGTTTCGCAGTCGCGTGCCATTGATATTCCCCCGATAGAAACGTTTTACTCCTGCTTCAAATTTGCTTTCGCATTCCGCCGGAGTCCATTGGCAAATTTACGTTTGCCGAATTACGTTAATTAGTCGTCGAATTTGCCGAAATAACGAAGAGGCTTTTATTTAGCGACTTTTATCCCAGCGAGCGTATCGGGGCTCTTTCCCCCTTTTTTTTTTGGCTTTATCAATTTTTTTAGACTCTTTCGATCGAACAAGCGAGGAGGCGCAACGGCGTTCGGTCCATGGATCCTTCCCCTCCGCCCCTCCTCTCGCGCTAGACGCCCGACATTTTTTAATCCTTTCTCGCATTCGGGGGAGTGGATGGAGGAGGGGCCCAGTTCCTAAAGCGTTCATTTATCAATTTCCATCGGTAACGGTGCTCCTACTGGTCCGCTGCCTGAATTTCGGAGGATTCCGTGCCCTCCAATGCATTTCATTGTATGTCAATAAGAGCCCGCCAAATGGATCTAAATCAATGACATCTCCACCGAGAGGAATTCGACTTAATCGCTTAGGTATATAAACACCTGTGTGAACGAACATTCGCGTGTGAGTTTCTCGACCCTCTATACGTATAGGCTGCCAGTCCATTGTATGGCTGCCAAGTAATAGAGACCCTCAGACAACTTGTTGTGTACATATTCTCCAGTCAAAGGACTCCAGTAGCGAGGACCCGGGGAGGACGACGTAATCCTAATGGATTGGCTCTGCCAGGGGCGGAGGGCGGAGGGAGGTGCATCTCCCTCATAAATGAAATTAACTACCAAATATGTTCTTTTTAATATCTTTCACTCTCTCTCTCTCTCTCTCTCTCTCTTTATATCACTGAAATCTGGATCAGTTTAATTAAGAGATTCATTGGCAAAGTAGGTGGCAAATGAGAGAGTCGATACTCTTCCTGTTCGTCCTGCGAGAGGTTCCAAAAAGTCTTCCAGTGTCAATTTCACACTGCTGCCGCAGCTGCTGCTGCTGAAGAGAGTGGTCGATATCACTTGGTCCGAAATTGTACTCCAGTCTATTTTTCGACGTCGTTCCTTCCTCCCCCGTGTAAAGACGTTCGCTTTCGTAAATCATCGTAGCCAATCGGAGATAAAGAACTGGTCACGGTACTTTGGTCAACGATGAGGTATACCGCGATCATTCTTCCGCGTTCCTGACCTAGTTTCTATATTGGAAACTCCTCAATGACTTTTATTAAATGCCGCTGATTGCATCTCGAAACTAAATGAAAAGTAGAAAAGTAAAACAAAGCATTCTCCTCGAGCGTGTCCTATCTAATATTTCTCTTCCTGTTTTCCCCGTTCTCTCTTATATCCCCTCGACAGGATATTTCATTGTTATTTCTAAGCCCCATAAAGTGAACATCTTTCAATAATGCGGAGATAACTCGCGCGGAATGTTATTTCGCGCCCCTGGCTCGCTCGCGCGGTAGTTTCTAATAAAATCCGAAACCGTGGGATTAAGTATGAAGTGGATGTAGGAAATAATGGAGTACCAATCAGTTCCTGCTTCGTGGAATTTTCAGGGCATATTTAAATGGGTCAGGAAAGGGCTCTAAATAAATAAGAGAAATGTCTCGAGTACTTGATGCCTGGAAAATCGCTAGAACCGCTATGGTTTTATGCGAGTCGTAAAATTTTTGATGAAGGGCATGGGCGTTCACAGCCTGGAAGGAAGCAACGATATAAGTACAATGTGTTTTCCGCACGTTGACCTATGGCGCGAATGCGATTTATCTCTCTGTCTCTCGCTCTCTCTCTCTCTCTTCCTCTTTATCTTCTTTCATCCGGTGCACTTCTTGAGAAAACTCTATCGCCAGGGATCGAGAGCTTTTATGGCAAGGCTGAATGTCGCAGCTTTTATCGAGTAAGCCTCGTCGAATGTGACGAATAGACAAGAATAGGAGGGCAAAGTTTCATTCTTGAAAAAACCAATGGAAATAACAGTTTCTCCAGAGAGTCCACCGTATCTAATTTCAGAGAGAAGAAAATTCCCCGAGCAATGATTTCATTTTTTTCAAGCTGAGAAACACCTTTATACCCTTTATATCCGCAAGCTCTTGTCAAGCTTGCTCAAGGTTTTGCGTTTGGAGTTATTCCGATTTGTTTCTCCACGCGATCGACATTTCCAGCTGATCAAACTGTCCGCGGCGGAATGCTTTCTTCCACCTCTCTTCGCTTCGTGTCACACGCGTCGTATCGCACAGCATCGAATCATCACGCGGTAAAGATTCTTAAGTTGCGCGCGGCAGTTGTATCGCAGTTTGCGTTTATATCGTATTTCTACGCGAATGCCAGATGCCGCGTGGTATATCACGATGGATATGGCAAATATTATTAATTCGTCGGAATTATTCTGGTGTACGGTAAATTCGAGTTAATACGACGCGCCATAGAGAATATATTGTTTATACATATATTTGAGGAGGAAAGTAGTTTCTCCGCGAGATTCCTCTGCTCGAGCGTGCTGTACACGTATAATATTTACGTTGACTCTGTAATTGTCCAGGTGGTACATTTCCTTGAGTTCCAAGTTGCGCTTGCAAGTTTCGAGCGTAGCTTTAGCGAGTACGCGATTTCCCGACTGCGTAAATTTCCGGCAGATCCTCGCAGCCGACCGGGGTATTATTCATGACGGAACAAAAGTCGGCCGTGCAGTAGTCTCGGGGCCAAGCTACAAAGGAGCCCGCGAGCGGCAAATCGATTCGAATAAATTTTACATCGGCCCGCGTCAAGTTCTTACAACAGTTTTAGTGATACGACTAATGCGAAAGCTGCTCCTTCGTAATTCTTAACGCGCAGGATCGACGAGTCGCCGACTTGAAACTCGACTGGAAATCCATTGAATTTTGTGTCAATCCCCACCATCCCTCGCCCTCCGAGTAATTATTCGTTCTTTGACGAAAAGGGGCGGGGGAGAGGGAGACGTCTCGAAGGAGGGAAAAGCGAAGGAAGATTTTTCGCGTTTCGCCAGAGTTTCTTGCATCATCATCATCCCCCCCCCCCCCACAAAGAGAAAATATTGCCTCGAAACCAACTAATTTGCCAATCTACCGAGCCGAGCATCAGACCCCTCCTGTTTTATTCCAGATTTTATTCCCGGGACGTTGTCGGTCGTTCGTCTGATATAGACGTGGAATTTTTCACGCGCTGCCTTCTCGGTTCAGCGGGGAGAGGGTTTGCGACTCTCCTCGGCAAATGCGAGGGTGCAGCTGCGTTTTTTTGCAGCCGCTCTTAGGAAATGAAGGTATTTATTAATAATGTGGAAAAATACCTAGTAGCGGTTGTTGCTTGTATCCGCTGGAATTTCAATGGAGTATTTTTTTGGGCTATCCTGCCCATCCTCGGCGGCGGTGGTACCTCGCGCGGTGATTGACGATCCTTTCCGCGCGGTTGGTCTCTCCCGTAAATTCCAACGCTCACAATCAGCTCGAATGAAAAGGATCCCGATGTGATATCAACGCTTTCACTCCGTTCCTTGGAAAAGCTGCGTCGAGAAAAAAAGCGTCCAGGCCGAGGCCTCGCGAGAGTAGCAACCTCGACCGTCTCCACCCCCTCCTCCCCGACAACACCGTCGCAACTATCTTTTTCGCCAATCTTAAAATCTTTTTTATCAATGAAATTTCAAAGAACGTCTTTCTCTCCTCGCGGCTTTCGAAAGCCTTTATTCAATTTCTAAGCATATACCACTGAGAGAAAGGAAGAGAGAGAGAGAGAGAGAGAGAGAGAGAGAGAAAGGAGGGGAAAGGAGAGATGATTTCAGCTCGATAACGCTCGTCGATCCCTTGACTGAATAAACCCATTGCATCTGTCAAAGGTGAAAAGCTCGCTATTCGTCCTTAGGCACCAAAATGTAAAGGGACCGAGTCATTAATAAAGTTTTCTTCAAGGAGCTTGCGCCTGCTTTCTCGCTCGCTCGAAAGATTTTAGCAATGAGCCAAATTTTTCAGCGTCGTATTCAACACGTTCCTGAAAATATTATTACGCGCGCGCGCGTGTGTGCGCGCGTGTGCTCGCGGAACATTTAAATCCGCAAGTGGTCCACCGTAGATAGAAAGTAATGGCAAAACAACTTTTGGGGAATTACGATATTTCATTGAAACAGGTCGCACCGTATGAAAATTGTTATATTAATCTTTTATTTTGATTCATGGGCCCCCGATTTACGCAAGCCGCGTAGAGTAAGCCGCGAATGTTGAAAAAACATATGCCAGCACAGCTGCGGCCAGTATTGCAAAACTTTGTCGCAAAAAGCATATTTCGCATAATATTACTGTCATAGCCAGCAAGGGTATTACAGAGATCAGTATTAAAGAGATTTCTTTTATGCACTCTCCGAGCCCCACACGTACATGCGAGTACTAATGTAATAGGAGCTCTTTTTGCGACACTTATTCGTTAAAATTTCCAGATACCTCCGTGTCAAATGGGAGAGGGGAATTTTAAGTGGACGGAGCCCGAGAAAATATTCCTCCTACCACTCTGCTCCGATTACAGCGAGCCCTCTTACAACACGGTTAATTCGCGCCGTGTGATATGGAAACCGTGTTGTAGGAGGCCCGCCACCACCACCTTTGCTCCATATTTTACAGAAACGGCATTACGGGTAGTAGCGCGCTATGGGCAGATTTACCGTAATTAATTTCTCTATATGAAAATATAGATGGGAAGCACGCACGCACGCACGCATCCGAATCACTCACGCAGGGACGATCGTGGAAATGTGAAAATAGCGAAAATGTTGCGTTCTCCCCACCACACGCGCACACACGCACGCACACAATGATGAATTTCTTTTGTATCCCGCGTTACATAAAACAAACATAAAATGTCCAAATATAAAGTTTCGATGCACGCAAGCTATGCATGAACGCATGATATAATTGTGGCGGATGTATTTAGCGAACTGCCGGAGGGCGCAATCAAACATTTAGCCCTTAACTCGTGTTGATCCACTATAGACCTGTAATAATTCTGTTACGAAAATGCAGCAAGTTCCAGGGCACCTAAATGGATTAGTATAAATGCGTTTTCGATGCTTTCCATCTTCCAAAATGGAAATCGCGATCCGAAAAAGCTGTGCCTCGTATATTTCGAGCGTCACTCCCGTTCCGGCGGATATTCCATTTTTATATCCCATAGCTAATTTCGCCGCCTCCTACACCGCGGCTGATAATGAATAATTTCATCCGCGAGGATAAACGTCGAGCAGTTAACGCGCCTCCGCGTGTGGGTGATTTATTTGTTTATTCATATATTGTTCACCCAATTTCGCCCTGCCTCGGCCTGATTTCATCCCCCTCGTAATTGCATCGAGTCTCGCGTGTGGTAACTTTGCAAAATCTTGAGAGCTCGTCAAACCGCGCATGATTATTTCATGTAAATTTATTGGATTTAGATTAGCGGTCTGCTCCTGTAATTCAAGTTTCAGACGGCTCTACGTGCCGGGAATCCAGTTACAGCGATGGTAAAAAAAAGTTTAGCCATTCGCGGCCGGTTTTCTTTGTTCTGGACTCTTTGAAAAACTTTACGAACGACTTCTTTAATAGAATGGCAGGGAGTGAGGGGGAGAGAGAGAGGGTGGGAGAGACGAGCTAAAGAATTTCAATCGGACACTTTAAACACGATACACGCACATTTCGAGAAATTTTCAACTATCAACGTTCGCTGCCGGAGGGAAATCCCCCTCCAGTCGCTTATTCGAGTATCCTATCCGGGTATCTTCCATAGCGCAGTTGGCACAGACACGAAATTCGCGATGTCTGCGATCAGTTTTGTTTATTGGCTCGTCCATCCACCGAGTTTCCACCGAATCTTACGTCAGTGCCAATTGCGGCTGTTAAATTTCGAGAAATGGTTTCAATCCCACACGCGAGATACCAGCTGTCTGGAGAGATTTGCACCTCTATCAAACTGATTATCATACATTATCAGGTCTATCGTTGAATACCTTGCGTATCCATCCACCAACGGTCCCTCGCCACCCCACCCCAAAACTTCTATCGTTTCATTAACAATCGTACAATACCCGTGGTACAATGAGATTCTCTCCCCAACCGCTGTTTTATATTCCGAATCGGGTTCTCCAGATTGATACATCGTGCATCTTCTTTTGTACCACGAGAGACGTAACCCGCAGAAGCTGCCGGGGCATCTTATAAAAGACCTCAACAGAATGGAACCCTCTTAAAAGCGTTGGACAGTTGTTTTCCTATTTTCCCCAAAAGAATTTCAGCTATCCCTCGCATTAAGCTTGTATTAGGTGAGGTTCATGGAATTCAGCCCTATTATCCCGAAAGATACCCGCCGTAAATTTTTTCTCCAATGATTCGGCCGTACTCTCTCTCTCTCTCTCTCTTCGACGCTTCGTGTCGGAGGAGAAGCAATAAAACTCGGCCAATGAGAGGAGACCGAGCAAAATTATCGAAAGTGGTCCGTGTCGCGTTCCGTGGTGCGTGGATAGAGTCGTAGGGGTGGGTTTAGAAAATCAGCGATCAATGCATATCCGATTTAACTGGGACGTTAACGTTGTTTTGGGGATGAATTAAAGGGGAGCGACACGGACCCGTGTGCTTCTCTGATTAATGGGATTCCACTGATTCCATTAATGAGCCATTGATATTAGCGAGGCAGGCAAAACTTGCGCAATTCTTTCAATGAGATGCAAATTAATGCAGCATCGTGTACTCAGACGGGCAATGTAGTTGCACTTTGGTGTTTTCATTGCTTGCCCTGGCGCAACGCTCTCTCTCTCTCTCTCTCTCTCTCTCTCTCTCTCTCTCTCTCTCTCTCTCTCTCTCTCTCTCTTTCTCCAGACAAACAAACAGAAATTTGAATAATCAAAGCTGGTTTTATCGGCGTCTCTTCTTCATTTTTCCCAAAATTTATCGATAAATTATTCGTCGCTCGACAGTCTCTCCCCACACCCTCCCCCTTCTCTGCTCCGCTCGACAACAAGAGCTCGGCTAGAACGACGATTAACGAGTAAGAAATAAGTTCGTCGCGCGGCAACGTGAATCATTTTTTTAATTAATCCGCAGGAAGCTTTTGTAAAGTTCACGCGGTCCAAATTGGCTTAACCAGTTTTGTGGAATAACAGGATTTAAGGTACGCGCGCGCACACGCGGCCCTTTATTTTTCATTCGTACGAGTGTTTCAGGAGATACCGCCGGCCGATGTAGAAAAATGATAACCAGCCCCACCCGTTACTTTTTATAAATCGTTTAGTCGAGTTTCGTAGTCCCATCTGCGGACCGCGTTATTTTATCTCTTTCCGAGGGATGAAAGGAGAGAAAAAAGTTTGGAGAAGCAGCGAAATCTCGCATAACCATCTATATCTGTGTGTCTCGAGTCTTCTTTCTTCCCAGGAGACGATTATAAAAGGCTCCTCGCGACATCTTGAAATTTAACTTGACTCGTCCTTCCACCCCCTCCCCCTGCCCCGAGTAGACACTGGAGCAGCAAGCAGCATCACTCGTGGAAGGAGCAATTTCATCGGTCCTTAGCGCAGTTCCGTCCTTTTCAGCCCTTCCCCATTCAACCCCATTCAACGCCGTCCACCCCCCCATTTTTAAATGGCATTTAAACGCAATTAGCGAAAATTCACCTTTGAATTATTTGCACCCTTCCCGCGCGGCTGCTCTCCACTCGAGTGGCGGGAGGGAGGGGCAGACTCGTTCAGGGGAAAAATTGGGATTGGAGCGTTCGAGTGGGGGCGAAATAGGATCATCTGGCGAAATAATTAATCCAATGAGCAGTCATTGGGCACGACGCGCTTTTCCAGTTTTCCCGGCTTTTCATGCTGGCTGCTGGCGATCGAATAATTTGACGGCATATAAATCGTCGCATCCCTGCGAGACGCGCGAGTCGCGCGAATAGCGCGAACGTTTCGCCAGAGCCGCTTAGCTCATCGATCGAGCGCTACAGCGACCATTGTATTTCGCATTTGCCTCTGTAAACACGGGCGAGTATTCCCGCGAAGGGGCATTAACGCCACCACTTTTCTCATTAATAGGATAGCGGCGAAAAAAAGTGGAGCATCGCCGATGGACGGGCCGGGTCGGGCCGGGCCGGGCCGACGCAAGAAACGGCACCGGGGGTGGTCCACCCCCGACTCATCTCGACCAGTATCGTCCTCGAATCTTCCTACCCTTAAAGGATAGCGCGCGGTTGAACGTAGGAAGAAAGACGACTTGCCGGCTTTAATCGAGTTTCCACTTGAGTTTCAGGACAAGAAAAGCTCCGAGGCCCCCGGATCATTACGCGATTTAACAGTCGTACGGGAGGCTCTTAATTGTTTGCTCGACCAGCTCAGCCATTTAATCGACCGAGCGATCAACTCTGCGGCGCTGGTCCACCCCCCGCTAAATGGACCATCGATTTCACCATTAAGCTCTTTGTCTTCGAGCCGATCGCTCGGTTGCTCGATCGACCGCTCGACCGTCTCACTCCCTTAAAAATAACCAACTCTCTTCTCTTTTTCCGAAATCCTCACTTTTTCGATCGTGTGTGTGTGTGTGTGTGTGTGTGTGTGAGCGCATGTTTCCTCTCCCTTTGTAACCTCGAATAAAAAGAAAAAAGGGAAGACTAAGCGGATAAAGTGGTAACAGGGAAGAAGCCGAGGGGACCGATTATTATTTTTCAAATATCCCTTTTCCCTTTTTATTCCGACGTGTTTGTCGCGCCAAATGGACATTTGCCCTATTTATTAAGAATGTCGTTTGCTTGTTAATAGCGTTTTCCAAATGTCGTTAAATTTACATCAGCTGCTCCCCTGTGGAACTATTTCTTTCTTCTCCTTCTTCCTACTCTCTCTCTCTCTCTCTCTCTCTCTCTCTCTCTCTCCTTTCTTTAAGATGTCGTAAATCCCTTGTCCGATCTTATCCCATCGATTTCTCAAGTAAAAACACCTTTTCATTGGTCAGCTTCCCTCGTACTTGCGATGCAACTTGTTATATCGTCGAATTAGGCTCCTGCGCGCGAGGGAACGCTCGAAATGCCGTTGCTTTATTCGGGAATAATTCAGGGAATATTTCAAGTCCCTTTCTCATCGTCGAGAAATTCATCCCCACGGTGAATTCCCGGTGGACATCATTTGAAAATTTCCTTAAAACTCTTCTCTTAAATTTTATTAAACGCCCTTCGTCTTTTACTCGCCGAGGAGCCAGTTAAATCACTCCCCTTTTACGCATCTCGGCTTAGTTGGAGTTTCGTAACATGCGTTTCGAGAAAAGGGAGGGAAATGCTGCGAGTCATCCGCGAGTAAAAAATATGAAAACTTTTTTTAACCAGGAAACTTGCGTAATCGCTCGCGGGAATGTCGAGCGATCTCGGCGATAAAACGCTGAAAAGTTCCGTATTAATTATCAAACTTACTAGATATTAAGATTTTTAACTAGACTCGTTGCTGACGCTAATTCGCTTTCCATTTTGCCGAGAGCCAACTCTGCCGCGTCTAAGCGCGTTACTGTTTTCTCTCCATCTCGAAATCTCTATCGAGAGGTAGAGTGAACGAGAGAGAGAGAGAGAGAGAGAGAGTTAGCAGTTTCTACTCAAAGATTAAAGATTCAGCTTGAAATACGTACGATTCCAGAGTTCCCGTGATCGAACGAGAAATTATTTAGTATAATTCGAAGAACCAGTCATTTCTTTCTCCATAAATGCAGCCTGTGCTCTTATCTCCACAACTCTTTCACCTTTTTCATCCAGGATGCTTTTCAATAACCGGACTATTCGTATTTAAATGCAAAAAATTCCCATGCAATTTTGCAAAAACGGAAGAAAGATCGCTGACACCCTATCTACATTCAGCCCAGTGAAAATGTGTGTCAGGGATGTTTTTTCATCGCGACTACTATGATTTATCGAGGAACCGTTCGTCTCTTACTGCCACCACCACCCTCCAGCCTTTTCCGGTTTCGCTAACAAAACCAGTTTGTATTTAGAGCGTATTACGCGGGACTCTCGCGGGGAGTAGCGACAGTGCACGTACGGTTCATCCACTGACAAATCGTCTCGCCTTCCTGTCTCCCCGCGTCTGCGAGCAAATTTATTTATCAACTTTATTTCTCGCGACGCGCAATATCATCAATCCATCTCGCTTTAGCTTTCGATTCATCGATATCCGTCCGTCCATTTTCCTTCTCCCTGGCAAACCTGCTTCGCGCCCACCAGGACCTTCGGCCGATGGATTCGCGTCTACTTCCCGATAAACCTCCCCCTCCCCCCACCCCCTTACCCTCGTTAATATCGTTAATATCGTTAATATTGACCAAAGTTCCGCACCCTCGATGAACATCCTCGCTTTTTTCCATACACGCGTACAAATGGACTCGCTCCAAGATTTCCCGCGGCTGCACGCGAAACCACGTGTCGAAAAAAGTTTTCCTTTCACCCCCGGCCTCTCCCTCCCCTCCGTTCCACTCGGTCGAGGATTCGCGCAAAGCGAGCAGGTGCAACTTTGACGAAGATTCGTGTCCTCCGGCGAAAACGATACTACTACCCCCGTGCGCTGTCGCGCGCTTCTGGCACGAATCTCTCCCCGTAATCGATTCCCACCCCCAACCACCCACCCCACGGGCTCTTACTCGAGCCGAGCAAGCTGCGAAACACAAATAAATATGATTCCGCGGGACCGACCGCGCTCGATACAGCTGCGCCGAAGGGGCAAGTGCCCGTGAAATTCGCTAATATCACGCGCGCGCTGCGACACTCGTCGATCGCGTGCCTCCGGCGACTGCTAGTTAACCCGTCGCTTTTCACCGAGAAGAGAAATTTTCATCCGGCGCTTCCAACGACTCTACTCGTCGAGAAGTCCTTCGGCAGGTGAAAGCCTCGAGTTCATTTGCTAGACTTATTGGCTCGGTTCTACCCCGTCCAAGGTGGTGCTCCACTGAAATTGCGTTTTCGGATTGCGAGCTCGGAGTCGCGGAGGCGCGGAGCGAGCGAAAAAATTCATGGAAAATATATTTCCCCGGAATTCCTGACGTTCCCCGAGACTCCCCGCGTGTTTTTCCGCGTACCGAGAACACGTTTCCAAACGCTTGCCAAACGATATTGATGATTGATGCGAATCGCCGGAGCCCGCTATCACGCGGAACGTTCCGCGGGAGGGAAGGGGTGGGGTGTGATCCCTCCGGAATCAGAAATTCCACGTCGAGTCACCCCCAAAGTATTTTCCGGGCTCGTTCCGCGGCTTGAAGCGCTCTTAAGATGCAGGAAAACTCGCGCGACTTCTCCGACGTTCTCGCTGACAACTGCCCCACGGGAATTTCGAGCGTTGACCAGACCTCGAAAAGACGATCCTTCCGTGTCCAATCGGCGGGAAATTCGTCATTTGACATTTTCCTCGGCGACCGATTCGCTGAAAAACTCTGAGAAGGCAACATGATTTTTCTGCCGGAATCAATCACGGCGAGGCATTCGGAGTTGCACGATTTTATTAAATTTATACCAGGTAATCAGTGGGCGCAGTTGTCGGCCACCCACTCTACTTATTGGCATACCACATCTTTGTCGATCGCCCAAGAATGCCCTGGCGATCGGATAGAGAAGGTGGCACGTCATCAACTGAATGGAGGTATGTCGATAATTGAAATAAGAAGGAGATAGAGATATGCCAATAACCGCACCTAAGAAACCAATAATAATAATAATCATCGCAGGAAGAATAGCGATAATAATAATAAAGCAGCGACGGCAGTAGTAATAGTAAACCGATAATGATACAGCATCGAGGATTTCTCCATCGATCCATCGAGATTCCCCGGCAACGCTCGTCGACGAATCCCAAGGAAAAGCCTTCTGTATATCGAATTTAATGGGAGGGTGAGTGGCACGTTCCTCCATATTAAAATCTCGATGGGTCGTAAGATCGTCGCGTGTAACTTCGTACCGTATCGTGCTCTTTCCAGCAATTACGGTTAGCAGTCGGCAAAAGCGGGGTGGCGGGTCCCGGAGGGATTTTCATTCGAGATCGTGGGGTTGGGGTAGGTTCGCGGGGGGTAGTTGGAAGTAACTTATTAGCGAATCATATTGTACCCGCCACCGCCGCCTCCGCCCTTGAAACCCTCGGTACGCAGCATCGGCGCAGATGCGGGGGAGAGAGGATTCAATTTCCAATCGCTAACATTCTGAAACGACGATGAACCGGTCCGATAAATTGTCGATTCACGAGCTGGATGAATACTAAACGTTATATCGATGTACTTTACATCCGCAGTTTTACTGCCGCGCTCCTTATGAGCGCAGTAAATTCTTCGGAGAATCCTGCGGAACGTGGTACGCGATTCTCGTAAAGCGGTGAAGATGAACCTCCCGGCGATGACTGCTGAATTACCCCCAGAGCCTCTGGGGATAATGGAAGAACGCCGGAAATGGCTAATCCCGCGAATTCCGAAGAGTCGTGAGAGCCGAGTAACCCGCCAAGTAATGATGAACCTGCCCCGGTGCTCCGCCGCAACTCTCAGCGATACACTCCACTTACGTCGCGGCGGCGCAAGCTTCGATGGGCAATTCCCTGACTTTGTCTCCCACCAACCCCCTGACCTACCCTCGAGAGTGTAGCTCGAGACTCGTATTCCACGCCATTTCCGCATTCCACGCGCTGCTACGCCGGGAGAATGTCGCGCTGCCGCTGCCGCTTCCGCGAGTGATGCGTGGCGATAAAAACACCCCCGAGGGCTCGATCGAGCGACGAATTAGCGCCCAAGGTCACCGCGGAAGCATCCGGATATTCCGCAATTTCCGTCAACACCTCGAGACCCTTTGACGTGCGTCGAGGTCCAGGGGGGGGGGAAAGTTCGCGTTGCGGTTTGCATTATTTTTGCCAGTTCTCCGATGAACCACCACCCATCCCCGCCTCCCCCATGACGACGATGCTGCTACTTTTTGCATTCAGCCATTCCTCCGGCGTGCCATTCGACGAGTATCGATCCGAGCGGACCAACAGCAGCTCGTTTAATTCAGCTCCCGTTGTTCTACCGAACTGAATCCGTTGCCGTGGAACCGCTTCCCAAGTTTCTCGGAGCGACTGCATGTTCCTCGAAGACGAACACTCGGTACTTCCGGTTAAAGCGTATCCCCGAGTTCCCGGGACTTCCGAGTTCCGCGGAGACATTGCGCCGATGGAAAACTGTTTTCCCTGTACTCGGTTGGATGTTCACCACCGGGATATATCGGAAGGGTGCTCCAAACGATGCGAATGGTGGCTGGGGAGGAGAGGGGGGGGGACGACGACGACGAAATATCGATCGAAAGTTTCCGCACGGCTATAAAATGTCCCTCGGCCGATATTTTTTTACGCGAACCCCCGACCACCGATGACACCACACATTTAAATGCTCCGGATTTCCGGTGGCTCGATCCACGGTATTTATTATATTAGAGGCTTTTCCCTCGGGAACCGCACGAGGAACTCCCTTTCCCTCTTCCTCTCTCCCAACCCTATCTCTATCTCCATCGCTTTTCAGACTGTCCTTTTAATACGTGGATAAACGATGCGCCGCGTATCCTCCAAGTTCCTTCAGGATCAGATTTCGAGGTTCGAGGAATTCCGTCATTCCTGCGTTCGCAGGAATCTGGAGACGTCGGGATAAACATGTTTCGAGCAGTCGACTAGATTTTCCATTCCAGGAAGACTCTCCTCCGCTGGAAGGGAGATTTTTTTCAAGTGGATATCTCGAGATACTCAAACTGTCAGTCGGAGCGTTTGATCGTTCGTTATTCGTCGTCACGTTCTACACTCTGTAACTACCTTCGCTCTTCCCCTCTCCACCTCATACTCACTCTTGTAAATGTAAGCACACTTCGCCATTTATCCTGGAGTTACGTCCAAGTTCACGTGTTTCGGATCCTTGGTGGCTTCCTTGGTATAACTAATACTACAAGGTATACATTAGGGTCCTTTGAGAATTAATCTCGAGTTCCACGATGTCTATTCAGGCTACTCAATTTGAATGGGGTCCCAAGAAATATAACGTTCAAGTACGTGTACGCTACACTTATCGACCTAAGGGACTCGCGATGGATTCTCCAAGTTCACGGGGAAAAGGAAGGAAAAGCAGATGCAAAGAAGGAGAGGAGGGAGAGGGAATAGGAGAGAGAAGAGAAGGAGGAATAAACTGGAGGGATGCCAGGATGTCGAGGGGCACTGTAGCGTTATGCTTGAACGCTTTCTCCTTCCAGCCACCCCCAGTCTCTCCTCGCTCTCCTCCTCCTCCTCCTCCTCCAAATGCTCCACCTCAAAAGAGCAAGAAACCACTGGAGGAGCACGACGCTTCGGTTTCCTTTGTACATCGCCGATTCTTATTTCTCATGCACCCACGACCCGGACGTGCGATTTTCTCATTCCGATTCAAAGAGAAACTTGATCGGTTCACTTAACGCGCGAAATACCAGCCAGGAATACAAATAACCGTTTTTGCATCGATTCCGCTCGAAAGGAGGAAAAGCGAAGATTCGCTTTCGCGAAATTCATACGAAAGGCAAATAAATCGCTGAAACTCGAGGTCTCATGCTGCCTGAGATAATAATCGATGTCGGGACTAAAGTGTCAAGTAGAAACAGAAAGGCGATGCAGTTTTCTTATTTTTCAACTTTTCTCAAACGATTTCTCTCTCTCTCTCTCTCTCTCTCTCGCAATTCCTCAGGACTCTAAAACTGGTCCGATCTGGGATTAGGGAGACAGCGAGCGTTTTCGTCAGCTTAATTCAAGCGAAACGATAATATTTTAGTTAGAGGGCAAACAGAGTATCGGTCTGCAATTTTCCAAGCGGATCCAATCGGACGCAAAAGTGACGAGCTCTCATTACGATGCAGCGAACTAATGAAACTTTATTGATGATATTTGCACTGATAATATTCGTGAGTTTGAGATGGAAAGTTAATGGATAGATAAATAAAACTCGGGAACTATTTCCACAGTCTATTTTCAAGAACAACATAAGAAGAAGCCGCTATGCTGTGCAACCGATGACGTTACGGTATCTCCCGCTCTCCAGAGAGAGAGAGAGAGAGAGAGAAATCTACAAAGGAATAATCGAAGCTTATATCTTATTTAACGATAATTAAGGGAGGGGCGGGAGTAGATTTTTAACAGCCATTCATCGATTTATGAGGAGAAGGGAATGCTGATATCTAAAAATAGCGGGGGATGGTTACCCCGTCGATTTCCCATCTCTCTCTTTGACTCAAACTGAGAATCGACGAAAGACCCGTATCAAATTTCCATAGTAGACTCGCATTAATGTTAAAGCGATACATACGCGAAGATTAAAAAGTGGAATGTTTGCTCGGTGACGTTGATGAATCCCGGGGAGTTTCCCGTCGTCGTTGTCGATCGCTAAATAAAACCTGCACCCTCGACTCGTTGACCCGGGGTTGGGGGAGGGGAATGCCGGAGCGCAGAATGCGCGAATCAAAATGCGCGGACGCTGTTTGCCATGCGAATCGCTTTGGCGCGTGTGTATTTTTGCAATCGCTCCATTTCCCCACGGTAATTACCTCGGTCCTGTTTCCTCGAGCCTTGAGAGTCCGAGTTTCAAAATTGCTTGACACGCACACGCACGCGCGTGATGGCGCACGAGAGTGCGGAAAATCCTAAAGTTTATTATTTCAACGAACGAGATAATTGGCCGCTTGATTAATTCTGATAGAAGCGGAGGAGACACGGGGAGGGGCGACAAGTCGAATTCGCAAGGCTGTCGGTGAAGCGAGCGGGGCCGGGGGATGGGGGGTGGGGGTTGAAATTTCGCGATCATCAGAATCCCGCGGTCTTAGAGCGGAGTCATCGGGGAATTTTGACGTATTCCGAGCTGGTACACGGCGCAGGAAGACTCGCGTTCGTACGCTCGTTTCCTGCGTGCACAAGCTCTAAGTCGACTTAGCCTACTTTCCTCGGAGAAGCTCCACGAGCACCCTTCAAAATAACAAAGTAACATCCAGCTATCTTTCATCGATGCCTTACTAGATACTCTACTCTGTACTTTCTTTATCCACCCTTCCTGCTCTTCCCGTTCCAATTTTCAACGACGTCACTATTAACGCGCTCTCCTTCAGCCGACTTACTTGCACATTTTCGCGAAAAATTCCTCTCCTTGCCTCAACTTGCCCGGACTCTCGTTCAAACGAAAGCGAGCACCCCGAAAGTGCAAGAGAGCCGGGGGAGGGAGGGAGGAGGATGTTTGCAGCGAATACATGGCGAACGGTGCCGAGTAAATCGAAGATACAGGCAATTACGTATTATCGCGCCAATGCTTTCGCTCCTCTTCTACTTCGTTTTCCTCCCTCTCCACCTCCCCCTCCTCCTCCTCCTCCTCCTCCCATTCGCGGTGAAGAATAACGATGTAAAACGTAATTATGATTTCACGTTTTACGCTCAGCGGGTGCGCGCGCGCGCGCGTGGCGTTATGATGAAAGTCTAACTTTGGTGATTGAAGTTATAACGAAAGTTTGCTTGCGTTTCTGAAAGGCTGCTATTTAACTGTTAGTTCCGAAGAGCGCAAGGTTAGGCAGTTTCATTAACAATAAGTACAAAGTAGACAGCGACTTTCGGTGTAAATTTCTAATATCAGCAAGCGTCTAGAATGGGGAGAGAAAACAGCGAGAATGCCCTCCTCACCCCCTCGCGTCACACGTTCAATAGCTTGTTAGACCACACGCCCAATTTTATTTTCACCCGATTACAAATATTTCTCTTGTCTCGCCTCGACGAATATTGTCCATCGTGCACCCCCTCCCCCTCCGTACCGCGTTTCTCAAGCCCCGCATTTCTGGAACGCTGGAGCGTGTTTCCAAGATTGCCCGAGCATCGTCCAGGTGTGGGGGGATGGGGGTGGCTTGTTAGTCGCAGGGGCAGCTGGTCGCGTTCCTCGATCGATCCGCGGGGAACGCGCGCGACTAATCGAGGAAAGTATATCGAGGAACGAACGCTAAGTGGCTAGAACCAGTTTAGTGGCGAACAATAATCTCGGGAATGGCTGGATCTCTCGCTTGAAATTCTCGCCGCGGACTTTCGCAGTAGTTCTCAAGTAGCGGGAAGTGAAATTTCCAGCAGTCTCGTGGTATCTAAATTCCTAGTGCATTCTTTTCATCGGCGAGCATGGAAAAGTTGGCCGGAACTCGACAGCGGGACTCGAATGGTTACGGGCTTCCTACCACGGACGTTCCTCGTCTTATTAGGGGACCCTTATCTTAACACGATTGTTTCCTCGGGAAACGTTCCGACTCCGACTGCTTCCATATTGCGCGCTCTGACGCAATCCTCTATTACCCGATTCTGAAAAAGTCCTCGCAATCGCTCGATCGAGATCATCCGACGGTCGACGCTCGAGGGGTGGAAACATCCACGCGTTGAAACGATCGACGATTTTAACGTGCGCGCGGATTCGATGCATCGCGCTAATAAATGTATCCCCGGAAAATGTCGGACTGCTCGTAGCGCGAGCGTGAAATTGAAACGCGCGCGCGCGCGCTCGCATTACCGACGTAATGCGAAAAGTGAAACACGTGTTAGCGTGATTATCGGAAATCACTGCGTTAGCGATTGATCGATTTATCGAAAGCTTTTCTTCGTTCCTTCGGAATCAAGTTGCCCTTTATCTGTAATTTCCTTTTTCCCCGAGTTTCATAAAACCTGGCCCTCTCTCCCTCTCCCTCTCCCCATATATATATGTCGCTCTTTTTCTCTTCCCGCCCTTTACGTCACCCGTACTAAATATAAACCCTTCTAAATTGAAAGCGCCATCCAACCCCCGAGGTCCTTGTAAAAAAGTCGGCCACTGCTCGAAATTGTTTTTAATAAGACAATGCGTTGAGAAATTGCCAACGTAACCGGCGTTTACGACGCGGTCGGATCCTACCCCCATCCATCCCCCCGTGAAAGGGAGCCGCTTCGACGGCTATGCGAACGAACAAACGGCCTTGACTCGGACGCGATGACTTCGCCGCGGGGTGCGCGCCGCAGGAAATCGAAACATCGAGCAGAAAAATCCGATTTTCCATTCGAGAGACATCGGCGCTCTCCGTCGTGCCACTCGCCGCGCATTTCCCCGAGGAAAACCCCTCGACGTTCGGGTGAAATTTTTTTCCGGAGTTTCTTAACCCGCCACCACCCTCTATCACCCGCAGATACAACGAACTGTCGGATGATCCTGATCTGCTCCGGGACTCGAAACGTACCGCGGTATCCTCAAGCGTTTTCCGCGGATTCTCGACGATCCTCCCTTGTCTCGGAGGGAGTTTGCGGAAAATCCCTCTAGGATTCCCCCCCCGTCGATGACGCTGGAAATTAGTCGATTCTTCCTAGTCTCCCGCCTCTTTTTCCGACACACGGTCCGCGCGAATCGACGGTGCTACGCTACACCCTCCTCCTCTCCCAAGGTCCGGGTGAGAATCTAGAGGAGGGACCGACATTTATTTCGAAACACAGGGTTGAATCCATTTCCCCGGGATTCCCTTTATGGTCGAGCATGCGGATCCGTTATTTGTGAGAGGCCTCGCTTTTCTCAAATTCAGCATTTTGCGAGCGACGGAAAGAGAGAGAGAGAGCGAGGGGCGAAAGGAAATTTACTAGTGGGGGAAAAAAGAAAAATCGATGAGTCTTCGCTGCTGCGCGCTTTTCCTTGCCAATTTCTTTATTCGTCCAAATTGCCAAATTCCTTCGCCTTGATCCAGCCGTGCGCGCCTGTCAAGCATCTCTGGCTCGGTTCTCACAAGCTTTCCCAGGATCCTCCTCGAACTGATAATCTCTCGTGATCCCTGACTCTCCTCCTCCGTTCACCGACATCTCCCGGTTTTTTTTTTTTTTTTCCTTTCCGAACGTTCCGCAAAATTCCGGCGTCAAATCAATCGACTGTTTCTTTTCGGGAAGGCGACAATTATTGCGCGCTCGGAGTTCTTGCACGTGGTTTTTCTCGCGCGAAAGCTGGCGCGCGCGCGAGCGGAATGAGAAATTTTCTCGAAGCTTTGGCCGGGGAGAGGTGGCCATTCGAAAGCTGGTCCCACCACCCACGTATCAAAAGGATCAAGCGTCTTTGGCGTAAATCCTGAGCCTCGTGCGATCTGCTGCTGGAGATCGCGCACCGACGTCCTTCCCCTTTTCCCTCTCGCTCTCGCTCAAGGCGGGGAAGTTTTTGTCGCGTGTCGCGTGAAAAGCGTGAATGCCTCCTCGGCACCTCGGAACCTTTTTCCAGTAGCCGCGCGAGCAGATTTCCCTTTTTTTCTTTCAGCTCCGACAAACATCCCTTACCCAAGGAAATTTTCTACTCGCCGCGAACCACTTATCGCATTATCCGGAGACAAACTCGTAGATTTTACCGGGGAAAACTGCTTCGAGTGCCGCCGTGCGGAAAATCGGGAAAATCTTTGAAAAGCGTCGTCGTTATCTTCGTCGGGTACCACCGAGATATTGCTCTCCGGTATCGGTGGTGCTAAAAATACCAAAGGCGTGGCTGGCTGGCTGGCTGGTTGCCTGGCTATTTTCTGACCCGAACTCCTTCGATCGGCCGGAAAATCATCGCTGCAAAGTGCAAATCGAGAAATTAGCGCGACAATTCCAGAGATTTTCCATGACGCTCGCTCCCACGGGCTAATTTCACGAGCATTGTACGCGCGATGTGTCAGGTTGAGGCGGAGCAACATTACAGGAATATTATGTCAACTACAGCAGTTACATAGCTCAATGTGGCGTAGTAATTTCAGCAATATACCCTTTTCATCAAGCCTCTCATTTATGGAATCCCGAATTGCGCCTAACAGCTCGCCGGAAAGTTTTCGGAAGCCGCCATCGCGCTCTGGCGCTTTATTACCGCTGGTGCAATTTTGTCCAAATTCCGGCAAGCGCGTTGCCAGCGCGAAAAGGAAAAAAGCAAAGGTTGGTCGCGCGGTGTAACGAGCCTCTTCTTACGAGAGTTCTCCGTCGAGTGTTGCGTATTTTCGACGTGGTCGTTACCGCCGAGCCCCGGCAATTTTTCCACGAAACCCCCGGGAGCGTTTTCGCGTTTCGAAACGCCCCCGTGTCGGGCGTTTAATATTCTTCCGCAATCAAATCTATATTGGTAGGAAAATTGCCGAGCAATAATCCGGATAAGCTGTGTGGAAAAAAAGCCGAAGAAAAAATAGCGGAACAGCCTGAGCCACCGGCTCCGCTCCGCTCCACTCCGCTCGGCAATTCCGGAACGCGTAAATTGGCCAGGGTCAGGCCAGTTTTTTCGCTGCGAAAGAGAAACTTGAACAAGCTCGCGTTAAAGAGGGAGAGGGGAGAGGGCAGAAGGGAGCAAAGCCGTCGATTCTTTTTGCTCCGTGTAATCGCGTACGAAAACTCTGCTCTCCTGGTGGGTCTCGTTGTTTACGGCGTTTATCACGAGCCGCTTTGTTTCGTCGCCGTTGACAAGTTTGGCGTTGGAAAATTCTTCCTCCTAAAATGCCCCGCGACGCTTAACGCAACAGCAGCTGCTCCACTTTTCATCAACCGTGCGGAAATTTATTCTTCAACGTCTCCTCCGCCATCGCCGCCGCCGCCTCCTCCTCCTCCTCCTCTCCTCCATTTCCACGTCTAATTTCTCCGAGTGACTCGACGCGCGACTGACTTATCTCTCTCGCATAATTCGCGAGAGCTCGTCGGCCGAATACGCGCGTTCGCTGACTTTTAGCGTTCCCGCGTAATTTAGCACTTCGAAGGAGTCCCGCCCCGGATTTCGCGAGACTTCCACCCCTCTCGGGTCTCGTGTCTCTTCCCAATGTCCCCCGGGGTCTCGCCCGAAATTACGCGGGGAAAGTCTATGAAAATGGCGTGGAGAAGTTTTTACCGGACAGCCGGAGAACGCGGCGGAGGGAGGGAAGAAAGAAGAATGAGAAAAGAGGGCTGGAAAGGGGAGGGAGGAGGGTTGAGGCAGCAGCTGGGGATTCGCACGTTTCCCCAGATTAGATTTGTAGTCCGCGTTCTCCGAAGAAATCGAGCGTTTCGGCACACGTACCTCGCGTTAAACGCCTCCTGAATTTTCTTCCCTGGAGATTACACGACGTTCGCTACCACCACCACCACCCCACGTCACGCGTGCCAGCCTCGAGTATTCTTAACGAACTTGTTATGCCCAACGACTCACTTTACTCGCTTTACTCGCTCTCACCCTTCGCTTAACAAACGAACTACATGATTAGAACTGGGAGCGGGAGCAGGAGGAGGAGGAGGGAAGAGGAGAGATAAAAAACGATTAAACAAGGAAATTATCAAATTTCTCGATTTAATTTACAGGATTTCCCTTCTTCCACGTTTTCCTCGAACGCGGCAAAAGCAAGAAATTCCTCGACTCGTGTAAATAATAGTTTTCCTCTCTCTACGAGTTACTTGTGTGTTTGTGAGAGAGAGAGAGAGAGAGAAAGAGAGAAGAGAGTGTACAGTGATTTGTCTCAGTTTTCGAGAGTTTTCCTTTTTCATCGAAAACATTTTATTCTCTCCCGATTGTGTTGGTTCGTTCCCCCTGTGGTTTGTCACGTTGTCGCGGCTGGTTTACGACAAATCAAGTTATAGGGATTTCAAACTCGTAATCTTCCTATCGAGGCGTAAGCGTTTTTATTCCGATTATTCCTGAGCAAACCCTACTGTAAGAGCACGCGGAATGAGCAGGCTCTTTTGCGGTGATATCTCTTCTCGTGTGATTTTTTCTTTTCAGTCAATTGTTTCGAGTTTCCTAATGTACTCGAGAGATTCGACGAGATACTACTGATTCCAGTCGTTTTTCCGCAAAATATTTGCTCGGATTCCATCCGGCAGAATTCCAATGACTGACGCGTCCTCTCGAAGAGCTCCACCGCCTAGACTGCAAAAACTAACGTAAGCCAGATTATATTCGATTCCATGGTAAAAATCCACAAACTTTTTTTAGATCTGATGAGCGGTAACCGAATTTACCGATCTCGCTAAAATAACGAACTGTTTTGTCTTTTCATTTTCGGCTTATCAAATATTAGACGTTTTAATCCCGTTAAATTCTCGCTAATGACCTGGAACGACGACGAATATCCCCCAGTATTTTCTATAGCTTCATAATTGCGCTCGTTCCATCTCTTTACTTTTATCATTTATACAAAATAAGCAGCACCGCGCGCTTAGAGGTGAAATTATTTCGTCGGAGTGCATTTGATTTTAAATAGCTCACCGGTAATAGTCTCAATTAATTTCAACCACCTGTTAAATTCATATTTTTAATAGCCGAGTGATCCTCATATTTGATCTAAAACAACAAAATAAGCGTACGACCATAAATTATAGGGATAATGATAATAATGATATAGCCTTCTCCAAGAAACCAGATAGATATTTAATTAATTTTCAACTCATTTTCACAAACAAGGTTTTTCTTTTATTTCTCTCTCTCTCTCTCTCTCTCTCTCACTCTTTTTTTTCTTTTTTTACTTTTTTTTACTGGACGATTGAAATACCTACAATGGAGAAAAAAAATAAATGCACGATACTTTCCTGCCATAAATCAAATGATAAAAGGACGAGAATGGAATTGCTTTTTTGTTACAAGAGATCCACGGCCTATTTTTTCTCATTTTTTTAATAATCGATAGAGGGTCTCGCGCGTACATAAAATATCGAACACATGCGTCGCATAATAGTGGTAAAGCGTCCTAAAAGCATTTGCACTTAAAAAAAGTGTACGTCGGCAATTCTTCGCAAGCTTGCTTGATCCGAACGATTAGGTTTCCTCGGCCAGGAGGTTGCCACCGACACCACCACCACCTTCTTTGTTATCGTTCATTTTCGACTTTGCGAGCGCGGCTTTACTAATTTTGCAATTAACGTCCCCCGAGATACTTCCCTGTTAATGAATATTTTATCCCAGCCCGACTTTTAATCCAATCCAGCAGATTTCAAAATTGTTTTCACAGAGCCTAGTCTCGATTGCTCTGATAATGAATCACTATTGGAAATTGATTTTTCATTTGCTAGTTGGAATTGCCTATCTTTAGAGGAATATCGAACATTGAGGAATATCGAGAGGGGGATTAAATTTGAGGGAGGCCAAGGGGAAGAGACAGAGAATTTAAAAACCGGTCCCGTATCTGTTATTTCGTTTAGACGAATTTTCTGCAATTCTCATCAGCGGAAAAGACAAAGGCTCCCGGTGTGCATTATAGATACTACAAGTAACCGGAAGCGGTGCAAGAAGGAAATGGACGGAAACCGATTTGGCGAAGCAGATTGAAATCGAAATGAAGTTTTAACGAAAGTACTCGAGATCGTCACTCGTTTGCTCGTTCCTCGTTCCTCCAGCAGGCCATATCGTAAACGAGCATTTGTATAAGTTCCCGTCGAAAACTTATTTTCTTTGTCTCGCGACGTCATTTCTTATTTCTATCACTGTGTGGTTTTCACTGTCCAGAAGGTAATTCTCCGTCGGTTTCTTCACCTTGCATTTCTCAAGTGGAAAAAGATAGAAATAGCGCTTCGAACGAGAGAAAAAGTCAAAAAAAAAAAAAAAAATGTTAAGTTAGTTACCTCGGCTCGCAAGTTGGTCGTAAAATCAGAATTGTAATGTCGGGATGTTCGTAGCAGCGCAATTTACGAATCAGGAGTGGTCGATCGATAATCGGACCCCATTGATGCGTCTCGCCCAACCATTAGACCAGCGACGAACCCCGGCTTCGCGCTTTCGACCATCGAAGTCTTTTGAAATTATCCGAAGATTTTTCGCGAGAGAAAAACACCTCGCATCGGAAGATCGGTCTCTATTAAGTCACACGCTTGTTTCTTCTGGCAGAACCGCGCAAGGAACGCCTCGAAGAGCGAACCATTTCGAAAAACGAATGCTCCGTTAAAGTTTTACGACGACTTATGTAAAACTATTACATATTCCTATTACAGGAGACGTTGTATCTTTTATTAATGCCCGGAACTACTTCCGGTGTGAAGGGCACAGTTCTCAGTCTCTAGGAAATCTTGAGAATTTGCCAAACATGAAGCGGATGATAGATGTCTGACTGTAACTCGGGTTATACTACTAGATTTTCATATTTCGCTACTAGGCCATAATGTTATCTGGCTTATTCGAGTTTTGCTTCGGTCGGGATGAAAACTTTCGGGAAATTTGTCAGCTGTACCCGAAGCTACGGAACTAATATCGAATTTCGCACAATCGATAGTCGAAAGATCCGTTCCGTTCGACTGCACAGAACCCGAACGATATTACAGGCCAACGTAACCACGGTAACTGCACTTGGACCATTCTCATTTCCATTCTTCGAGAAACTGGAGCCCTAATATCGCGAAAGAGAATCAAGGAGCAGTGAATAATTCTCGTGGATGCAAATCTACGAAATTTTCTCAATTCGAAATTAAAGATACCTCCTACCAGCGATGCTTGTTCTCCCCCGTCCTTTCCAGACCCCGCGCTCCAGGGGCTTCCAGTATCTTGGGGGAGAGACCACTGGGCGAAGTTCGTGACTGGAAATTAAAGGATGATTTTGCTTCGGGAAATTGCATCGGTTTTCCATCAAACGCAAGACAATAATGCACGACAAACCACGGGATTACTTCGTTATTGCTTCGCCATAAAAAAATAGAGCGGCGGGCGAAAAAAAGAAAAAAGAGGAAGGAGAGGAGAGGGGGGGGGACATGTTTTTAGATTCTTTCAATTTCTACTCGGTAGACGTTTCGTCGAGCAAGGGATTTTTATCCATCGAGTGACAGTCCCTGCTGAACTAAAAAGAGGCAAAAAATAGCGCCAGTCCATTATTTCATTTTTGCATAGCGCACTTCGTTTATGACGGGTTTCACCTTTATTGTTCCTCGCGTATCTCGCACCTTTTTCCCCGTCCTCTCACTCGAGCTATTCGCAGATTTTAATAACCCCCCCCCCCCCCCTCCCACTACCACGACGACGTACTATTCTGCCACGTGTTTGTAAAAACAGCAAAAGCCACTAATGAAAGTCAACATGAGACTTTGCTCTATCCGACCTGAAAGATTCTCGTCATTCCCCGAAGAAACAACCCTTCCTTCTTCCCTTCTTTCCTTCCTTCCTTCCTTCCTTCCTACCTTCTTCCCTTCTATTCCATAACCGTATTGAAAAAACGAAACTTTGCCCATAAACTTATCTTCATCCTTGCTACTGCAAGTTTCCTTTCAACTTCTTCCCTACGTTTGATTTCAAGATAGTTGCCTGCCAGAAATATGCACTTGAAAACTTTCCCTCGAAACTTATCCAGCTTTTAACAGATTTTCATAAATCGTTGGACTTATTATTTAGCTTTTTAACCTTCGCTGCCTCTTATGTTCCTTAATTAAATTCAATGTAATTAATCACCGTCCTTCGTCACATCCTGACGTTGTTTTTCTCCTCCCCCTTCTCCTCCACTTCTTATTTTTCTACCTTTGCTCGCTCCCCCTTCTTCTTCTTTCTCGGATGATGACAATGATGATTATTATCGCTATTATTACTATTGCTATTATTACTGTTACGCGTTTTATAGACACTCGTATCTCGCCCCTTTGCAGCAGTTACTCAAGATTTTACGAGTTCCAGCAGTGCCGGCTAATCTTTCGCGCGAGTTTTCATCTACGTCCGATTTTCAGGAAAGTCTCGCTGGAAATAGTTTCTCCGCCATTGTCTCGCTCGTCACGCGAATTCCGATTGCAGCACTGTCCGCGTTGCGTTCTGGAGTTTAAGACGTCAGCCCGAAACGTCCACTTCGCAACTTTCCTACCGGAACTACCTACCCTACTCTACCCTACCCCTATCCTACCCCAGACTATTCGCTCTGCAGTACGCCCAGTTTCAGTTTCTGCTCCGAACAGTATCTACCGTCTAGCCAGAGTAGCGTTCCGGACAACACACAGACTCTTCCTTCAATTTACCTTACTGTTTTGTTCGTTAACACATTTTATTCTTTCCTCTTCTTTATCGATAATTTCAAAGCATCCCTGAAGATATACGTAAAAACAAAAGATAATTCTTTTTCCATTAAAAAGAAAACTAAACTACCACCTATTTCTTACATAGGATTTTTCGAATCCCGCGGATGCAACAAACACGATATATCTCACGCGCCATTTCTAATTATTTTTTTTTTTTAAAGATCAAGAATTTTTTCAAGAACGATCTCGAGTGCCTCATAAAATAGCGAGAGATAGTTTAGGTATTAATTAGAGAGCGACCTTCGTGAATAAATGACGAGCGCGCTGATAAATTTATCATCGATCAAGTCCAATCGATTATTGGAGAAAACGATAATTTAGCTTTTCCTCTCATCCCTCCTCTCCCTCCTCTTCTCTTCTCTTCTCTTCTCTTCCTCTTCGCGCGCTTCTCATTTTCTTTCCTCTTCCACTATTTCATTTTATGACAAATCATTTCAAAGACTTTTAGGACTTTTGTAACGAGAAGGATCTTTCCTTAAAATAATGAAAACTTTTAGCGTAAATTGTGCAGGGTTGTATTATTTATTGCCGTCGAAATGCTTAACTCCCGTAGTGGCGCTGAATTCTTTTATAGGATTTTCGCAGCGCGGTAACGTACACGTAACTCTCGAATCGGAGTCTCCTCGATTGCGTAATTTTTATTTCATTTGGGGCTTTACGTTTAATCGTCTTTACCGGTCCGACGGAGAAAATTTTCAATCAGTTACAGAATTGTTTCGTAATTTCTTTAGCGGACGATTTAACCTGGAAATTAGCAGATCGATTAATTCCCCATACTTTTTCTCGATATGACCTCCGCGCGTTTTCCGGCAGCGCAGAAAAATATCGGGTCGCCCGCGAGAGCACGGCGGCGAGTTTCCAAGTGCGGTCCGGCTAGTTTTTGACGTGCCAATTAGTCAGCGTAACATGACAGATATTCCCCAGCTCCAGCCGTGCAATCTGCAATCGGATCATTTCTTATTCCTCGTAAGAATAGCGGCGCGCTGGACTTGGGTTTCAGCTGTTCCTCCCGCAGCTATACGTATGCCCGCTTGCGTTTAAAATAATCCCAGCTCCAACATAATCATTAAAACTTTTAACGAGAACGTGCTAATATCTTTGGTGATAAAGCATTCCACTTAAATTCATTTAATCTGCGTAAAATTGTAAAAGTTCCATAGTAAGAACCTCCCCCGACCCCCAAGATTGCAATTAATAATTACCCATAGGGGAGAATGGTGATTAATTTTAAGTGCCTCGTAACTATAAAAATCCTGATTGACAGCGCGTTGCCATTGATTTCCAATAAATTCTTCAAACCAGCCAAGTGTTTTATACACGCAATTAAATTACTAGCAATATTCCCGGGAAAATGTTATCGCTTAGAGGCCTTAGAGATACCGCAGATCGATATGCCGGATGGAAACCTCTTTGCTCGCCTCCCATCTATTATATAATTGCACATTCATAGAATATTTATATCGAAAGGGTACGCGAACACAATCTTGTTCGGAGAGGCAAGCAGCATCGCTTTCATTGACTTTATCGCGGGGGCGTTTCATATTTCTTTAATATCTTCGGACCGTCGATTGCCGGGACACGCACACGTACACGCGCACACATCGCGCGCGCAAAGCCAGGATAGCAGTATTTTCTTGCCACAAAAGAGCAAAATACTGCAAGAGTTTACTCTGATTTTCTATCAAATCATTTTCTCATATAGATCCCGTTTGTTTTCTCAAAAATTTATTTATCGTCCGAAGAACAATAGACGCGGACTGCTCGCGGATACGGAGGATGCGGAGATTTGGGGGGGGGGGGGGGGGGGAGAGGGTTCCTTTTAGTAAATGCGACTATGCATGCGTTATTGTCTTTCGATTACAGTAAGAAGAAAAAAGTGGAGGAGGAGGAGGAGGGGCCGAGGGTAAAGCGAAAAGAAGTATTTGAGAGCCGAACAGACTAAATTGTTATTATTATCATCGAGGTGGTCCCATTCGGTAGTTTTCGACCGAGAACAGGCGAAACGATCGAGTGACGTGCTTTTTTTTCGATTATTCAATTTCGGCGGCACAATGAAGAGACGGAGCAGGGGTGAGAAAGGTGGGGGAGGGGGTCGATGCAGCAGAAACCGAAGGTAATCTCGTGAGCGTGCTTCTATTAAAATCTGGCTGGACCTCTTTGTGACTGCGGACAAAAAAGCAAGTTTTCCATTCGCAGCGGCCGGACGCGCTGCACCGCGTCGGAGCTGACGAATTTCTGACGCGATCCAATTCGCCCGACCCTTCCCGCCCCTCGCCTTCGGCATCCGTCTCCCTTGCCACCGTCAAATCGCTCGACATTCGCCAGCTATTAGGCGATCGTTTCGCTTTTCTCCACTTTTACCGTTTCGTCAAGTCACGGACTATCCGTCGCGTCACGACTGATTACCAATTCGACGCTTCGCAGTGTGGTGCTTCCAGTAGAGGGGGGGGGGGGAGGGTGCGATTCGCATATCTCCCACAGTTCTTTATCCACCCTCCGTCCCTATTACCGGTCCTCGGCCTAATGCGAGCGACCACAGGTCAATTGGAATCGACTGGCCGGACCACTTTATCACGCGCGATAAGTTCAATCAATGTTTCGATGCTATCCCGTCACCCCCTGCCCAACCCCCGACGCATCCTCTTAAAAACGAATCCCTAGTTTTACACGGGGGATGTCCCACGTCCCACTTACCGCTGGTTTCCCGCAAACCGACGACGGCGATCGGACTACCGAATAACCGGATACGATCGCACAATGCGCCTACCATAGTTCCTCGAGCGCGCGTTTTCACCCTCGAGGCGCCCCATCGCGCACTTCCGGTCACCCCGTTCCCCAGACGTCTACTTGCCAAGCTTTTTTATTAGCCCCGCCAACGTGCCAGAGGGAAACTTTGTTCTCGCTATTAACCACCCCGATATTGCCGCGAGTGTCTGGTGAACTCTTCGATTTTTACGGCCACCGGAAGTGCCGGCGTCGCGGAGTTTCGAGACACCGCGACTCGCGATTTCGCGGAAGTCGCTGCTACGACTCGCGCGCGAGTGTCTTCTGGACGGAGAAAGTCGCGAAGGGTGTCGACCTCCTGATTTGCTCGCTCGCTGCCCACCTTTCCGGGAAAGTGGCGGGAATTCGTGGAATCGCGAGCCGGCCGTAAAAGTATTTCCCGCCAAGTTTCCAGCAACTTCTCGTAGTTCCGCGCGTTCGTCGTCAGATTCCTGGAAGAAATTGCGTGTGACTCGTGGCACGTGTCGCGCGCATCGGCTATCCTCTTATCGAGCACCGCGACCACCCCCAACCCTCGCCGAGGGATTCGCAGAAATGATTTACGCGCGTTAAGTTGGGGGTGGGAGTGCGTCGGGCACGATTAACGCACCCCGCGCTCCAAACTTTTCTAATTCGTCGCTCTCGGGATACAAGGCGACTCGTCCTCGCACCCGGCGGCTGCAACCCCGTAATTTCCAGGCGAAAACGAGCCACCCGGGCCCGGCGCCGCTCCAAACTTAGCCCACATCCCTTATCGGGAGACACCCTGTCTCGACGATTGTCCCCCGGCTACCCCATTTTTACTTCGAACTAGGAAAAGGAAAGTTTCGCGTCGCGTTGCTGCTTCTTCTTCCTCTCCTTATTTTCCACAAACATCCGACGAAGACCCTCTCACCCGATTGATAAGTAGACTCTGCACTCGCTTCTTTGCAGCGACCGCAAGCGAGCGTTCGTTACCGATCGTTTGCTTCCGTGATTTGTAAAGGCAGCGAGCGATTACCCAGTTTATAACGACGGCCAGCTTTTAGTTTCCGCGGGGTGACGAGGGTGGTAGTAGCTACCGACGATGGGGGTGGCAGTGGTGGTGTTGGTTGTGGTTACTCACGAGTTTCCGTGGACTCCTTCTCCTGTGGAATTCGACGAATCGACGGAGAGACATAGGTCAAAGCACGTCGGGTCAAAAGGACAGGACTACTTTTAATAGCGGTCGCCCGTAAAAATCGATGTCGAGCCGACCGCACGCCTCGCGAACGCAAAAATACAAGAGAAACGAGTGCCGTGCCGGAGAAACCGATCGCCCAATTCAGCAGCAGCTGCTCTCGCCCAGGCTTTGCTCTTGTTCTTGTTCTTGTTCTTCTTCCTCTTCTTCTTCTTGTTCTGCTTCTGGTTCTCGCTCTCGTTCTTGCTCTCGATCTCGGTCTCGGTCTCGGTCTCCTTTTTCTCCTCCACTTGCCAACGATCGCTCGTCTCATCGTCCCGCTCGACGTGGAGCAACCCGTTGCGAACCGATTTTCACGTAACTCTTCCTTCCGGTCGATTGCAATCTCAATCCGAGGCACGATTTGTGCTCCCGACACTTTGGTTTCCTAGTAATCTCCGCCAGCTACCCTTATTACTTTGCTAAATCAGACCTACACTAGAATCTTCCCATTCTCTCTCTCTCTCTCTCTCTCTCTCTCTCTCTCTCTCTCTCTCCCTAGATCTATACGTATTCTCCTATCCCAATGAAGAAACAAAAAGTTCATTAAGCCGCGAGCTATTATCGTTAATAAGGGCTTCGTTAAATCGTTCCTTTCATTTTATTAATTTCATCGGTGATTCGCCAAATCCAACTTGCTACCCTTCGCTCGAGATTGGATATCGAGCTATTAAAGCGCAGCAGCCAGCTTATTATTTCATCTTACCAGATCTTTCCAGTCTGTGCGCATGTGTGCGTGTGTATGTGTCTGTATGGATGGTGGTAGTGCATTTATTATATATTTCACCCCACAAACCAGAGGGTTGTGTTATGTTAATAACAGGAATAACAAGAAAGGGTTCGTTCCCGTTCTCGTTCTCTTTCTTGTTCTCGTTCTCGTTCTCTTTCTTGTTCTCGTTCTCGTTCTCGTTCTCGTTCCCGTTCCCGTTCCCGTTCCCGTTCCCGTTCCCGTTCCCGTTCCCGTTCCCATTCTCGTATTCATTTTCATTCTCTTTCACGTAATGCGCGTGAATCGATCCCGCACATTTTATTGGGTAAAAAGTACTTTTTTTTTGTTTGTTATTCCCCAATGACGAAAAGCCCGACAAAAAATGTATTTGGAAAATTTCACTAATTGTGATTCTATTCGTCGAAAATCTCCACAAAGCTCGCCGTACCGCGAACATGAAAGGGCGTAAAATAAAGAAATCGATTGTAAGACTGGGCATTATCGAAACTTTATTGAAAGCTCTGGTAATTATTTTAAAAATCTTTTCAACTTTTTAATTACTCCCTTTATGTGTATTTTTAAAGCTTCACTTTTCCTATTTGCTTGGTCAAATCGGTTTACCAACCCGTTTATAGCTATACCACGCGAGCAATTTATAAACTAATTCTATAAGCTAAAAATAATGCCCATCATTTTTCTTGAAACGAGACTATTTTCTTGCCGGTAACAATTATATCGCACCTCTACACACGCGAGTCCCTGGATTAATGAAAATCTGACCCTCGGGGAGTTTGATTCGATTCGATTCGATTCGATTCCACGATTAATATGATTAAACGACTATTAAAGCAATACCCCCTTCCTCCCCCCCTTCGCTCTTTACCTTTCAGTCCATTTTTCCTCTCCCTCTTTATTTTTCCCCTATCTCTCTCTCTTTCACCGATCGTTTCATTAATAAAAATCAATACCAATCAAACTCCGAGCGAAATTTCAGCGAACTTTGCCTAATTTTCAAGCTTCTCCAGAATGTGCAGCAGTAAACCAGTTAAAAACAGCATTTACCGTTTCGTTTAAAGTTCATCGCTATCCAAGGGGTTATGAGCCGCTACCAACGCCTGGGAATCGATTTTAAGTCTCGCGTCATCTTCTTCTCGTCAACGACATCGAGTGAATGGAATTTCGTTAAGATTCGCGAAATAACGAAACGTATCGCAGCATCCAGTTTAACGCACCGCTCTTCCGTATTCCACGGACTTTCGCAAGAAAACAGGAGTTTTTCCGTGGCACACGCAGAGAGACAGAGTGCCAAAGTACACGAGACCGCGGAAACGAATCCCCGCGAACAATGCACGCACGCGACGGTGTGCGCGCGTGTTTCCTTCCTTCTCCACACACGTGGACGGACGCATTTTCAATGTTTATTTAGAAAATTAAGGTGGTGTGCACACACGGTAGCGAGCGTTCCGCTCGAATCCCCGGAGGTATTGTCCATTTTCGTTAAGAGAATTCCAGGCTGGCGTGTCTGACCAGTCCGCCGTGAGGTTCCTGCGGCTACGGGACAATCGGAATAAAAGTAGCGCAGGTCAGTGATGCGACGCACGCTATGCCAGAGGAGCCCCGAATAGCCTCTCCCCTCGAGAGACCGTGGTAGCGTCGCGTACCTGGGGGATGCGTGGGAGTACGACCCGAATACGCGCGCGAGACAATTTCTCCCTTTTCTCGAGCGGAAGCTCGTCGCTTCCGAGCTGCCGAACCGCGGGAGGGTCTCTCACAGGCGACCTTGAAAATTTGCCGTGGGTACTTACCGTAGCTGAATTGACTGTTGCTCGCTATCACTTTCTCGGCGTTTTTCCTCGCGATGTAGAACCACTCGCTGCTGTTGCTCAGGTACTTGTACTCCTCCGCCAGATTCTTGACCTTGACCCCGTCCTGTCCCTGCAGCCGATGCGCGAACGGGCAATAGAGCCAGCGGTCCTTGTACTGCAGCTTGTCGTAGCAGTTGCCAGCGGCGAAGATGTCTTCGTCGAATTCCACCATCGAAAGGATCAAGGCTCGCAGAAGGTACTCGGAGGAGAGCATCACGTCGGGCGCGTACTTCCAGAGTCTCGTCAACATGTTCGCGTGGTTCACGGCCAGGTTGGCCTCCAGGCGAAAACGCTCCTGGGCGTACTGGTCGACTACGCCCTCGCCCAGGTTCAGGTCGGTCCCGGCGGTACAGTTGTCGCCCAGCAGATGCTGATTTTCGATGATCCTCAGGAAGCGAGTCACTATGTCGACCTGCACCGGCTCTTTAGGCTCCGGACGCCTCGTACCGAGGGAGTCGCCCGACGTCACCGCGCCGTAATCCTCGTAATCGCTGATCTGGCTGCTAGAGCTGTTCGCGGACCCGTTCTCCCCGTAGAAGTCGTAATCCGAGAGGACGACGCTCTCCACGCTGTCCGGGTCGTCGCCGGCGGCCGGTCGGTGCATCACGTGGCCGAACACGTCGGTGGAGTTGTCGTCGAGACTCTCCGCGTCGAAAAAACCCCGTTCCCTGGCGATGACCTGCCTCAACCTGGTGAACGAATCGCCCTGTCTCTGTCGCGAGTGGCCCGTCTGATTCCTGGGGACCCGCTCCTGCGAGAGGCTCGTCGCCCTGAGCTCACCCTCGGTGAAGTTCGCTTGCTCCGAATTCTCCAGGAACGTGAGGTTCCCGTTGGAGGCCTCCGGCTGAGTCTGGGAGAGTCTGGGGAAGTCTCTCGGGGAAACTTTGTCCTTCGAGCCCTTCGCCTGCCTGGAGAAGTGGTTGCGGGACCGGCTGTGCCTGATCTGTGCACCGACCTTGTTACGAGCGGCATCCGTGTCGCCGCTTTGCTGAACTTCCCGACGGTGCGTCCAGGTCTCCTCGCTGGACTCCTCGCTAGTGTCTTCCGGTACCTGCTGCTGGTAGTCGTAATCGCCGTCCGCGTAGCGTTCCATCTTCAGGTCCAACCTCCTCTCGATGAAGGACGGCCTGTGGTTCTGCTGATGACGCAATAATTCCTTCGGCCTCTCGATCTGCAGCTCCTCCTTGCTACAGCTGCCCAGGATGGTGCTGGCTGTCAGCAAAACGATGGCGCTCCGCCAGCCTGCGGGGACCCTCATCTTCGAGCGGTCCACACCATCAAAATGATCACTCGCCTATTGGCTCGGACTAAGCTATCACCTCATGGTTATTGCCGATGTCTTTCCTGGGTCCCCGATTACACTCTCCTGGCCGCTCGGATCGTTCCTTCCTACGTTCGTCCGCTTATTCGTTGACCGAACCACTAGCAGACGATCGTTAACCAGTGGTACCGGATGTTACGCTGGCAAAATTCATAGGTCGCTGAGAACACCCGTGAGATATCCGGAAGCCGAAACGGCTTCGTCAAGCTTCTCCTCCCTCTCTCTCTCTCTCTCTCTCTCTCTCTCTCTCTTGCTCGGTTTCTCTCCCGTCTAGGGCTAATAGCTTTCGTTTCCCTGCCGACAAAACTGACTCGGCTAGTCTTGCGAAATCGCGAAATCGCGAAAGCTCTGCCGATACTTTCCCGATTACTTTCCAACTGGTCGATCGGACAGCTCCTTTCAAATCCAAAGACTCCTCGAGTCTTCCGGATTATCGCACGCAAGCCGGGGAAGGCCCGTGCAGGAAACTGACTCGTCAAGTTCGTTTGGCAATCAAGCTGCACCGGAAGTAACCAGGGTGCTCGAGGAATTCTCGAAGAACCACTTGCTTTTTCGATACAAGTACATCAGGAAACTGATCCCCACGATATCGGACATCTCTACCCCTAATGCTTTCCGCGAATAATTCGATCGAGCGACGCACCGAGCCTCGAAGTTTCCCGCACGCGTTTGTTACGAATCATTCTCCTTGATAGTCGCTCGAAGCTGTCAATGCTTCATCGTCAGCGGTAGGCTCGCTGCGAGCGAAGGTATCATCGAGCTACTACTCGAGATCACGTTCCTGAGGTGTCCCCTAAGATTAAAGGGAATCATGATCATTTGGGATCGGGAGCGCGTATCGCTATTGAGAAGATCGAGGAAAGCGTGATCGTCCGTCCGGACTTTCGACAATCGACACCACGAGCTCGTTTCACGCTCGCACGCGGCGACAGACTGACTGAGGGATGAAATTCGCCTCCCTCTAGAGCATCCGGCGGGAAACGTGATAGGGCGCATGTCCTAACCGGTGGATTTCATTAAAACCGATCGAGTACCCTTTCGCGAACAACCACTCTATGCGGGACGTACATATTTTTGGAACGATTGACCCAACTAGTCTTCTCCCGACGATCCTCCTTATTGTTTTAATATATCATTTCTTCAACGGGAGAGAGAGAGAGAGAAAGAGAAGCAGTTGACACAGCTACTGTCACGACGATCGTTTTCCTGTCGCTCTTGCTCCCTCAATATTAAACTTCTTCTATAATGCAAACACTTTGCAAAAGTATTAGCACCTTCTTCCTTTTTATGATACGTTCGACATGCAACACAATTCTATTTAGGGGGATGGTCGGTCTATCTCTCTCTCTCTCTATCTCTCTGCTTAAAATCTAGGTCTTGAATTAGAGGAACTTGCGCGTTTAACATCCAATTCCTCCTAGAGCGTGAATATCCTCAATAGTTGTTGCGCGTAAAATTCTCATTGTGACTCATTATGAAATCATTGTAGACCTAATTGTAATTAAGCGCAAACTACTGATCTCGTGTTTTAATTTCAATTTGGCGATTATTGTTATAACCATTACTATCTGTATCCGAAGGAATAATTTTAGTGGAGTTCACCGTACGTGCATTTGTGTGACACGGTATTGCCTGTCATGTATGGACAAATGGATGCAACATTCGTAACCCTTAATGCTAATAGGAACAATTCCTGAACTGTGAAATGGGCAGAATAACGGATGTACACGTGTCGAAGGAGACACAACGACATCGCCAAGCACGTATCTGACATTCCATTAGTATAGGAACCACGTAGGAACATGCAGGATACGCAGCACACATGAGGTATTAACATAATGATCAGTATAACGAGAACATGAATCTCGACTCCCATTCTCGCATTGTTAAGCGATGTGACAACTTGAAACTTGAAACGACGAGATACATAAAATATTTTAACTGTTTGATCGATATTGCTTTTTATGAAAAGTTTATGCTTTTTAGCAAATTAAAGTAAATAGAGGTTATTGTAAAATAAAGTGAAATTAATATCTTATGAAAATATTGTTTTAATGATCATACGAACATTTACGATAGAAATAAATATTACATATGTACAACAATTTTATTTATTGTTTTAATCGTCCCATTTTAAAATTACTAACAGGACGACTCGTAGTTGCTATTGCTGGTGCAACCTTCGACTTGCCCACGATATTCTCTTCGACATCTTTAAAGACCTAAAGTACAGAAATTTAACGCGAGTGACAAATATTATTCATTATATTCTAATATTTAAGCATTACTTACAAATTTTAAATTTGATTCAGATGGTTCATTTTCATCACTTTCACTTTCACTGAAATAAGTGGGTAAAGCTGTATCTCTAACATATATTATGTCATTGGGAGATTTCTTTAAAATAGACTTAGGCTTTACAAAGACTTTATAAAAGTCTTTTGGAGTTTCTATTTTATCACCAGGAGCTTCTTCTATAATTGGATCATGACTCGAATGTTGAAATTCTATCTTGATCGTGGTATCATCGTCATCGTTATCATTCAATTGGTTTAAATCAGCAATATCAGGCACTGATGAATCCGAATCTTTAATATCTAAATTTTTTTCAGCAAAAGATACTCTTCTAATAATCTTGGGTTTATCTATGCTCATGTCTTCATTGCTTACACTATTATTATCTTTCTTAATCACAGAACCCTCTTCTACAGTTACCTTAACTAACTGTGCACTTTTACTTACTTCATTCTCTCTAGTCTCTTCTACAACACTTTCATTTTTTTCAATGGAAGTATTGCCAGATATTTGCAAATCATTCATTCTTCTCCTCTGGATTTGAATCTCTCTTAATTTTTCTAATTCCGCTTGAATTTGTTCATTCATATCATCATCTGATATGCTTTCTTCATCAGATTCATAGTAAACTTCACCTAATTCTCCATTTAAATCTTCACCATAAAATTGTCTTTGTTGTTCTTCTAATCTATATAAGACAGTTTTAAATATTTATCGAATTCATTCATTGCATTGAATTTATGATATAAATGCAAACCTATTATATTCGTCTCCTAATTCCTCTTCTAATTCTAGTTCGTCTAAATGTTTAAAAATATCCTCTTCTGTTTTAATATCTGTCTTTTCTTCTTGTTGTTTTCTTAATTTAGCTAGTTTTTCATGGTACTCTTTTTCACGTTGCCTATGTTTAACTATGAAAAACAAAATAAATTCATGAAACGCTTTACTTTTTAATTAAAAATCAAGATAGACCACATAATCATTGCATTATAGATATAAATGATACCTCTCCATTCATTCATTTTTGTATTATCCCAATGTTCTGTTAAAGCTTCTCCTTCCTCGTTACCAAAAGCATTTTGCTCAAAAGGGATTACTTGTCTCATTTCAAAGAGATTTCTTTCCTGTTCTAAATACTTTAATTGTTCATCTGCATCTAAGGAATAAAATATAAATCTTAAGATAAGTATTAAAAGTATTATTGCTACTTATTCTTACTTTGTATCCTTCGGTTGCAAAGGGCTTTTGCTTTATATGCACTGTACTTGGCAAAATAGCTATCACCAATATGAACTAAAATTTCATTCGTATGAGTTAATTTTCCTTTCATCAGTGCACAATTGCCAATAGGAACCATACAATTCATAGAAATGTCCATAGGTAGTATTTCTAAAGCTTCTGTAACTTTCTTATGACGTTTCTTGTAATCATTCCAGAATTTAGTTTGTTCTTCATTTCGCTTGATTCCCTAAAGATTGTAATTGAAAGTATTTTGTAAGAAAACATGAACTGAGAGAGAAAATTATGAGTATTAGAATTGTTATTCATTCTACTCAGTTTTAAATACACAGGTTATATCATGCTAGAATGTTTTCATTTGTTTACCTTAAAAATTATTGTAAACAAATTATTATTATCATTATAAAATTATTAAAATTTATAATATACCTCTATTAAAGCTTGATCCAATATTGCTTGTCGATATTCTAAAGATTGTTCAGCGTTTAACATTATAATAACCTTCTCTCAAAAAAGTATAGTCAAAAAGAATGATATCCACGTGTAGCAAAATCAGACAATTATGTTGATAATACAGAACAATAATAAATAATTGATTTTTTAAATGAATACAAGTATTTTACGATAGAAGCATTTGGAATTTGAGGTGCCCGCTGTTATGCAGGGATGAGCATGCATGCGTGCACTTTCTTACCAATGGTAGCCAATTTAGCTCCTAACAAACATTTTGTTGAACGAGAATCAAAATGGCCGGTGATAGAATTATTAGTGGTACGCAATTTGAGAATGCTCATAAAATGAATGATATCGGTGAATGCAATTTTAGTTTAGGTCTTAATGACGATTCTGACAATTTTATTGAGTTCATTGATTATGAATTTCAATTTTCAGTAAGTAAATATTACATTAAATTTTCATTATTGTGTTATTAAGTAATATTTATTAAATATAAAATAAAAATAGTATAAAGTACTCAATAGACTTATTAAATAATTGACTCTGTCGTAAAGTTAAATGCACTGTATACTTTTATTACTTTGGATTACAAGTTAATGATTAGCCAGTTATAACCTATATAAAGAATATTTTTTTAGACAACCTCATGTTATTTTTGTAATGGTTATTATGGCCCATGTTTTGAAGAACCAGTATGCGCAACCTGTCATGCGTTCTTATTTCCTGATGACATTGGCGTAGTTCAAGTTCCAATTTTTAGTGAAGTAAGTTGGTGTTGCCAATTACTGCTAACCATATGTAGTATTAAATTAATTAAGTATATTTAAATTAAAAATATTACTAATTCTATCTCTTTATAGAAAACTGACGATGAAGATTCTGGAAATGATGAGCCTAATGATTTGTTTTACAATCATGAAAGGCGAACAAGCCAACAGCAGCAAAATTCACCACAAAACAACAATCCCAATCTACCAATCATTCAAATTCCTAATGTGTTTATCTGTCAGCCTCCTATACAACTTCCAAATGTTCCTGAAGTGCGTGATTATATTCCGGTTGCAGAAAATAATGTAAATATGCACAATCTTTTTGAGGTACAAATACAACATGCTTTAAATAGTAATCAACCTGAGAATCAACAAAATGATATTGCTCAAAACTTACCTTATAATCCACATGTATTTGGTGAAGAAAATGCACATAGTGATAATGTTAATATTGAAAATAATGAACCACAATGGAATATGAGAATGTATGAGAATATTGGAGAATCATCTAAATCAAATAATTTGCAAGAAAGACTTGAAATTTTGACAAATCATAAGCATATTGAGCATGAACCCATTAATGAGCCAGGGCTTGTTGAAAGACTACCACCAGAAGTTCTATTAGCTGTCTTTTCACATCTTGATGATGTTAGTCTTTGGTCAGCAGCAAATGTATGTAGAAGATGGTGTGGTTTGTTATCAACTCACATTACACCTCAACAATGGAAACAGCGTGTAAAACTACGTTGGCCTTTATACAGACCTGTAGGAAGTGTTAAAAATTGGTATAACGTATATGATCAATTAGCATCTTCAGCGCCATGCAGAACTTGTTTAGCCCAAATGTGCCTACAATCAAGACCTCCAAGAATGGAAGAAAATTCATGGAGAAGGAATAGGTTACGCACTGAGCTCAAAAGTCTTAGAATTGATCCTCCTGAAGGAATTGAAGCAACGCCTTTGGATCAAATGTGCTTTCATTGGCAAGCTACAATAACTGGTCCAGTTGGTAGTCCATACGAGGGTGGTTTATTTTATCTATATCTTCAAGTTCCATACAGGTATATTTGATTAATAGAATATGCAGTTGATGAAAATTTCCTTTTGTCTACGAATATAATATTTTATTTTAGTTATCCAATGTACCCACCTGTAGTAAGGTTTTTAACTAAAATTTTACATCCAAATGTATCGAGGCACGGGGATGTAGGTATTGATTCTATACATCACAATTGGTCTTTAGCTCTTACTATTTCAAAGGTACTTATTAGTGTACAAAGTCTACTTACGGATCCATATTGTCAAGTGAGTAATTTATATTTTCTGAAAGTAAAGCATTATGTGCGGTCTGTGATAAGTTCTCTTACTCTTTTTGTATTTTTTTTTTTTTTTTTTCAATTTTTATAGGTTTGTATGGAGCCAGAATTAGGAGAAATGTACATGACAAATAGAGAAAGATTTGAAGATGTGGCTAGAGCATGGACTTGGAAATATGCGATGCACGATGTTGTAACACCGTTACTTAATTAATAATATTATTACATACACACACACACACACACACAACCTATAAGACTTAAATATAATATAATTAGTGGTTTAATTTTTAAATTAACTTTGTCAGGGGAAAGCTCAGCTTTCAATTAATTTACATGTCATACTCAATTTTATAAACGTGTATTTTCTGTATTTTTACTTGTAAAAAGAGACCAAAGTTTAAGTTCATATATTTAAAACATATTTATTGTTTATATTTCAGGCTTATATATGTTATCGTTAGTGCCATGTGATGTTAGGGCATAGTTATAAATGATTAAAAGAATCATGCATATCCTTTCTTTTTCTTTTTACTAATATTTTATTCAAAGGTTTAACTAGAAAGTAATGAGTAAATGATGAAATGATCGAACGAATATTATGAGAAACAGGAGTGGAATTTGTATTATAGTAACTAAATACCATTATCTGTGCATATATAAAGTATTTTCATTAAATGTTATAAATATAATCTGAGAATATATTATTTCATATTCGAATAAAAGATTTTTATTACGTAAAAGCATTATTTTTTTTTAACTCTATCTTATTCCTTAAACTCTTTAATTTTTTTATAATAATACGCGCACATTAAGGTCATTCGATCTAAAAGATTATCGTACGAGATGCAATAGATTTGCACTTAAACAAAACGTGATTTTTAAGAAAATGAAACTGATTTGGCATATTGTCATGTCTTATTAATTCTATAAAATTGTTTTAATCACGTTTGACCAGCTTTTAAAACGTTAAGGTCTTTTGTATCGATTGTGATAAAAGTAAAGGAAGATCAGTAAAAGCTTGGGTTCGTTAATGAAAACAGATCAGTAGCATCAGGTTTTAGCCAGCATGTAATATAAGATCCAATACAGCGATTGCTTTCAAGTAGTTTTTAAACTATTCTCTTTCATAATGGTATTACCTGACCATAATGGAGCATCCTTTGTATAGGAAATAACGGGAACTTGATACAGAGAGCCGTTTTCAGGGCTGGGGGGCAAGATTAAAAGCCTTAATTAGCTCAACTCATTAGCGAGGAATTGAATCGTACAGTTTTTTTCGCGGATCGTGCCGCATTGCGGGATGGGGAGGGAAAAGGGAGGAAAATGCAAAGTGATTTTAAGAAAGTGGAATAAGACTCGTAGGCGTTTCTACGAGCAGAGGGAAGTCTGAAATCACTATTCCTTGCATCCCGTTGACTGCTGGTGGTGGTGGTGGTGGTGATGGTGGTGGTCAGCATGGGGGGTCCGTAAGGTCGTTTTGCCACAATCTTCCACTTTCTTGCTTGCGTCTACTACGGACATTTTCAGACGGAAGCTGGGCAACCGCTGGCCGTTTACCTGCGCGTAATACAGGTAGGTTGCACCGGTCCCGGGTCTCGATAGCTCATTTCCTCGACGCGCTCTAGCCCTCGTTACAAGACGGTTTATGCTAACCGAGGGCTCCCCACCCCCGTACCCACCGCCGTTCACCAGGAAATGGGAAAATTCGATATTCGGTAGTAGGACGTCGTGAACTTAACCAGAGGGCTAACAGGAACTACTCGGGTCGCACTCAATTTTACGTTTCCTCTGGACTTTTTGCTTTTTGCTACTTACACCGACGTCGAAGGAGACACCAGAACGTGTCGTTCGAGACGCAACACCACCACCACCACCATCCCTCGGGCTCGGGCCCGTCGCATTTCCCCAGTTGCCCCATGCCACCGCGGCAATTAGCAATTAGCGCGCGAATGCGAAACAAGAAAAACCGGGAGGAGGGAAGACGAGTGAAAGAGATTTGCCATTTTTCCCGCGAAACGTTTCTTCGACGAATTCAAATTCAAGCTGGCGAAGCACCGAGACGTCGTCGTCCCGAGGAGGACGCTCAGAGCTCTAGCTGAACTCTCAAGGTGGGTGGTCCTGGCACAGGGCCTGCGGGCTCTGACATCCTCTCTCTTCCAACCTTCTCCTTGGGTCTCTCTATCCTCCTCTAGTTCTCTTTCTCTCTCTCATCTCTACTTCGTCTTTCGTCTTTCGACTTTCATCTTTCATCTTTCGTCTTTCGTCTTTCGTCTTTCGCTCTCCCTTCCCTCACCCCGCTGATGGTTCATCGTCTCTTTCGCCTCACCATCTGCTCATCACTGAATTTATCCTCGTTTCTCTGGTAGCGGCTTTCTCCCCTCTCTCTCTCTCTCTCCTCGCTTTTCCTCGAGCTTTTCGTCTTTCCAGACCACGCAATCCAATCCTCATTTTCTCCTATTCGGATGCTTTTGGTACTCGCTCCGCGCAATCTTCTTGGTCTCTCCTCTCTTCGTGCTTTGCACTTTATCCTCGCCTCCTCCTTCCGTTCTTGGAGTTTGGTTGCCCGATTCGAGTTCATCCCCTTTTCTCTCCATCTTCGTTCCACTCTATCCCATTTCTCTTTCGCGTCTTCCCTCTTCCTCCCTCTTCCCCTCTCAATCGCTAGATTCGTCGTCCTTTGCTCCCTCGGCCCACGGAACTTGCATGCGTCCTTCTCGCTGTGGGCTACGTGTGTGGCCACCGACACCAGCGTTGCTTTCTTTCTCCTACCACCAGCTCCTCTCTCCCTCTCCCTCTCCCTCACCCTGTCCCTGTCCCTGTCCCTTTCCCTTCTTCCTCCCTGATATCTTTCCTTTCTCTCACTGGCCATTCCCCTTCTTCCATTCGTTCTTCCCTCTCTCCTCTCTGCCTCTCTTTCGCTCTTTATTTTGCTCTCCCTCGCTACTACCTTCTTCCCTCCACCCAACTTCTCCCTCCTGCTTTTCTTTCTACTCTCTGCTCCCCGGCTTCTTTTCTCTGTCTCTCGCGGCTCTCGTATCTGGTCCGATCTTAATTTCAGCCCAATGCGCTCTCGGGTATCGCGAAATTTCCTCCAACGAGATTCGCGCGTTGCGTCACCCGCCCTCCGCGTACTCTCCATTTTTCATGGTGGAAAACAAGTGGAAAAAGAACGAGCAGCGGCGGACAAGAGCGCTCAAATTTCCCGGATCCCGCGAGTTCTTGGGACGCGAGTAAACTCCACCCGGAGTTCCGCTCTTGGAGATATTTCTGTCGAAGGGTCAGTTCTCCTCGTCGGTCCAATTTGTTAGTCGCTCTCCGGATGTTAACGAGTCGAGGACACGAGCACCCGGTTAGCCACGCGTGTACTAGACAGATCCTGGCGGTAATCAAGTGCCCTCGCTGTTTATACCCGATCCGGGCTAACCAGATGTTCTTCCTGGTCCGCCGAGTCTTGGCACGGAGTCTGGTCGACAACGCACATGCTTCTCTCTCCCCGTTTCTCTCTCTCTCCCTTTCCTTTCTCAAAATTCACAAATCCTCGTAACGGTCCCGATACGTTAAACCTAATAATACGTGCCGTGCGCCCGTATGTTTAGGCCGACGTGGATCCCGATCATTAAGAATGATTAAGCGATACGGATCTCCATCTCTCTCTCTCTCTCTCTCTCTCTCTCTCTTCTCGGAACGCAAAAACCGAAGAAATCGGTATGGCAGAGTACGAGTGACGTAGATTTGACCCGAGCGAGAGTCCAGGGTCTCTCCGCGGTGCCTCCGTAATTCAACGCCCGGGTCAGGCGGATTTTCGCAAAGTCGCAAAGTCGCAAAGTCGCAAAACCCTTCGAGCGGACCCGAACGTGGCTCGTGGCCCTTTCGGGAGGAAGCTACCCGCCGTGTTCCGGTACGCTACTAGGTATACGATATCCAGCTCCGGTAAGAAAGCCCGACGTGTGTGGCCGGAGCACGCTGGATCCGTATAGTTGGTCCACAATAACAGCTGATGCTCAATAGAAGCCCTCCACCTCGGGCCCCCCTTAAGCCCCGGCTCTCTTCACACTCGTACGCCTCTTATTTTCCTACACACCCTCTTCTACCCACCGGAGAGCCAGTTTCTACGCAGTCGATCCGGCTCTCTTGCCTCGCCGTTTTATTGACCTCGTTTTTCGCAATCCCTTCTCCCATAGAGAGAGAGAGAGAGAGAGAGAGAGAGAGAGGGAGAGTGCGTGTACTCGCATTCCAATAATTTCCCCCTGGGCAACGGCACTCGCCTATTTTTTACTCATTTTACGCGAAAATATTCAATATCTCGCTCCTTCTCTATATCTCTCTCTCTCTCTCTCTCGGTTCCGGGTAAGGAGAAAATTCGATGGAAAAACGTTGGGGAACGTCGAGGAACCCCATGGTTGAAGGGAAACAACGATCGACGTCGATACTGCCATTGCACGGTGAAATCAGTCGGTGCGTGGCGGGAGAGGAGAGTAATCGACACTCGTTTACAGTTGCATCAGCGATATCCTGGTGCGCGAATCGCCCCATCGAGAATCTCGCAGTTTCCGCCTCGCCCGGTTTCTCTCACTTTTCCACGTTCCGCGCGTTCCCGCCGAGTGTGTGTGTGTGCGCGCACGTGCAAAAATATCGCGGCATTCTCGTTTATGGAGCGGCTTTCGTTCCCGATGGAATTGCGCGAGTACCGCAGGAACGCGAAAACCTAGCGGAGGATTTGCGGGAAACGTCGCGCCCATCTCTCGAGATGGAATCAAGGGCGAGGGGGGGTGAGAAGAAGAATCAACGGCGCTGCAAGAAATTAGGGCGAGGTCGAGGCTCTTCCACGGCAAAACGAGGCTCTCTAGCGTCTAATTCTTTATTTATATGTACACTCGCGACCGCGCGTGCGCACGCGCGGTTTTATAAATTACTAACATTACAAATCGCTTAAAAAAATACTCGTACAGTATACAACAATAGTCAATAATATTTAGAAAGGCTCCGGCGCTCGTTTCGTTATGTTACAATCATGTACACAGGACGGACGTGGAGTGGAAAAGTCCGCTCTCAAGTTGAAAGTTCGATTCGTTGTCGTAGATCCTCCTCCCGCTTCTCCCTCTACTCAGTTCTCCTCGTAGCGGATCTTGGAAATCGGCTTCGGGGCTGCCGTGAAGTCGCGAGCAGACTTCGATTTTGGTCCTTTTGGCGAGACAGTCTTTCAACCGTGGTTTACTGGTAAACATTAGATGGGTCTTTGGTCGTTGACGCGCAGAATACTGTTTTCTCTCTTTCGGCCCTCTCCTCCTCCTCCTCCTCCTCCTTCTCCTCCTTCTCCTCTCGCTGCTCGTCAATCTGCAAGAAACATCGGTAAATCAGAGGAAGTGCGATCGAAAAAGATTCCAGGGGGAAGAGAGGAAGGGGAAAGGGAAAGGGAAAGGGAAAGTGATTCTCCAAAATGTTAAAACCAAGTTCACCAATCGCGCTACCCCTGCATGGCGATTGATAATCGCGCAATTATTTGTGCCCGCGCATAATCCCCTGGCTAAGTACAGCTATACTAGCCTAATTAGCCGCGTGTTTACTCTTGGGCCGCGATTTACGAATGGAATGAAACTTTAATGAAACGAGTGAAATAAATAATTGAGCGATTAAGCTTAATTGGGGGTCCGCCAAGGATACGTGGAGTCATAATCCCCGCAAAAATTTGTATTCGCTACCGTAAGCCTCGGTCTCTCCCCTCTACCCTCTTTCCTCTTTTCTCTCTCTCGCCCGGTCGACCTGTCCGTTCGTCCGTGGATTTTCTGCTCTTATTTCAAGTCTCCGCTCGTTTTTGTCTCCTAATTCGTCCCTTCCGGTAGAACACCTGCCACTGGCTTCTACCATCAAAGCGCCGGTCTACTCCTCTACCTTTCGAGGATCTTCTCGATAAAGAGTATCATTTTCTCTCTCTCTCTCTCTCTCTTCTTTTCCACTTCCCATCGGATTCCATCGGATTTTACCCCTTTACTCCGGAAACGCTATTCCGATTTCACCGCCCACCCACTCGTTTACCGCTGTTAGTTTTGGTTGGAAATAGAGTGAAAATTGTTAGGAGACTCGTGCGTGTTTGAAGGGGAGAGGGGGAGGTGGTTACTTACCTCGTCTCGTGAGAAAGAGGAGAATCAGCAGCAACGACGCCAGCGTCGTCCCGCTCGGGGAGGGCCTGATAGCATGACCGGGAACTCCCTCGGCGGGCAGGATCTCATTCGGCCTGTTGCCGTCCTCCAAGGGCTTTTGCACTTCGTGGTACTCGTGATGCATCTTGCCAAAGCAAAGGACGTTCATATTTCGGTGGATTCCCTTGCAATCGTAGTCCTCCGATCCGTCGCATATGCAATTGTTCAGTTTGGCCGCCTTCTCCTGCTTCTGCAGGATGTTGATGGAGTTCCTGCATCTGCCGAGAGAACGGAAGAAAGTCGATGAGTCCCCCGGGTAAACTAAACTATCAAGGGTGCTTTCCCGAGGAGGATTCCGCGGATACCAACCGGTGGGTGCACTTCTTGCCCCTGAACATGCTCTTGCAGTATCTGTTGTAGTAGGCCAGCGCCATTTGGCAGAGGGGATCAAAGTTGCAGATCCACGTGGCCATCCTGCAGGACACCCTGGTCTTGTTCATGACCGTCGTTACGCTGGACCTGCAGATCTCCACCCTCTGCTTCGACTGCCGGCACATGTCGTCCTCTCGCGCGCACTCGCACTGAAATCACACCAAGTCAAGGTCAAGGTCAAGGCCAACCTGGAAAACGTCCTGGGGCGGTTTCCTCCTTACCGTCATGAGTTCCTTGCCTTGGTCGGTGCTGGTCAGCGCGATCAGAGCGTGCTGGCAGGTCTCCGTGCAGTTGTCACCCTGGAGGGTGGCCGCGCACCCTGTCAGGTAGTGCTGCAACGCCATGCCGCAACCCGGCCTGTACGCGCACTTCAACCGCGCGTCCTCGCAGGGTATCGCGCTGGATAGCGTGCCGAACATCATCATCACGAATATCGACAACAGGACGACCTCCAGGCAACCCGCACCACGGAACATCCTCCTGAAATCACACGGTACCCTCAGTCATTTCCCAATTGACCTTTGGCCTTGGAAATTATTTTTTCTCTTTGCTCTTTCGGTTTTTTGCTTCCGTTCGTCGTGGGGGTTGAGAGAATTGGGGGAGAGGGGAGCGACGTTCGAGACGCGGGAGTCGTCTCGAGGAGGAGGAGTAACGGGTCGGGGAAGTGAATTGGCCGTCGTAGGGGGGAAACTGGGAGTTTCTCGGGAAATAAACAGTTTTATGGGGCGCGATGAAACTGATTTACGAAGGTGCTCTTCCCCCTCCGGCGACCTTGCGATCGCAGGGAAAGTCGCGCGGGCTTTTTCACGTGGGAGGGACGCGCAACAGCCGGGACCGATTCCCCAGGTCGCGTGGGCGGGGGAGGCGAACGATTCGCATTATCGAGACTCGCGCCAATTTATACGGTACGAGCCGCGATAAAATTATCGCCGAGCAATATTTTATGACTGATGCACTCGAAACGCGCTCGGCCCAAGTGCGTAAAACTTTATTGCCCCTGCCAATTATTTACGGGAAACTCGACCTTGCACCCTCTTCCTCGCTAAAAGCTGCAGCGCGTCACTCGACGACGACTCGAGACCTTACCCCCTACCCTGGGATATCCAATGGGGGAGAGTACCCACGCTTCTAATGCCCGAGGACTCGGAACAAGAGGCTGTCGGTTCTTAAAATAATTAGTGTCAGACGAGGGGGTAGCAGGGGGAGGGAGAGAGGAAAGTGGAGAGACTCTCGACACTCCGCTAAATATACAACGCCAGGAATAGAGAAAAGGGATATGTTCGTCAAAGTTCCCGCCGCGTTTGGCTCACCCTTGAAGCATTTTCCTTCAGGTACTCTCTCTCTCTCTCTCTCTCTCTCTCTCTCTCTCGCCCACCCCCTCTATACTCTTCCTCGACGACGAGCCTTTGAGACGGTTTGGTGTCACGATCAGCTGGAAAATTTTCACTTTGCTCGCGAGACCGGTGCGCGATCTTCGGCGTTGACAACTTGGAGATTCTGACGAAGCCAGTGGATCTACTACTCTCTTATTTTTAGCGGAGGCGCGAAATAAAGAAATCGCGAGAGCGGGTCAGGAACTCTGTAGCGTCAACGTCGTCAACGGCAATGCCACGTGGGTTGGCCAAAGAAAACTCTCGCGGACGATAAGGTAATCGACGAGTCTCCTTGGCAAAACCAGACTCGCCGTCCCTCGCCCTTCTCCCTTCCACCAATCGTTTAATTCACGCTTCGATTTCTTGCAGCCTCGTATAAAGGCTTTCTGTTTGCGATAATCTTGAAACTAATCGCTACACGCTCCGAACAGTCTCACGTGCTACCCCGACTAATTTCTCAGCTTTATTTTAATTAATCGAGTGTCCTCGGACACGCTCAGAACGGTGCTCTTCCACGAGAAGAGTGAAAAACTTTCGGGACAGTGGGGGGTGAAGAAAATTTTGGAGTTCTCACGAGTCTCGAGAATCACCTTGGAGGTTGACGATCACTGAGATAACGAGGCTAAAACAAGTGCATCTCTGTAAGGGGAGGGAAGGCAGGAAGGCAGGAAGGAAGGAAGAAAGAGAAAAAAAGGAAGAAGTAAAGAAAGAAAGAAAGAATGAAAACGGTCGTGCAAAGTTAAATCGGAGAACCCTCGGCAGCCTCTTCGCCATCTGTCCCTCGTTGCCACGTCCGTGAGGTCTCACTGGTCCATTTTGGATCTCCGCAAGTGCGCGCGCGAGCGCACAGCCTCCTTCCGGTCACGTCCGTACAGTAAAAATCGCAAGGCTGCTGCGATCGGTAGCGCGATCGTCGATACGCGCAAATTTCGCACCCTCAACCCCTTTGCATCGCTTCGCGCTTGGAATCATCGTGAAAAAAAAATTAAAACCTCCAACTTTTCTCGAGCGTGAAACTTTCGTAGGAGAACTTTCTTCCAAAGTTGTTCGTAGTGGGGATTTGCAAAGAGAGGGAGAGCGGTGGAGTCGAATGCACTGGAATCTGGAGGGGTGAGATAGGTGGGGAGGGGGAGGGGGGACGAGAGTTCAGTGGCAAATATTGGCCCGGTGTAAACGACACCCGGCCAAATTATCCGCTCGACTCGTCAAGTGGCTCTGCACCTGATTGAATCGCAAACAAATCCCGTCGCGCGCCCCTTGACGCCCCTTCCCCTCATCCCGGCCGTTCCTTTTATCTCGCGCCGGCTCTCCCGCTTGTTTTGCTCCTCCCGCGTCTTCTTCGCACTTTCTCACTCGGCGCGCTCGCCACTTTTGGTTCCACGATGCTGCGAATCGCTTTGGCCCGCCGCCAAACTCCAAATGTCGACGAGCCACGTGTTCCTGGAGTAGTCGGGAATTCGTCGACTCGTCCGCGTTTCGCCTCTTTTTCTGCCTTTTCTTCTCTCTCTCTCTCTTTCTCTCATTCCCTCATATTCTTGCGCGTTATCGTTGCGTTTTCTCGAGTAATCCTCCGGACTTTCCCCTTCCGTCTCTCCTGAACTGGGTCTGAACTGGCCCATTTCGCGATACGGTCCCCTCGCCTGGAACGGTCCTTCGAGTTGCGCGAGAGATAGGAGTGACCCGCAGTTTTTAGAAACTGGCAGCGGCAATTAGGAGCAAACAGCGGCGCTTTGCCGTTCCAAGAAGGAATCGTGGCGCAAATGTATCCGGAACGAAAGTTGGAGTTTCGACCGTTAGACAGTTTGCTCTCTATCTCGGCGCGGCCTCTCGGACTTCCTCGAAAGGAATCCGAGGAAGAAGCGGGCTCTTCATCTCCCCCGACTCAACACAATCAGCGATAAACGCGCGAGCGCAACCTCCCGCTTCCTCCTACCCCTATGTGCAACAACCTCTCCTCGTCCCACTTTACTCGTCAATTCTCGATCGCTACCACACGCGTGACAAGTGCTCGTTAGATTCTCCAGCGGATACCCTCCCACCCCCTCCCGCAACCATCTTTGTAATTGCAACAACTGTACAGTGTCTCCGGGAGCGCCTCCTGGGAAAAGCTTGCGTTCGAAGTGTAGGTGCACGTGTGTGGTATGCGAGAGAGCGAGACTCCATCCCGGTCCTGGTCCTTCGGGTCGTGTCGAGTAATTGAGATTGATGTCCCTTTCCTCTCTCCCTCGCAACCATATTCGCATTTTCTAGCTCGTTACTCTCTCCGAGGGGGTGGGGAGGGAAAATTAGAATTAGAAATCAGACTGGGAGATTTAAAACGGAGTTTCTTAAGGGCATCGCGCGCAACAGGTCTACTGCTACCAGGACGATAGCGTAGAATTTGGTTCCGATGGTGCTTCGGTTTTCTTCCGCTAGCCCCCCCCCCTGCCCTCTCTCTTTATCCCTTTCTCCCTTCGAGTCCCTGGGCGATTAATCAAACGAATCGAGCAGGTGCTACGCGCATTCGCTTCTCTTTTTTTATGTTCGAGAGTCTCTCTCTCTCTCTCTCTCTCTCTCTCCATCTCTATAAAAAAGAAAACCTGCTTCGGAAGCTCGAACACTGCCGAAACTTGAAATGAAAATTCCCCCCGCGTCCCTCGTTCTTAGGACGATGCCGAGCCTCGATCGACCCTCGAAGTTCGGTAGCTTGAAGTTAAATCTGAAAATGCTGCCGCTGCTCGGAAAAAGTCCACGCGATTTGGCGAGCGTTCACAGAGATTCTTCAAGGTAGTCGCAGGTAGAAGGGGAGGGAGCGGTGATTCCGCTGGCCGAATGAGAGCGAGTCGTGATCCAGAACCACTTCCGGGTGGCAGGAACGTGGTTCCACTGAACGCAACACTGGTTCTAGCAGTCACGACGTGCCTCTTACCGCGCTCTCCGCCCCCTCCACCCCCGTGCCGAGATCCAGTTCCATAGGAACCAATTGCCGAGCGTCGACACTTATTACGCAAGATCCCCATGGATTTCATTACCCGGCTCCATTTCCGTGATGGGGATAATGCCCTCCACGAGGAACAGCAGCTAACGCGAGATACTTTTCTTCGAGTAACCCACGCAACTCGGGAAAAGCCTAAGGTTCGATTTCCCAACAACAACGACGACGACGACGACGACGACGATGAGATTAACTTCGAACTGCCGAGTAATTCCCATGGGATAACGGGGAACCGGATTGATATTCGATTCATGCGTGTTCCATCCTCGACGTCAAGCCACTCGTGAGTTTTCTAGCGTCCTTCGTTGAGAATTTTACAGAATCAAAGCAGAGGATTCCGATTCTCAATGGGATTTGCATGGCTATCGATGGTGGGGGTGGGAGTGGTGCAGGGTTCAAACTCATGGTGTTTCAGTGGAAATAATTTCGTGATATATTGGAGTTGATACTTGGCGAGGCACGGCTTTCGCCGCGGTTGTCACGAAGCTCAGGAGTCACGAGCGAGAGAGGGAGAGAGAGAAAGAGAGAGAGAGAGAGAGAGGGAGAATGGCCAGCACAACTCCACGAGTTCATTAACACGAGGACACATAAATCTACGACACGAACCGTCTTCGCGTTAACGAGCGTCCTCCGCCAATTTTATCAGAACTCGCCACGCCAGAACACCCTGTGACCATCCAACAGGTGATCCTGGCCATTTTCCACGTGCCACCACCACCACCACCACCTCCCCTGTCGATATTCGTAGGGTTTCAGCAATTTTCATCAGTTTTCATCAGTTCCAGTCGCCAGGGACACGTCCAATTAGGAGGAACTCCAGCGAAACATGCGAACTTTGGAAGCTGAGGGCTCCGGAGGTGACACTCGGACCTCATCAGCGATGGTAATCGATTCGGTTCACTCACGAGGGCCGAGAGAGAGAGAGAGCGGGGATCCGCTCGTAAAGACGAGCGACACGACGCGTTCAGAGAGTGGTAAAATATTTTTGCGCGCCGCCATCGCCGTCGCCGTCGCCGTCGCCGCCGCGATAAATTCGAGCGGAAAGTGGACTGCTCTCGACCGGAGCTCCATCCGGTTTTCCTTATCAGTCGCCGTCGAGCGACTCGATAAAATCGCCGCCGCGCGTCTAATCCGCCCTCCAGGGTAGCCTCACACCCCCGCATCACCAACTCACCCTCGAAAAACCTACCGAGTTCGAGTCGCGAAAAATTTCAAGCTCCTCCCGGATCGAGAACGAAGGTCGAAACGAAACCACCGAGTCAACCCCGACCTCGGAACGAACTTCCCAGGGTGTGGTGTGGTGTGGTGTGGTGCGGTGCGGGGAGGGTCCGTGGCGTTTCAACGAGACTCGAGCATCCTCCGCGTTGTTACGGTGCACGGACGAATCAGTGGGCGGACCAGATCGGTTACGAGTCCCGGGGAGTGGACGCGCTTTTCACGAGAATCGTCCGAATCGTGCGCAGCCCCCGACGTTCCCACCCCCTCGAGGACCTCTCACCGGCAAAACTCGAGAAACTCGAGAATCACCCGAGACTCGCGCCCCTCGTCGAGCGGCCAAAAAGGGACTCCATCCGCTTCTCCACCCCCTGAATGTACGGGACCGATTCTCGAACGACTCGTGCACCAACACCGTCTCACACGTGACACATGGATAGAGATGCCAAAACGAACGTCAGGATAGACGGATATTCTCTTCCTGGAGAAGCCTCCCTCCCCCTCTTTCTCCCCGCTTATGTCGAGCTCCGTTCGGGTTCGACTCCCGGGGACGCAAAGCGCGGGAACGGCGCGGGTGCGTGGGAGGCGAGGGGAATTCGTCAGTTCCAAAAAAAAAAAAACGACGTTTTTGGGAGGCTAGTGTCGGAGGGCTCTCCGGAGGCTCCCGGTGGTAGACGCTGCTGCTACGTTCATTCTTAGTCTCTGACGCATCGGCGCATGCACGCACGCACGCACGCACGCACCCACGTATGCACAACAACAACAACAACATGCCACAGTTGTTTATACGAGGATCGTATACGCGATATGCCAGCTGCATATCTACCATTTCGCGAGAGAGCATTTGCACAGAGCGTTCGCTCGAGCGCTTACGGTCGGTCGTGCCCAGAAGCGAACGCGATTTTTCTGAAAAAAAATTGGGAATCGCTCGAGGAAGAGGCACGCGCCGGGAAACTCGAAGTTACCTTTGCTTGTTGTTCCCGGGATCCTTGCACGTTCTCACATTGTTCTCCAGGATGCACCGAGCTTCTTTCAGACTTCAAAGGAACCGTTTGCAATTTCCTTCGTTCGCTCGTTCGCCCGCTCGTGAACTTGCTCAAGTTCTCGGAGAAGCCGCACTTCCGTTTCCGGACTCGAAAGTTTCAGGGAACTGCACTAGGTCGAAGTTTTGGCTTAACTTGACCCTAATGGTCCGCCACGAGGGGCAGGGGGCACATACTCTCAATGACGCAGGAAATTCTCAGGTTCGAGGCTCATTGGTTTTGAGCGGAACTGCGCGTGTCAACGTCGTCGTCGTCGTCGTCGTCGGCGGGAGGATCTCCCGGAGGATTTTGAATGCTCGCTCGTTTGCTCGTTCACTCGCTCGATTCGTCCAACGGAAAGACGCTCGCACAGTCGCAGCCTCTGTGGTACTAGATTGAGTTGTGACGGCTCCGGAGCCGAAGGCCTCGTACCCGCTCTCTACCCCCTCTCCAGCTCCCTCCACCGTGCCCTCCACCCACAGGAGTCCACAAAGTCGGTACACTTGCCTACATGGACTCTCGAGAACACGGGCCACTCCAACTTCCCGCTGCATCTACCACCCCCATGTCTCTCCTAAGCTTTCTGGATACTTTGGAAAATTACCCTGAGACTCTCCAGAACCTTACCCCCTTACTTTCCCCGTCCTCTCAGGGGTCCCACTCCTCTCTCTTTCGTTCCGTTTTCTTCAGTCGCGTTATCGCTGCTGTTCCCGACCTTCGATCGATCTGACAAAACTTTTGGAAAGCTTAGGAAATTCTTCTTTTTTTTGTCGGATTTTTGCCAGCCGCTTACGCTACTGTGCGCGTTTTTCGGGATTTCGAGATTTTGGCGCGAAACAGGCGGGAAAAGGTAAACATGATGAATTAATGTACGTCACTGTACCTTAACCTGCGATTCTTGCCTGATTGAGATACCAGCCTGGTTCCAACACTACCTCCCTTTCCTCACCGACGTGGCAGACCGGCCTTTAGATGCGCCCCTCCCCCACCTCCACCCCCCGGTCCCACCGCCATCCACCAGTCAGCTTTCTACGTGGTTCTCTCTTCATCTTACATTTTCCCCCCGTCGTTTCCTCCTCCTCTCGCCAATCACTGGACCCCGAGAGGCCCAAGGGGGCTCTCAACCGCTAACCACCACCATTCGAAATCTTACCCACGGCTACCTTCCATCTTTCATCTTGCATCTTCAACCCTTTTCAAACTAATTTTCGAGAAAAATTCTCATCTCTACTTTTTCCTCCATCCATCCATCTCTCTCTCCCTCTCTCTCTCTCTCTCTCTATCACTCCTTCTCCATTGAGAGGAAATTCCCGCTTCTTTCTAGCGACAATCGCTTCATCGTAGATTTACGTCATCATCGGAAATCATTGAGATCGCATCCCTAAAATTCACGGAGAAAAGGGATGTTAGGTATTGAGATCTGACGGGGATGAAACGGAGTCTCCCGCCCCGAGCGACCAATGGCGGATGCAAATGATGTATCAATGGCTTGTTTTGCAGTTCACGCTCGACTTGGCGCGTGTGAAGGGTTTGAGAACCGTCGGGGTCCTTCCATCTCTTTTTGGTAGGATGTAGGGCCTTCGGCAGGACAATGGTCCCAGCTGAAGCAGAGCAAAGCAAAGCAAAGCAAAGCAAAGCGAAGCAAAGCAAAGCAAAGCTTAAGAACTGAGCGGAAGAAGGCCCTAAGTTCGCTGCGTTCAAGGTGTTTGTCCAAGAAACCTAAGTAAACTCCTGGCACGCGCAGGCCAAATCTCAAAATCAAATAATCTTGATGGGCTCGGCCAAATTTGCTTATCTCCCCCGAGTTTGATAAGTCAACAAGCTTCTTTGAAATGGTAAAAGGTACGTATCGTGGATAGCTTGTTTGTAAAACTCGAGCCTAATCGCTTACGCACTCGTTTGGTCAGTCTCCTCAGTTTCATCACGCTCCTAGCAAATAGAAATTATTTACTCTCTCGACGGAGACCCAACTCCGCGCGCGAGCGCGCGTTCACCCTCTCCTCCCTCTCCTTCTTCTCACTTTTCCGCACTCGCAACTACCCCGCGAAGCAAAAGCGAAGGGACGGCGGCAACCAGGAACGAAACCATCCCCTATATCGTGACTTATCAAGCGGTGATCTCCGCACCCTGGTAGGTAATCTGCATCCGCTATCTCACCAATCGAAACTTTCCTCTCAAACTCGCGCAATCTAATCTTCCAATTTATTATCGGAGAGTATCGTCGAGAGCCCGACCGAACCCTCTCTATCTTCCGATGTATCTCGATAATCGTCCCCTTATCCAGCCAGCACCGCTTTCATCTCACGAATAATCGAGCCACGCACCCGTGATTCACCCAGGGTACGTGTAAATCAACGACGGACGCTAATGACGTCCCGGAACCCTTTGAAAATTCTCGAGATTAGTTCGCTCCAAGTTTTCCCGGAGGCTTCCTTCCTCGGTTGGGTTCGTTCGCGCGAGTCATCGGATGTTTTCCCGAAGCCGATGAGTCGCCAACAATGAAACCATTAAGCGTCATCCCATTAAGTGACTTTTTCTCAATTAGAATTCCACTTGTGTTTGTTATCACTCGGATGCGCGACGTATCAGAATGCATCGGGCTCTACGCCACCCTCCCTCTCCCCCAACCCGCCGGCCCATCGTCGCTCCACCATCACGCACACCTCGGTTTCTACTCTCGGATTTCGCGCGTTCGCCACTCGTACGTGTCGCGTGATGCTAGTCGCTTGCTTTTCGCGCGCGAAATTCTACAACTCGCTCTTGATCGCTCGGCGCTTCTCGTCTCCGCGAAGTCGGTTCTTCGATTTGCAAGATCTCGCGCGCAGGTCGGGTTATATTTTCGCGTTTTCGCTGACTCTCTTCGCTCGTTCGCCCGTTCGCTGGTTCGCTCATTATGCAGGAAGCAACGAAGCACCTCGCTGGACTCCGCTGATTGACATTCCGCACCATCGTTATTTACGCCACGTTTGTGCGTGCGCGCGTCGCCATTTTGCGAATCCACCCCTGACCAGCGGGAGGAGAGGGGTGTGGCTCCGTAGACGCGTCGTAGATCCACTCGGATTTCGCGACTATCCAAATCCTCTCCGGATGGCAGAACCGCGCACGAGCACCGCGCTGCCGTGTGTGTGGGTGCGAGATTACGTCACTTATTAAGGAAGCGGCATTAAAATTTCTCGCGTGCTCGAAAACAGGAAGAGCAGCTGAGCGGAGCTCGGGGGAGAGGGCGAATTTATTCAAGATGCGTATCCTGTCGTAAAACGAGAACCCAACGCTATCGCGACTGTCGACCGTCGACCGTCGACCGTCGACTCTCCAATGCTCCGGTCGTTCCATAGCGGTCGGCCCTCGTACAGATCTTATCTCCGCCACGTTTTTTCTCGAGGGCTCTTAGCCCTTTCCCATTTCTTCTTGGAGTTACGCGGACGGCGATCGCCCCTCCCTCCACCATCCCCAGTCGTCACTCGCGCGCGGGAAAAGTCAGAAGGCTTTTCCGGACGGTATCCCGAATCTCCGCGACTTTCTCCCCCGTTCATCCAAACGCCTGGGAAACCTTGAGTTTTACTCGATTTTTAGAAAAGGTCCGGCGTCCTTGTAGCAGGGCAGAGGGTCCCTCGGCCGTCACCCGTTAAATGGCGGCGTCCGCCGGCGAGTGGAACTTCTCGGGGACAAAATCACGGCGCGCACATTCCGGAAGGTTAAAAGCATCCCGGCACCCTGTTTTCACTCAGGTGATAGGTAATTAACGCCCTTTTACCTGTCCACCCGACTCGCCGCTTACCTGCCGTGCCGTCCACCTTACCGATCGCCTACCTGCGCACACCTCACCCCTGACCTTCGGACTAATTTGACGAACGCTCGATTACACCTAATTATTCCTCGAGCGGGAACAAAAGAGACAAAAAGAGAAAGAGAGAGCGCGAGGGTGAGAGAGATCGCCGATGTCAATCCGGGGACTCGAAGTTTTGCGATCGGTTGACGTCTCGACTCACGACCTCGGTACAATCTGAAAAAATCAGACTGCGCGCCACTTGGCGAAGTGTAATAAAAGTAAATAGCTCTAGTCCCGCGCGACCAGCAGTAAACCCTATGCTTCCATTCCAACCGAATCCGCTCAAAGCGAAGCAACGAGCGAACGAACGAGCGAACGAACCGAGTCATGAATGCCACGCCATTAGGCCATTAAAGTCATTATTGCGCATCTCCAGCCATGGGAAACGCAGGTGTAGGTACCCACGTTAACTGCGCGCAATAATCGACCAACCTACGAAACGAGTACTCGTCAGTCCGCTGCCCAATGTCTCGTAACTTCCTCCGAGACTCTTCTCCCCCGGGGGGTTCAAAGAAGTTCGCCAACACGCAACAGGGATAAGATTAAACAGTTTCCCCGATCTCGACCAGTTTCTCGGCTCTTTTCTCAACCACTTCGCATTTTCCTACTCGAGAAAAGGCGAAACGAGTACTCGTCGGTCCGCTGCCCGATGTCTAGATGCAACTTCCTCCGCGACTCTTCCTCCCTCCCCCCACACGAGGGTTAAAAGTTCATCAACGCGCGACAGGGATGAAATTAAACAGTTTCCACGATCGCGGGCGAAGCGTTTTTTACTACGAATCACTCGACGTACTCTTACTCGACGAACAGCGAGGAAACGCTTTGGAGGAGAGTACCAAATGTTTCTCCGAAGTTTCCTCGGGTCGAGGTCGCGAGGAAACTTGGAAGTTTTTTCGGGTCACGGGACCCTGCTGGGGTGAACAGGCTCGGGGCAAAGTTTACGAGGCGTGGGATAATCATCGGGAGATATAAAGTACTCGGAGAGAGAAAAAGACGGGAATGTGTAGGTACCAGGAGAGAGGGGGAGAGAGAAGAGCGAGCGCGACGATAAACCAAACTAAACCTGTTTCTCGTCTTTGACATTCTTCATGATCGGAGAGGAGCCTGTGAAATCATTTCGCGAATTTCATCTCGGTAAGGGAGAGCCGAGCGGCTATAAAATCGCTGATTAATTATATTATCGGGGCGATGTTTTCGAGGAAAAGTCCAGGTAGAGATTTCTCTCGGTATAACGTCACTACTCTCCAGGGACTCTCGCCAGTTCTGAATAAGTAAATGGCTTCGTTCTCGGATCCATATTTTTACCGTGCCTCGAGATGTCATCCTTTAAGACCTTGAAATCCGTTTAACGATCGGAACTCTCCTCGACTTTGAGATTCGTTCGTCATTTCTCGCGTTTATCGGGAGTCTCCGGAATTTGCCAACCTGTCAAATTTCTCAACCTCGTCAATATGGCGCGTTTCCAGTTCGCAGCGACTGCTCAAAGTTACCCTACGGAGAGACCTTCGACCCTGTGATAACGCAGTACTTCCGGGGGAGGGTAGTCAATTCGCGTTGATCCTCGAGAGTCCCGTATAATTTTCTGGAAACGCTCGAGCTTCTCAACGGGAAAACAGATTATCGACACTCGTTTATGGAATAAAACCTCTCGCGAGCTATAAACCATTATAAATGAGAGGGAGTGGAATGGAGCAGGAGGCTTCTTATTTTTCGACGTTGCTCAGTTTTTAGTGCCGCAGCGTCGGACCCTCCAATTATCCCCCGCAGCCCGTAAGTCACGCTCGCTTTCTCGAATTCCTGTATCATGCGGCCGGCGCCAGGAACGAGCAGAGGTAGAGGAAAAGGCAGAGTTCTCTTTGTTCAGGCATCAGAGAAAAAGGTATCCCGCCGAGATCGTTGCTGCCTTCAGCGAGACACGCCCCATCGACGCCTCGCAGTGGGTACCAATCTACGGGGATGTCGAGAACGCGCCCTAGTCTCTCCCTAACCTGGACTCGCTGTCGCGAGAAAAGAGAGAAACGGAGAGAGAGAGAGAGAGAGAGAGAGAGAGAGAGAGAGAGAGAGAGAGAGAACCTGTATTACCTGTAGCCTTTGCCTGACCGCCTCTTACTCTCTCCTCTCTGTGCCGCCTATTTTCACCCATCCCCTTACCCCATCCCCCTTTTCTGCCATCGTCGATACTCCGATTGCTTCATTAGGACGTCAGCTCACGCCTGCCAGCTCTCTGGTTACCGAGCTCGCGCGTTTGGATAACTCGACTCGATCGTCTTCTACGCGGTGAGGTATCTCCCCTTCTACCCCCTCGGGGCACTTCCAGCTTTCCGCGTACCGGAGATTAGGTTCTTGCGGAGTCCGCGCTAATGTCCTGGCAGAAATTTTCTCAAGAGACCCCTAACTCTCCCGGACAAGTCCTCATTACCCAGATATTTATCTTCCCCCGTGATGCGAGGACTCCGCGATCAAATCTAATTTAGCCGCTGATTTCCAGCGTCAGCGACCGGGGTCGCTCTGATGGATTTGCCGGACTTCGGGAACGCGCGAGTGGTCGTTCTCGACCGGTTCATTTCCCGGACGTCCAACGCGCGGATTAATTCGCGCGATTTCTCACTCGTGGGGGATGGAAAAAGAATTTCAGGCGATTCTCGACGTCTCTCGCGCCGTTTCTCAATTAACACGTCGGCGATGCACGGGATGGGAAGCGAAACGGGAGAAGGGGGGAAGCGTTCCCCAGGTCGGAGAGGACTCGAACGGCGTTCGCGGAGAGCGAGGGGCGCCGCTAATACAGACATTTTCAACAGTAACCACCAATATTTTGCCAGGCTATCATTAGCGGTGCTCGCCGGGGAAGGGATAACTCGATGCCAAGATGAAATTGGACCTTATAGGGGCTTACGTTCCTCTCCTCTTCATCCTCCTCCTCCTCCTCCACCATCTTCCCCCGTCCCGCCATCTCCTTTTATTCGCGCGTACCGCGCGGAATTGCGATCTTGCCGAAATTACATAATTCGCGAGGACCGAACTCCACCCTTCCGGAGAGCCAATAGGGGATGAATCATTTTCTTCTCCCTTAAATAACGCGAGTAATTTTGTTTTATTATTTTTTCATTTTTTTTGCGCATTTTTAGATTTTTGACTCGCTCTCTCCCTCTGCAGTCCCCACGCGCGTTTCCTCGAAACGAGGTTTCTTCTCTCGGCTCTCCCGGCAGCCGCAGAATTTATTTCCCGGTCTCCCTTAGCGCGAATGCCTTTTTGTCGCTTGTCGGCTCAATTGGCTACACGCGAATATCCCGTGATTCCAGCTGCCACGATTCCAATGATTCCAGGCAGTTCGGCCGATCCGACCGACGCATTTCGTTTCTGGAAAATCTCGGACGTTCCTGGTGATCGTTAGGCCGCGAATTCACCGCGGGAGGGGCAGGGGAAGCGAGGGAGTCCGTAATTGCTTCATTAAGATGTCAACGGACGCGGCTCGAATGCCTCGTCGTTATTGCCGCAGCGTCACGCCGGATGACTCTCTTCCTCGGTTGCACTCCTGAGCGAGGGATGGGAAGAAGGGGGCAGGGGGCAGGGGCCGGGTCCTCCCCCTCGTTCTCCTCGCTCTCCTCGCTCCGGCATTCAGTGGCAAAAACGAAACTGCGCGTTAACCTCCCGTAACACGTCCGTGAAGTCTCGGTACCTTCGACTTCCGGCACCTCTCCGTCGCTACCGTCTTCATTCTGAAAATACTCCAAGATCTCGGAGGGCGGGACGGGGAGTATCCCCCAGGAGGATTTTGCGAAACTCCGCGCAACCCTCGTCGACGAGGTCTCTCTCGAGCCTCCCTAAGATCTCGTTTCTCATGTGCCACCTCGTTAAAATTTTGGAGCGCTGCGAGAATACGGTGGCAACTAGCTGGAATTCCAAGAGGGGGCGGGGACGGGAGGGGAGGGAAGTCGTTTGGTAAAAATGTTGCGGTCGAGGCTTCGCAGCAGGTAGTTCCTGGCAGAGGAGCGAGCAAACTCGCGAGGAATATTCCGTCCAGCCTGACAAGTATAAATAACAATAAGGAGAGTGGCTCGATCGGGCTGCGTGCACCTGCGCGCCAGGACACCTGGTCCTGCCACGTCGGGTCATTATGGCTCCCGACGCGAGATGATGACTTAACTCGTTACTACCGCGAATTATACAAATCCGGCAGCCGGTTCCGAAATGGCGCCCCTTCTCGAGTTCGCCAACGCGCGCGCTCGCAGCTGCCGATAAAACCCCACCCTCCAAGGGACAACCCTCGTTTTTCCCACTTTTCTCCCAGACAAAATTCCAGCTCGATTTACCGGGGGTGTGTAAAAAGTGATTTTTACAAACACTCCGAGGAAGAAGCGGCACCTGCGATGCCGACGCCTGGCTATGGACGATCGCACAATTACGCACGGGGGGATGGTCGTCGTGAAAATTCTACGGGGGACATCCCCCGTTTCCCCGCCAGAGAGAATCGCGTCTTCCACGAAGCCTCGTTATTTGCGCTCTTGCAAAAAGGACCGCGCCGATTACGGGGGGCGTCCATTAAGTCGTTAAGTCATAACACCTTCAATCAAGGGAAATTGTTCGGCAAACATGAAAAGCAACGTTCCCCCCCCCCCCCCTTCCCGTCGCCCGCATTCCCGGAAGAGTCGCGAGTTTTCGTTAGGTAGCCTCGACTCGCATGGATTTATCCCGCGCGCCTCGTCTCTCCCGACCGCTCCAATTCGTCTCGACGCTAATTACGCGCGGGGAAACGCCGGGGCGATTCGCTTTTAGTCGTCCGTTTCGCGAGAGAATGCAACAGAGAGAATGCAACGTCAGAGAGAGAATGGGTCAGGGCCGAAACTGAGGGAAATTCGAGGAAAAGCGCGAGCGGGAAGCTCGACGGAGGTTCTCGCTGAATTTTTGACGAGCGCTCGATCGCCACTCGGCACGATTTTATCCGTTGGCGCGACGAGGCTCGAGGCTTAAGAAAACGCGCGGTATTACGTGACAAAATAATCTTCTTAATCTCTCGCTCGGGGGAAAAAGGAGATGGGAGGGAACAAAAAGGATCCTCCGCACCGCTTGTGACTTTTCGAGCGTACAAAACGGCCGAGTCATCTTCGTACTGCCGCCTGCCCCTCCTCCTTCCTCCCTTTCCTACCTCTCCTCCTCCCCCGCCCCCTCTCTCTCCCTCTCTTCTATCCAGGTCGGCCGAGGGGGCCGCGATTTCTTGTTGACAGTTTTACAAAGAAATCGGCAGCGGCCTCGCCACTTTTCAACGGCTCGAAATCTCATGGAACGTAAATTAATAGCCTCGCCCCCGTAGCGTCCCTACCCTCCCCTCTCCTCCACCCCGCTCCCACTGAACGAACTGCCAGTTCCACTTATGCAAATGCCCGCCAAAACTCCCACCGCCGAATCCCCGGATGGAGAGGCGGCGGTCGCGGAATTTCCTTTGGTCTCTCCCGCGTGCAGTTCGCCTGCATTGGAAAGCTCTGCCTCTTCTCGGGAGGAGGTAGGGCGGGAGGGTGCGACGCAGTATTTTAGCCAGGCTTTTTCACGCGGACCTGCAAGTCACTCCAATAAATAAGCTCGACGATCCTTTCAGCGAGTTATTCTTAATAAATTGCTCGTACATCCGTCGCGGGCCATTTTTTCCCCTGCGACTCGCGCGAATTTCTCTGGCCGCCGGCTTTTTACGAGGCCATAGCCACATCGGCAAGCCCGAGTTGCCGGTAAATTTATCGCTAGCTGCCTTTTTGTTGGAAATTCGCGCGGCGAGGGGCGGGAGGGAGGAAGCGCGCGACACGACTGTAACAGGGGCGGAAATCGTCGCGGGCTTCCGCCGCTCGTTGTCTGGCCAAGCGTTAAAAATAAGCCTATCGCGTTACAGGGAATCCGACTTCTCCCCGTCCACCTTCACCCTCTCTCTCTCTCTCTCTCTCAAACACATTTGGCACGTGTTTCGACTTAAAACTACACCGGCACCCGACGCACTTCTCATTTATAATGAAACCTCAAGACCGAGTGCTGCGAGCGACCCCAACTTGACCGTCCACGTTTCTCGTGTAGCGATTTGTGCGAGTAATCGCTCCTCGCCCATTGTATTGTAATTCGCGAGTCCACCGCGCGGATCTTTTGCGGAAATCGATTAGCATCGCGATAAGCGGAGGCGCAACCAGGAGTCCACCCCCGCCATCGCCGGCCGACCGCCTCGCTCGTTCCGCGATACAAATTTCTCGATACCCGATAGCACTCGAGGGAGGGGGTGAAATCGCGCGACCTTGAATCGAGGGACGTCAACGAGGTTCTCCCTCCCGCGGATTATCCGGAAATCCTACGCGTCGTGCAGAATGTCCGAAGGTTTTCGAGCGAATCGCGCACGATTCCGAGACATTTTTAAATGGCGACCGGTCCCGGGGAAGGAAGGGTCGATTATCTCAATGAGCGAAATGACACGGTCTTTTCATGGCGTTTACCATGGCCCTGAGAGACAATTGTTGCGTCGCACGTGGCGTTCCGGGACATATGGCTGGCGTCCATTGTGCGCCATCTCTTTATTTTTTACGCACAAAGCTCGAGTTTCTCGCTCATCCACAAAGGCCCGGTCCTCGAGGCTTTAGCATTTCGCGGAGCGAGAGACAATGCTCCAGCGTGTGGCATCGTCCGGTTAGCAATTCTCCTTTGACCCGAATGAAAGCATGATGAATCACCCGTCGGCCGATGTGCCAACGTCCAAATCTTTACAACAATTCACCCATCCTGTCTTGCGACGCTCGATGGTTCACTCCGGTCCTTCTCCTCCTCCTCCATCACCACCTCCTTCCATTCCAGAGACTCGCTCCAAGAACCTCGTGCAACCTCCTCCCCCCTGCCGGCAATTCGTGGATGATTCCTCGGGTCACCCTCCAGCGAACGAAGCTACGAAGGTCCCGTGCACTTGTTGCATCTCCGCTGCTTCTCACACGTATTCCTGTTTTCGTGGGAAGGAAGAGGGGTGGAATCGGGGTGAAACACGTGTAGGGGAATGCGCGGAACATCTTACTCCAGAAGAGCCATTGGCTGTTGGGAACATGTGTACCGGGTCAGCCTGATTTACGGGAAACGAGACTAATGCAAGATCAACGAGCAGCGAAGGCCCAGAAGCAATTGTTGTCGTTTTTCCACGAAGGCGGCTATTCCATTTTTTCCATGGCTGAATGCTGCTGCAGGCTGTTCCAGGCTCTTTCCTTTTTTCCCCTCGAACAGAGACGTAGAACAGCACCTTTCTCGAGGAAATATGCGTCCGGGCCCCGTTTCACGGGTCTTAATGGGCCCAACGCGGGAACCTGCTCGAAAGCTTCTCGCAGAGAGGAAGGGAAAGAAAGAGAGGGAGAGGGAGCGAGAGGGAGAGATCCTCCATCTCGAAACTGCAACTGAAAACGGGGCCCGTTGGCCTACGAGAGATTCTTCACGCGGTATCGCCGACACAAGAAACATTTCAGCCAGTGGCCACTGACGCGTAACGTGACGAAAGCGCTGCATATACTCCCATTCGATGGGCCCAATAATAATAATAGTAACAATAATAATATCTCCTTTCCGTCAATGATTTATGTTGCCGACGACTCGACGCTTTCCATTCTTTGCCAGTCCTCCGAATCCTCGAGTTTTTCAGCACACGAGTTCCACAAGTCCCCTCCCCCTAAACGTGACCTGGGCCTTACGAGTCTCCATGGATCGCAAAGAACTCGAAAGAAAGCTTCGGTGAAAGAATCGAGAGTCACGACGGTTCTCGGCCTTCTAATCCTGATGCATCGCCTGGGGAGTAATTCGACCGTGAGCGCTTCATAGGGCCCAGTTTGAATTTTTTGCGCGGAAGCATCGGACGTAGGCGCGCAAGAGCGGACTTAGCCTGGAGCAAAGTGGCGCGATGTCTCAAGGTTGCCGCGACAGTTGGTCGTTGTTAAGGCGTCGCAACAACCGCGCGAGTACAGGAACTCAATTGTAATACAAAGCACGCGCGGGCCTAATAATTCACGTGAGTAACAGACTTTTTCTCCGGAGGGGCCCGAAGGGACGGTCTTTTTTGGGGTGAAAACGCGCCCGTCCTGCCCCGCCTACCCCGCCCTTCCACTCGTGGGACGAGAAAAGGGATGTGGGCCTTACCCCCACCAGCGACCAGTGTCGTTCCGCGGTTGGGGCATCATCAAAGGTTTCTAGCGTCGACCAAAAAGGTCAGCGGACCCCTTGGCGCGAAGGAACGAGCGATTTTGACATCTCTATCGGGCCCAGCATCCGAAAGTGGTGGGAGCACGATCCCCCACTCGTCGGTGCGCGGAGTAGAGCGGAGTGTGGAGGAGAGGGGGGAGTTGACGGGGCCCGGAGAGCTAACGTTCACGCGAGATTTAACGCGGTAAGGACGATAGCGCCGCTGGCCTTCGGGCATTTTCAACACCCACGGACCTACGGCCCCACGGCCGCACGGCCAACGCCGGCCATTTTGAATGTCTGATTCGGCCGCGTTTGTTGCTCTCGACACGGCAAGTCGCTTTGTCGGGCCCGTTCGGCCAGTTTAGCTCGTGACAAGTCTCGCGCGGCGAGCAGAAACATCAGAAACTCCAGCGAATTCATCTTTGCTCCCTTTTTCAGAGGTTCCGAGGAATCTCCCTGCGCCCCGTCCTTCTTCTTCGTCGTCGTCTTCTTCGTCCTTGCCAATGGACGAATCGATCCGCGCCACTCTTAGGAATTTTAATTAGTCTCTCACGGAAACGCGAACGGGGCCTCATTTTTCTCAGGCCGCCGAGCTTCGTCTCTCCGGGGGACCCAAAATATTAGGGATTAGAAACCGCGATATGCGGAATGCTCGAAATTCCTCGACGCGATTCATCGATCTCACACCCTTCCACCTGCGGAAGATTCCTCCTGTTTTTCCTCGAGAACTTCCTGCCCTCCTCCTCTCGCCCCCGCCCCCCTTCCGTGTTGCCTCTTACTTCGCTCACGGAAGAAGGATCGCGGAGAAAGTTTCGCAGTGGTCAATCGCGCCTGCTTGTAATTAGGATCGTAAATAAGGAGAGGCCCTCGACTAAACAGGATGTGTCCAATCCTCCTGGCACCCCTCCCCCCGACACCGCTGCTTAACACATGCGGTGAGAACGGACCTATTCGCGTTTCTCTCTTTGCTTCCCCGTCCCTCCTATCCCTTTGGTCTTTTTCTGTTGTTTCTTCCCTGTGGCGGCCATCTCCGTACCTCCCCCTTCTCTCGCCCTCTCTCTCTCTCTCTCTCTCTCTCTCTCTCTCTCTCTCTGACAACCGAGAGATTCTCGAATCGAGATATCGGCGCCGCTACCCATGTACTCTACCATCCCCCAGCGGTGTATCGGTGGAATCAGCATTTTTTCAGTCGACAGCCCTCCCCCTCGCGCTAAGCCTTTCGACGGAAAGAACCGGGGGGAGGGGGAGGGAGGGCCTCCCTACGCGCACAGCACGCTACTCCGCGTTTTGTTTCTCTCCGACGTCGCGGGACACTCGTATACTAACCCGGGAGAGAGTCTCTCCTTCCTCTTGTTTTTCTTCATTTGGCCCGAGTGCCAATTTAAATTCACGCATTCCCAGCAGCCCTTCGGGACCAGCCAATAAAACCTAGCTCATTCCAAGCCGAGTGAGTCGTCAGCCAGAGGGTCTGCACGCTCCTGCATTTTTTTCTTCAGGTTCGCGGGGAAGTCGGCGAGATTCCGCCAAAACTCGCTCCCAACATCCTTGACACTCGCGATCTGCCCGGCTCGAAGTTGGCGAACCGGAAGTGGACGCACTCTCGAGGAAGAACTCGAAATTCTCTCTTCCTCCGCGCGCTCTCTTCATTTTGTCCTTTGGTGGTTACTCCGCTGGTTGCTCTCCATCTCTCTCTAAGATTCTTCTTCCTTTTCTTTCGTTGCGTCGTCCTTTTCAAGCAACATAGTTGCACCGCAGCACGCGATGCCCCTTTGTTCCTACCTCGCATCTACGAACACTCGTATGTCCTGCATGGTCCGTAATTTATGGCAAGGGAATCGTCCGTAAATTAATGGCAGTTTAGCACGCTAGAATTCCCTCCCCCCATACCCTCCACTACGGAGTAGCTTCTCCGAATGCTGTTCCAGTTGCCCCTCTCGAGGTTTTTGCCCGAAAAGAGCGCATGGTCAGCAGGAGGAGGAGGGAAAATGAGGCTGCGAGAACGCTCATCTCGCGTTTTCGCGAATTTTCGCCAAAGGACGGGGCGAACGGGAGCACGGGGAGTCCATGGGGTCGGCATTCCGGTAGCTGATAGCCGCGCGAGTACCCGAACACTCGCGCGAATGCCGCATAATTAGAGATTCCCCCATAAGGAGCCGAGCCAATTGAAGCTACTCGCGAGATAAATCATGAGGGCAACCCGCGCGCATTCGAGATGACGCGCTTTCTCTCACTCGCCAAACGGAATTAACCCTCGCCCCCCTCGCCCCCAACCATACGGGCGCTAATGAATTTATGGCGCTTTCCAGTTACCGACAGTCGCCCGCTCGGGCTCGACCTCGTTAAGATTAATCTCCCCCGCCTCCTCCCCCACAGTCCGTTCATTCGCTCATCGCTGTTTACGCTATCACTTAACACCATCTCGCCGCTCGCGCGTCAATGAAATCTTTTCACTGTTTGACGTTCTCATCACCCAGCAACCACCCCCGCACCGCGATAAACCTTCGTCGCTCTCTTCGCTCATACCCCAATTCGAACGGAGACTCTGCCTCGCTTCGACGAGTGTACGGTCGGCGGGCACTTCGTATCTGGCCATGGCTGTACATGCCGGGGCTGCGTACACGCGCGAAGGTACCGGAGGACGGGAGCCGAACGGCCGTGGGACCGGGGTGCGGGGGAGCGGCGGCGCATTTATGTTCATAGCCGCAATTATATGCGTATATATGTATATATATACAAATTTCTGTACAACAGGTTTTCAAAATTCAGGTTTTACCACCTCGCGCGCCGCTCGCTTCACGTGTCGAAAGAAGATAAGGGACAAATCCTATAATTTATAATCCTGACTGGGCGGCATTTCGCTGCAGGTGCGCGTCGACTTACCTCTCCCCTGGAAACCCTTCCGCTCCCTTTCCCCTCTCCCATACGTTTCTCCGCTCTTTTACCCCCTCCCCCCATCTCTCTCTTCCTTTCGAGCAATTCGACGATATTCGAGATCAGGACGCTCTCGAGCACGGTGTGAAATGTTCCACTTGTACAAACATGATAAACCCGGGGATGGGGGTGCAGGATGGAGAACAGATTGACGCGAACTCGTCGATGCCTTCGGGACGCTCTTAAGAGAGGCGGCGAGCCGTTTCACGAAGGCAGTTTTTGTTGCAACGCATAAATACCTGGGGATTGTCATTAATGATTCTCCAGGTATTCCGACCGGCTATACACCCCTTATCTCGGAGGATTCCTCCAAGGGTCCTCCGAGGATTTATTTATCACTGATTTCCCCTCCTGCTCTTTTTAATCATTGCCACAGCTCTACGATTATGAGAGGGTAAAATCATCCACAGAGGGGTGGATGATTTACCCCCTTCCGGTGACCCTGGGGAGAGGAGGAACGTAGCGCATTTCCGGCGTGGTAATTTTCTAGCGCGATTCTCCGGAGATTTCTACGGTGTAAGTCGGGCTCTCGTGTACATAATAAAGATGTATCTGTCATTGCGGTACCCGATGATGCCCGGCATCCTCCCTCCTTATCTCCAGCTATATCTGCTTTTCTCTCGCTCCCACCCGCTCCGAGGAACCTCCCCCGCGACCCCGGAACATCCATCCCCTCAATCAAATTCCGCTCCCACTACATTCTGTGCGGTTAATGCCTCTCTCTCTCTCTTTCTCCTCTCCTCTCTCCTTCTCCAACTATTCTCTTCGCTACTCTCATATCGCCAGATGGCCCTAGCCGCCATCTTGCTCGTTTTTCGCAGCCACCGGCCAAAAAGAAATCAAAAGCACCAAGTTCCATGCAAAAAATACCAAAGATTCTCTCTCTCTCTCTCTCTCTCTCTCTCTTCGTCTCCTTCCGCGCCTCTCCCCGCGATACGTGCCAGTGAAATCGTGTCGAATTCGAGCAAACACTCGGGGAGGAAGAGGAGGGGAGGCTCTCGGAAGGATCCATGGGGATCCAGCGATCGGCGCGCATCTCGAGATTGCGGCCGATCAAAGTTGCCCGTGTCCGCTGGCCGGCGATCGATCAAAGTCCGATGAATCGCCATTAGCCGTTCGGGGTTTTTCTGCTCGAGGGAAACCGTGGCCGGAGGAGCCGTTAATCACACGGGCTCGACTGGCGGAGCGGAAAAAGTTCAGTTCCCGCGAATCTGCTCGACGGCCGCGCGGCCAATCGCGCGCCTCCTCCCCTATCAGATTGAAACGCCGCCGGAATTTATAGGGCACTCGCGCGCCCTGTAAAGACGCGATATACGGCCGTATTAATATAACGAACGATTCTGCCTCGCGATATTACGGATACAGCGATATGCGCGCCAGCGGAGGATGCACCTGCTCGCTCGGTCGCTCGTATCTCACGCGAGATGCGTAAGCGCGCGCACTCGCGCGAGTACTCGCGCGAATATGTGTGCGTGCGCTCCTCTCTCGACTGTGAGCGCACTTTTTTCTCCGCACGGTATAATTCCACGATAATTAAGATTTACGGCGAGCGATTTTAACCGGCACGCCGTTCCTTCCTCTCTCCTCCTCCTCCTCCTCCTCCTCCTCCTCCTCCTCCTCCTCCTCCATCACCGAGAAGAGAAAGAAATGAAGAAATTCCGGGATCTTTGCCGTTGCCGCGGATTTCAGAGATTTTCCAGAGTTTTATCGAGGAGTCTCGACGACAGTACGTCCATCCGCGCGTTGGAAAGCCCGAGAGGATCACCGCCGCTTCCTGGAAGCGTTTACTCGAATTACTCGAACGACCGGGGACAGGTCAACTCGCTGGACCGCAGCTTGCCATTAGCTCTGAGCGATTTCTAATGACCTCCTCCGAGTACTTCCGGTTTACTAGGAGGTCTCGCTCCCTTCGCCCTCCATCCGCTCGCGTTTCCCTTCCATCTGCGTTTCCCCGCTGATGCCTAATGCCGCTGACGAACGACGCGCGTCGTTACAATTTCCAGGAAACTCCTGGACGGAACACGTATTTCCCATCCACAAGGTCCACGGAATGGGCAGGGGGGGGGGAGTGCTCGATTTTCGGGATGCCGGGGAAACCAGGTTGGACCGACGCTGGCGAAACCAGGCGAACTCTGGAATTCCCGCGGTGTCCCCGGAAGAGAGCGACGACTCTCCGGAGTTCTCCAGGTAAACGCGGTCGCAGGGAATTTTCTGCCGGCGAAGAATGGAAAGACGCGAATCTCTCGAGCAACACATTGCCCGGGACGCGGGGAGGGGATAAAGACACGAGAAGCCGAGGGGGAAGGAGTAAAAAAAGGAACACGAGAGCGGCTCTCTCTCTATCGCCAGAAATTAAGTTGTTAAGATGCTGCCTCGGGTGTAGCCAGACCAAAGAGAAGATCGTGAAAGTAATGGCGGCTCGTGGTCGGTTCATATCTGGCTTCTTCCCCGGGCTCTGCTGTGTACGTGCGTAAAGCCGTTACACGGACACGCACACGCACACGCGACTACACGTAGGCGCGCTCAACCACGAAGGTATTCACCCGCGCACCCCGCCCTTAGGACCTCGAAAAAAAACTCGTGGCGCGGTTCGACGGTATTTTTCAACATCTGCCTCCACGAGGAAAACAAGTGACTGGGACTTCCTGGCGTTTACGAGGCTGCCGAGGCCCCCGATGGCCCCTTAAAAGCGTTGCTTATTTTTCTCCAGATCCTTTCCGCCGATAAACGGGATCCGCGCTAGAAATCTCTGATTTACGACGCTCCGCCTGAAACTTTTCTTCCACCCCCCCCCCCCCCCCCGATGCCTCGTCCCTTTTTTTCTTCCCACCATTTTTAATTCGTCGCGTTTCCTCGATCGTGATCCTCGCCGTTCCCTCGTTATCGTTCTCTCGTGGAACTACTCCTGGAGATAAAGTGGTTAGAGAGAGAGAGAGAGAGAGAGTGGTGTAGGGAACGCCGGCTCTTCCGCCACCGGAAATTGGCTCGAGGAATTAATGGACCGTTTGAGCGCGATGGCTCGCTGGCAAAAAGAATCGGGCCCGCGAATTAGATCCAGTTCCGTTCGTTCCGTCACCGAGAGTCTTTTGCTTCTTACGTCCACCGGCGTCCTCTTCGTCCTCCTCCCACTCTCGCTCTGCGGGCCGCGCGCGATAAAGGGCTGTGGCCGGGGTCGAGTCGGAGTCGGGGTTGGGGTTGGGGTTGGGGTTGGGGTTGGGGGACGAGGACGGGTAGATCCCGAGCAATTCGAGACACCGCGCTCGAGAGAGCTCGGAGAAACCAGTTTCTGGCGCTGGGCGCTCTTTTTCGAGGTGGGGATATGTATTTTTCTGCCAAGCAAGAACCTGGGGAAGACCAGTGTGAAGTTGCCATTGCCTTTATCAGCATTTCGAGAAAAATCATGAGCTCCCATTATATTTCGAACAGTTCTATGAAATTGTTTGAAGCTGTCGACGTCGTAGACAGGCTATGCCAGTCTTCACGCTTGAAAATTCAGCGTTCCAAAAACTCGAGTGCGAAGTCAGTGTTGCCTACACCTTCAATGTCGTTCGTCTTAAACAATTTCCATAGAACTAATGTTAGAAATGGCATAGAACCGTCGAACTGTTTGAAATGTAATAAGAACTCTTGATTTTTTGTCCGACTTTTTGGAATTGCCGAGAAAAGCAATGGCAACTCTGCAGTGGCCTGGGGAAGGGCCAAAGGGATTAAAGGAAAGAGGAGAAGATGAGCGTCGTGGAGAATATATGCATCCAGTAGAGCTGGAGCTGCTACGTACGTATGGAGAAGCAACAAAAGGGATTAGAAGGAGAAGCGAAGAACGAGGATGGACGTATCCAGAACGCGAAGAGGAGGAGACAGAAGGAGGAAACGAGAGAAAGAGAGCATCGGTAAACAAAGTAGTCGGATTTGACTCAGCAAAGATGAATCGAATAAAAGCGAAAAAAGAAAAAGAAGCGGAGGAAAAGTGGATTCGAATAAAAGAGTCGAGATCGCGGGGGATCCAGTGGGAAAAGTTTGATCCACGGTGGCAGGTTTGAAGGAAAGAGAAATATAGAGAGAGAGAGAGAGAGAGAGAGTGTGTGCTGAAAGAATAAGAAAGATGTAAAGGGGAAAGAGTGGGAGGAGATCGTAGAGTAGGGAGAGTGAAGGGAGAGGATGAGAGACCGGTCCAGCACGTCTTCATTAGCCCAACATCCTGCTCATGTCAATGGCGTGGGCAGCTATAATCCGTTCTCCGCTAGGAGAGACCGACTTTTTTCATCGCCAACCCGTCACGAGTCTCTAATTGACGAGCGTCGCCAATCTATGCTCAGCTGATTCTACGATAATTACATTTTTTCATCTTCGACGTCTTTTGATTGATCCGACGCCATCCGGGAATGAAGCGGGTCCATTCTCCGCGTGCTCCTTTTACTCCTCACTCCCCATCCCCCTCTCGTCCTTACTCCAATTAACGAATTCCCCAATTATTCTCGGAACCTGATTCTCCGACGATTCCGTCAGATTTCCGTGCAATTAAGTTGGCTCGACGAGAAATTCTCCCCCCCCCCCCCCTCACGATAATTTTCTAATTTTCCCGAGACCAGAGTCGAGGGACCTCGCCATTTGGCGGAAGGGGGTGGTTTCCGGCGGAAAAGACCTTTTGCCTATTCGCGAACTTCCTCGAGCACGGAAGAAGTCGAACGTTGTCCTTTGTATATCGCCTTACCATTTTGATCACGTTTCAGCGCAGTTCATCGCCTTTCATCCGCGGTGTTGCGTGACAAATGTGCATAACCCAGAATGCGTCGTGGGGGCTCATCCTGGTCGTCCACTGTAAATAATCGACGGGGAGTAACGGGGGGGCAAGTGGAAAGAGAGGAGAGACGACATTTAAATAAAATGATTTTATTAACGATTCGAACGAAACGTACATGGCACTCAGATTCTTTATCAACAAAGAAAGTTTTCGGCAAAGCTCGAATCACTAACATAAGGCGAACTCTCAAATAGAATCTCTAAAGGCAACAAAGTTTTCTATCACGTGACGGGACCATTATGCGTAAGACGAAGATAATCTCATTTGAGTCAGGCAACAAAAGCTCGGAGAAAAAATGGAGTTTCAGAAAATAGAGATGGTCCGTCACTCCGATCTTTGGATGATTCGCGTACTTTAACCGGTTCGCACCGTTGATGCTATTGCGTTTGAACGAGATAGAGACTCGAGGGGAAAAAACAACGATGTTCCTCTAAACGAAATCCTGTAGGGATGCGGTTGGCCGGGGATAATTCCTCCTGATTTTTCACTCGCATTTTTTCATTCTAACTTTCATTCGCCCGACGGTATTTGCCACGTTCGAGCTTCCACTGGACCTCTAAACCTTAAATCAACGTAGTTACTCGTTCGTTCGTTTATTGTCTCTATTGAAACTCATTAACACTTTGGCGACCATTTGTAATTTTGCGATTTGCCACTTCTTTCCGAAACTGGCAAGTGTTCTCTTTTGGCATTTTCCTACTGAATTATTGTTCTCTCGCGAGATGGAAGTTACTTGTTACCCTCGTATCGATGGGATGATTGAACGATCGAGACGTCGAGTTTGATACGCGCAACGATGAAATTTTGCATGGTCGGTCGCGAAAATATTAATGTCCTTTATTGTACGATTATTACATGTATTAGTCGTCGAGCGCGATTGTACTTATGACTTATGATTCGAAGCTCTCTATTAAAACTGACAACTACTATTGATATAATCATCCATTTCAATTAGGTGATTGGCCCCGACGTGACTCGCATTTGCCATGGTTATCGTCCACTCGTCTTGTCTCCGTCTCCGTCTCGTCTCGTATCGTCTCGTTTCGTTTCGTCTCGTTTCGCCTCGTCTTCCTTTTTCTCTCTTTTCTTCGCACACCCTTTTATAATTATTAGCACCCCTGAGATTATGGTATTTCGCTTGAATTAGAACGTCCAACTTTTCATTCGGTTATCTCTACGCTGATTTTACCTAGTTACATTTACAAAAATAATTCATCTGTGATCAGTTGCTTTTTTCTTGCTTTGATAGTTTTGATAAATGAAGAAATTTCCTCGTCTGGTTGTCTCATCTCAGTTTATGCTATTTTGGATGCTCTACTATGATTATCGTGGAATGCGTTGTTTCACTGTATTATTTTATTTCGCTCATGAATAGTTATCATCAATAGTTGCTGTCCCCGTTGAATTTTTGCTGCGAGGGAAATCAAACAAAGAGATCGAGGCAATTTCACCGAAATTTCCGAACGGGTTTTGCTGCTGCTGCTGATGCTGCTACTTTTTTTTTATGGTGTCAGAGACGACAGATGACGCTTATTCTCTCAGTTTTTCAACTATATCTTAATTTATACATCTTTATACTTAATCCGTTCAAAGATATGTATTTATATATTGTCCCCGTTAGTTTCTTACACGAATGTGCCTTTTATATGTGTGTGTCTGTATACGCGGAGTTCTTGTTCGATATAATTACGTGGAATTATTTGAGACAATTACAGACTCCCGAACAAATTCTACTTGAAATTGTGATGTTTCTGCGCGAAAAGTTAATTTTGTCTCACGGAAATATTGTCTTTTTCTTTCTTGGGGGTTTTGTGAATGAGAGATAGAGTTCTGCTTCTTTCCCGTCATCGCGAGATTAATGTAAGTTTTGTCAGATTTTCATGGGTTTCATTCGATTCGTGGAACTTGATACCCAGTGATGCCATTAGACGTTGAGTATTGGTACATATACACGCGCGCGCGCGCGCGCGTGTGTGCGCGCGCGAGTGATGAGGCGATGGAAATACCCTTCCTTTTTTTTTTCAGTTTTATTGGAATGTTTTAATCAATCGAATCAGGTATAACTGGATGTTTCTTCAGAATGGAAATTAGCACCTTAAGATTTAGCAATACCGAGACGCTGATGACGCGTTAGCGCGATTACTTAATTATCGACGTGTTTAATTATACAGCTATTATAGTTATTTAAGATACCTTTGTACTTTCAATTTGTGTTTTACGAGACGACACCACGTGTACTTTCACGACGAAACCGGTACGTATGTTGGAAATCAGCGCGGAATTTATTTGCGGATCGCAAGTAGAGTTGCGGCGTGGCTGTCCGTTTATAGGTTTTTCTTTTCCCCACTGCGGCGGAAGTGACTCTCCTTTCCTTCGATTTCCACCATCGATAATTTTACCCGTGCGCGTGCATTCCACTTCCGCGATCCCGAGAATCGTCAACTCCCGACAAAATTCGCCCAACCTCTGAAGCATCACGCGCTCGAATTAGCCAAAATCCAGCCTGAGCTTCAGCCCGTGGCAGCCGAGTACAGAAAAAAATTTTTTGCCCGAAAATATCGAGAGCCCCCTCGATTTGGATCAGTCTGATCGCGCGCATACGTCTCACCATGAAAAGCTGTAGCCTTCATCGAAGGATTGACTGAAATTTCACAAAAGTGCAAACTCTCCCAAGGGAGTCCGCTGATTTCACTGATTTTTTCCCTAGGACGGTGTCGGGGCATAAACGGACATTTTCTACTTGTTTCTGGATTCCTTTAACCTTACAGCTAAACAGTGCTAATTGCGAATGTTCCGTACTTCGATTTATGTTTCGATAAGAAAATTGCGCGAGGAACGGGACGACGAGCTCGAAGAATTCGACTTGCGTTCCCCTCCCCTCCTCCCCCTCTTTCCATCAATCGATCATCAATCCCCGAGCGTCGCGCGTTATCGAAGAGACGTCGTGAACCTCCTCCTCCTCTCCTCGTCCCTGCGTGGTGTTCTGGTCTCGTAAACTTCGAAACTCTCGTCCCTTTGATCTCGCTGCTATTTTTAACTTACTCCCAAGTAGATTTACTTTAATAGATGGGATTTGAGCGCGACGACGATAGTGCGTTAGATTTCCTCTGGCCTACGTTTCCGGTTATTACCTACTGGATAATCTCTATTCTTTAATTCCCTACTGTGATATTTAGATTTAACACTGATTCGTCTCCTAGGAATCTTCTCTACCCTTAATGGTTGGATACTTCAAAGCTCTCGAACAGGTACGCCAGAACTTTGCACCGACTCGCGCGCCGACGGACGCGCGATCCATGCTCACTTCCGTTAGCGAAAGCTGCGATTACTTAACGATACGCTGGAGTCGCTCCACTACGATGATCTTCGTACCCCGCGTTACCCGGTTCCTCCTTCCAATTGGATCTTTAAACTTCCCTTTCGGTTCTTCCCACCCCCAATTTTATTCCATTCACGGAAATTCGCGTGCACTCGACTTGTGCGACTTTTTTTCGGTTTTCTATTTTCTGCCACCCTCTCTATTCGTTTGTTTCGGCGATAGCGATAGATTCGTATGCTACTCGATCGACGGAACGAGTTCGCGGGAGACGCGCGGAACGGTCACGTGATCCGGGAACCACGCGTCCCGAGAACCCGCGACGGCGAAGCTTCTAAGTTTCGATGTCCTCGTAGGTTTCGCGATTTTTGGAAGAATATCGCGTCGCGTATCCGACGCGGTCCTGGGTGAATCGGAGAAACGAGTGAAAAGGTCAACGGAGCAAGGGGGAGACGCGATAATCGCGAGTAAAGAAAGTTGCGCCTCTAGTTTGATATCCCTGTAATTCTAGACACAGTGTAAGTGGTAAAGAGACTAAAGCGTAGGTAGGACCTAAGACTAAACATACACGTATTAATCTATCGTGCAGCCTTTTAAAGTAAACGTCGGTTCACCAGTGTCGGACGGACCCACCTCAACAGGCCCCTCGGGGTCAACGGTGGTTCTTGCGAACTTCCGGTTCTCCGGAGCAACCCCCGTTGGGATCCCTCAGGGTACCTCGGCGCGGTCCCGTTCGTCACTGGACGTTCGTTTGTTTAAACTAAATGTCCATCCAATAGTGGACTGGCATGTCGGAACGAGGCCTCCCCGCGCTACGGATACCTTCGCGTCAATCCATCGAGAAATCTGTCAAACGTCCGCCATTCCAGTCGATATTGGCAATTAAGCGACACTCACAGCCACGAGTAACGTTCTTGCTGAACAGTCGGTATTAGCATGTTTAGCTTATTTAGTTTTAGTTAGTTTACCTTTAATTTTACTTTACTGTAGTTTACTTTAATTTACTTTACTTTATTTTATTTTACTTTACTTTACTTTACTTTACTTAGACACCTTAAATCGTAACACAAAGTTTTGTTGCGCTTTTGTTTGTGCTTAAAATGTCTCCCAAACCAATCCCTGTTTTCGAGCCGCTCGTATTCTTTTAGGAACCTAAGTACCTGTTAGTAGTTGTTGTTGTAGTGGTGATGGTGGAGGTGGCGGTGGTAGTGGTGGTGGTGGTGGTATTGGTGATAGTGGTGGTTGCTGTCAACGTTGATGTCGTTACTGCTGTTACGGCGATGCTATTTAATGTTGTTCTCCTTGTTCTTGTTGTTTTGGATTTTGTTGTTTTTTTCTTTTTTCAAACGCGTAGAATCGAACTTAAGACCTAAACCAACTATTTTTCGACTATCGATTATACTAGTGTTATCCACGTTAAGGAATTCTCGTCGTGCGACACCCACGCTTGCTCCTGCTAGTGGTTTTCTAGAAAGGGTTTTCCTAGCGGTTGTTTAC